>CM053026.1:576641373-577241373 GCA_028564925.1 Lithobates sylvaticus | reverse complement strand
ATATAAAAAAATAAATAAAAAGAGAGAGGGAAACCCCCAAAATTCTCCCTTCCCTCTCCAAAATGGGGGAGAGGGGGTGGGGGGGGGGGCCCATACAAGAAGAACGGGAGGTAGACATTGAGGCAATGTCAGAGGGGGCACCACCCCCCATACCCGACATTTGTCATTTTGTCGCTTACTTACTTTAAGCCTTTTTTTACATTAAAAATGTTGTGGATCATTTCTCCTTTGTTTTTCTATCCAGATTCCCTTTAGACATTTTTTAAGGTTTCGGCACCATCTTCTAATCTACTTTATCCTGTCTAATTCTTAAGCCGGGTCTTTCCATCCATATTCTTTCAAATTTACCCAGTTAATTTTTGGTCTTATAGACACATCTTTCTGCCTCCATAATTTCATCCACTTCTTTTTTCCATTCCCTAATGTTGGACATATGGCTTGTTTCCAGTGTCTGGGTATTAACCTTTTTGCTGCATTTAATAGGTGTGGGATTACACTATTTTTGTAAAATTATAGGCAAATAATGAGCTTATGACTTCCAATACTGGTGTCACATGTATGAGCATCTGGAGAGGAGTTCTCCCACAGAACCAGGTGAAAGCCCATCTAGAAATCTGGATAACCCACTCAAATCCAGTTCCAACACCACCACAACCTGTCAACAGGCCTCTATAGATCAATTCCTGGCAAAACAGCAGGATATATTGCATTCGGTGCCATGCCTGAAGACAAGATGGCTGTAGCATGATCCCTGAACAGAAAATGTGAGCTTTCACCTGTCATTTCCAAGGAAGATCTAAGGGGAACCATGCTAAAATAGCTGCTGAAGTTATTAAACTCCTTAAACCCACTTAAATATGTGATTGATGATGCACTTAAATGGGGAATACAGCTGTAAAAAAAAAAGAGCTGAAAGTGCAGACCAATAGACAGTCCAATGTTGAACAGCAAATTTCCTCATTAGAGAATAGGCATACAAACCCAAATTCATGATACAGTGATATCTTATCACTCCCACTATCTCAGTAGTTATGATGGACCTTTAGCCACTAGGCAAGTTTTTTCACTGGTGTTCTCCCATCACAAATGAAAACTTCCAGCAAATTGTGAAAACTACATGAATGGACTATTCTGCAAACAATTTTCAGCCTACAGTATCTCACAAAAGTGAGTACACCCCTCACATTTTTGTAAATATTTTATTGTACCTTTTCATGTGACAACACTGAAGAAATTACACTTTGCTACAGTGTAAAGTAGTAAGTGTACAGCTTGTATAACAGTGTAAATGTGCTGTCTCCTCAAAATAACTCAACACAGCCATTAATGTCTAAACCGCTGGCAACAAAAGTGAGTACCCCCCTAAGTGAAAATGTCCAAATTGGGCCCAAAGTGTCAATATTTTGTGGGGCCACCATTATTTTCCAGCACTGCCTTAACCCTCTTGGGCATGGAGTTCACCAGAGCTTCCCAGGTTGCCACTGGAGTCCTCTTACACTCCTCCATGATGACATCACCGAGCTGGTGGATGTTAGAGACCTTGCTCTCCTTTACCTTCCATTTGAGGATGCCCCACAGATGTTCAATAGGGTTTAGGTCTGGAGACATGCTTGGCCAGTCCATCACCTTTACCCTCAGCTTCTTTAGCAAGCCAGTGGTCATCTTGGAGGTGTTTTTGGTGTCGTTATCATATTGGAAAACTGACCTGCGGCCCAGTCTCCAAAGGGAGGGGATCATGCTCTGCTTCAGTATGTCACAGTACATGTTGGCATTCATGGTTCCCTCAATGAACTGGTGCTCCCCAGTGCCTGCAACAATCATGCAGCCCCAGACACTTCCACCACCATGCTTTACTGTAGGCAAGACACACTTGTCTTTGTACTCCTCACCTGGTTGCCGCCACACACGCTTGATACCATCTGAACCAAATACATTTATCTTGGTCTCATCAGACCACAGGGCATGGTTCCAGTAATCCATGCCCTTAGTCTGTTTGTCTTCGGCAAACTGTTTGCAGGCTTTCTTGTACATCATCTTTAGAAGAGACTTCATCTGGGACGACAGCCATGCAGACCAATTTGATGCAGTGTTCAGCGTATGGTTTGAGCACTGACAGGCTGACCCCCCCACTCCTTTAACCTCTGCAGCAATGCTGACAGCACTCATATGTCTATTTCCCAAAGACAACCTCTGAATATGATGCTGAGCATGTGCACTGAACTTTTTTTGTCGACCATGGCAAGGCCTGTTCTGAGTGGAACCTGTCCTGTTAAATGGTCTTGGCCACTGTGCTGCAGCTCAGTTTCAGGGCCTTGGCAATCTTCTTATAGCCTATGCCATCTTTAGGTAGAGCAACAATTCTTTTTTTCAGATCCTCAGAGAGTTATTTGCCATGGGGTGCCATGTTGAACTTCCAGTGACCAGTATGAGAAGAGTGAGAGCGATAACACCAAATTTAACAAACCAGCTCCCCATTCACACCTGGGACCTTGTAACACTAACGCACCACATGACACCGGGGAGGGAAAATGGCTAATTGGGACCAATTTGGACATTTTCACTTTTGTTGCCAGCGGTTTAGATATTAATGGCTGTGTGTTGAGTTATTTTGAGGGGACAGCAAATTTACACTGTTATACAAGCTGTACACTCACTACTTTACATTGTAGCAAAGCGTAATTTCTTCAGTGTTGTCACATAAAAAGATAGAATAAAATATTTACAAAAATGTGAGGGGTGTACTCACTTTTGTGAGATACTGTAAATATAACCCCATATTTTGGAAAGTGAGACAGGCATATGTTAGGGACAAAATCAAGTTCTTTACAGCTGTTTATAAAAAGAAGGTCACACACTGCAGTCAACAGGCTAGTGCAGAGTTGAAAAAAGCTCAACATAGGCTAAATAAATCCATAACACTTGCACATAAACAGGCCTGGCAAGTAGCCAAACATACACTTGACCTATGGTTAGATAGGTGCAAGCAAATTAAATCTATATATATATATATATATATATATATATATATATATATATATATATATATTTTTTTTTTTTTTTTGTGATATGGGGGAAGTTTAGGGCAGTTGTATAACCATAGCAGTCCAAACTTTGTTTTGGGGATTACCAGACCCCTTTTGTAAAAACAAAATTCAAAGCAAAGTTCTTCACATCAGATTTTTCCCACACATGAAGTTTCAGTTTCACATAACAAAACAGATAATGAAAATACAAAGCCACCTGGCTCTCTCTTCAGCAGCACTGCTGCTCTTGTCACTGGTCCCTCACTGACCCTCAGCTGATCTCACCAGCTCTTCTGGCTATCTAAACTTTATTCTGGCTCATTCAGCCTTTAGTTACAGATGCCTGCTGTACGAACCCCCTCCTAGCCTCTCAATAGGGGTTCTCCTGACACCCTGGGTCTCTCACTCTCCGGAGACTTACAAACTAAGGTTTGTGCATTTGAATGTAACCATTTTGTTAATTTTGAGACCTACAAACTCCCCCTTTTCCCCCAGTGCCCTGGACTTGCTAGTTGCCTTAGCTTTCTCAGTCTTGCCAGATTAGTGCAACTGTTTTGGCTCTTCCATGTGGTACAGTCTCTTGTCAGGAACACACGTCACACGTGTCCTTCCTTGCTGAAGCACACAGCTCTCTCCTGACAGGGCTCTGTCTCCAAATGGGAGCCTTGAGCTTTGGTCAGACGTCCTATTTTCCATCCATCTGGAGGATCAGATGAAAACGGACAAGCGGTTCGTAATCATCCGATCTCCCCATAGGGGAGAGCGGACTCTCTGACAGGTCCGTCCCTGCACAGAGTGCAGAGACGGACTTGTCATCTGCCGGCTCAGCAGGGATCAACAGAGCGTTCCCCGCTGAGCAAGTGGAGTAGTAAAAACGGACAGACAACGTGTGAAAGGGGCCTAAATTTGCTGTTCCCTCAAAATAACTCAAGACACAGCCATTATTGTCTAAACCGCTGGCAACAAAAGTGAGTACACCCCTATGTGAAAATGTCCAAATTGGACCTAAAGTGTCAATATTTTGTGTGGTCACCATTATTTTCCAGCACCTCCTTAATCCTATTGGGCATGGAGTTCACCAGAGCTTCCCAGGTTGCCACTGGAGTCCTCTTCCACTCCTCCATGATGACATCACGGAGCTGGTGGATGATAGAGACCTTGCACTCCTCCACCTTCCATTTGAGGATGCCGCACAGATGCTCAATTGGGCTTAGGTCTGGAGACATGCTTGGCCAGTCCATCACCTTTACCCTCAGCTTCTTTAGCAAGGCAGTGGTTGTCTTAGAGGTGGATTTTGGGTCATTATGTTGGAATTCTGCACTGCGGCCCAGTCTCCGAAGGGAGGGGGATCATGCTCTGCTTCAGTTTGTCACAGTACATGTTGGCATTCATGGTTCCCTCAATGAACTGTAGCTCCCCAGTATGGCAGCACTCATGCAGCCCCAGACCATGACACTCCCACCACCATTCTTGACGTAGGCAAGACACACTTGTCTTTGTACTTCTCACCTGGTTGCCGCCACACACGCTTGACACTATCTAAAATACATTTATCTTGGTCTCATCAGACCACAGGACATGGTTCCAGTAACCCAGTCTGCTTGTCTTCAGCAAACTGTTTGCAGGCTTTCTTGTGCATCATCTTTAGAAGAGGCTTCCTTCAAGGACAACAGTCATGCAGACCAATTTGATGCAGTGTGCGGTGTATGGTCTGAGCACTGACTGGCTGACTTTCTGTTTCCCAAAGACAACCTCTGGATATGACACTGAGCATGTGCACTCGATTTCTTTGGTCAACCATGGCAAGGCCTTTTCTGAGTGAAACCTGTCTTGTCAAACTGTTGTATGGTCTTGGCCACCGTGCAGCAGCTCAGTTTCAGGGTCTTGGCAATCTTCTTCTAGCCTAGGCTATCTTTATGTAGAGCAACAATTCTTTTTTTCAGGTCCTCAGAAAGTTCTTTGCCATGAGCTGCCATGTTGAACTTCCAGTGGCCAGTATGAGAGAGTGAGAGTGATAACCCCCAAATTTTTACACTCACTTGCTCCCCATTAACACCTGAGGCCTTTCTAACACTAACGAGTCACATGACATCCGGGAGGGAAAATGGTTAATTGGGCCCAATTTGGACAATTTCACTTAGGGGTGTACTCACTTTTGTTGCCAGCGGTTTAGACATTAATGGCTGTGTGCTAAGTTATTTTGAGGGGACAGAAAAGATATAATAAAATATTTACAAAAATATGAGGGGTGTACTCACTTTTGTGAGATACTGTATATATATATATATCAGCAAATACAGCTGTGTCTATTTTATATTAATATGTTATATAGTAAAGTGCATACGTGCATTAATAATACTAACGTACTAAAATATAATAAAACAATATGATCAGTGTAATCTGGACAAAGGAAAAACAAACACCCAAGGATACCTCTCCATAGTTGGATATTCAGTTCAAATATGTGCACAAATGATGTCTTGCAAATTCACTTCACTCCACATCTTCCTGTAATGTGCCACCCTTGGTGTAAAACTCAAACTCCTCTTATTAGTAGACTGATGCTCACCTTTGGCGATAGACCTTAAGCATAAAATAAGGTCAAAATAGCACTTCTTCCCCTCAAGGGTTAATTAGTAGTCAGGAACTGACATATGCAGGACCAAAGCTTCGGGCTCTCACAGCTCAGAAAAAAAACAGAGATACATTTCATAGTGCTTTCGATTAATTCACAGGTCTTATTAAAATATAAATAATCACATCCACATGCCTATGTGCACTGCTTTTTGCATACACAGAATACAGCATGAAACTTGAGCCGAGATGCGCAACATGCTGATATCACTACAGCCCTACACACTCCTCCAGGGTAACCCTGACAATCTGATGTTCCCACTAAACAAAGTCTAGGTAGTTTTGCAAGAATGGATCCAGGTTGCTTTAAAAAACAAAAAAACTATTTGATTATAAAACTTACAAGACTAAGCATTTTCAGGCTTTAATATGTGAATATCACATTCCCCTCTAAACCCTCTTCCACTTGCTACATATCACTAGCTAATAAAAAGCACAAACAATAAAAAAAAATACTGTTAATGACCAACAACCAAATTTATAGATATTTTGATTGATAACAAGGCCACCCTCTATTTCCGCACTATATCATCCACTGAACATACAGTGGATGATATAGACAGTTCATAAAATCTTAAGAGTGCTTTAGCATTACTAACTGGAGTTAGTATTTTTTTTAAGGATGGCATTGTTAAGCAATTGGTAAGAGGTTTAAAAACAAGCACATAATATATGACAAGTTAAGCATGGAGGGAAACACAGTTGAACATCATTCTGAGAGCTTATGTTCCTTTTTTCATTAGTATTGACAGTTGTCAGGGCTGGGCTCAGCCCTTCCTTCTCTGAGCTGGCCGCTCAGCTGTCGGCTAATTGCCAGCTCCTATCTCTCCACAGTGACTCACCTGTTGATGATATCCTGCTCATCAGTCCTGCCTACTTTGCCTTGGTCACATCTCTAGAGACGCTCTCCTGTGTTCCTGGTAAAGACTTGCTTGGCTCCAGATCCTGCTTGCTGTTCTACTACGCTCATATCTGGCTCCCCGACATTTTGGCTTGTCTTACTATCCATTCCGGTTCCTGAACTCTGGCTTTTTGATTACGTTTACTGTTTACCTTTTTTTTTTTATTATTATTAAACAAGTGAGATTTTACTGTACTTCTGTCTCAGTCTGATTCATGGTTTCTGACAACAGTGCAGTGGACAAGCCAAGATCTTCTTGCTTGAAATGTTGGGAACACAGCCCATTGTAATTGGCTATCACGTTGATCACTAGCTGTAAAACCTGTACTCTTTCTCCACTGAATAGAGAAAAACATACATTGAAGACAAAAGAGTGCTAAAGAAGACGAACCCCTATAGTTTAATCACTGATATTGAAAAGGGAAAGGGTTTGAATTAAAAATAATTCAGTGTTACTAATATTTTGTGATGTTGGTGTTATTCATTCAGCAACCCCTCTAGGAACTTGTTGTGAATATGGCTGTCTTCACAAAGACCTTTGGTCCAGGGTAGGTGCCTCTTTGTCAGATATGGGTACTCACCGAGGCCGAGATGCTGAGAGCGGTAACCTCTTGCGATTAATCACACTCCACTCCTGTAGATGTTACAGGGAGTGAAGGGCACAAAGAGGCACGAGTCACCAGCAGGCAGGGCAGGTCTTGCGTAAAGGTCACCGGGAAGGAGAAAGCTGTGCAGGACTGGAAGATGCTGAAGCTCAGGAAGGTAGATGAACAGCTAGTCCAACAACGGGCCGGGGGTCAAACACCGATGACTGGCAAGAGTTTCTTAGATAGGAAGAAAAGTCTTGTGCTGGAGACTGATAGCAGGTCTGTAAACAGGCTGATGATTAAATGCTGAAGACTGATAGGAAGTCCGTAAAACAGGCCGAGGGTCAAACACAGATAACTGGAGGCAAAGTCTGTGAGCTAGCCAGGGGTCAAGCACTGGAGACAAAAAGCAGAGTCTGGGAGCAGGCCGACGGTCAATCACTGGAGACAGGAAACAATATCCATAGACGGGCCAAGGGTCAAACACAGGAGGCAAGTAGCAAGGTCCGAGAGGCAATCCGAAGGTCAGATGCAGGAAGAGATCAGCGTAAGTCAAGGTCAATCCGGGTCACAATGGGTAATCAAGAATCAGGATACAAGCAGGAAACACACAGGAAGCTGAAATACAAACGAGCAACTTGGCCATGGCACAGAGTGGCTTTTATAGGCAGGGGGAGGCTCAGGTTGTGCGCATTAGCCATTCCACTGTATTGTGCCCAGGGATGCGCCGGAGTGCCGCTCTACTGCGCATGTGCGTAGGAAAGCGGTAATATTGGCGAGGCTGGTACTTGCTTCTTTCCTGACACTTTTGATGTGTGTTAGGTGGTGTCTGGTGATTTAGGAAGAAAAATTTAATGTGAAGTCTTAGTGGTGTCTATGCTCAGTGGTACATTGGTACCTCCAAAAACTGGAGAAATTCAGAGGCACCAATGCGAATAAAGACTTCATTGGAATGGATTGTTGATGGGGCATTTGTACCTGTTGGTATGGTATGTAGAACTTGGAAAAAAAAACATTAGAACACCTTCAATGTACTTCAAGGAACGCCAGGCCAACTTATCAGTTCATAAGATATGGTATAATAGAACTTTGGTTGTTGGTTGTTGGTCACTGGGGACCAGAGATTGTAAATCTCTAGAACCTCTGTTGCATATACCACCGTTAAATACCAGGTCCTCATGAGAATATTACCCATACTGTAAAACCTTCAGTGTGACATTTGCATTTATGTGGAAGAAATAAATTCCATAAATAGAATGGATGGCTTACTTTTCTGATGTGGGTTTCATGCATTTCATAATTATTTCAAAGCTTCTTTAATTTTTTTGTACCGGTAATTCCTATTAAAAGAGCAAATTGAGATCAAAGCCAACAGTTGTTGAAACTGATGATGGAACAATATTATAACATACAAAAAAGGGAATGTTATTTTGGCTGCACAATAATCAGGCCCAGTCCCCATGGTCTTCTGTGTAAGTTTAGGGTGGTAGGCAAATTGGGGGCAGAGCACAGATCTCCCTCCATGTCATTCTCAGGCACCTGTATTAGTGCACCAATATTTCCAGCTAGTGCTCTGATTTTGGAAGTTGTTGTCACTGGAAAGACGGGCTGAGTTCTATTGCTTGTGCCCCCTCTGGCTTGTCCCCAACTGTATGTATGCTTGTGTGTAATGTGTGGTTACACACAGAGCTGCTTAAGGAAGCAACCTGTCTCTCACCCCCCTGGGCTTACAGCAGATAACTACGGTGTCATTGAGTCTTTAATAGACTACCTATTGACTGAGAATACGAGGTGCCTATCTGTTACAGAAACTCTCACGTGGAAACAATGCCTGGTTCAATTTTATTGTCTTGTTAATTTACTTACAGGCCCATGCAGGGACATGGCCTACTCAGCGTAAACACTAGTGTCATATGAGGCAGAAATCTTTTTTGTCTAAAGCAAAAATCTGCTTTTAATAAGGTGACCAGATTTTTTAAATGAAATCCGGGGACATTTTTTTTTTTTTACTAGCAATGGTGGCAATCAGTGACTCTCTGCCCATCGCCGCTTGCCGCCCGCCTCACAGCCTGTCAAGTCTTATGCCCCGTACAAGCGTTCCGAAAATCCAACAGAAAATGTCCGATCGGACCATGTTGTTGGAAAATCCGCCCTTGTGTGGGCTCCATCTGACTTTTTCAGTCGGAATTTCAGACGGAAAAAATTTGAGATCCTGCTCTCAAATTTTCCGACAACAAAATCTGATCGGACTTTTTCCGATCGTGTGTAGAGAATTCCGACGGACAAAGTGCCACGCATGCTCAGATCAAATTACGAGACCAAAGCTATTGGCTACTAACGTGAACGTAGTCCCGTCGTAACGAACCAACGTCATCACGTTCAGAATGATCAGATTTTCCGACAACTTTGTTGTCGGACAAAATCCTTCGGAAAAATTCAGACGGTTTTTGTGGTCGGAGTTTCCGACCGTGTGTACGGGGGCTTACTCTTTGGGCCCCGGGTACTACTGGGTGGGAGTGGAGGAAGATCACTCAGCCAGGGAAGGCAAGGAGATAAGCAGGCAGGCGGCTGACCGGGATTTGAGCCAAGGCAGAAGAACATGCGAGCGGAGCTGGATGGGCATGCACCTGAAACTGAAGAAATAGTCCCTCCGCTCCGACCAGCACATAATCATCAGAAAGGGGCACAGATAATGGAAAGAAATACACCCCCTCTAAGCAAGTAGCAGGGGGGTGTAATTCAGAATTTTTTTTTTTTAATTTTGCACAGACTGTCTTTGAAATTGCTCCAGCCCCTGTTCAAATACAATCCGGGGAAAAAACTGGGGACAGACTTGGTCCAGGGACAGTGTCCTCAATCCGGGGACTGTCCCCGGAAACCGGGGATGTCTGGTCACCCTAGCTTTTAAAGTGGAAACATGTCTAGATTTGTGGAAAAGCCAAAATGCCAAAACATAGGTTATCTAAAGTAAATATCTGAGAACAAAATAGGAAATGAGCATCACTTTACATGGAAAACACATGGTTCATGTGTTGTCAGGTTTATAGAACATCGTAGCCACAAACATATTTCAATCTGACTCACAACGGAAACCGTATTTAAAGCTACTTTATCTCAAAAATTAAACATTAATTAGTACATTTACTATTGAAGAACAGTGTAAACAGTGTAAATAATTGCGCTTGTGCCATCAAACACCACTCCAATGAAGATGAACTGCCATCTTTAGTTTTATTTTTCCTGAAACTGACACTTCTGAGAGTGTTGATCTTCCGTGTCCCCAGCTGTGCTCGACACTTCCTCCTGCCAATTCCCCTGTCACTACAAGACACAGGAGGTGGACAATCCCAAAAGTGTTCGCTTCAGGAGAAGCTTGAGGCATCAATTCCTATGATTAGAGAGGTGTTCCGTGGCATGGGCAATGGGTCAGGTAATTATTTACACTCTTTTTTTCATCCTAAATACAATGTGTGTTTATATATATATATATATATATATATATATATATATATATATATATATATATATATATATATATATATATATATATATAAATATATACACACACACACTATATTGCCAAAAGTACTGGGACACCTGCCTTTACACGCACATGAACTTTAATAGCAACCCAAATCTTAGTCTGTAAGGTTCAATATTGGATTGGCCCACCCTTTGCGGCTATACCATTTACAACTTTTCTGGGAAGGCTGTCCACAGGATTTAGGAGTGTGTTGTTAGGAATGTTTGACCATTCTTCCAGAAGCGCATTTGTGAGGTCAGGCAATGATGTTGAACTAGAAGGCCTGGCTCACAGTCTCCGCTCTAATTTATCCCAGAGGTGTTCTATTGGGTTGAGGTCAGGTCAGTCAAGTTCCTACATCCCAAACTCATTGATCAATGTCCTTATGGACCTTGTTGGTGCCCTGGTGCACAGTCATGTTGGAACAGGAAGGGGCCATCCCCAAACTGTTCTTACAAAGTTGGGAGCATGGAATTGTACAAAATGTCTTGGTATGCTTCAGTTACAACCTTTTGTACCACCTCCCCCACCCTATTAGATTATAAGCTCTTCTGAGCAGGGCCCTCTTAATCTTCTTGTATTTTATTGTATTATAACTGTATTGTCTCCCTTTTATATTGTAAAGCGCTGCGTAAACTGTTGGCGCTATATAAATCCTTTAATAATAATAATAATAATATGCTGATGCCTTAAGGGTTCCCTTCACTGGAACTGAAATGTCTTTATGGACCTTGCTTTTGCACTGGTCCAAATCATTTGGTGGAGGGGGATCATGGTGTGGGGTTATTTTTCAGGGGTTGGGCTTGGCCCCTTGGTTCCAGTGAAGGGAACACTTATGCGGCGTACACACGGTCGGAATTTCCGATGGAAACAATTCCGACACGCAAAATTCCGACGCATGCTCGGAAACAATTCGACGCATGCTCGGAAGCATTAAACTTCCCTTTTATAGTGCTGTCGAACGGGTTTTATGCCGCTGTGTTATTGACCATCGGAATTTGGTGTGATCGTGTGTGGCAACACAGCTTGAGCGGAATTCCGTCGGAAAAACCGTCAGTTTTTTCCGACGAGAATTCCGATCGTGTGTACGCGGCATTAAAGTATCAGCATACCAAGACATTTTGGACAATTTCATGCTCCCAACTTTGTGGGAACAGTTTGGGAATGACCCCTTCCTGTTCCAAAATGACCGCTCACCAGTGCACAAATAAAGGTCCATAAAGACATGAATGAGCATATATGGGGTGGAGGAACTTCACTGGCCTGCACAAAGTCCTGACCTCAACCCGATAGAACACCTTTGGGATAAATTAGAGCGAAGAGTGCGAGCCAAGCCTTCTCATCCAACATCAGTGCCTGATCTCACAAATGCACTTCTGGAAGAATGGTCAAACTTTCCCATAGACACAAACCTTGTGGAAAGCCTTTCCAGAAGAGTTGAAGCTGTTATAGCTGCAAAGGGTGGACCAACTCAATATTGAACCCTACAGACTAATGGCGCTTACACACGATCAGAATTCCGGCCATAAAAAGACCGATGAGAGCTTTTTATCGGAAAATGCGACCGTGTGTAGGCTCCATCGGAATTTTGCTGGACGAATTTCCGACAGCAAAGAATTGAGAGCATGTTCTCAATTTTTCTGACGGAAAAGCTTTCTATCGGAAATTCCGATCGTCTGTAGCAATTCTGACGCGCAAAATTCCTACGCATGCTCGTAAACAATTCGACGCATGCTCAGAAGCATTGAACTCGGCTCGTTGTAGTGTTGTACGTCACCGCGTTCTTGACGGTCGGATTTTGGTGTGACCGTGTGTAGGCAAGACAGTTTGAGCGGAATTCCGTCAGAATTCTGTCGGGAAAACAATCAGAGCTTTTTCCGACGAGAATTCCGACCATGTGTACGCGGCATAAGACTGGGATGCCATTAAAGTTTAATGTGCGTGTAAAGGCAGGTGTCCCAATACTTTTGGCAATTAAGGGTATATCATTTTTTTTTCTCATGCTACAATTACTTTTTTTTTTTGTTGTACTGTGACTTATTTATATTAAAATACAATGATAATTAAACTATGTGTAATAGTTATATTTAGAGCTATATATGTTTTTTGTTTTTTTTAAGTTTAATTAGTTGTGATGACGTCAAGGTGAGGTCCACTTGCTTCCTGTGACAATAGTGGTGAGAAAGGTTTCAATAACACACTGTTCTAGCATATGCTATATAAAAGTATATTTGGGAGATTAGATGTAGTCTACAATGACAAGCTATCCTAAAATAAACAGGACCAGTAGATGAGTATGTTCTATAAATAGAGTCTCATACCAATGTTTAGATTACTTAAAAAAAAAAAAAAAAGTCAGGGATAGATCAACAAGATCACATGCTGGAATGGAAACCAGATGGAACATCCGGCATAGTCATGCTTACAATTGCGTGGTGTGGGATTTTCCCACAGAAACATCCGTTTTGCTTAATAGCAAGAATTTTTTTTTTTTTCTGATTTGTGAATACATTTTGGACTTTCTCAGAAATATAAAAGGAGCTCAATTGCTTATTCACCAAAGGGATGATTTTATACCCACCGTTGCTTTTATTACTTTTTTTTAATTTCCTAAATTATTTCTACCTTATGAGGCATAAAAGTACAATAAACCACTACAGCCCTGAAGATTTTCCCCCTTAATGACCAGGCCATTTTTTTGCAATACGGCGCTGCGTCGCTTTAACTGACAATTGCGACAATGTACCGAAACAAAATTGACGTCCTTTTTTTCCCACAAATAGAGCTTTCTTTTGGTGGTATTTGATCACCTCTGCTGTTTTTATTTTTTGCGCTATAAACAAAAAAGAGCCCCAATTTTGAAAAAAAAAACAGTATTTTATACTTTTGCTATAATAAATATCCCAAAAATTTTTATGTAAAAAAGAAATGTCTTCATTAGATTAGGCCAATATATATTCTGCTACACATTTTTGGTAAAAAAAAAATAGCAATAAGTGTATTGATTGGTTTGCGCAAAAGATAAAAAAATAAATAATAAAATAATTTTTTTATTATTATTATTTTCTTTACTAGTAATGGCGGCGATCTGCGATTTTTAGCAGGACTGCGACATTGTAGCAGACATTTCGGACACATTTGACACTATTTTGGGACCATTGACACTTATACAGCCACCAGTACTATAAAGATGCACTGATTACTGTGTAAATGTAATTCGTATGGAAGGGGTTAACACTAGGGGGCGGTAAAGGTTAAATATGTTTCCTCATGTGTGTTTCTAACTATGGGGGGATGGGACTGACTAGAGGGGGAGACAGATCGCTGTTCTTAATTACTAGGAACAGCAGATCTGTTTCTCCTCTCCTGTCAGAACGGGGATTTGTGTGTTTACATACACACATCCCTGTTCTGGATCTCTTGCATGTGATCGCGGGTGGTCGGCAGCCATAACGGTCGCCGGCCACATGAATCGAGTCTCCCGCCATGTAGCGGGTGAGCGTGCGCGCCTGCTATCACCAACGTACACCTATGACGATTTGCGGGAATGAGCTGACCTGCCGCCGTATAATGGCGGCGACTGGTCGGTTAGTGGTTAAGCTAAAGTGTACTTTGGACATGGCTATTGACCCGTTAGACATCATTTGCCACTTTGTTGGGAGGCAAGGAAAGTTCCATGTGTTCTTCCATGTCCAGAAGATCCAACTACTGCTCAGACTGCTTGTTATGCGAAGTTGTTACTTTGCCCAGTGTGGGCAAAGTACAAGTTCACTTTAATGACTAAGCTCCTGGGAGGCGTAGTGAATTGCATTGGGGACGTGGCTTGGTCAGAATCCAGGCTGAGGTTGCCACGCTACACCATAGATGTGCGACTTCCAGGGGTTACCCTTCTTTCCTTGAATTCTTGCAGGAGCCAGGGTGGGCTCCATCCCCTGTCAGCACTCTAGCAGCAGCGGCCAACGCACTGTCTACATACCCCCTCCTATCGAGCCTGAGTGGCACACACACTTTTCCCAGTTCACTTTAACAGAGGTTGGCTCATGTGTAATGGACAGTTATAAATACTTATTTAAAAGCTTCAAAAGGTTAGAGTAACACTAGTATAAATAGCGGAATGCAATATTTTCAGCAGAAATCACATAGAAAGAATGACCTACTTTCATGTTGGTCCCACTAATGTCTAACAACCTGGAATGGATTTCACAGAAAAGTTATATAACTATTAATACTAAACTTTAGGTAAGCAGATACACACACAGGAGAAATACTTATTTTGTTTTACCTGCTAAAGGATTTGTATTTCTGCCCATCCAGTCTGGAGGTTTGCACAGCCTTGCCACACAACAGTTAAAGAATAACATGGCGTTCTCCCATGAGATCATGTCTCTGCTCCGTCTGCTCAATCTCTGTATCCGCATGTGCTTTTTTTATCACCCTTGCAATCAGCACCCCTGATTAGCAACTAAGGCTGTCCCATCTAGAGATGGCCTTGCGGTTCGCCCGGCGGTCGGTTTGCGGCGAACTTTGCTCGTTCGGGATTCGCCAAACTGGCGGACTTATGACGCTGTTTGCGGCGGCCATATTCTTTTACATTGTGAAGAACTTTGACCCATGACACATCCACCATGGGGTACAGGACAGCCAATTGAGACATTTCAGCACATGGACATACCCCCTACCTTATAAATAGACCTGATCTGGCTGCCATTTTACATTCTGTCTTTTGTCAGTGTAGAGATAGGACACTGTGTGGAGCAGGGACAGTCTGTACTCACTAGCCATTAGGTCCACAAAAGTCCTTTTAAGGACTGGTATAGGTGTATAGAAGAGGGAGAGAGGTGTAGGTATAGAGTTTGTTGTTTGGAGCAGGGACAGATCTTTACTCACTAGCTAATATTAGGTCCACAAAAGTCCTTTTAAGGACTGGTATAGGTGTTCAGTATATAGGGGTGTAATACACTTATAATATACTTTCAAATATAGAAAGCATATTATAGTTCGCTGCAGTGCTGAGCGTTTCTGCAGCTGTCTTTTCTCAGTGTAGGGACAGTTTTCTGTTTAGAGCAGGGACAGTCTGTAATTCACTAGCTAGCTACTATTAGGTCCACAAAAGTCCTTTTAAGGACTGGTATAGATGTGCAGTATATAGGGGTGTAATACACGTATAAAATACTTTCAAATATAGAAAGCATAGTATAGTGAGTGCATTCCTACTGTGCAGCAAATGTGTGACTGCTGAGCGGTTCCGCTGCTCTTTTGTCAGTGTAGGTAGAGGTTGCTGTGTGTCGCAGGGAACAGATTGTAGCGACACAAATCGCTAACGAATATAGGTCCACAAAAGTCCTTTTAAGGACTGGTATAGGTGTACTATTTGGTGTGCAGTATATAGGGGTGTAATACACATATAAAATTCTTTCAAATATAGAAAGAAGAGTATAGTGCATTTCTACTGTGCAGCATTGTGACTGCTGAGCGGTTCTGCAGCGATACTACAAAGAGTGACAAACGCAATTAGAAAAAAGTATTATAACTGGTGTGATAGACCAGTGGCCCCCCAAAACGACAGATTGAAGCGGGGTTTTGAATACCATCTTCCACATATACTGCACTTCTCTAGAGACTTTTGTCACAGGGTAATTTAAAAAATGACAGGTAGAGGAAGAGGCAGGCCCTTCCGCAGGGGTGGTAGGGGTAGGGCAGGAGCACCAGGCTTGAGCCAAAGTGGGAAGTTGCAGAAGGTGCATTCGATTACGTCAAAGGACGCACCAGACTTGGTTCAGTGGCTCACTCAGCCTTACTCTTCTGCACCCTCCTCATCCTCTCTATCTGCACCCTCTTCACTCTCTGCTGTGTGCACCCCCAAAGACACTACCACCAACACCACCACCACGACCACCATATACCCTCCGATTGAGTCACAGGAATTATTTTTCAATCCATCATCACAAGACATTTCCGATGCGCAGCCATTCTTGGCATTGGATCAGGAAGAGGAGGTAGCAACAACCGCCACTCAGCAGTCTGACGACAGTACCCAGATCAGCCCAAGAAGGTAGGCCCCCGCTGTTGCTGCCTACTCCGAGATCTCTAATTATACTGGTGGGGAAGGTGACGTCGATGATGACGTGTCTAGGGACGTCACGTGGGTGCCCACAAGAGAGGAAGAGGAGGGGAGTTCAGAGGGAGAGATGGACCAGCAAATAGGGAGGAGAAGAAGGCAGAACTTACATTGCACAGGAGGGACAAACCAGACCAATATATCAGGAGCGAGGCATCAACCATGTACGGTCACATCTGGTGCTCCCAGGATGCCGGCACATGGATCCGCAGTGTGGGCTTTTTTTAACGTGTCCACTGCTGACAATAGTGTTGCCATCTGCAACCTTTGTAGTCAACGCATAAGTCGCGGTAAGCCCAACACTCACCTAGGGACGACCGCCTTAAGAAGGCACATGAGCAGCCATCACCGAGCCTAGTGGGAGCAACGCCATCAGAACCCACAAAGCCACACTGCAGGCTCTCACCGTCCAGCCTCTTCTACTTCTCCTTCTCCTCTCTCCTCAGAATTTTCCTCCACTCCACCTTCCATCATGCCATCCTCACGTTTTTCTGGAAAAAGGCAGGCTTCCGTGGGCCAAATGTTTGAGCGTAAAAAAATGATGACGCCGGATAACCCTCTTGCCCAACGGTTGACCGCTGGCTTGTCAGAACTGATAGCCCGTCAACTACTGCCATATAAACTGGTGGACTCGGAGGCCTTTCGAAAATTTTTGGCCATTGGAACACCACAATGGAAGGTCCCAGGAAGGAAGTATTTCTCACAGAAGGGCATCCCAGAGCTATATGGCCATGTTCAGCAGCAAGTGAATGCATCTCTGGCACACAGTGTCGGTGCCAAGATACATCTGACCACAGACACATGGTCTAGCAAACACGGGCAGGGAAGGTATATAACTTTTACTGCTCACTGGGTGAACCTTCTGACGGCCGTCAAGCATGTAACCCGTGGCACCCGTGTAGATTTTGTTTTACCGCCATGGATTGCATGGCGGCCTGCCTCTTCTTCTCCTCCTCCTACTCCATCCTCCCTCTTCTCCTCGGCTGACTCCTCCTTTTCCGCTGCTAGCGTCTCTTCCGCTGTGCCGCCCAAGATCCCCAGAACCTATTCGACATGCCAGGTGAGACATTGCCATGCTGTGCTGCGTCTGTTGTGCCTGGAAGCCAAGAGCCACACTGGCCCTGCACTCCTTTCAGCTTTGCGTTCACAGGCAGATCAGTGGCTAACACCGCTCAATTTGACAGTTGGTAAAGTGGTGTGCGACAACGGTGCCAATCTGCTTAGCGCGTTGAAACAGGCCAAAATTACACATGTGCCATGCATGGCACACGTCTTAAACTTGGTCGTGCAGCAATTCGTTGTCAAATGGACACTGTTGCGATGGAACTCAACCTTCTATATGCTTGATAGGCTGCTCCAGCAGAAACGTGCAGTTAACGACTACCTGTACGAACTCTGCGGCAGAACTGGTTCTGGGAGCTTGGTTTTTTTTCACCGCGCCAGTGGCTGCTCATGCGCAAAGCATGCAGACTTCTGCGGCCATTTGATGAGATCACCAAACTGGTCAGTTGCAGCCATGGCACCATCAGTGACATCGTACCTTACGCCTTCTTTATGGAGCGTGCATTGCGTCGTGTCATCGTGCCTTCATGCTCCAGTGTTTTAAGAGGGACCCCCGTATAAAAAGCATAAAGGTCAAGGATCAGTACTGGGTGGCAACGTACTTAGACCCCCGGTACAAACACAAAATGGTGGAAATGTTACCACCATCATATAGGGCTGTTAGAATGGAGCACTTACAGGCCTTGCTTAGAGAAATGCTGCATTCTGCTTTTGCATGCGCTGGCAGAGGAATTTCCACTCCCAGAGAAAGAGTTGCGGGTACCAATCCAACAGCACCTGCAAGAAGAGGGCAGTTTGAAGATGTGTTGGTCACTTCTGATATGAGATCATTCTTTCAGCCGACCCATCGACAGGTGTCATCCAGATCCAGCATCAGGGAAAGCCTAGATCAACAGGTGTCCGACTACATCGGGTTAACGGCCGATGTGGACGCTCTGAGAAGTGATGAACCCCTGGACTACTGGGTGGGCAGGCTTGACCTCTGGCCAGAGCTTGCACAATTTGCAATGGAACTGTTGGCTTGCCCCTCGTCCAGTGTCCTGTCCAAAAGGACGTTCAGCGCAGCAGGGGGGATCGTGACCGATAAGTGCACTCGCCTAGCTCACGACAGTGTTGACTACCTCACATTTATAAAAATGAATGATGCATGGATCTCGGAGGAATTCAACACATGAGACCAGTAGACCATGTATATGCATAACTCTATAAACGATTTATATAATCTAGCACACGGACCTTTTTTCTACCTTTGGCTCACTTGTAGAAAAAAAGCACACTGTACTATATGCCTGTACCATCCTGTTTGAAGAGGTTGAGCGGTGTCATATTTTTGGGTCCCGCAGAGAGTTGCTGGTGTCAGTGCTGGTGTCAGTGCTCTCTATCTCGGTGCTGGTGTCAGTGCTCTCTATCTCGGTGCTGGTGTCAGTGCTCTCTATCGCGGTGCTAGTGTCAGTGTTCTATCTCAGTGCTGGTGTCAGTGAGGGAGATAGCAGCAGAGAAGCCAATCAGCAGGCAGTGCCAGCACCATGGCTGAGGATCAGCACTGGACTGGCACCTCCGGACGACCGCAGTGGAGCCCTGCATAGGTGGGGGTAAGGGCCGGGCAGAGGGAGGGGTCAGGGGCTCAAGCACAGGTTGGCACACTGGGACATTGGCACAGGACTGTGCTGTCCTCACTGTGGCATTGATCATCTCCTGCACCCCCTTCATAGCCTGGCCTGACCTTGCCTCTCCTCCATGGCCTTCAATTGACAAAATTTCACAGATAAAAAAAGAATGCTTGTCGTTGTCGATCCCAGATTCACTTAATACTTCTGGTATGTCAGTGCCCATGTTGTGGGACTATGTGTGCACAGCTAGTAAGTATTTTGTGGCTGCAAATATGACCTGGAGGTTTTTAAGGTTCGCCTGCCATTAAAATGAATGGGGCCCGCCGCGAACCTACGGTTCGCGAACATTTGGGCACGTTCGCGGATCGCGTTCGCGAAACGTCCTGTCGGAAGTTCGTCCATTACTAGTCCCTTCCTCTCCGAGTACTAGCATGCTAACATTATTCCAAAGAAACATGCCAGTACTGAGAGGGTTACAACATGGAGCTTGGTAATGGAGTGTCCAAGTCAAATAAAGATAAAGGAGGTGGTGAAGGGGTTAATGTTAAGGTAATAGACAGTGGGAGGATGGTGACAAAGGGGTCAATGTACAGATGTACAGTATAAGGAAGGTGATGGGTTGATATGCAATTCATATTAGAGACAGGGTGGAGCTTTCATTATTTTTTACTGTGTGCTGGCTGTGATCAGGAGCTCACTTTGCATCTCACACAGCAATCGCTGTATGAGATGAAGGTGAAAAGGTGAAAGCTGCTGCCATCCGCAACTGTTGTAAACAATACGTCATTACTGTAATTGGTTACAGTGATCACAAGGTACAGAGCCATCCTCATTGGATTTATACCTTCATTAATTGATCACCCAATCACAATTTTTCTGCTTGTGGGTGCACTAGAACAGTGGTTCTCAACCTCAGTTCTCAAGTACCCACCAACAGGCCTTGTTTTCAAGTTTTCCTTTACTTTGCACAGCTGCTTGAAATCAATATCAATGACATGGTATTGATAAGAGCTATTTTATCTACGGGAAGTTCCCAAAACATGGTCCGCTGGGGGTACTTGAGGACTGAGCTTGAGAACCACCTAATTAGAGGACTCACACAAGCACCTTGAAGTAGATGCCATTCTAAAACAGACTCCTGCCCACTTAGCTGTGCTGTCAGGGCCGGTGCTACCACTAGGCAAACTAGGCAGCCGCCTAGGGCGCCCAGCCACTGGTGTTCCTACTCTCTGCAGCAACCAACTAAATCTCAGCATCAGCAGGCAGCAGCCGCCGCTCCGTTCACACAATAGTGTCAAGCAAACAAACATTCATTGCTGGACACTGGTAGGCTGCATTGATGGGCGCTGGTGAGGCTGCATTTGATGGGCGCTTCATTAAAAAGGTGGGGTTTACATGGGCAGGGAAAAGGGAAAAAAAAAGGGAAAAAAGGGGAAAAGGGTGGAGTCAGGAGTGGAGTCAAGGGGGGGCAGCAAAATTAGGTTTCGCCTAGGGTGTCAAAAATCCTTGCACCAGCCCTGTGTGCTGTTCATTAAGAAAACTGTATACATGGAGTCATTGTGACAAACATGCTGATAAATAGATTTAGGGCTCACATACATTTAAAAACAAATGGTAGTCCCCTGACACTCATGTCAAGCCACTGAGTTCAGTACTCTACATTCACAATCACTGACCTGAAACTATTCTGCAAATCAGGACAAATTCATATTTGTCTATAAGTATTGGAGCAAAAGGGCACAGTATGAGGGCCAAGCATCAAGCATTATTAGAAGAAGAGGGTTAACTATGGCGACCTTCATGTATCTCTCATGACAGGTTCCCTTTAATCCGTCTCAGAAATGTTCCATATACTGTATTTTGCAAGGTTTTGCAGCTCTAGTTGCTAAACAATCTGGAAGTTAGTTCATCATTTAACATGATTTGACAACATTTGATATACTGGAACCAACTGACAGCTCGTTCTTTTGAAAATAACGTTTGCAGTTTTCATTCAGACTTTATAATGTACAAAGAGCCCTGGGGCTAAGAACAAAAAAAATATCTGACAATTCTGAGATAATATCACAGAAGTCTGAGACAGCAACGCAAAATATAGACTTGTTTGAGAATAGTTTTTAAATATAGCAGTTAGTTATACTTTACATGTACAACATTGTTACTATTCTATTCATTCACACAGAGTCTGATAGATCTCCATTTGCTGTGGAACTACAAACCCCAGCACTCCCTGTCAATTATCCTGCATGTATATTAGGGGTAATAGGGGGGATATGGTTCAGTACATCAATGTGTAAAAAAACATGGAACTATTCAGCAAACAGGCTCTGATTCCTGTATACATCTCAATAATAACCCATAAATAAGATGTACAGTTGCAGCCTGCAGCATAGACTGAGCTGGATGGTTGTTGTACCTGCATGTGTCCCCATGTCCGCTTGTTCCCCCTTCTGTATTGGTAATTTTCCTGGACCTCTGCACTAGCCAGAAAGTTGGTGAGCAATGCTAATTGTGACACCTTTGGATGTATATTGTCTATTAGATGTTATAAGCATTTACCACATATTCTCATTTACCCAGAATACTTGCTTAAGCTCCTGAGGAAGCGCAGTGGTGCGAAATATGTAGAGCTTGAATGAGCTACATCAACCTACACCAAGCCCACCTCGATACCAGCAGCCGTACTATTTTGGCACTCTCACTACAGTTTAGGGTGGGTTTTGGTGTTCTGGTTGGTGTGAATAGCTTAATTCGAGATTTTAAATGTACTTCTGTGTTTTCAAATTTTTTATAAAATTTATGAATTTTTAAAGAGTTTAAAGTTTGTTGTACTCTGGTGCCTATAAAATCTATGTTTTTTCAAAAGTTTCTCATACGGAGCTGGATGTTGGTCCAGCACCCAGCACATTTGGTCACAATTCTGTATAGCAAAGGTTTTATATGTTGGGACCATGGCTGAATTTAGAGTGGAACTTAACTCAATAAGAGAAATCCTATTGGTTCACCCCCTCCCCTAGCTTGTAATTGAGTTTTTTTTTTTTTTTTTTAAAGGGGGAGCAAGTATTGATTTTTATCAGTACCCCCTCCTACTTCCACAATCACTGCCTAGGCAAGGATGATGTCCCTTACCTCACCCTTCCACTTCTGCAGCCCCCAGGCACACATCACATGTCCCTGAAGGCTGCAGGACAATTCACACAGCACTGCACAAGCTTGTGCATATGCAGTGGGAAGTAGGTTCCTTAGGGAGACCCACAACGGTAAAAAGAACAAGCTGCGGGAAGACAGACCTGGACTCTAGGCACTGGTCAGCAACTACAGTATTTTCTCTTTAAAGTGGATGTAAACCCACTCTCATCCTTTCTAAACTACTGCCATAGTGGTTATCTATAAAGATATACATGCCTCCTGCATGTATCCTTACCTGTCAAATGTCTCCCCTTTGTCTGTTATGAGGCCTGAGAAACTGCACATTCTGTGGGCAGGTCTGTTGTCTGGAATTCAGTGGGTGGAGTTGTGATGTCAGTAGACTCCCTGCCCACCTCTACACTCCCTTTGTCAACAGGAATTTTCTCCTGTGTATTTCTTACATTGAACTTCTGCTGGTCTTGTGGATTATGCCCCATGATCACTAACATCCAGAAGAAAGGAGGAGGGTTGGGAAGTACACAGAATGCCTCTCTTACACTAATGCATGCGATGTGTAAATCACCTGTCACTCAGAGCAAGGGGGAGAAACAGACATCTATTTCTCTGTCTGACTGTTTTTATCTCACTTAAAAAAGATAAGAGGATTGCTCAGAGCTGGATTAACTCTTTGTGGCAAGGCTGGGCACAGATGACATGAAATCCTATACTGTACAAGGTACAAGCCTTATTTTTTTTATTTTTTTCGGGTTTACATCCACTTTAGGTTTCATAATGTCCTGTGCAGAATGTTGTATGATGCTTCTTCAGTACCACCCCAACCCCAGTACATTTCATTATAAACAGAGATAGGGAAAATAATCAGCAATACAGTCATCTTGAATGCTTAACAATAACCTAGGATAAAAAATAAAATAAAAGCTCAGAGGACAGTTTAGAACTGAACCCTGAACACAAACATTTCTATATATATATATATTACCATTCACGGATATTTATTTGTTTGTTTCTTATTCAGGGCACAGAAAGCCAGACAAGCATTAGGTTTGCAATTGAGAGAAACAGTTTGGGGATTTGTGCTGAGAATCATATGTGAGGATGTGTCATTAAAGGGGGAAGCTTACTCTCTCTGGCAATACCTATTGCATTTAGTGAGGAAATTGTCAGTAATCAAACCCCGCTGAGCTGTCGTGAGTGTTGAAAACAGACTACGTGAACTAGACTATCTTTCTCCTAACATGCTGAGCCAAAGCTTTTATGGTGCATTCCAACTTCATTTCCACACTTTTTATTGTGCTTGGTTTTCTCCTGTGTGCCTGAAAGGGGGAACAGAAAAATGAAATACACTTTTCATCCTCTTGAGATAGATAAGAACAGAACTTATGTGGCTAAGAAGCAGAGCTGCAAATCTCCTCAGAACATGACAACAGAAAATAAATAATATGTTAAAAGTCAGTCTATAGGCTGTATATTTTTTCACCAGTGGGCGATTTGTTTTTCCAGATACCATCATCAAATATAACCTTTCTTTTACGATACATTTTAAATACTGAACGTAGCTTGCATAAACGCCATAACGCCACCCCAACAGAATCTTAAGTTATACAAAAATAAAAAAGAAGCATTTTGAGGAAACTAGAACATTGTTAGCAATAATAAAAAAAAATAAAAATAATCAATAAATCTATAAATAAATATGTAATTAATTTTACTTCTGTTATACTGACTGTAGATTTGCTAACTTGGTCAACGAACACTTTTTCCCCCACAAAAAAAACTTCCTTTGTTTAAATCCAATTGAAACATCTTGATTTTTTTAATCCAATGTAGTCAGACTTAATATACAGTATTTTTTACATTTATTTTTTATCTGCTGTGTTCTGTGGCAAGGGTTCAAAAACCCTGTGCTTGCAGCACTAGGAGAGTCAGATCACAGCAAAACCATTGCTCAAATCAACAGCTTTTCCCAGGGGGTGAGCGTGATTTTGTTAATACTAGTGTTCAGAGAGACACGTCAGACCGCTGGAAAACATTTCTGTGAGAACCAGGAACCTTAGCTCATCACTAGTTCTTAAAAAGGGATAATAAACCTTTGATTTGTTGTCATTAAAATAACAAACATCTTATACTTACCTGCTTTGTGCAATGGTTGTGCACAGAGCAGCCCCAATTCTTCTCTTTTCTGTTACCCAACCGGCGCTCCTGGCTCCTCCTTTTGGGGCGAATGGGGGCACTTGACACAGACCGATGGCTCAGCCCCGCCTTCCCTGATCGCTTGTCATAGAGTTTGAATGACAGCAGCGGGAGCCAATATCTCCCGTTGCTATCAGTCCGCCCAGAAAGAAGGGACAGAGCTGGGAGGGCTGCTGCTCTTGTGCACATCACTGGATCAGGGAGGGGCTGGGAGGATCCTCGAGCACATAAGATTTTTTTACCTTAATGCAGAGAATACATTAAGGTAAAAATCTTCAGCCTTTACAGCCACTTTAAAGGTTAACTAAAGCCATGAGCAAAAGCCTAATACTGTATACTGCAGCTTAATTGGTTGTGGTAACTGCATTAGTTTATATTTTTCAAGGTGAAAAATGTTTTTAGCAAGTGACCTAATTTGGTATAGGACGTAGGAGGGGGGCGCACACTGGCTGCCCTACCGTTCCTGGCCTGCATGCCTGGATAATGGTCTGAGTGGGATTTTAGGGAAAAACTCATGCTGTTTTTGCCCCATTTTTAAAAATGTCTGTTCCTTTTAAAGAACTACATACTACTATTCCAAACACCATGTGCAGTTTTCAGGCATCCTCCAATCATGTTATTTAAGGGCATTGCATATTTTCAATGATGCCCTTTAAGTCACATGAAAATTCTTTCTCCCACAGAAAGTTTTTTTTATATTATTATTGTGACATGCTCCCCATGTCCTTTTCTCAATGATAGCTTGCCTAATAACCTTGAAAACGGAAAACGGAAAGAAAAAAGTCTGTATTACCTATAGACTTTAATGGGGTTTGCCACCAAGATCCAGGTTTGAGGAAATCCCACTGAGTTTACCAAACACTGCTTGAACCAAACCCAGAGAAAATTCACTCATCATTAATGAACATGGAGCACACCTTCCATCTTCTGATGAATGATATACATTACAAGCTCCTTGGCTCCTTTATCAGAGCATGCCTTTACTATGTTGCAGGTCTGAGTGACATGGACCACAACCCTTCTTATACCTTTGGAAACAGAATATTTTATACTGTAAGAAGGAGAGTCTTTGGTTCTCTCAACATTAGTCTTTGTACTGGACTACCATTGGTATGTTCTCTTTATGTAGTGTAAAACTCATGTATGATTTCCTTAAAAACCCTTGCCGCCACTTTCTGCTGTAATTATGAGTGCATCTGCTATATTTACAGCAGAATTATCTTTACATTAGACTAATGGTCATATACAGTAGGAATGATGTAAGATGTTCCAATTGCTGCTCCCTGAAAAACTGTTTGAACTCTAACCTGACAAATTGTATCCCATTATCTTGGTGAAATGCGTATTCCATGCTGACTAATATATACCTTGCACCATTTACCAGTGGTTCTTGAGGTACAGTAGTGCCAGAAATTGCTTTTATCTCCCAGAGTCTGCAAAATGATTAACTATTAAGTAATTCTTTGCCTGTAAAGAAAACAAGTCTATGTTCTGTTTTCTTCAGGCTGGAGTGGTTTCCATGTCTGCATACTCAGACATTCATTGCAAATGTTATAATCCTTTATTTCTGCAATTATACAGATGGGCCCATCTGTGGCCATGCTAAAAATGCTGCCCATATGTGTTTACTTGCAGTAGGAATATTTGGTGGAACCCCGTAACCCCCTTTTGCAGGAAAACGTGTGCTTTGACAATTTTTTTTGTAAATCTGTGTCATTCACTGTCAGTTTTATAAAATGTTGACTTCACAATTTCAAATTAACTCCATATACTGTATATTTAAAACAACTAGACAGGTAATTTCATATGTATGTATATGAAATTGAAACAGTTACTCCCTAGTTCAACAAACATCATTCAGAGATAATGCAAGGAACAAGAAAGCCTTACCGGTGCTACAGGGTACAAGTTTGTATTTGGAGCATGCAAATAAAAAAGATTCCATCTGTAAGGGGGAAAATAAAATACAATTAGGTCCTGCGTGCTTGTTACAATTTATTTCAACAATGCTGGAAATCCCGTTTATGCAATAGGCTTCAGTAAAATATGTCAACTATCTAGTGATTCTCTGTATTTTCTTTCACCCTCTCAATATCAGTATTGCTATGTGGTAGAACCAAAGGATGTTTCAGAACTTCACCAAGCACTGGAAAGCATTGAAATGCCAAAACAGATAATTTAATTTTAGAAACATGGAATCACACAAATTCTTTATCTACCAGTGTTATAAAGTTATTCCATTAATTTATTAGACATGTGCAATTCGTTTTTTTTTTTTTTCGTTTTTTTCGTTTTTTTTCGTTATTTTCGTTCGTTTGTTTTTGTACGAAAGAACGAATCGTTCAAATCGTATGAATCCGAATAACGAATCATTCGAATCGTACAAATCCAATTAACGAATCATTTGAATCGAACAAATCCGAAAAACAACGAAAATACGAAAAAAACAAATTAGAAACAACGAATGTACTAATGAAGAAAATCCGAAAACCGAAAACGAACGAAAAAATTCGTACATTCGTAACTTTTTTTTTTGGTTCAATTGGTAATTTTCAATGTCCCTTACAATGGTGCTGCTAAACGTGCTTCGAATGGATTGAACAAAAAAATTCGTACAAATTTTTTTTCCGATTCGTAATTTTCCGTGTCTCTATTGAACAAAAAAATTCGTACATTCGTAACTTTTTTTTCGATTCGTAACTTTTTTTTTTTGATTCGTAACTTTTTTTTTCGATTCGTAAATTATTAAAATGTAATAATAGCATACACATTACATAAAATTATAAATTATGCTCCGATTACGAATCTACGAATGTTATGAATGTTGCGAATGTACGAATAAATACGAATGCGTCCGAAAATTAAACTAACGAAAAAACGAATCAACGAAAAAATAACTCTTACGAATGTACGAATCGTTACGAATCCGAACACCGACGACTTACGAATGTACGAATCGTTACGAATCAACAGAAACGAAAAAAACGAAACAAAAAAAAGCAATTTTTTTTCGGAAACGAAAAAAACGGAACGAAAATAAACGAATTTTTTTGTTGTGCACATGTCTATAATTTATCCACATTTTTGGTAGAAAAATTACCAGGGAGGAAGGCATCTATAGAGACCAGGGCTTTTTTTCAGCAGGAACGCGGGGGGAACGCAGTTCCGGCACCTCCGACACTGAATGTATGTAATGGGAAGGGGTGCTGGGGTGTGCTTTAGTGTCTATTGATGCTGATTGCTGGGAGATCTATTGTCACTGGAAGGGATCTATTTTTGCAGGGGGTATTGTTGCTTGGGAGGTCTATTGTTGCTGGTGGGTAATCGGGGGGTCAGTTGTTGCCGGAGAGGGATCTACTGTTGAGGGAGGGGTCTATTGATGCTGTCTTCCGGTAGATTGGTTGCTGCTGCCAGAAGTCTATTGTAGCTTGGTGGGTATTTTGTTGTGGGTGATCCATTGTTGCTGGGGGGGATTTATTGTGGCTGTGGGAGTGGGGGTCTATTGTTGCTTGCTGCAGGGGATCTATTTGACTGCTTTTCTTGTTATCATTAACAAATTTCATACAAATGACTAAGTACCACAAATGTTACTTATGTTCTGTATTCTCGAAAAGAGGCAGTACTGGGAGGTGGGTATGGGGTGGAACCAAGGAACGGTGCTCAGAGGTCGGTAGGGGGTGTGGACAAGGGGTATCTTGGAAAGGGGGAGTCCCTGTACCTGTTCTCTGATAGAGTTATCACTGCGTAAGTCTAAGCAGCTAGAAACATCAAGTTTAGGAGCTGAAATCCTGAGAACTAAATTGTGTAGCTTACTGTCACATAAAAGTTTATTACTTCTTAAAAGAAAACATTCATTCTCTATTCTTAGTTTTGGATCTTTTTCACTTATGAATCCATGTATGAATTTATGGCAGGCTACTGGTCCAAAGTTTTACTAGCAGCTTTCTCAAGTGAAAGCTAAAGTGCTGCTGCATGTTTGCATATTTTGTGGCTTTTCATGTTGCAAAATTCCCAAAAACTCATCAGTTGTGCAATTCTTTTCTAACTTTTTGAAAGAATAATTGAAATAGCCACAGACAATAAAGAAAGTCCCATTACAATACTAAAGTTTAGAAGAGGTCTTGAGTATACTGTAGATATTCTTGCTGGGGTAACCAACATTTGTAGCCTAAACCAATATTAACCAATATTAACTTTTGCATTCTCTACTGACAAGCTTACACAATTTTTCCATGAAATGTTTAGTTTTTTTTTTTTAGGAAATCAAACATTCAAAAGATACAGTTGAAGAAGAGTCTTAAGCCCCATACACACGGTCGGACTTTTTCATGGATTCTGTCCGATCGGACCATGTTGTCGAAAAATCCGACCGTGTGTATGCACCATCGGACAGTGTACGTCGAATTGTCCGACGGACAAAGTCTTATCTCCTGCTGGATAGATTTGCCGACAACCCGGTCCGATCACACCAAATTCGATCGTGTGTACGGTTGTCCGACCGGACAAAGTGCTACACATGCTCAGATCACATTACAAGACCAAAGCTATTGGCTACTAGCCTCTACGTAGTCCCGTCGTAGGCAACAAACGTCACCACGTTCAGAATGATCGGATTTTTCGACAACTTTGTCCGACCGTGTGTACGCAAAACCAACATCGGACAAAGTACGACGGACATGATCCGACGGACCTGGTCCGCGGATTGTCCGACCGTGTGTATGGGGCTTTACTTGCAAAAGAGCATCCCCAACATTAGAGGTTGTATTTTTAAAGAAGAGGGTTCAAGAAACAGAACTAACAACATTGTATTTATTGTTTCTAGCCAGACACAATGTAGATGATTCATTTGCACAGAAACTATGATACCAATGGGGAAGTTTGCTGTCAGTGCATTATTGATTATAACTATGCACATTGCTTCTTGTTCTGTGAACATTCTTAGGAGCAATGGGTCTCAATGGTCAGATGCATACACGAGATGCCAATTCAAAAAACCCTCTAAAGAGTGTTTCAACATAGTTTGGTAAAAGAAAGCACTTTTTGCACTAGAAAACTTATTTGCTAAGCTTTATCCACTTTCAAGGCTGCTTTTTCTTTATGGGATGTACTATTTATGTGTTTTTACTGGTTTCTTTATGAGCTATTGAATATCAAAGCAGCAGGCTGAGCAATAGATGTATTTGTCCCTTTTTCTTGACTTTTTAAGAACTGACTATGCTGTAATATAACTCTCTTTGTAAAGCACGTATATATTCTATTTCACATCTTCTAAACACTGTTAAAGTGCATGTATAGTCAAATGTTTTCTTTAGTTTTGGACAGAGCAGGGAGACATTAAAACCCCTGTCAGGTTTATATTGCTGTCTGTCTGCTAAGTAGATTTGCCTTCTTTATTTGTCCCAGTAACCATTATTAAAGAGTTGTCTTTAGATAAAGAAGTGAGAGGAAATCCAATGGGAACCACTATTTGGGTGATAGCTGTCTAAGTGGGGACTTACAGTATCACCATTTTGTAAAGGTTTCCTCTTATGTCCTGTTGCATTTTGTGAAAAGAAGTGAAGGGAAATCTCCTCAATGTTTTAACTCCTCCATACTCCAAATCTAGAAGAAAAAAAAGTCTGTGCATTCACTTACATCCTGAAAATTGTGTATTATCTACATCTGGCCTGTTGCTTAGTTCTTTCTCTCTACTCTTCCTACAAAAAATACTTAGCAGGTGTTTTCTGTGTCTGGTCCAGTCTTGGGCAATCCATAGCAAGAGGCAGATGTGGGATTGACTGGAAGTGCAAGGTGCAGGGGTATTCCATTGGGTGACACAACTAACCTTCAGGGAAAATACACAGGTGACTCGAAGTAAAGAACAGAAAAAGAAGGCCTTTAAATAAAAGGGTTGAAGAATTTTCAGTAGGTGGTTTTGGTGTCTGATTCAACCTTGGCCAATATCTGGCATGCTGGATTAACTGAAAGTACAAGGTACATCAATGGTCCCTTGGATTCGTAGAGAAGGCACAGCTTGTCTTCATTACTGTATGTAGCAATACCCCAGTAGGAGCTCCTGGATATGATCAGTCTTCTGTTTTTTGCCTCAACTTTCTCAAGACCCTCAGCCCCTCTGACACACCAGGTTAAGTGTACAAACATACAATATCATAGGAAATCACTGAAAGTAACACTTAGTACTGAAAAGTACTGCTATATCAAAGAGAACAGGTATCAAACCAGGTAGTAAAGGCACATTTAGTACATTGTCACCTAATATGGTTAGTAACTAGTCCTAGACCAACTGGGTATGCACTATCCAAAACAAAAGGAGATTGGTAGTGGAAGGAGTAGGGGGATAAAGGAGGCTCTCATAATAATTATTATGGGAGGGGCAGTCCTTTGAGATGTTCTTCTGCTGGCTATTGTTGGTGCCATTGAAAAATGTTGGTGCACTTAATATAAATATAAAAAGAGGTAGGTGGCACTGCCAAGAGACTTAGTAATATATTGACCAAAGCAATCTTGAAAAAGTGCTAAAGTGCATGTGCAAGTGCAAATTGTTACCAAGACTCCAAAGGATCCTATTGTGTAAAAAACGTAATCAATAAAAATATATATATGGAATAAATGAGCATCCGTGCCCCCCAGTGGTCAAGGTGGGGAACTTCCAGACACGTCCACCCACTTTATACAAGTACAAGTTTTCCCTGATAACTGTTTCATATTACAACTTTTATCAATTTCACATATCATGTAAATCATGTATGAATTATCTGTATGTATTTGATTTGTATGTATGATCTGTATGTTTATCATTTACTGTGTTTGTTACAAATCATGTTCATTAATTAATCATTCGCTATTAAATTTATTATTATTATATATATTGATATTTTATGATTACATTCTGTATCATAAATGTTTCACCGTTATCTGCTTTATTTTGCTTATTATCATTATTATAAATTACCCCTAGGGGATTGTGACATTCAACTTATTCATGTTTATTCCATACATCATTATACACACCAGTGTGCCTCATGTAAAGTCCCAACCCCACTTCTTTTTGTTTTCTGTTCCAAAAGGATTGTATCGATCGACATGGCCATAGGATATGGCACAGTGTGCCAGGTTCTCCGCAGTTCCTCCAGCAAAGGGAATTTTGAGGGTGGTAGAAAGTTTATAGGGGGTACCAGGGTAAAGATACCAGGAGTGCACTACCTTCTGGAAGTGTTTCCAATGGGTTACACATCTGGATGATGAGTATGTGGTGGAAAAGGCTTTTTTCCCACCAACTATCTGGAAAGGTCCTGCCCAAGGTTTCTTCCCATTTCAAAATCGGGTTCGTTTTGGAGAAGGAATCTTGGGCATTATAGATATTGTAGAATAAGGAAATTCATCTTATTGTAGTGGTAACTTCCTGGAAGAATGTGTATATTGAGGATGATATTTCTAAATATAAAAAGCCTCTGTAGGAAGGATCAAAATTGTTAATGGGTAAAGTACACAAAGAGGGGAAGGTTAAAGTGGATGTAAAGCATAATGTAGAGAATAAGATTTCCTTTCATTTGAGCCCAGTCTTGCCACACAGATTTACTCCAGCCCTGAGAAATCCTCTTTTATTTTTCAGTTAGAAAGATCTTGACAAAGTGCTGAAATCTTTGTCAAAAACGCCCCCTTACTGTGAGTGACAGGTGATTTACATATCTCATGCACTAGCCTGAGAGGCACATCCTGTGTAATTATAAAAAGTGAGAAATCCACCCCTCCCCCACATAACAAATCCTGTGATCAATGTATACTCAGACACACACACTGCACTATAACAATCATCAGATCACTGCATGTTATACTCTGCCCAACTCTGACTACATACATCTCCCCTACATTCTTCTTGCTGTTCACTCGAGAATAAATATATTTTCACTCTGGTCTGTGGTCTCAGGCTAGTGCATGAGATATGTAAATCACCTGTCACTCACAGCAAGGGGGCGTTTTTGACAAAGATTTCAGCACTTTGTCAAGATCTTTCTAACTGAAAAATAAAAGAGTATTTCTCAGGGCTGGAGTAAATCTGTGTGGCAAGACTGGGCTCAAATGAAAGGAAATCTTATTCTCTACATTATGACATCAAAATGTCAAATGGGTTTACATCCACTTTAAAGCGGGAGGAAAAGTGTTTGAAAGTATGGAGGGATGTGTCCAGATATAGATCCTTTAGAAGGGTAAGACTCCTATATTTCCAAAGGCTTAGATCAAGAAAAGGTATGCAATGCTGGAGCACTGATAAGGGGGTAGGGATTTTGCAAAATGACCCAATAGGTGAGGAAGAAAAGGGGAGCTCCGATCATATTTTATAAGTGACCTGTACAGTTGGGACCCCTACTTTAATAGCAATGAGGGCCGATTGAAGGTCTTTATGTGGCGCCGCTGCTCTCACTCAAAGTCAGTTAGCCAATGAGGAGAGAGAGTGGGTGGGGCAAAACCATAACTTCTGTGTCTGAATGGATACACTGAGCTGCGGCATGGCTCAGGTGCCCCCATAGCAAGCTGCTTACTGTGGGGGCACTCAAAGGGAGGGAGGGGCCAGGAGAGCTAGGAGGGACCCGAGAAGAGGAGAATCCAGGCTGCTCTGTGCAAAACCATTTCACAGAGCAGGTAAGTATAACAGGTTTGTTAATTTTATTGAAAAAAAAAAAAAGGAGACTTTACAATCCCTTTACCCTGCCTGGGTTTTCCTTTCTGGACTAAGACCACCTTCCCCTCTCCTCGTCCCCATAAAAGAAGGGACAGGCATTCTGTATTTAAAAAGGGGAGCTGATAACATTTCTCAGTATTTCAGTGCTGAAACATGAACTTAGAGCTTACTGGAATTCTGTCAGAAGCATCAGATATACCTTTGCATTTTTAAGAGAAAAAAAAACACAGAAAATGACCTTGTTTTTCAGAGATGTACTGAATGTGTTTTTTTTTTGTTTTTTTTGCCCAGACATTTACTTTAACCACCAGACACAAATTACCTTTTTTTTTTAGCATCTTCACAGAGCAGCCCTTGACAGGATGAGATTATGTATATGAATCTTTGACAAGTGAAACCACAACACATTTAAAAAGGAAAACAATTGTTTCTAATCCTTTAGCAGCTATTCTGTATAGGTCCCCCAAGTCTATTTTTCTCACTCTAGGATAGTCAGATTTGCAATATAATTACTTAAGTTAGGGAAATTAGAACATTTGTTGAATGGATTAGTATTTTATTTTTCCAGTTGCGTTGCCATCTGCTATCTTTACATTAAATTATGGGAACCTTTCCTTGAGTAAGCTTGAATGGGTTTTTTTTCTCACAAAATAGATCTGAAATATATTATTCTATTATTAAAACTCCCACCCTCTTTTAATGAATGGCATGCAGTCAGGTCTGACTTGTTGGATCAACCTTCCTTTCTGAGATAAATGTTTAGTTCTTGTCATGGAGAAATAAAAAGACAAAGTAAAGTGGCCCACCAAATTAAAACTCAATTTGGCAAGGGCCTCTTCATTTGCAAGTCATGGGACAGAATACTATTTTCTCATCTCAGTGCATACTTCACCATCACTAATTAGGCAAAACATTTTTATAAGCTTCTTAGTAGCTTAATTGAGATGTAAATCCAAAGACAGATCCTGCTGAGTTAGTAAAGGAAAGATTTTTATGGAATTTGATCATTTTCTAAACATAGTTAAATTCAGCTAGCTTGTGCTCATGAAAGTTTAATCAATGGTATCATGGTAAAAACAATAGAAAGTATTCTACGGATTAATGGATTAATCTACCATTTCAATGGACAATGTCTCAATTGTCTGTAGAGTTTCTTGTTAATGGATATTGTTGGTTGGCTTCCAATACTGAACTTGACATCTTTGTTTCATTTGGGATGGGAATCAAAAAATAAGGGCACTGTGGGGGATTTTTGAAACCATTTCTCACCTTTGAACAAAACTGGCGTGAAGTGCTTAGGACAAGTATTTTCAAGCAGGGGACATTCTGATCACATATTAAACCTTCTATGTGGTCCTTCATGCTTTCCATATGAGACCCATGCTGCTCTCTGTTGACCAGTACAGTTATGCTTCTCTACTAACCATAAGCTGATCTCACCATTTTCTTATTTTTGCTTGTGTTGTGTTGGTGCTTGGGGTATAAATTGGAGAGCTTTGTTCCTGATTCTGATCCTGAATTATATTAAAAACAGACATACCATAGTGAAATGTTATGCCGCGTACACACGATTGGAAATTCGGCCAGCAAAAGACATATGAGAGCTTTTGGTCAGAAAATGTGACCGTGTGTATGCTCCATCGGATTTTTGCTTGCCGAATTTCAGCCAGCAAAAGATTGAGAGTATGTTCTCAATTTTTCGGTCAGAAAAAGTTCTGATCGGAAATTCTGATCGTCTGTAGCAATTCCGACACGCAAAATTCCTATGCATGCTCGGAAACAATTTGACACATGCTCGGAAGCATTGAACCTAATTTTCTTGTCTCGTCGTAGTGTTGTACGTCACCGCGTTCTTGACGACCGAAAGTTCAGCAAACTTTTGTGTGGCCGTGTGTATGCAAGCCAATCTTGAGCGGAATTCCTCGGAAAAAACATCCAAGTTTTTTCTGACGGAAAATCCGCTCTTGTGTACGCGGCATAAGTGAGAAAGTCAAGATAAAAGTGAAACAGGGCTGCAGCAGGTGTGCACAATTACATCTTGCTGAACAATGGGTATGGCCACAGTACTTTGGAAGATCCACTGGTACTTACATTGGTGTCATTAAAAAAGTGAAGTCCCCCTTATATTTATATTGAAAATGTGACTCTGCGCACTAGTAGTGAACTAAACTAAAGCTGCAAGCATGAAAGTGAAAAATCACTCAACACATTGTATAAAATTATGCTGTGCTGATTCATATACCATAAAAACCCATTAAAGACATTAGATATAAACAAAGAATATCCCTTTTTGTGTGTACTTGTCTCAGTCCAAAGCACTAACGGTCATTTCTGTCTGCTGCTTTGTTCCTCTGCTATCAGGATGAATCAACTCTGACAATTTTTCCTGACACCAAGAGAAAAATGGTGACAGGGTAGGGGTCTTCAGCTGATTGACAGCCTCAGCTCTGTTCCTGTGAGCTGTTTGAAGGGGGTGTGTCTTTTCCCTCCAATCAGCTCTCAGAGCTCTCCTCACTGAGCTCTGCAGAGTGTAACTTTAGCTCTCCACCCCCTTTTTCTTCTGAACCCTCAGACAAGCTTTTTAAGTTCTGGACTTTGCAACGAATATAGAGAAGAAAATACTGCAGATAGACAGATACAACTTATGTTGGGAGGATTTGTTTCATCTCTCTGTATCACCTGAGGCCAGTCACTTGGCATATGTAAGGGTTTACAACATCCAAATAACAAATTAACAACTTGTAGTTAATTAACATAAAACAGAATTTTGCTAACTATAGACATGTCTGTAATTATAGTCCAACATCACCACATAACAGTTCTTCATATAAATGTCTGTGAATAAAACCATGATGCATATCACAAATCGTGATCACAGCTACATAGACAGTCTGTTTGTTACCCTAACATTTTCTATTCCTGATATGTGGCTGCTGTACCATGTACTTGTATGAGAAAGTATCCTGTTCGCTTTGTATTGCTTCCTTTATGTGAAATTCCCTCCAGTCCCTCTGTTTTCCTATTAAAAACTGACCAAACTAAGCAGGAGAACACACTGTGGTCAGTTCTCTAGCTTTGCTGGGAACTCAGCCTTCTTTCCTCCAATGACCAGACTTGTCCTGACACACACAGCCTTTCACTGGGAAGCTCAGGGTGCTGCTGCTTCTCCTCTCCCCAGCCGAGAACAGAGGGAATGTGATCACTTATAAAAAAGGCAAATATGTATTTATAATGTGTTTTTTTTTTTTTTATATATATATATATATATATATATATAAAACAAAAAACACATTATAAATACCTATTTGCCTTTTTTATAAGTGATCACATTCCCTCTGTTCTCGGCTGGGGAGAGGAGAAGCAGCAGCACCCTGAGCTTCCCAGTGAAAGGCTGTGTGTGTCAGGACAAGTCTGGTCATTGGAGGAAAGAAGGCTGAGTTCCCAGCAAAGCTAGAGAACTGACCACAGTGTGTTCTCCTGCTTAGTTTGGTCAGTTTTTAATAGGAAAACAGAGGGACTGGAGGGAATTTCACATTAACCAGTACAGTTATGCTTCTCTACTAACCAGAAGCTGATCTCACCATTTTCAGGGTCTTGGGGCCTAGGACTGAGGATCGCTATGGTGAGTGGGAAGATGGGATGGGTTGTTTTGCAAGGTGATCGTTTATAATCACTTTAATTTGGTGAGATCAGATTGGGTAATAGCAGACATCTACATCAAACCCCTTGGACACATGCTCACCTTATTGATTGACCCTCGTTACAAAGGTCTTATTGCTCCTTTAATCAAATCATATATCATATACCCAGCTAAACTCTCCCAGGGCTCAACCAATCCTCCCAGAACTCTCACTCCCTTAATGCCAATGGATTTTGTCCGAAACTGGTGTTGCATACACACGGTCGGACATGATGACATTCGTTGCATACGCCGGAATTACGTAGAGGCTAGTAGCCAATAGCTTTGGTCTTGTAATTTGATCTGAGCATGCGTGGCACTTTGTCCGTCGGAATTCTCTACAAACGGTCGGAAAAAGTCTGATCTGATTTTTTTGTCGGAAAATTTTAGATCCTGCTCTCAAAAGTCCAATAGAGCCCACACACGATCGAATTTTCCAACAACATAATCCGATCGGACCTTCTCCATCGGAATATTCGACCGTGTGTGCGGGGCATAAGAGTTTGTTAGCCACCAGAATTTGCTTAGCTAGGCATTGTGTTTTTTGCTGGATAAAGAAGATTTAAGACACAGGAAAGATTCATGTGACAGTATTTTACCATTATTAATGGTTGCTTTTTTTTTTTTCTCTCTGTCCAGAGTTTCACTTTAATGTTGCAGAAAAAAAAAAAAAAAAATTACTGTACTGGTACTTGCATTGGCATCTTAATTTATTCAGTTTATAATTCAATACAGTAAGCAAGCTGTGATATTTCTTGTTTTATTTGAGAAGCACCATGCATTTCACCTATAGATTTCCTTTAATTTGATTTATGTACTATGCAGATAAGACAAAACCAACAACCAAGTTACAGCAAATGCTAATAGAACACAAAAACAAAAATCTAATCCATATATTGTTTCCTTGTGCGTATAAATGACATGTTTGTTTAATGATGTGTGCTGGCTTGGCTGGATACAGAAATATGCAAACACTGGATATTTATAGACTAAACTCGGAAATGCAGAGATGGAAATTATATAGTAATCATTAACCTTCATGTCATACTGTGCATTTCAGACATGTATATTGACGAACAAAATTTTACAGAGTGCTTTGTTTGAGCAAAATATATAAATGCTTATTTTTTAAGTTCATGTTTTAAGATTCATGACAGGTTCGAGGAAAAAGAGATTCTAAGGTAAACTATAACATTACTTTATGGTTTTTAAATATCTCTAGACTAATGAAATCATCATTGACTTTCTACTTTTGCTGGAGAAAAAAAATCATTCAAAGACTTGGAAGAAAAGCTCTGGCTGATTGTCATTCAGTGGCTGCTCTGCTAAGCCTTATCAATTAACATTTCTCTAAGCTATTGAATATTAATGTACGGCAGTATACTGCAGTGATTCCTGGATGCATGAAATGGGCACCCAGAGTTACCAAGCAGATTCTTTACCTAATGATGTCATTGTGTTAACCGAGGTATGTCCTTCAGAGTTTATAGGCAAGAACTTTGTTTTAACTAGGAGCAGGATCATTTTAACATGGCCATATTTAAAGGGGTTTCTACTTCTGATGTTTGCTTTTATTTTGTATCTTGTCTACTGACAGGGTTGGGCTTGTTGGCAGATGTTAGCGCCCCTTTTAGTTTTGACCATCCTGCAGTGATGTAGTGGGTGGAGATAGTGCTTCTATAAATGCCAGCTGTGTATACTACGAACAGTTTGAGACTTTATATGAGACCCAAGTGACTCCAGACCTATATATGAACACAAAAAGGGTGGGTTTTGGGACTTTAAATGAGCGATGCATACCAAAAAGCAGTCATTGGAAAGAACATTTTTACTGTACCTTATGAGGTCATGTACATGTAGCGCCACTAACCCATGCGGGGCGGCTATGGATTTATGGGCTTACAAATGACCTCCTCCTTGTAGCTCGTCGTTATTGTCTAGGGGTTCCCAGGGTTTATACCCAGTAATTGCGGAGACTGACACTCAAAGTCCTTTTGAGGATTTTTATTTGCATAAAACGTTGAAACAGAACAGTCTCTCAATTAGGAATAGAGGGTATGGGTGATAAAGCTCAGGCACTTTAGAACTGCTGACATTCAAATAAATGTCTCTCTAGGTGATCCAGGGAGTAGCCACTCACAACTGGATAATTCACTGTTGGATAAACCCTTTTTTTAGATCTAGCAGCCAACAAGTGATTCGGAATTAGCAAAGTCTCTGCCACAGACTTGGTCTTGAAACTTTTTTTTTTTTTTATATCCAAACAACTTTATTAAGTAAAACAAGACATATACAGTTCAAGTGTCAACAGTCAAATACTTCAGTTACAATGAAAAGCCCTCTTCCCTCCATCCCACCTTCCCGGTATATCAATATACAGACATTATTATTCTTTTTTTTTTTCCTTGTCCCTGACCCACCTCCTTTCTGCACATCAACAGTCTCCTCCCCCCTCACTACCATGAGTACATATCTACAGCATATTACAAACAGTAGTTCAATTACACATTATATTTTCTTTCTCCTGATTATAGCATGTTCGAACCAGTTTACCCATTATTAAATTCCACCCAGGAGCCTGTCCAGAACCATATCGTCCGGGGCCAGGCCCGGAGTGTCTAACCACGGTCCCCAGAGCTTCTCAAATTTCTGTGGGCAGCCTCTATGCTGATAAATTATCTTTTCCATTCTGAGAGTGTTTCCTATTTTTGAGATCCATTCTGTGTGAGTGGGTGGGAGTTCTGATTTCCAGTGCATCATTATCAGTTTACGGGCCAGAAACAAGGCCCTGGACAGGACCTCTCTTACGTGAGGTTCCCATTCCATTCCGTCTAACAAATTCAGGATGCAGCATCTGGGGTCCCACGGGATTGACACCTGGAACACTACGTTCAAGGTGTCTATCACCCCCCTCCAGTATATGTGGAGTTTGGGGCACCGCCACAGCATATGTATCAGATCTCCATGGTCTCTTTTGCATCTAGTGCAGCAAGGATCAGGTGATAAGCCCATTTTGTGTAATCTAAGGGGTGTATAGTATATTCTCAGTATAGTGTACAGTTGTGTAAGTCTTTGTGCTACATTCAGCGAGCATACGGCCACTGACTGCAGTACCTCCTCCCACTGTTCACCGTCCAGAGGCCCCACATCTAGTTCCCACTTGCTATGTACAGTCAGAGGATGCTTCGCTAGGAATTTGTTAAGTAGTATAGTGTAGCTCTGCGAAATGAAGCCTTTAGAGACTTCTGCTGCCTTGAGCTGGGAGAGGAGGGGCAGGTCATCCATCCGCCACTCAGAGCCCCTTGATTGGGTCCTGAATGCGTGTTTAAGTTGCAAGTAATAAAAATGCATGTGCGCAGGCAGCTGAAATCTCTCTCTTATGGTATCGAAAGGCAGAAGATTGCCATTACTAATTATCTGTGCAAGATAGATCACGCCACTCCTCTGCCACCTCTTCCCATGTTGTAGTTTAGCAAGTTCAGGGTATGAGTCATTTGCCCATATGGGGCTGTATTCACTGAAACCTGCCGCCCCCTGAAGGTACTTGGTCTTATTCCACACCTTTTGTATGAGACTATATGTAGGGAAGCTTCTTTGTGGTTTGGCAAAGGCCAATGCTTCAAGCGCGGTTGGGACAGAGTTTCCCCCCACGGTGTGAAGCATTATGGTCTCTGAGGCGCTGGGGACATGGTCCCCCTGATCCCCCTCAGGGACCATGGTACCTATCAGGTGTTGCATCTGGGATGCCAGGTAGTAAAGCCATGGATTCGGCAGAGCTAGTCCACCATCCTCCTTGAAGCGTTGTAGGTGCTCTAGTTTTATTCTGGGGGGGCGAGATTTCCATATTAACTCCCTAAAAATAGCATTAATTATTCTAAATGTTTTCAATGGGATCATCACCGGGGAATTATGTAGCATATATAGCAGTTGGGGCATGAGAATCATTTTTATGAGATTTACTTTGCCGGCAACTGACATATACAAGGAATTCCACGTCTTAACCCTATGACGGAATCTAGTCAGCAATGGAGCTATATTGAGCACGCCATAGTCCCTAATCTGAGGGGACACCTGTATCCCCAAGTACTTGAAGGAGAGAGCAATAGGTATTTCTCCCACCCGTCCGTCCTGCTGGGGCGGGGGCTCGTCTATGGGCATAAGTGCAGACTTGGACCAATTAATCGTGAGTCCCGAGAACTCACCAAATCGGATCACTGCCTCCATCGTATTGCGCAGAGACTGCTCCGTGTCCCCCAGCAGGATCATAGTATCGTCTGCATATAGCATCACCTTTTCCTGCCGGTTGCCATAGCAGAAGCCAGTGATGCCCTGATGATCCCTAATCCTGATAGCCAGTGGCTCTATTGCCAGGGCAAACAGCAGGGGGGACAATGGGCACCCCTGCCGCGTGCCCCGGCCGAGTTCAAATGGCAAGGACAGCCTACCAGCCTCCCGAATGGACGCCTTCGGGCAGTGGTACAGCAACCTCACCCAGGAGATATATCCATCTCCGAAGCCAAAGCGCCTCAGAGTCTCCCAGAGATATGGCCACTCAACACTGTTGAACGCTTTCATAGCGTCTAATGACAAGAGAGCCCTCTTGCCTACATTGTCAGCAGGTGATTGCATGTTGAGGAAAAGCCTCCTGAGGTTTAGCGCTGTCGATTTGTTTGGCATAAAGCCCGCTTGGTCCGCATGGACAATGGACTGAACCACTGTATTCAGTCTGAGAGCCAACACTTTAGCAAGTATCTTTATGTCAGACTGAAGCAGGGAGATCGGCCTATACGAAGCCGGGTCCACTGGATCTTTGTCAGGTTTTAAAATTAGTACAATATGGGCCTCAGACATGGAAAGGGGCAATGTACCTGTTTCTCTGGCCGCATTAAATACCGACAGCAGTTTGGGGAGTAGTATCTCAGAATAGTGTTTATATATCTCCATGGGGATCCCATCCCCCCCCGGGGCCTTAGAGTTGGGAAATGTAGCTACCGCATCCTGTACCTCCTCCAGCGTAAGTGGGGCATCTAGAGCTTCCCTCTGTGCCTCTGTAAGCGTAGGAAACAATATGTCATCTAAGTAGTTTGCCAGTTCCTCTGCACCATAGTTCGAGGAAGGGCGGTATAGGTTTTGATAAAATTCTGCTAGTGTCTGAATTACCAAGTCGGAGGCATGCACCAATTGTCCCCCTATAGTCCTTATAGTACCTATCACTGGAGACCTTTGCTCAGAGTTAGCTATTCTAGCCAAGAGACGCCCCGTCACTTCGCCTTCCTCAAAGAAGGCAGTCCTAGAAAAGAACCGCTTCTTCTCCGCTGATGAGGCCAGCAAATGGTCATAGGCAGATTGTGCCGCTTGCCACGCCCCCTTTGTGGCCTCAGAGGGGTCCTGCACATAGTTTGTCTCCAGAGAGTGTACTTGCTGCTCCAGAGCTTCTCTGAGTGACTCGGAGCGTCTCTTAACCTTCGTAACCTCCTTGCTCAGCAACTTTCTCAGAAACACTTTAAACGCTTCCCACTCAAGGAGCACTGATGCTAAATCTGGTTGTGGAGTAAAAAATTTGGATATGCCACCTTCCACCTCCTCTGGGGCGGTGAGTAACTGGAGCCAAAAGGCATTAAACTTCCATGGAGCTCTGGGGAGTGTGGACAGACATGCAACAGTTAATGTTACCACCAAACACGAGTGATCAGACACACATCTAGGTTTATAAGATATATCAGCCACCGAGGGGAGCATAGCACAGTTTCCCACCGCCATGTCTATCCTGGACAGTGACCCGTGGGACTTTGAAAAACATGAGAACTGTTTACTGGAAGGATTCCGCTGCCGCCAGACATCCACCCAGCCCACCTCCCGTAGCAGTCTGGCCAAGGGGGTCACTCTCGGTGGGTTACCAGGTCCCGGTACTGGGTGTTTGTCTAGGGCCGCGTTCAACCAACTATTAAAGTCCCCCACTATCAGCAGCGGGAGCTCCGGCCTCCCCCCCAGAAATTCCAGGAGAAGCCGAAGCACCCGGGCATCAAACGGAGGAGGAATGTATACACAAGCCAAAATACATTTCAATATACCTATACGGCAATGCAGAAAAACAAATCGTCCCTCAGTGTCTACTTTTGAAGCATATTCCTGGAAGTCAAGGGATCTGTGCACCACTACACTCACCCCCCGGGAAAAGGAGGTGTGGGTGGAGTGGTACGCCCAGCCTATCCATGGATACTTCAGGCATCCCCTTGTGGCACTCGTAAAGTGCGTCTCCTGCAAACATATCACTGCAGGGAAAAACTTTTTTAGGCACGTAAATACCATTGTGCGTTTGAGGGGGGAGTTCATGCCCCTAATGTTCCATGAAATTACAGCTGCAGTAGCCATCTTGTGTGGGGAGGTAATAGCACGTCTGGGCCCCTGGGCCCCTCAACATGTGGCCAGAGGTCATAGGTAATTAGAGTGGGACAATAAAAGTCAGTTGTGTCATCTGGGTGGGGGAGGGTCATTTCCGGACTTGCACTTGAACTGCAATCAGTAGTATGCTTCAAATTGCATACCAGCCCAACTGGGCCGTGTACCAAAACTTTTGACTGTGCTCGTTGTACCTGAGACCTGTAGGTGTTTCTCAGGTTACATAAGGATCTTGAGGCCCCCATCTTGGTACGCCTCGTTTCAAACTTCGCCAACATGGCCAACCTTCTCATACCTGTCCTGCCGGATGGTGGAGCAGCAAAACAATTCTGCTGTATCCCTGCAGGAAACCGCTTACCCCCTTTCGGCATACGGGAGGGTGCGTGCATCTCAGAAATTCACAGTTCTCTTCCTCGCTTTTTAAACATGGTAACAGTGTTCCCCGGCAACTAGGAGAAAAATAAGTGGGCACCTGGGTGTCCAATGTTACTATCATAACAAGATTCATCCAACTAGTCCTGCAATTATTGCTGTAACATGTTAATGCCTTAATGCAGCATTGTTCAATTACCGATCATAGTGCCCATGGAAAGTCAGTCACCCTCTGCCTCAGCACGGCGGTGGCGCAAGGCTTGTTCATTATGGTCAAGCCAGGTTGTCGCTTCCCTGGCCGAATCAAAAAATTGTGCGTGACCATCTGCGGTCACTCTTAGTTTTGCCGGATACAGCATGGCGTATGGTAGTTGCAGGGCCCTCAGGCGTTTCTTCACCTCCCCAAATTTTGCTCTGGCCTTCTGGACTTCAGCTGAGAAGTCCGGGTAGAATGACACCCGGACACCATTAAACTTGACGTTCGCCTTTTCTCGTGCGCAGCGCAGGATTGCCTCTCTGTCTCTGTAGTGTAACAGCTTGGCCAGCATGGATCTGGGGGGAGCCCCCTGTGGGGGGGGGGGGGCTACCTGGTACTCTGTGGGCCCTTTCCACTGTGTAAAATGGGGAGAAAGAATCCCTGCCAAAAATCTCAACAAGCCAGTTTTCCACAAATGTAGTGGGGTCTCTGCCCTCTGATTTCTCAGGCAAACCAACAATACGCACATTGTTCCTGCGTAAGCGATTTTCGGAGTCCTCAGCTCTGTTGTATGTATCTTGCGCCAGTCTATGTGCGGCCCTGGCCTCCCGCACTAAGGGGGGTAATTTATCCTCAATGTCGCTGACTCTGCACTCCACAGCGGTGGCCCTTTCTCTCAGTTTTTGCAGATCTTGCCTTATAAATGAGACCTCTTCTCTCATGCTCCCAAGTTGCACTTTCATGTCATTCACAGATGCTGTGCATAGCTGTACAGCTTTTAAGATCGTTGCTAGTGTAGGTTGCTCCAGGGGTTCCTCACCATCTGCTGTATGAGGGGGGGAGGGCGGGTGGCCAGCATCCTCATGGCTGAGGCCTGTGCTGCTATCAGTGTCCTGGCCCCAGTCTGCTTGTGTAAACAGCTCCCCCCCTTCAGGCCTCTGTGTGTCTTCCAAGGCTAGCGTGGCCCCCGGGCCCTGTAGTTTTTGTGTGTAAAACAGCATGTCCCGGTATTGTTCCTTACCCTGAGACTTTTGGGCCTTCTTGCTGCCTTCTCCTTTGAGCCTGTCAGCCGTCCGTGGAGTGCGCTGTGACAAGGCCGCCGATGCTGCGGCGCCATCTTGGGCATGCGGTCCCGTCATCTCCGGCGGGCCTCGGCGGGTTTTCCCCCGGGTGCAAAGGGCCGGTGGTGGGTCCGGGAGGGGCTGCAGGTCGGTAGCCAGCTGGGTGATCGAAAAAAGCAGGTTTGTAGCTGCCGGGGAAGGATCAGAGTACGGATCAAGCAGGAGCTGTGAGAAGTGTGTCCTCTCACATGCCGGTCTTGGCCACGCCCCTGGTCTTGAAACTTTAAGTGAACATGTAAAAGTCTCTGCCACAGACTTGGTTGCAACCGAAGGATGGGTCAGGAACTTTTCCTATGGTACGAGTATCTTTCAGCCGATTTGGCGATACCATAGGAAATACGGATTCAACTAGTGTGCATACATCTCAGCTTCCAGGCTCTTACTGAGCAGCCAGCTTCATGCGTGGCCCTCCTCCGAAGAGTCCTACCCTGGTCGCTTGTCGAGTTGCTGTGCCTCTCCAATCCTGAGAAGGCACCAGGACACTTCAGAATCCTCCTTTAGTTACTGCTCCTCGAACTAGCCAGTTCTGAGGTTCGGTAACGGATGGATCCCAGACCATGAGGGCCTCTGGGGCTGGTCAGGATGACCAGGCTTATGGGGTCAGCAGACACTCTTGGACCGAGACCCCTCACGGGGCTGGTCCTGACCGGAACCAGAACCGGAACAACTGAGCGAGCCTCCCAACACGTGACTTCAGCACCTTAAGTACCCCTTCCCGGAATACACAGCCGGGCCAGAGGCGCCCACTGATTGGCTCCGGGAAAAGATTGGTACCTAATGTGTCCAGCCAGACTGCGTTCTCAGCCTGTCACAGGTGCTCACCTCACCTATGACCAGGCAGAACTCTAGTACAGCCCAGCCAAACTGATGCCAAAGTATAACCTAGAATAATTAACCCCAAACTCAATTACAGTTTTGGGAAAAACTAAATTTACAAGAATAGCGCACACTTTAAAAAAGTGTTGGCGCTACATACAGCATACTCAATGGCAAAAAGTGCATACACAAGATTGCATAAACGCAAGGCATGCTAAAAACCACATATACATATTGATGCCATGGTACTTTGGCATATAATGGGGTGAAGACAAGTCCTACACAACATAGGCCCCTGGAATTGTATTTAAAAGTCTTGAGTGGAACAATGTAAAAAAAAAAACATGAGAGGCGCATGCGCGGAGCCGACCGAGATGGCCGCCTGATCTCGGAGCTCCGTCCCGCTCCGCTCGCTTACCGCTCCCTGCACGGAGTGACATCACGCTGCTCACCACCCGGCGGCACCGGACTACGGGGGGAACTAGCAGGCACATTCTGACACCGCTTGATACGGTGAGGAGAGGCCAGGAAGGGTCTGAACTGCCTCAGAGACTATACCTGACGGCGGAACGGCCGTTACACGAGGCAATCTCCTCAGGCGCTTCTTCCCTTACCACATAGAGGAACATCCTCTGTCCTCCATAACGCCTAAAGACACCAGATTACTGCGGAAACTTATAGGCACAATACCAAGCTATTTGGGACAATAAAAAAAGGATCTTAGAAGCCTTATTCACTCTCCTCAGAGTCCTCATCTTTTTTCCAAGATGGCGACGGAACGGCTGCAGCATGAGGCAATCTCCTCAGGCGCTTCTCCCTCATCCCCATGGCGGAACACCCTTCATGAAGAGGTATGTGGCACAGCCTCCAACACCTTACCCACTGTGGGTCCTTTATCTCCAGCTACCACTGTATCCCTAATTAATCACACTCTGGATGAAATGCTGTTGTCCCCTTCAACTGCAGCATCCCCTGGTCAGCCTGTGACACTTACAGCTGTAGAGTCTCACATCCTCCAGCACCCTGATATCTCCCTGATGTTCACTAAATTTGCAGAAATGTTGGATAAGGGGTTGGCACAGAATGCAGCTAGAATAACTTCTGACATTAAAAGGGATCTCCAGATGCTAGGCTCCCGCATTGAAACCGTCGAGCACAGAGTGGATTCCACGATCACAAGAGTCAATCAGAATACCGATCGTATTCAAGACTTACATGACCAGCTAGACACCGCCATATCCAAAATTGATGACCTTGAAAATAGGTCCAGAAGGCTTAATGGAGCTTGACCGGGCTCATAGAGCTCTAGGACCCCCCGTTCTGATGGCCTACCCCGAGATGTTGTGGTTAAACCACACTACTATAACATCAAAGAAGAAGTCATGCGGAAAGCTCGTTCCTCCCCACAAATCCAAATTATGGGACACCCAGTTCAAATATTCGCAGATATTTCACCACACACGATCCAGAAACGGCGGGCGCTGAAACCTCTACTGACGATACTTGCACAAAAAAACATCAAGTACTGGTGGCTGTTTCCCTTCAGTTTGAAGTTTGAATACAATAGCAAGCCCTTCAGATTCTCCTCCTTCCAGGAAGGTGAACATTTACTTCAGAAACTAGGCCTCATCTCTATGGATCCACCTTCTCCAATGCAAGCCTCGTCCTCCAGCTTAACTAAGAGACCTCCCCCATCTAGTCCACTCACGTCACTTTGGTCGAAGCCTAAACACAAGAAGGCCAAGGAAGGACTTTCTCCCTGAGCTAATGATCGACATCTCTTCTATACTACATTCCCTTCACAGGGACTGGGTCCACTTGGCACGTTTGGCATTGATGCCCGTTTGGACTCACACCTCCTTTGACCTCCTGAGGCTCCTACCCACTTTCCACTGTTGAAATCTACGAAATCTACAGATCTCTCTGGCTCTTTATCCCTCACCCTTTGCCTAACTATTTGTAATCGATTCTCCTACCAGATCCCTTCTATCCGGCTTTTGGACACGCTCAAGACTTTTCTGGACTTCCAGGTCTTTCAGGCCCTGACTTTGACCCATTGGCCACGGTTATACCCCCCTATACCCTCCCCCTAGTAGCACATACTTGCGGACCTCTTGAGGTTTGCAACTCCCCCTCTCCTCCACACATGGGATCTCTTCGCAGCCTGTCGCCTAGTTTCCAGTTTTCTTCATCCTCTGTAATCCACTTCTGTTTCACATGCCACTTCCACTTAGGAGCCTAGTCCCCCCCTCTCCTACCTAGTTCTCTGAATGGCTCCCCACCATCTAGTAGTGTCTAATTCCCCTGGACTGCCGGTTGGACTTTGTACTTTAGCTTTATTCAGCTTACCCTCATTGATTGTTTATTCTAGTTACCAATAGTGATGTTACCTGTTTATTTTGCATATACAAATCTACAATTAGGAGTACCGCAAGCGGAGCGGTACCACTGCACCTCCTCCTGTACTCGGAGTCACAGATTTTTCTTTGTCTTCGGATTCAGGACCTTCCCCACTGGCTGGGGGACGCAAAAACTTTTTTCTGAATCATTTTTTTTTATTTTTATTTATTATTTTTTTTTTATTACTTACTTTTTTTTCTTCTCCTCCTCTCCTTCAGTACTGGATGATTTTATTTTGCTTCCAACCTGGAAATCTCCCTAAGCTTATCTTTTCCTTCTCTTCTTTATTCACTTTTACTTGTACTAACGATTTTCTTCTTCTAGTGATGTGTGCGAACTCGTGCTCCTGCCGGACCATGGAGGCTGCTTTCCCTGAGAATGCTGGTTGTCTGATCCCCTGGCTTCCCATTGAGATAAAGGTAGGTGATTGGGAATCACTAGCTGTGCCCTCTGTTCTGCTCCATGACTGACCACGCTACATCTCGCCCCTCCCTGTGCATTGCCTCGCATAATGTTCAGGGGCTAAATTCTCCCATTAAACGCCGGAAGATTTTCCAGTCCTACCATGACCGTAAAATACAGTGGTGTGAAAAAGTGTTTGCCCCCTTCCTCATTTCCTGTTCCTTTGCATGTTTGTCACACTTAAGTGTTTCGGAACATCAAACCAATTTAAACAATAGTCAAGGACAACACAAGTAAACACAAAATGCAATTTGTAAATTAAGGTGTTTATTATTAAAGGTGAAAAAAAATCCAAACCATCATGGCCCTGTGTGAAAAAGTGATTGCCCCTAAACCTAATAACTGGTTGGGCCACCCTTAGCACAACAACTGCAACCAAGCGTTTGCGATAACGTGCAATGAGGCTTTTACAGCGTCCTGGAGGAATTTTGGCCCACTCATCTTTGCAGAATTGTCCTAATTCAGTTACATTAAAGGGTTTTCGAGCATGAACAGCCTTTTTAAGGTTATACCACAACATCTCAATAGGATTCAGGTCTGGACTTTGGCTAGGCCACTCCAAAGTCTTCATTTTGTTTTTCTTCAGCCATTCGGTGGTGGACTTGCTGGTGTGTTTAGGATCATTGTCCTGCTGCAGAACCCAAGTTCGTTTCAGCTTGAGTACACGAACAGATGGTCGGACATTCTCCTTCAGGATCTCTTGGTAGACAGCAGAATTCATAGTTCCTTTTATCACGGCAAGTCTTCCAGGTCCTGAAGCAGCAAAACAGCCCCAGACCATCACACTACCACCACCATATTTTACTGTTGGTATAATGTTCTTTTTCTGAAATGCAGTGTTCCTTCTACGCCAGATATACTTGGACACACACCTTCCAATGAGTTCCACTTTTGCCTCATCGGTCCACAGAATGTTGTCCCAAAAGTCTTGGGGATCATCAAGATGTGTTGTGGAGAAATTGAGACGAGCTTTGATGTTCTTTTTGCTCAGCAGTGGTTTTCTCCTTGGAACTCTGCCATGCAGGCCATTTTTGCCCAGTCTTTTCCTGATGGTGGAGGCATGAACGCTGACCTTAACTGAGGCAAGTGAGCCTGCAGTTCCTTGGACGTTGTTGTGGGGTCTTTTGTGACCTCTTGGATGAGTCGTCGCTGCGCTCTTGGGGTAATTTTGGGTGGCCGGCCACTCCTGGGAAGGTTCACCACTGTTCCATGTCTTCGCCATTTGTGGATAATGGCTCTCACTGTGGTTCGCTGGATTCCCAAAGCTTTGGAAATGGCTTTATAACCCTTTCCAGACTGATAGATCTCAATTACTTTCTTTCTCAATTGTTCCTGAATTTCTTTGGGTCTCGGCATGATGTGTAGCTTTTAAGGATCTTCTGGTGGACCTTACTGTGTCAAGCAGCTCCTATTTAAGTGATGCCTTGATTGTGAACAGGTGTGGCAATAATCAGGCCTGGGTGTGGCTAGAGAAATTGAACTCAGGTGTGGACAACCACAGTTATAGTATGTTTTAACAAGGGGGGCAATCACTTTTTCACACAGGGCCATGATGGTTTGGATTTTTTTTCACCTTTAACCGCTTCCCGACCGCCTCATGTAGATATACGTCTACAGAATGGCACGGGCAGGCAAATGCACGTACGGGTACGTCCCCTTTAATTTGCCTGCCCGGGGGGGCGTGCGCGCGCCGCCAGCGCCGCGCTCGCGACCCGGTCGGGAGCTCCGTGACCACGGCCGCGGGACCAGCGGACCCGACCGCCGCTGGTATCCCGCGATCGGGTTACGGAGCTGAAGAACGGGGAGAGGTCTATGTAAACAAACCTCTCCCCGCGCTTCCTACACTGACTGTCAGTGATCGGCGGTTCCCTGTCATCGGGAACGCCGATCAATGACGTCAGACGTACAGCCACGCCCCCCTACTGTAAAAAAAAACACAACACGTCACACTGACTCCTCCCCGCCCCCTAGTGGTTAACCCCTTCACTACAACTGTCATTTACATAGGAATCAGTGCTATTTAAATAGCAGTGATTGCTGTATAAATGACAAATGTCCCAAAAATGTGTCAAAAATGTCCGATGTGTCCGCCATAATGTCGCAGTCACAAAAAAAATCGCTGATCGCCGCCATTACTAATAAAAAAAAAAATATTAATAAAAATGCTATAAAACTATCCCCTATTTTGTAAACGCTATAACTTTTGCGTAAACTAATCAATAATCGCTTATTGCTATTTTTTTTACCAAAAATATGTAGAAGAATACGTATCGGCCTAAACTGAGGAAAAAAAAAGTTTTTTTATATATTTTTTGGGGATATTTATTATAGCAAAAAGTAAAAAATATTGCATTTTTTTCAAAATTGTCGCTCTATTTTTTTGTTTATAGCGCAAAAAATAAAAACCGCAGGGGCGATCAAATACCACCAAAAGAAAGCTCTATTTGTGGGAAAAAAAGGAGGCCAATTTTGTTTCGGAGCCACGTCGCACGACCGCGCAATTGTCAGTTAAAGCGACGCAGTGCCGAATCGCAAAAAGGGGCCTGGTCCTTTGGCTGCCAATTGGTCCGGGGCTAAAGTGGTTAATAATAAACACCTTCATTTACAAATTGCATTTTGGGTTTACTTGTGTTGTCCTTGACTATTGTTTAAATTGGTTTGATGTTCCGAAACACTTAAGTGTGACAAACATGCAAAGGAACAGGAAATGAGGAAGGGGGCAAACACTTTTTCACACCACTGTAGATGTGTTATTCCTCCAGGAGACACATTTCCCCAAATCATACACTCCCTCCTTTATACACTCTAAATTTCCCAAATTTTACCTGGCAAATTCTGACAACAAAACTAAAGGGGTGGGCATTTTTTTCTCCAGCAAGACTCAGTTTTCTCTACTCTCGGAGTTTAAGGATCCGGAGGGTAGGTTCTTGCTGGTGAAAGGCTTTATTGATGAACAACTCTATTCATTTGTCTCTTATTATTCCCCAAACAGGGGGCAATCAAAATTTTTCAAATGCCTCTTTCACACCTTAAACCCGCTTACCGAGGGCCTGACCGTATATGGAGGAGACTCTAACACTGCATTTGATGCTGGACTGGATAAGTCCCGACCTCCGGGCAAGGACCGCATCCGTCCCACCAGGCAGAGCCTCAATGTGGCTCGACAAATCTTTCACCAAGGGTTGGTGGATGTGTGGAGAGAAACGAATCCTCGTGTGCGAGACTACACGCACTTTTCTCACCCCCACAACTCCTATGCCAGAATCGATCATTTCTTTATGCTGTCTACCCACGTTCCACTGGTAAGTAGGTCTGTCATTAAAAACTCTGCCTGGTCGGACCACTCCATACTCCTGCTCACCATGAACAGGCCGTCAGGTCCCAGTAAAGGGTTTTGTTGGAGACTTAATGCCTCTATTCTTAGTAATCCCGCTCACGCTCTTGAAAAGGGACTGCAGGAATACTTTTTGTTAAATGCTGTCAATAATATTTCCCCCACTACATTATGGGCTGCGCACAAGGCCTTTATTAGGGGTAAAATTATCCAAATAGCCTCTAGGATTCGTAGGGCTCGTAAGACGGATGTTGAACGATTAGACAAGGAATTTCAACTGTTAAGTAAACTACACAAACGTAATCCCTGTCCAACCACAGCGAACAAACTTGACACGGCGCGTACTGCCCTGAACCTTTCCCTCACTGCAATTGCGGAAAAAAGTCTACGCTGGGTAGGGGGTAGGTTTTATCACCAGACGGACAAGACGGGTTCTCTCCTAGCTAATAGGCTGACCCCTAAAATCAAATGTCACACCTTACCCAAAATTAGACTTCGTGATGGTACCCTGTCACAAAACCCTCAAAAGATCCTAGAGGTCTTCCACAACTTTTATAGCTCCCTATATAGTGATGACGGAAAGGTCTATTCACCTACCCTTCAGGACTGCTTTCTCAACTCACTAAATATACCTAAGATCTCAGACCTACACAGGGCTGACTTGGAATCCTCGATATCAGCTGACGAAGTGACTCTAGTTATTAAAAATCTCCGCAATGACTCAGCCCCTGGCCCCGATGGTTTTTCCGCCCCGTACTACAAACATTTTTCCGCCACCCTTACTCCTTATCTAACTAGATTCTATAATCAACTACGAGCGGGATCTCAGCTTGATACTGCCTTAAACTCTGCCTTCATTACAATTATCCCCAAACCTGGCAAGGACACTAGTTGTCCTTCAAACTACCGCCCTATCTCATTGATCAATAATGATCTAAAAATTTTGACAAAAATTTTAGCGGACAGGATCTCCAATTTTATCAGTCTTTACATACATAGGGACCAGGTGGGCATTATACCTGGAAGACAGGGCCCCGATCAAATCAGGAGGGCGATTGACATTGTCTCCCTTCTTCATTCAGGATGGGATGGGGGTCCTCCTCAGACGGGGCTCCTACTCTCTTTAGATCTCATGAAAGCTTTTGATACTGTCTCCTGGTCTTTCCTGACTCCTATCCTGCAGAGGTGGGGTTTCGGGCACTCCTTCCTTAACATAATTAAGGCCCTATACGCCACCCCGGAGGCAAAGATAAGAATGCAAGGCTTTTACTCAGATTCCTTCCCTATTCGCAAGGGTATGAGGCAGGGTTGTCCCCTTTCTCCACTGATTTTTGCCATCGTCATTGAGACCCTAGCCATTGCTATAAGGGACAACCCCGATATCAGCGAGTGAGTTGTGGGCCCCAAACTCATAAATGTGCCCTCTTTGCTGACGACGTGCTGCTTTTTGTCACTTCGCCTTTGACTTCACTACCAAATATCTGCAAGGTGCTCAATGATTTTGGTAAAATATCTAAAATATCTGGCCTCTGGGTTAATTATGCAAAATCTCTAGCCTTGAACATAAATTTGCCCGCTAGCTTGGTCTCACGACTTAAAGAAAAGTTTCAATTTCAATGGCATGATAGGGCGATCCCTTACCTAGGAATTAACGGCCTCAATGGACGGTCTCTATGCAGCTAATTTCCCTCCACCGTTTCACAAACTAGGCAACGATCTTGCACAATGGAATAACCTTAGACTCTCCTGGATAGGTAGGGTTAATGCTGTTAAGATGACACTTTTGCCACGCATTTTATACTTATTTAGGTCCCTGCCTATCCCTGTTCCTAGGAATCAGATTAGAAAATTTCAATCTAAGCTAATAAATTTTATTTGGGGATCTAAAGGACACAGGGTGGCTAAGGGGACCCTCTATCGCACTAGAGATCAGGGAGGGATCGGATTACCAAACCTGCTTTGGTACCATCACGCAGCTCAATTATCTCAACTTTCTGTCATTTACTCTAAAATAGCACACCCTGACTGGGTGCATATGGAGAGGCAGTCTGTTCCCCAATACACCCTGGACTTCCTCCTTTGGTGCCCTGCCAAAACTAGACCTGCTGTTATGGCTCCAACGTTATCCCACTCCCTAAATCTTTGGGATTCGCTTAAAGGAAATTCACTTTTAATATCACATTGGCACCCACTCTCACATATCTTTCGAAACCCTCTTTTTCCCCCGGGCATGGACATTAAGGCGTTTAAATGGTGGCTGGATAGAGGGCTTTACAGAATTGGACATTTTGTCAGCTCTATGGGGCCCCTAACACCCATCCATTGCTCTAACAAACTGGGAATGCCCACCACGGAGAGGTTCAGACTCCACCAGATCTCTCACTTTATTCGTTCCCTGGGGTCTTCTACGCTTAATCCTCTGACGGTTACGGCATATGAGATGTGGTGTGGTCAGGCTACGGAGCAGCAGGGAGGAATAACGGTGATTTACCGAACACTTGCCTCAACAACCTCCAAAACTCTCTACATGAGGGAATGGGAAAGGGACCTGGGTCAGAGCTGGAGTCTGGGGGAATGGAACAAAGCATCGACCTCTGCTTACAAAGGCTTATTGAACATAACTCTAATTGAGACTAACTTGAAAGTACTGATGAGGTGGTATCTCGTTCCACTTCGAATTGCAAAAATTTTCCCAAACGCATCTCCATTGTGTTTCCGTAATTGTGGACACGTGGGGACGATGCTGCACACATGGTGGAATTGTCCCAAGCTCAGGGGACTTTGGAATAAGGTTTTCCACGTTATTAGGAAACTTACAGATAGGCCCATTCCCCAGACTCCTCAAATCGCTCTTCTTAACTTCCGTCACCCAGGAACACCGAAACTGACCCAACGCCTCATTATGTTCATTCTACTTGGTACTAAACTAACCATTGCTCGCTCCTGGAAGCAGCCTTCCGTTTCTTTTACCCTGGTTAAAAGAAAAATATCCTGGATAATGGCCCAGGAAAAGATGACTAGCATCCTTCTGGACACTGTTTCCAAACATGATGCCATCTGGGAGCCCTGGCTTAAATACATCTCCCTGGTGCCAGACACCTCCGCTTCCTCGGGTACTGAGTAGGGCTGCGAGGCCCGCACCGTCACTGAAGAACTTCCTCTTGCCTCTTCCCCTCTTCTCTCTCCCTCTCTCTCCCTCCTCTCCTCCCCTTTCTTCCTCACTCTTTTGCCTCCTCTGTTCTCCTTATTGACCTATGCTTATCTCTTATTTTATTTTTTATAATTTTTGTTTTTTGAGTTTCGTTTTTGTTCTATCTCATATACACTTCAAGATTGATACACGGGCAAAAACACCCTTGTTGCTATGCTTTGTATTGCTTTTAAAGGACATGACCATGTCTCCTATCTGTGGGGAGCACTGGGGGCACCAATGACGGTTTCAATGCTTTGACCGTTCAACACACAATACTATTGATTGTTGATCTATTATGACTTGGGTCTGGCCCAGTTCCCCATCCTTCTGCTTCCTCAATGATACATTTTTGGGGGAGTGGCTCTCTTCCCCGGCACAGTTAGATCCCTTTCGGGGTGCCGTGGGGGGGATCGACACCTCTCTCACACAAGCTTGAGGCACGGATGGGCATTGTGCCAGAACCAGGCAGCTGAACACAATATACTATTGCTATCCTTGAGATTGATATTTGTTCCTCCTCAGCTTTGTGCCTTTAAAATTCTGTTTTACCTGTACCTATGTATCTTTGTTGCCTTTGTAAAAACGAATAAAAAACTATTGAAAGATAGAATAAAAAAAAAAACATATAAAATCATCTGTATGGACATCATGCATCTATGTAGGACCGACGTGTTTAGTTTAAATTCATCATCTCTCGTTCTCTAGTACCCTATTCCACATGATAGGGTCTGTTTAGTGTGTGCAGGGATTTGGGCTGCTTGCCTGTCTGTCTCATGGGAGCTGTTATGTGATTTTGGTGCCCCTCCATCTCCCTCTGTTCCCTTTCTCTCCATTTGCGGTGGATGGAGGTGGTGGTTTTGGCAGGGTGACAGGTTTGGGCAGGTTTGCTCCTCAGCGCATCGGCGCTATGTTACCGCTCCATGTTACCGATCGGTGTGTGTGACATCTTTTGATGTCACTCTGCAGGAGCAGTTTTTTTTCCATCTTGGCTGACATTTGGGAGGTGTTATCTGAGCCTGTATGGGCGGCAAAGACGCCTTCCCTTCCTTGCCACGCCCACGTGACATTGTATCAGCTGGGAGCATTTAACTTGCTAATTTGGTGTCTGTGTGTCTTCCTGGCAGCCCCTTACATGCAAGCATTCACTTGTGATTTTGGTTCCCAGTTCCATGTGAACCAACAAGGTAAATCGCCACAGGTTCTATCTATATTCTTAGCACTGGGGGTGTGGGGGGGGAGGGTTATTTACAAAAGGCAAATCCACTTTGCACTGCAAGTGCACTTGGAAGTGCAGTCGCTCTAAATCTAAGGGATATGTCTGAAACGAGTGGAAGCTCTGCTGATTTTATCATCCAATCATGTGCAAGCTAAAATGCTGTTTTTTATTTTCCGTGCATGTCCCCCTCAGATCTACAGCGACTTTACTTCCAAGTGCACTTTTAGTGCAAAGTGGATTTTCCTTTAGTAAATAACCCCCTATGTCTTTCTTTCCCTTTTGGTTTCTACATCATCTCACCCAGGGTGTGTTTCTTCCCTTTCTTTCTTTCTTTCTTTCTCATACTCGGTTGTTTTTTGAGTATTTGCTCTTTCATTTATTCTTAGTTTTTCCCTTCATCTGACATGGTGTATTGGTTTTTCACACTTCTCATCATTAATATTATACATTCAATATATACTACTGATTTTAATCCACAGAACTGTTAGCTCAATGTCATCTATACTTGCACATTGTTTTTGGGGAATCCACAGTGCTCCCAGCTTGTCCACATGTCTCTACCTCAGCTCCCATGCCAGACATCTCAAACAGCTCTGATCCTCTTTTCACATCTACGTTATTGACGTGAGTATTTATAGGGATGTCCATTCTGTCCCTTATACCCATTACTTACTTTATTATTTAGCTACAATACTATACAATGTGGTTATTTCTCTTTATAGATCACCATTGCATTCGCCCCTGAAGAGTTGGTATACCGCAAACGAAACGCATTGGTCCTACTTAGACGCAAGATGTCCATACAGATGATTTTATATGTTTTTTTACATTGTTCCACTCAAGACTTTTAAATACCATTCAGCCCTTCCAGGGGCCTATGTTGTGTAGGATTTTTCTTCACCCCATGATATTCCAAAGTACAATGGCGTTAATATGTATATGTGTTTTTTAGCATGCCTTGCATTTATGCAATCTTGTGTATGCACTTTTTGTCATTGAGTATGCTGTACATGACCTCATAAGGTACAGTAAAAATGTTCTTTGCAATGACTGCTTTTTGGTATACATCTCTCATTTAAAATCCCAAAACCCACCCTTTTTGTGTTCAAATCCCAGCTGTGGGTAGGGTCCTTGTTAAGTAGGGTATAGGAAAAGGTTACCCCTGAACAGCACTATATACAGGGGGTCCCCGGGTTACAAACAGGATAGGGACTGTAGGTTTGTTCTTAAGTTGAATCTGTTTGTAAGTCAGAACAGGTACATTTTTTTAGTGTAGCTCCAGCCAAAAAAACGATTTTTACGTTTTTTAGATAACATAGAGAAGGGTTATTACCCCTGCAACATTTGTTTTGCTGTCTGTGCCCCTGTTCAGAAGATTTCACCTCACCTTCTGTCCCAATGACAGTTTAATTTAGAAAATTTTGGGTTGTTAGGGAAACATGGACTGGTGATAAAGCATCAGTGGAGACACCTTTTTCCCATATTAAATCTTACAGGAGTGAATTTCCACTCCAGGTTCCACTAGTACTTTGCTGGGATGGGGGTTTATTGTGTCATAAGTAAGGTTTGGTAGCACCATGTGGTATGTGCATTACAGGGCTTGCCTTTATGTATACAGCATTCACACAGTACAGGTACACATTAAGGGCTGGTGTCTAAATTCACTAAGGACAACTAAAGACAGATGTGATTTTTATCTTTTGTTTATGTATGTGTACTGCTGTGAAAATATCACGACTATATACATTTTGCTTGAATATTGAACATTTAGAAAACTATAGCTTGACTCTGTTCACATTTCTTTGATCTTAGAACTGTATATAAAAACAGTTTTCAGCATCTGGCTACTATTTCATGAAAATGTTCTCATGGGAAATGCCCTGAAAACATACAGGATTTGCAGAAATAGCTACTTCTGCCTACAGTACAGGATGCTGTCTACTTCTTTTGGAAAGCTTCCAATATCTCTGTTGCATTGACCCACACTTCGATATGCCACACAATGTAGTGCAAAGATTTGTAAGTATGATATGCCTAGAAGTAGTTTTCCTCCATTTTACTCACTCTCACTAAGTATCTGTCTTTAAAATGCACTATTCACTAGACATGTGCACACTGAAATATTTTGTTTCGGAATTTAGTTTTCGTCCGAAAAATTCATTTATTTAGTTACTCCCGAAATTAGTTTTTATTCATTTCGTTTTTCGTTAAAAATTGCATTCGTCCGAAAATCAAAATGAATTAAGGTCGAATCTGTCATTGAAGGCTTATGGTGTCTGTCGAATGTTCAAAGAAGATTAGATGGAGCAGCTAAACTGTACGACGCCGTATAGTTTAGCTGCTCCCTCGAATCTTCTTAGAACTTTCGACAGACACCATAAGCCAAAGATTTGACGTTTGTATGTTTTTTCGCTGCTTTGTCGAATCTTTGTCGTTCATGTTGAATGTACTGTATAGTTCAAACAGAAAATGGACTGGTGATAGTGATCACTGATCAGACAGGTAACAAGATAGGGTATATATAATCTATATGGAATCTATAATATAGAATCTATAATAATAACCCCCCCCCACAACACAGGCAGCCTCTGAGGCTAACACAACACTAGTATCACTATCAAGTTCACAACACTAACACAATAGCAGCAGATTATTATGAAAAAGTTAAGTTGAACTATAGCTTGCTTCACTATTGTTCTGCTGCTGTGCTTATGCTTAATTGCTAAATAATTCAGGTTCTCTGACAAATGGACCAGCTAAGATTGACTGTTTTCTGAAATGATTCAGTGTGTGTGTCTCTCTCTGCTAGCAATCGTAAGTGAAAGTAAGTTGGCTGTACGTGTGTACTTAGTTCTAGCTATTTTACTGCTCCTCCTCTTTGGTTACAATCAGCCAATAACATTCACCGTCATCATTATTTTTGTTTTACTTCCCCCCCCCACCCAATTCCAGCAGCGATCTTTTCTCTCTATGTCGAATCTTTCTCTCTATGTCGAATCTTTTCTCACTATGTCAAATCATCTTGGACTAATAGAGTTAAGGTTAGGCACATTCGACCACAGGTTCGATAGACACAGATTGTTATTGTCAGCGTCATGTCGAATCTCCTATCTATAACAAACTGAAATTTGGATGAAAATGCATTTGGACAAAAACGAATGCACATGTCTACTATTCAAATCAAACTGCAGTTCTCTCATAATCACATGTAGCCCCAGTAACAAATGTCTGGAGAAGCTGGAGATTTTGCAGATGCAAGGATTTAAATTGAATATGTGTTCTCTTTGATGAAGAATGCCAGTTATGGATATTTTATACATAGTTACACCGACCTAGCTTGGACCAAGGTGACTATGCATACACCATACCTTGCCGATGTACCTGGAAGCTATAAATCACTGTAGTAGACACTGCTACTTCAGTGATCCTCACTTGTTTCTGAGTGGCTGGTCGGCAGCATTCTGAATGCTAGAGGTTGGCTGCTCAGCATGGATGCCATTCAGAGAATGCTTTCCATTTTCAGAATGAATGCAAAGCTTTCTTTGACTGTATGAGGTAAAGAGGTGGGATAGTGACATCTCACTCTCCACCTCGTCAAATCATAGAACACTTAGCATTCATTCTTTGCATTCATTCAGAAAATTAAAAGCATTTCCTGAATGGTGCCCGTGGTGAGCACGTTGGCAATGCAATGCAGCAAGCCTGCTGCTTTGTGCAGGACCCAGAAGCAAGTGGAGATCACTGAAGTAACAGTGTCTACTTTAGTGATTTTTAGCTTCCAGGGGCATTGGCCAGGTAGGTTATATACTGTACATAGATACATTGGTCCATGCTGGACTCATTTGACTATATATAAAAAATGCATGCCCAGAATTCCTCTTTAAAGGTACTTTGCAAATATGTAGATAGATAAAGTACATTATACATTTTGTGGAGACACAGCCACCTATTTGCCTATTTTTCTTTATAAACTATGTATTTGATTTTCTATTGTGTTTCCTTCATGTTAGAAAAATAAACAAATAAAATTATCCAAATAAAAAAAAAAGAACACACAGGATTTAGTTGTGACAAAAGTGTGAGAGTAAGGAACCGGTGAGTGCTGTAGGGAACACAGGAGATTGACACTACCAGAAGGGTTGGTTTCAGAAGTACCTTTACCCCAAAAATCCTTTCTAATTGTTTACGTGGTGCTGTGTTCACCCCTTCCACTATGTCAAGTAGCCCTTCTTTATATTGTTTCTCTCCACTGACTGGTACATAAGCAAATGACATTTGGTACTTCCTAAGGTCCAGTCCAATTCCTTATAACAGATCCTGGATAAGTTAACCACTTAAGCCCCGGACCAATTTGCAGCCAAAGGACCAGGCCTATTTTTGCGATTTGGCACTGCGTTGCTTTAACTGACAATTGCGCGGTCTTGCGAGGTGGCTCCCAAACAAAATTGGCATCCTTTTTTCCCACAAATAGAGCTTTCTTTTGGTGGTATTTTATCGCCTATGCGGTTTTTATTTTTGTGCTATAAACAAAAATAGAGCGTCAATTTTGAAAAAAATTCAATATTTTTTACTTTTTGCTATAATAAATATCCCAAAAATATATATAAAAAACATTTTTTTTTCCTCAGTTTAGGCCGATACGTATTCTTCTACATATTTTTGGTAAAAAAAAATCGCAATTAGCGATTATTGATTGGTTTGCGCAAAAGTTATATCGTTTACAAAATAGGGGATAGTTTTATAGCATTTTTATTAATATTTTTTTTTTTACTAGTAATGGCGGCGATCAGCGATTTTTATTGTGACTGCGACATTATGGCTGACACATCGGACATTTTTTACACATTTTTGGGACCATTGTCATTTATACAGAAATCAATGCTATTTAAATGCATTAATTCCTGTATAAATGACACTGGCAGTGAAAGAGTTAACCACTAGGGGCAGGGAGGGGTTAGGTCTGTGACGTGTGTGTTTTTTTTTACAGTAGGGGGCGTGGCTTTACGTCTGACGTCACTGATCGGCTTTCCCAATGACAGGGAACAGCCGATCAGTGACAGGCAGTGTAGGAAGCACGGGGAGAAGTTTGTTGACACAGACCTCTCCCTGTTCTTCAGCTCTGTGACCCAATCGCGGGACACCATCGGCGATCGGGTCCGCTGGTCCCGCGGCAGCAGTCACGGAGCTCTGGACCGGGTCGCGAGTGCGCCGCCGGCGGCGCGCGCGCGACCCACGGCTGGGCAATTAAAGGGGACGTACCGGTACGTGCTTTTGACCAGCCGTGCCATTCTGCCAACGTAAATGTGCAGGAGGCGGTCCTGAAGTGGTTAAAGAAGAACTAAAATGCTGTGTGTTGGGTCTGCTATTGCCATATTATGCAAGTATGCAAAGCAAACTCACATATTATGGCACACTTCAGTGATGCAACATCAACAATCCCCTTCTTTCTTCTTTTATTGCGGCTGACATCTTCCATCAGTTTTCTTATGATTTCAGAATCTTTCATGTCTGCCATTGGGGATCTGTTGATAATGTAACACCTGCAAATGTGTACAGGAGTCACATAACCTCCAGAATTTGGCTGCATTCTGTTGCTAGCAATGAGCTGGGGTACACGCTAGTGAATGCACTGCAAGCAGTGTACACAAACGACTTGAAGCAAGAAAGAGCATTTTTTTTGGCAGAAGAAACTTTGCAAATCAATTCTTAAAAAAAAAAAAACAGCTTTCCAGCATGTGTTATTTTCCAGTTTAGTTCCACTTCAACAGACAACTTAAAATCAAAAATGTCGACTGCGCCTATCCGTGTGCAATCCAGTTAATGGTTTTAAACCAAAACCTTACTTTCAAACCACAAAGCTGATTTCATTATTCAGCGACAGACTTTCTCATGTATGATAAAATAAAACAAATGTGACAGTCCCAGATGACTATAGTTCAATTAATAGTGCTTTTCTTCTTTCAAATATTTTTCCTTTTTCATATCCCGCAGTTTTTCCACCTCCACCCTTGTGGATTTTAGTTAATACAATTGTGCAGTGACTCCGACCATCTTTCTCCACTGTGCTTACCGCCAGTTTAGACCTGTTTCCAGGTCTAAAATCACCTTCCCCTGCTGGGGTTAATTCTGGGCTCCTCAGCTGTTTAATCCCCCCCCCCCACCCCCCACCCCACCCGCGCCCCCCCCCCCACCACCACACCCCCCCCCACCCCCACCCCCCCCCCCCCCCCCCCCCCCCCCCCCCCCCCCCCCCCCCCCCCCCCCCCCCCCCCCCCCCCCCCCCCCCACCCCCCCCCACCCCCCCCCCCCCACACCCCACCCCACCCCCACCCCCCCCCCCCCCACAACCCCCCCCCCACCCCCCCCCCCCCCCCCCCCCCACCACCCACCCCCCCCCCCCCCCCCACCCCCCCCCCCACCACCCCCCCCCCCCCCCCCCCCCCCCCCCCCCCACCCCCCCCCACCCCCAACCCCCCACCCCCCCCCCCCCCCCCCCCCACCCCCCCCCCCCCCCCCCCCACCCCCCCCACCCACACCCCCCACCCCCCCCCCACCACCCCACCCCCCCCCCCCACCAACCCCACACCCCCCCCACCCCCCACCCACCCCAAACACCCCCCCCCCCCCCCCACCCACCCCCCCCCACCCCCACCCCCCGCCCCCCCCCACCCCCCCACCCACACCCCCCCCCCCCCCCCCCACCACCCCCCACCCCCCCCCCCCCCCCCCCCCCCCCCCCCCCCCCCCCCCCCCCCTCCATCCACTCTCATTTCTCCTCACTGAGCTGGCTTTGTATGAACTTCTTTTCTTCCACATCCCCTCAGTATAAAATATACACTCCCATTGTGTAGTATATAAAGGCTTCACATTTATTGTATAATATCCACTTACATTAAAACAGTGCGTTTTAAAAGATCATCCGGTGGGGCAGCAGCTCCCATATGCTCTCCTATTTTTCACAAACACAGTCCTCCCACGTATATCATTACAATCATGTGACTTCCTCAGGGGTACCCCTGAGGAAGTCACGTGATCGTGAAGATCTACAGTAAGTAATTAGATCAACTTTCGTGAATGGGGTTTACAACCACTTTAAGGTCAGTGAGTCCTTTAAGAATGGCGGGGCAGTAGCTCCCATATGCTCTCCTATGTTTCACAAACACAGTTCTCCCACGTGTATTATTACGATCATCTGACTTCCTCAGGGGTACCCCTGAGAAAGTAACGTGATCGTGACAATCTACAGTAAGTGCTTAGATCAACTTTCGTGAATGGGGTTTACAACCACTTTAAGGTCAGTGAGTCCTTTAAGAATGGCAAATCCAAGTGTAGATGAAAAGTAAACGTGACATAATTCACTGAATGTTCAAGTGACTATAACTAGAGTAAATGGCAGCAAACAAGAGAATTGGCAAATTGTCTGAAAACAAATCATTTGCTGCTTTAAGCCCCATACACACGGTCAGATTTTCCGATGGATTCTGTCCTATCGGACAATGTTGTCGGAAATTACGACCTTGTGTAGGCACCATTGGACATTTTCCATCGGATTGTCCGACGGACAAAGTTGTATCTCCTGCTCTAAAAAATTTCCGACAACAAAGTCCGATCACACCAATTCCGATCGTGTGTAGCGAATTCCGACGGACAAAGTGCCACGCATGCTCAGATCACATTACAAGACCAAAGATATTGGCTACTAGCCTCTACGTAGTCCCGTCGTAGGCAACAAACGTCACCACGTTCAGAATGATCGGATTTCCCGACAACTTTGTCCGACCGTGTGTATGCAACACCAGTGTCGGACTAAATCCGTCGGACCAAATCCGATGGATTTGGTGGTCGGATTTTCCGACCGTGTGTATGGGGCTTTACAGATGCAGATTGAAACCTGAATTTGAAACTCTCCACGAAATGAAATGAAGTTCCTATATTTAATTTGACATCTTATTGATTCTTCAAAACATCCTCATTCTTCACACCTGCATCCACAATAGCTGCATAAAGTTTGTATAAAATTATGTTTTCTGGGTAACAAATTGGATACAGTAAAAATATGTTTATTGTGGTTTTTGGGGCCAATAAACTCCATTTGTCAAAAGTCCCCTTTATAAAGTCAATTTTTATTAAGGGAAACATTTCAATTGATTCTTCCTCCTTACATTTCCTTCCCTTCCGTATTATTTGTGTTCGAGAATGTGGAAGAAAATTAATTTTATTGGCACAAAGACATATGAGGTAAAGCACAAGTCTGAATCCCAGCCATATCCTTGTCTCACAATCAATTCAAGTGGTTACTATGAAAATGCATTCGCTTCCTGATTAAACTAAGCTGTGGGATTAAACATATGCAGCTACTCTTTAATGAAGTAATGTTTTACAAAATAAACTTCAAAGTGAAGGTCACAAGTCTGTCTTAGCTTGATTAGCACTATTGGATTTTTACGCATTATGTTAGTTATTTAAAATTAGTGCAGGACTGCAATTTAAAGGATACGTCCACTTGAGCATATATGTAAGTAGTAAAATTATAGTCACACAAAGATAATTTAGAAGTCATGCAAGTCCTTATTCTGTAACCTCTAATAATCAGTGCCATTTGGCTGTTGCTCTCAGACTGTTTTAGTAACATTGATGGAAACAAAAAGGAGTAGGAATGGCAACAATGGGGTTGGGCACACCAAATGTTAGGCTCAGTAAAACAAAAATATATTTCACGTTAGTATTATTTTAAATGAAACATGGCTGCTCCTAATGTCTAACTATGATTATACTGTTTATATTTTAACTATAGCCACACATTTTCTATTTTAGGCCACTATTAAACCAAGTCATAAAAGAGGGTTGTAGTGATTGTACCGTACTTATCCATTGTTTGACATGCCAGGGAAACATTTAGTCAAAAATATACCTAAGTTAATTTGTGTCAGTATGCACAGCAAGCCACATAGCAGGTGGCCTGTACTCCAAGCATATCTCTTGTGTGACATCACAGCCCTTATAAGCACATGCAATACATCCTTATGGTTTAGTGACTAGTTAGGAACTATACTACCTCTTAAACAGGCTTCTGACATAATGTGTGTATGTGTGTGATTCTCATTCCATAACCATTGCACCTTTAAAAGAGGGCTCCCCATCATCTGATTCTGTTGGATTCTGTGGTCGACAAGTAGGCTTGGGCTTTCTGTTGAGGAAGCTGTTGCACACTAATAATTAACCTCTTACCTTTGTTAATATCACATCACTTAATATTAACACAGGTAAGAAGTTAATTATTATTAGGGGGACTGAAGTTTCGTTCCTTGGGATATCAATTGTGATAGAACAGGACATTTCATAACAGAAGAGGTTAATACAACAGTACACCAGCCACTGGGAAGTAAGGGCATTGCACTGTCATTCACACACACTTGGAGGTAGGTTAATATGGCGGGAGGTGTATTTCTGATTTATTGGAACATGATTGGATGATTTCCAGTCAGTGAGGGCATACCTACTACCAGCAGAATTCCTGTTTATTACAGACTCTGACTGGGAGAAAAGAATGCATGATGTCTGTGTGTTCTGTCCATCCCTTCCTCTTCTTGCTTCCATTGTAACTCTTATGCCACGTACACACGAGCGGATTTTCCGTCTGAAAAATCTTGGATGTTTTTTTCCGACGGAATTCCGCTCAAGCTTGGCTTGCATACACACGGTCACACAAAAGTTTGCTGAACTTTCGACCGTCAAGAACGTGGTGACGTGCAACACTACGACGAGCCAAGAAAATTAAGTTCAATGCTTCCGAGCATGCGTCAAATTGTTTCCGAGCATGCGTAGGAATTTTGCACGTTGGGATTGGTACAGTCGATCGGAAATTATTCCGAACGGAAAATTGAGAACCTGCTCTCAATCGTTTGCTGGCTGCAAATTCCGCCAGCAAAAGTCAGATGGAGCATACACACAGTAGCATTTTGTGACCAAAAGCTCTCATCAGACTTTTGCTGGCGGAATTTCCAATCATGTGTACGTGGCATTACAGTTCATTCACACTAGCTTTGCTGGAGAGCAATCAACATTCAGACCACTCTTCAGAGAGAATTTGACAGGCAGTGAGGAGTCGTTATATTACTAAAAGGTTCAATCAGCGCAACCCTAAGTGAACTACCAGTAAATAATTTGCAAGCTGAACACCAAGGGTAATTTCACAGAGCCCCACAAAGCAATATTAAAATGTATACAGTGCAGCACAAATAAAACAGATGCCAGTGGATAGTCTAGAGCCCAAGCAGAAAATGTCCTTAGACAAAAGTAAATTCCTTATGTGAGAAAATTAGGAACAATGATCCCATGCATGGAAGCAGCCCACCACCAGCACACAGATTGCTCGCTCACCTCAAACTTTTGACTCCTGAACTAATAGACAGGTCACAACACACTAAATCCCACTGACAGGGGATGAGGGATGACAAATGCAAAGCAGTCCCGGCGGCTCCAGTGGTCACAAATAGCCAAGTCAATATAAAAAGATAAAAGAATCAAAATGCTCTTAAGATCTTAAGATACACACTTTATTGTATAAAACTTACACAATTCTCCTTTTATTTCCAGCATAAAATTCCAAGTACAAATACACCGCCGAACACCTGATTAATTCCTTTGGATCATCTCGGAGAGCACCGGGTGACGTCAAGAAGCACGGCTCTTCCTCCTGTATGCGTTACATCTTACAGGACAAACAAAGATTTGGGGGACACACCCTAAAAAATGCATTAAAGATGGTGCAGCCATAAGACCATACAGACAGAAAAAAAGATTACAGCGCACACATACAAAAATTACATTTAACTCCTAGTTAAAAACACCTGAGCATATTCAGAAAATATGGGGATTTAGTTACACCATATGGCTATATATTGCTAAGCCCACTACTATGTCAAAGTACCCCAATATCAGTGGGTCCTACGCTATTAATTGAATGGAAGATCCTGCTTCTCTGAACCATGAGAGAAACACACTCCTCTATATGGGAGAACTAAAAGTACTCCTTCTATAACACAGGTGGGCACTAATAAGAGGCAATGACGGGGGGGGGCAGGGTGCTCCAGCCCAAAGGGATTTGGTCAGAATCCATTTACTAGACAAACAAAGATTTGGGGGGGGGGCACACGCTAAAAAATGCATTAAAGATGGTGCAGCCATAAAACCATGCAGACAGAAAAAAAGATAACAGCGCACACATACAAAAATCAAAAAAATCCTACAGGACTTCTTCAGTGGGGTGGAGCCATGGCATCACCCGATTCTTGATATAGAGCTCCAGCAACCATGGAAACTGAAATGGTAAAGCTGCTATGCAGTCGTGCTCAATAGTGCACTAGCAACAATGTGCAGCCATGCTCAGTAAGAACTACAGCCTTCTTACGAGTGTCAGACCCAAAGCATGTGATAGCGCCACTACTCTAAACACTTCTCTAATACATCAACAAAGATGTATTTACCCTTGATACACTCTATTAATGTGGGTATTGAGAGACAAAAATGTTTATGTTAAAAAACATTATGCTATTATAAAAATATCAGCATGTGTGACACCCGCTGCTATCCATTACAAAATGCAGTAAAAACAATATGCAACATATTAAATAACAGATTGCAAACACATGCTAATACAAAAATATATATTAACACATTCCTTATTAATAATATGACCATAAAACAGAAAAGAATAGGGAAAGAAAAGAGAACTAATACCACTAGAAAAAAAAAAAAAAAACATATACTGTAAGGCACTGATAAGCACAAAGCAGGACAGGGGATAATAATCCTATACTGGCTACCTATCTGAAATAAAGCAATTCGAATTAAACTCCACGTTCAATCCAAATGGTGTTAGGACTTTGGTCTCAAAGATCTAGAATGATTCCCTTTGACTAAGGCGCCTGATAAAATTCCCCCTCTCCAATTCTTATTGACTCTTTCCACTTAACCCAGAATTATAGACCCCTAGGGTCTCTATCATGAACCATCCGCAAGTGTTTAGAAACACTATGTGATCTAAGGCCTTTTTTGATATAGTTAACATGCTCCCCAATGCACACACTCAGTGCCCTGGAGGTCCTACCTACATATTGGAGGCCACAGTCACATTCTAGTATGTAGACTACCCCCTGTGTACTGCAAGTGATAAGGTCCTAGATTTTATAATTCTTATTAGTAACAGAGGAGGGACATTCTTTGCGCCTTTTATTGCTGTTTCTGGAATGTCAACATGCTGAATAATGTCCACAAGCATAAAAGGCAGACAAAAAGGAAAACAGACGGTTTTCTTTTACTATGGTAGGGTCCACTACCCCATGTGCAACCAAATCCCTAAGGGTGGGGGCCCGAGATTAAATAAATTGAGGGCGTGTAGGAAGAATGGGCCCTAAGGCCCTGTACTTCAATAGAATCCCCCAATGCTTGGTGATGATCTTTTCTAATTTCTTATGCTATAAATTATAATCCAACACTAATTAAAATTCATGTTTGTTCTTTATTTTTTTCAGACCTGAGTTGAGAAAATTCCTGTCAAGTTCATGCACCTTTTCCATCTCCCCTATTAATGCCTCCCTTCGATAACCTTTCTGCAGAAACCTATCAGTCAAAACTTGGTATTGAGACATACTGTATATTCAGTTACCGAGGAGCAGGTCCCCAAACTGTATTACCTCCTCACTACCTGCTTGAACTCCTAAAAAATGTTATGAAATATATAATATTGCTTTAACCACTTGCCTACTCGGTAAGTTCACCCCCTTCCTGCTCAGGCCAATTTTCAGCTTCCAGCACTGTCGCACTTTGAATGACAATTGCAAATGCAACATTGTACCCATATGACATTTTTATAATTTTTCACAAAAATTTTGCTTTATTGTAGGGGTATTTAAAGTGTTTGTTATCCTAAAAATCCTGTTCTCTTAAAGCATGTTATACAGCACTGTGCTTGTGCTGTGTAACTTGGCCCCCTGTATCAACAAAAAAAACTGGCTGATCCTGCCTGGCTATGCCCTCTGTAAACTGACCTTGGTATATCATTGCTGCTGATCCCTGACACCATGGTCAGTTTACGTGCTTCTGTCATCCAAAGCCCTGCTGTCTGCTCTCCCCTGCTCTCCTCTGTCCTCCTCCCCCCTCCCCTCCCTGCCTGTCAGCTCTGTTCACTCCACGATCCTCCCCTCCTGGTGCTATCAAATCTATTCTATGATCATGCCATCCCATCTGTTAAAAAAACCCCGCTATGTTCCCCTGTGCAAGTGCTATATAAAAAGGATGCAGATTATACCGTATATGAGAGCAACTCCCGGAACTCACATGACTCCTTGGATCTATCTCCTCTCTCCTCCCCGACTGATGTCAGCGCAAGTGCTCAGCACCGCCCACCATGGCTGTCAGCCGGAGAGAGGAGAGAGCCAAGCAGTCACGTGAGCACCGGCAGCTGCTCTGATATACGGTATAATGGCCATTGTTTTTATACAGCACAGGCACAGGGACACATAGGGGCTGATTTACGAAAGCTGTGTGCCATCAGTAGAGGCACACGCTGAGGCGCAAAGCACATTTTCATATTTACAGAACGGCGCGCCGGGAACAGAGCACGAATCCCCCATTTACTATAGCGATCTCGGCACACGGAAGAATGCAATCTGTGCACCACTATGGACATGGCGCATGGCATCTTCAATTCAATATTAGTAGAAGATGGAGGTGCCAATATTATAGGGAGATGTGGGGTGATGTGAGAAAGTTTAGTAACAACTGCCCAAGTAACAAATATGCCCAAAATAGAATAAAAAAGTATCATTTTCCGAACAAGCCTGCTCTTCCTTGCAAGTACGTTTAGAACTGCGCAAGATCAATAAAAAGCACTGCGCATGCACAAGCGGCTCTTGCACTCGTTCAAATGCATTTGTTCACTGCGTGGCCAAAATCTTAGTAAATGTTAAGCAACATAAATGCAATTGTGTGGGTTGAACGGGCGCACCTCTAAAGTTGACATTTTTTTTTTTTACGCTGTTTCACCTTTATGTATTTTTTAAGGATATTTACACACAGGTCATGTTAGCATGTTACGTTGCCAACATGTGACACGCACCTTGTTAAAATTATGTAAAAAGACTCTCACTCCTCTAGCTCCTCCTAAGAGGGCATTTAACATTACCCCTTCTGATGCATATGATTTCTTTTGGTTAACTTTTGCTTTTAAAGGGGAACTCCACACTCCATTCCATTCTCCAAAGGCTGGGAGCTGCCTTCACCAATGCAAACCACATCCTTTTTCAGAGCATACAACAGGGCCAGCTAGGAAAAGGGTGAGAAGAGCAATAGCCCAACCCCCTCCTGAGCCATACAAGGCCACATCCACTCAACATAGGTGGCTGCCTTTGGGGGATGTTGGGCTCAGCCCAATACCAACCACAAAGCACCTTGTAAACACTAGTTTAACCTCCTAGGCGGTATTCCCGAGTCTGTCCGTTTTTTCTGCTAGGAGCGGTAACCCCGAGCCAGACTCGGGCTTGCGTGCAGGATACAGGGGGGAAGTTACTTACCTTTTCCCCTGGATCCTGCGATGTCTCCCCGCTGTGTGTGCGAGCCGTCCGCTTGCTCGATTCACACAGTGCCGGTCTCCGTTCCCTGCGACGTTCCGACGCACGGGAGCGGAGATCGGCGCCAAATTCAAAAAAGTGTAAAAACACAACACACATACAGTACTGTAATCTTACAGATTACAGTACTGTATACAAAAAATACACATCCCCTTTGTCCCTAGTGGTCTGCCCAGTGCCCTGCATGTCATTTTATATAATAAAAAGATTTTTTTCTGCCTGGAAACTGGAGATTGTCCATAGCAACCAAAAAGTGTCCCTTTATGTCAAAAGTGGTTTTAGACCAGCTAGAAAACACCGATAAAAAATTAGAATCACAATTTATCATCAAACAATAAATTTTATGACAGCGAATATTCTGCAACTGAGCAAATTTCAGTGTTTTTGATTTGATTACATTATTGAATCATTTTTATATGTATTTTTATTTTATTATAATTTATGATTTTGTGTTTCAAACTTTATCATACCCGGGATGTCTACTAGACTCTGGTTCGGACAGATTTAAGTGAGTTATTCATAAGAATTGCATGCCTACAATATAAAAACGCCAAATTTCCATGCATAATAATTGTACCGCTTTCAGCACAAAATTCCAGCCAGAATCATACCGCCAGGGAGGTTAAATGGGCTTTCCACATTCCGTAAAGCCCCCCTGTCTGCTTCCCCCCACAACCCCAGCCTAGGGTTGTGTGGAAGAGGCCCTTGTCCCCCTGAATATGGAAACAAGGTGTTTGACTTTTGGTATGCCCGAGCCCCTCCTGCCCTCAAGCATACACCCCCCCTTTCATGGGCTGGCTTGCTGTGTGTTTGGCTAGGGGTTTGTTAGACCACTTTCACACTGAGGCACTTGTTAGGAGCTTTCACGCTAAAAACAGTGCCTAAAAAGCTCATGAAAACTTATTACCATTAAAATCAATGAACGCTTTCACACTGGGGCAGTGTGCTGGCAGGGCTGTGAAAAACTCCCCTCCCCATTGAAATTAATGGAAAGCTCTTCAAAAGCGCCTGAAAAGCTCTTCAAAAGGGCTCAGTGTTTTTACTGGCAGTTTAGAAGCGCTTCAGTGTGAAAGTGGCTTTAGTGTTTGGGAGGGGCGCAATATTTTTTTACTTTGGGGTTTGATTTTTCACGTGGGGGCTCTCTTTTTAAGCCTTAAAAGACCCAAATGACCTTTTATGTATTGGGGGTAGGTGGGGGGAGGCTATTTCTTTTTTCTTTTTTTTAAATCTTGCAGCTGCTATGTAGACTTGTAACTTTTCTCTAAAGCCGTACATCTTTGAAGCAGCATTTTGGATACATGCTACAGATGCACCACTTTACAGGCAGAGTAAGCCCCCCCCCCCCCCAAAGTTACTAGCTTTTCATCAATTTTGCATTTTAAAGGCACCTTTTTCGTTTTTGGGGTTGTCCAAATTGGTGACATTGATACATGTCTCTTAGAATGAATGAATGACTTGTATAGCGCTACAAATGCAAACTGAGTTGCCTCAAGGCGCTTGATCCATCCTGTGTTGTCTTGCTTCTTAGAAGAGGTGGGTCTTGAGTTTTTTCCTGATGGCCCGATGGTTTTCTTCCATGCGGATGTTAGTGGGTAGAGCGTTCCATAGCCGTGGTCCTTGGACTGCGAATCTTCCTTCTCCCTTTGATTTGTAGCGGGATTTAGGGATGAGGAGGAGGTTTTGGTTAGTTGATCGGAGACTGCGATTGGGTGTGTAGTGTTTTATTTACTCGCGAGCAGGAGCGTTTCCTTGTGTGCATTTGTGGGTGAGGCAGAGGGTCTTGAATGTAATCTGATTCTTTAATCAATGTAGGGTCCTAAGGGATGGGGAGATGGATTCCCAGGTTTTTTTTACCCGTTACCAGTCTAGCTGCCATGTATTTGGACGACTTGTAGATGTGAAATCTGGTATTTAGGTAGTCCTATGTAGAGGGAGTTTGCATAGTCGAGTCGGGAATTGATGATTGTTCCAACTACTACTGCTTAGGGTGGGCCCTGGGCTACGGCTGCCACATCATCCCTTTAATCCAGGACACACATTAATTACACAGGTTTTGTGGCGGATTAAAGTGGTAATTAAACTCACTTGGTGCCTTATCTGCATTAAATCAGCCTCAGAACCTGTAGAATTCATATTTCCTGGTGCCTTCATGGCAGCATACACATGGTTGGTTACCCCACCCCCAACCAACCCACAGGACCAATTTAACTCTATAAATAAAGAGTCAGGCTCCCCATGCGCCATTCTTGTAACTAGACTAAAGTTGGATCGTACCTCTCATTCAGAGAACATATCGGGCTAGTGGTCTTCAGGTTCCGAAATCAATCAATGCACATTCAACACGGGGTATGGCATCTTCTTGGGCGGCGTTAGCACGAGTCTCGGAGTCTCGGAAACTGTCATGTGGCAAGTTGGTCATCCTTCACCATGTTCATGACCCACTATAGTCTAGATCCAGCCGCAGTTGCAGTTGTCTGCTTTATAATCTAAATTAAAATGTTTTCTGCAGCAACCCTCCCTGTGAGCAAGTTATCAACCATGTGTATGCTGCCATGAAGGCACCAGGAAAACGGAAAACTGAATACTTACCTTTCCGTAATTTTCCTTTCCTGGTGCCTATCCATGGCAGCATACGCTCTCCCTTTGTTTTTATATAATCCTTAAATGTTTGAGTCTAGTTACAAGAATGTTGCAAAGGGGGGGCCTGACTCTTTATTTATTGAGTTAAATTGGTCCTGTGGGTTGGTTGGGGGCGGGGTAACCAACCATATGTATGCTGCCATGGATAGGCACCAGGAAAGGAAAATTACGGAAAGGTAAGTATTCAATTTTCCGTTGTGTCCTGGATTAAAGGGATGATGTGGCAACCCTACCCTGGGCCCCTATACCCATTTTAAGGCCAATAACTAGAAGATAAGCCAGCCAAGTGGGGACAAGAAAGATTAACAAGTCAGTTCCCAAAGACTGCAATGGTATTTGTTGTCTAACTTTTACCCATGTTAGGCTCTTTGTTTGTTTGTCCCATCTGTAATTTTGTAGCATGCTGGACGATGTGCATAATTTTGGACAGGGGGTGGCTTATTCTGTTAGCTGCATTTGGGTTGGTCTGGGCATGCTCAGGGTCTTTGCTTTTTTTATATTCTTTTTGTGTGTGAACAGCACTTGGATGTTTCTGCGCATGCTCAGAGAGTGTGTTTTTTGGTTTAGTAATTTAAGAATATACTTAACAGGTGTACTCACTTTGAAGTTCTGTCTCTACATTGGGGGAACTTGCATTTTGTGTGTTTCGATGACTGTGCATGTGTTTTCAATTGCCTCATTAGCACACAAACTTTGTTATAGTTGTTATAGCAAGCTTACAGATAGCATTCTTTACCTTGCCAAGCAAGATTGTGTGTGGGGCCGGCAAGAGAGCACATTTGGGTGTCCTTATAGAGTTTGTAACACATGTATTTTCTATTTGTATTTTGTTTCTTAGCCAGCTGCAGCTTAACTAGGCTGATTTGCATGGCAAAACAAAAAAGGGTGTGCTTTGTCAATACGCTACTTTCCTGTTGCCTTCATGGTAGCATATGCATGGATTGTGCGTATGCTGCCATGGATAGTCACCAGGAAAGGAAAATTACAGAGACGTAAGTATTCCATATTAGTGCAGTGGTTCTCAGCCTCAGTCCTCAAGTACCCCTGACAGGACATGTTTTGGGAATTTATCTTAGCTAAAATAGCTGCCCAAAATACAAAGCCATTGACTGTGATTTAAAGCACCTGGGCAAGATGAAGGAAAACCTGCAATAATGGCCTGTTGGGGGCACTTGAGGACAGGGTTGAGAACCACTGATTTAGAGCACTGAGCTAAAATCGATCTCCAGACAATCCTATTCTAATTGTGGGCATTAGGGATGGGCCCAGTGTTCGATTCGAACCCATGTTTGAATCGAACATCGGGCGTTCGCCCGCTTGGCGAGCCCAGAACTATTTGGGCCGCTCGCATCAAATTCGTGTGATGCGAGCGGCCCGCAATGCATTGCGCTAGTCGCAGTGCAATGCTGGCTGTTGATTGGCCAAGCATGCACTGTGACCCCGCATGCTTGGCCAATCACAGCGCCGGCAGCGAGGAGAGCCATAATTGGCAGGATGCCTGTAGCCAATTATAGCTCAGGGGCTTTAGTACACGCCCCACGGTATAAGAGGCCGCCGCGGCGGCGGCCTCGCATATTATGTTTCAGTGTCAGCGTGTCAGTGTGTTGCTGACTGCTGACAATATGTGCTTTATTTCGGGGGATTTGTGTGTGCGTGCTGTTAGTACAGAATTGCAGTATCACATCTGGGGGGTGTCTATAGGTGGCCTGTGAAGGGGGGCAGGTTTCCTGTGCTTAGAACTTTCCCTGCAAAAAGTGTCATTTTTTGCAGGAAAAAAGCTATTTAAAAGCACTCGCGGCTAATGAATTGATGGCTCCTGTAACACAGAGAACTGTCATTCATTGATAAAAAAACAAAAAAAAAAGCAGTGGGGGTCCCCCCAAATTCAATAACCAGGCCCTTCAGGTCTGGGATGGATATTAAGGGGAACCCCAGCCAAAAACACTCTGTAACACAGAGAACGCACACACTCTGTAACACAGAGAACTGTCATTCATTGATAAATGAGATGGATATTGGGATGGATATTAAGGGGAACCCCAGCCAAAAAAAAAAAAAATGGCGTAGGGTCCCCCTCAAAATCCATACCAGACCCTTGAGGTCTGGGATGGATTTTAAGGGGAACCCTAGCCAAAAAAAAAATGGCGTGGGTGTCCCCCTCAAAATCCATACCAGACCCTTATCCGAGCACGCAACCTGGCAGGCCGCAGGAAAAGAGGGGGGGATGAGAGCGGCCCCCCCTCCCGCCTGAACCGTACCAGGCCACATGCCCTCAACATTGGGAGGATGCTTTGGGGTCCCCCCCAAAGCACCTTGTCCCCATGTTGATGAGGACAAGGGCCTCTTCCCCACAACCCTGGCCATTGGTTGTGGGGGTCTGCGGGCGGGGGGCTTATCGGAATCTGGAAGCCCCCTTTAACAAGGGGACCCCTAGATCCCGCCCCCCCCCTGTGTGAAATGGTAAGGGGGTACTTACCCCTACCATTTCACCAAAAAAGTGTCAAAAATGGTAAAAATGACAGGAGACGGTCTTTGACAATTCCTTTATTAAAATCTTCTTTCTTCTTTCTTCATCCTTCGGTTTCTTCATCTTCTCCTTCCGCCATCTTCTTCCAGAGGGGGCGGGGTCACCAGGTGCCCTCCATTATAAAAGACCTGTCAGACGCAGCGAAGCCTCACACAGCGGGAGGCTCCCATTGCGAGGAGTGGCCCAAGAAGAGACACCGACACCGACGCCATGGAAGAAGATGCCGGACGAGAAGGACGAGAAGACCAGCGCAAGAAGAAGCGGATCGGAGGAAGAAGAAAATGGAAGAAGAAGATGGAAGAAGGGGGCGTGGCCTGGACATGGCTGGATAGAGACGTGTCTCTCTGAGCTCCGGACCGTCTCCCACGAATCCCGGCCAATATATTGACTTTCCCAGCAATATGCACTCAGCCAAGAAGCGCAACACGAAGAAGAACATCAAGGGCGCAAAACCAACAGCACCAACCCCATCATCGAGTGAGCTCAGGAGACTTTTTCTGAAATCCCAGCTCGGCTCCCCTGAACTAAAGATGGCGGCGCCACGTGCAGAGGAGATGGAGGACGGAGCCTCATATGCTTCCATGTCCCCGGCCTCGGCATCGCAATCCGCCGGACCATATGAGCTCTCTATACCAGACCTACATACAGAGGATGGAGGATACTCACAGCCACCCCACCAGCTGAGCGGTGTGGACCCGGAACTCCGGGCCCTCCTACGAGCGCTGCCCACCAAAGCGGATATAGCGGCGCTCATAGGGACGGTAGAAGCAGCACACCGACAAGAGATGAAAGCGGTGAGAGAGGACATTACCTCCCTGACGGCCAGACTCGAGACAGGAGAGACCTCCCTAGCTGCGATGGAACGGCGGGTCACGGCGGTAGAACGATCCCACACAGAACAAGCGGAGGCCCTGACGGAACAACAGCTCCGCATGGAAGAAATGGAGGACCGGAGCCGCAGGAACAACCTGCGGATCCGGGGCCTTCCGGAGGCCACAGGACCAGAGGATTTGGCGGACACGGTGGTGGCTGTCTTCCGGACTATGGAGGGAATGGACCTCCCAGACAGGGTAGAATTTGACAGGATCCACAGGGCGCTAGGGCCCAAACCAACAGATCCACTGAGACCCCGCGATGTGATATGCAGGCTGCACCAGTACAGGATCAAAGAACAGGTGCTCAGGAAAGCGTGGGAAGTGGGCACCCTGGAATTTGATGGAGCAGAGATCAAGATTCTACCAGACCTGTCGAGATCCACACTGCAGAGGAGAGCCATACTGAAGCCCCTGCTGGAGCTGGCCCGCAGAAGACAATGCACATACAGGTGGGGATACCCACTCTCGGTTACCTTCCGCAGAGAGCAGCGATTCTTCACCCTACGCAAGCCAGAAGCCTTACCGGAGCTGTTCACCTTCATGGGGGCAGAGCCGATCGACATCCCGAACTGGCTAGCCTTCCTCCCGGCAGCACAAGGAAGACCGACATCCTCCAGGCAGAGAGAAGAGTTCCCATCGAGACGACAAGTCAGCCGCCGCAGGCAGAGAGAAGCATCACCAGACCCTGCAAGAGAAGCTTAAGGTACTGTACTGAACCACGGCACTTCACCATGATTCCTTAGTTGATTGTTCTAAGTTACAGTTGTTTGAGACCCGGAGACCGGCATCTATGTCCCCTTCCCTCACTTACATAGGCCCCTGGAGACCACCCTGGAGCTAAACTCCACTAGAACAGACACACACCAGAAGCTCTCCCCATCTGTAGCCCCCCCCCCCCCTGTACTGTGAAGGAGAGTATGTACCTAGAACACCGGCAGGCCATCTAGGAAATAAAGAGAAGCGAGCTGCTCCCGACAGGACTTAACAAGGGGTGCAGGGGTGTGAGGGGGGGGGGCGGTCGGGCTGCCTGAGAAGACGCAGTATACATTGCAACCCGCCATACCGCATTCCCCCCCCCCCCCATCGGCTTCTCCCCTTCCCCGTGGTTTACCCATTGGATCGGAATACTGGCTATTTTAAACCTTTCTGTGGGCCGGATGGCGGGGGGGAACTGAGAGCAGTCCGGGAAAAAACAGGACCCACAGACACGGAAAGGGCCTAAGTTATACCGGCACCCACGCTGAGAAACCGGGACATAGTTATCTCTGACCAATAGTGCCGGCAGGAGGACATACTGAGGGGATGAGGAAAGAAGAACCCCAATGCTACCCACACGGTACCAGAAATGGACATCCCAGATGCACCCACTAGGGGGCATTGAGGTATTGTGTTTGAGTTTAGGATAAACATGTGACTTCTCTCCTTAACAGTCCTTCTTCCTTGTAACCCACGTGAAGGAAACCTGGTTATTCACAGATCAGGTTAACCATGAAATCTGTAGTGCAGCAGCAGGCGGAAGAGGGGTAATGTAACGTATGGTAATATATCAGAAATGTACCGTCTAATGATGTGGGTTATGGGATCTGTGAGACAAAGGAGACTAGAGGGAGGATACAATGGGCCAAGGAGTATGCTTAGAAATAATCAATGTCTAGACAGCAAGAAGACAAATGGCGTAACCTGATAATCTAAGAACAGAGAAAACACGGGACGATTGGGGAGACCTGAGAAGGGGACCCTCGGGGAGTATTAAGGTGGGGGATGTAACGGGTAACATTACGCAATAAAAGCCCCAGGGGAGACACCTAAAGTAATCAGGGCGGTTTCAGTGGGAGGGACAGATGAGAACAGGCACGGAGACATAATTAGGGGGTCACCTAACGGCACCAGAGGGACTTTAGGGACACGAGGGCTGGCTCCACTGGGAAGGAAACGGGGTTGCAGTTTAGTTAAACCCCCAAAAACGAAAGAAGTTAAGCTGCTACACGAACTAGCTCGGAGGGAGTGCAGAACGCCCATGTTGAAGTTAAGTTATATTTTATATTTTATTTTGTATCATTAAAGTGCATAGATATATGTTATCAGCAGGCCGGGAGGGGGGGACGGCGGAGGACTCAGCGTATTGAGCCTCGACCTACCACTCCTCCGCATAGGACAGCGGGCCTCGACCGGGGACGTGAATAACTCCCCGACCGACAAACGCGCATACTAAGAGTTATCTTAGGGACTAGGTATTAGACCTAGCCCCACCTTGGTAGTTGACTACCAAGTGCTCTCTCTCTTTCATCTCTCTATCTACACTTATTCACACACCTTCTCTTTTCTGACCTACTACCAACCCATCCCCACCCCCTCCCTACCCCCTTCCTAAATACACCACCGTCTTGGCCATACAAGCACGACTACTGACACGATGACAGCACAAAATATAAAAGTAATGTCTCTTAACGTTAGAGGGTTAAATACGCCAGAAAAGAGACGCATGCTACTGAACGACCTTAGAAGATCCCACGTAGATGTAGCCTTGCTACAGGAGACACACTTCAAAGACACTAAACTGCCGTACCTCAAGAACAAACACTACCCAGTTGCATACCACTCCACTAATCCAAACACGAAATCTAAAGGGGTTACCATACTTCTGTCAGGCAAAATACCATGGCAAAGCAAGGGATGCCAACTCGACCCCCAGGGACGGTTTGCGTTTATTAAGGGCCTGATTGGGACTACCCTACTAACTATAGCAGCAATATATGCCCCCAATGAAAGCCAAGCCAAATTCCTGGAAGAAACTCTAGAACACCTACAGAAATTCACAGAAGGGAAACTTATTCTAGGTGGCGATTTTAACGCCCCCCTGACCCCCTCGACAGACACCTCGACAGGGAAGACATCGGTCCCCACTGCCCAACTTAAACGCATGTCTAAAACTCTACACAAAATGCGACTGATTGACGTCTGGCGCTTACAACATTCGGGCGACCGAGACTACACATACTACTCCCCGCTACACCAGACATACACGAGGATAGACTACCTCATGATCCCACACGACCAACTGGAAGCAGTAGAATACACAGACATAGGGAACAGGACATGGTCGGACCATGCACCCATATCCCTAGTGTACAAATTGACGAACTCCCCCTCCACCAGACAGAGGTTCTGGAGACTAAATGAGAGCCTCCTGCAGACACCAGAGGTCCTAGCTGAAGTTACCAGGGAACTTAATTTTTACTTCCTTGAAAATGACAAACCAGAATGCGAACCGGGGACGCTGTGGGAGGCCCACAAGACGGTAATCAGGGGTATCCTTATCAAACATGGAGCCCGAATTAAAAGAGAGCGAACGCAGAAACTCACCCAACTATTACAGGACCTTAAACGGTTGGAAGCCAGACACAAACATGCCCCTTCTCGAACGTCGACAACTGAACTAGAGACAACTAGGAGACAGATAAACGACATATTACACTACAGGGCCAAGGCAGCAATACAGATCTGTCGCAAAACTGCCTACGAATCTGGAGATAAATGTGGGAGACTCCTAGCCCAATCAGTAAGAGACCTTAAACTGTCCACATACATTCCACATATTACTAAGACAGATGGAAACAGAGTAACCCTGCCCAAACACATATCCCAGGAATTCAAGTCCTTTTATAACACACTGTATAACCTCCCGCCAGCAACAACATCGCAGCAGGAACTAGACGAATATGTAGCATCGGCCCGACTCCCGACCCTTTCGCCGGAAGCCCAGACTGAACTAGAAGCCCCCATCACCCTACCAGAACTACAATTAGCGACTAAACAAATGAAACCAGGGAAAGCACCAGGTCCGGATGGGTATACGCTACAGTATTACAGAACCCTACTCCCAATACTAGGACCCCGCCTCCTGAAAGTATTCAACGCAATCGGGGAGGGAAGTACATTCGCTAGAGACACGCTAGGTGCACACATCTCAGTGATCTGGAAGGAAGGGAAAGACCCCGCGATATGCGGTAGCTACAGGCCCATATCACTGCTAAATGTAGACCTAAAACTGTACACGAAAATACTGGCCACAAGATTAGCGCTACACCTACAGAAACTTATTCATCTAGACCAGGTAGGCTTTATCCCCTCCAGAGAAGCCAGAGATGGCACTACTAAAGTGCTGAACCTCTTACACATCGTTAGAAACAAACAAGTCCCCTGTGTGTTCCTGAGTACAGACGCCGAAAAGGCGTTTGACAGAGTCAACTGGCCATACATGTTCACTGTCCTGAGAAAGATAGGGCTGGGAGAAAAAATGATGAACTACATAGCTGGCATTTACAACAACCCGACGGCCCAAGTAAAGACGAACGGAGTATTATCCGACCCATTCCCCATAACCAACGGCACACGACAGGGATGCCCACTTTCCCCCCTATTATACGCCCTATCACTAGAACCACTACTAGCAACAATCAGACGTAACATAGACATCCATGGGGTAACGGACGGTAGGCGGCAACACAAAATATCAGCCTACGCTGACGACATGCTTTTTACTCTGACCGACCCAATGACATCACTACCTAACCTACTTAAGGAACTAGAGACGTTTGGGAGACTGGCCAACCTCAAAATTAACTATAATAAATCGGAAGCCATGGGAATCTCACTACCAACGCAAGACACCTCGACCCTGCGAGCGAGCTTTAAATTTCGATGGACCTCGTCTGCTTTGACTTACTTAGGCACGAAGATCCCCCCGGACTTGACACAAATATATGAAGCAAACTTTCCCCCCCTACTGACAAAAACTAAAACTCTCCTAGAGAAATGGAACACAGGAATACACTCATGGTTTGGGAGATGCAACCTCCTAAAAATGAGTATCCTACCCAAATTCCTGTATTTGTTCCAGGCCCTACCGATTAAAATACCCCCCAGCTACTTCCGATCAGTACAGGCCATGTTCACCCGTTTTGTATGGGCGAACAAAAAGCCACGTCTACCACGTACCCTACTTACAGCACCCAAGCACTCGGGGGGACTGGCACTCCCAGACGTAAGACGCTACTACCAGGCCATACACCTCGGGAGGGCAGTGGATTGGAAAAGACACCAAGACTTGAAACTGTGGGCCCAAATAGAACAAAGACAGACAGAGATACCTTTAGACACAGCATTATGGTGCTACGACTCGCTCCCACCAGAGATAAAAGCTCACCCACTAATCGGAAACACGCTGCGACAATGCAGACAAGCAACCCTCCAAACTGCACAGACGACAAAGACATCCCCCATGACTCCTATTATAGGCAACCCTAACTTCCCTCCAGGGACTTCCACTGCGACATTCCAGACGCTAAGACATGACAAACGAACAACAGCTGGGGAATTTGTAATGAGCGATAGATGGCCCAACATAGAGGAATTGATGACCCCGAGCGGCAGGTACCGGCTACCATTTTGGAACGCGGTCCAAATACATCACTTCCTACATAGTATCCCGAACCCTCATCTATACGCTAGGCCAAAGACTACTTTTGAAGAACTAATGGCGGGGACGGAACCTATAACGCGAATACTATCAGACATGTATATGTTACTGAACACACCTTCCAAACCTCCGAATATGGCGTGCTTTGAAAGGTGGGAATCGGAGCTCCAGCGTACCTTTACGGAAAGCCAGAGACAGGTGATGACTGACTTTGCCCTTAAATCTTCTACTTGTACTAAAATACAAGAAACAAATTACAAGGTACTAACTCGGTGGTATTTTACGCCTAGCAGGCTCCATAAGATCTTCCCAGAATCCTCGGAGCTCTGCTGGAGGTGCCAGGGAGAGAAAGGGACGTTGCTACATATGTTCTGGTCTTGCCCGACACTAACACCTTTTTGGACCACGGTTCGCACCACGTCCCAAGAGTTCACAGAGTATCAGATCCCCGACGACCCAGCTTTTTTCTTATTACATCTATCCTCTTTACCCCCCAAGAGATATAAAAAATCTATCTTGAGGCACCTGTCCAACGCTGCGAAAGCCTGCATACCGCTCCTATGGAAGCAACAATGCCCACCGACCGCAGCAATGTGGCTGCGGAAGGTGGAAGACATAAATAGAATGGAGGACCTTATATTGACCTCACAAGACAAACAAGAAGACTACAGGAAGACGTGGGCACTGTGGAATACTTTTATCCTTTCAGATGAGGGAAAAGCCCTCCTGGAAACATGAGACCGAACCTCGCCCAACACGTCAGATGCCATCATGACCAGCCTGACACTAAGAAGCCGAGACGGACGACCCTAACCCCCACCCCCCCCCCTCTCTCTCTCTTTCTAAGCTGAACTTATTCCCCACTCTCAATCTATATCTCTCAATACCACAATCCAGTGGTCTGTTAGAATAGCCTACGGATGGAACATGTAGAGAATGACCTCCCTCAGTTCAGAAACTAATAGTATCCACCTACTCAGGTTATAATGGGAGGCTCAAAGAATGACATAATGTACTGTCGATAGATATGAATATGAACCGTATCCGGGAGGCTGCGACCTTCACTGACATAATGTGATTGTGAGTTCTGTTGGGGCCTTGGCCTCATTTTCTGTTTGTTTTTCTTTTTCTTGAAAAATTTAATAAAGCTTTATATTTGAAAAAAAAAAAAAGAAGATGGAAGAAGATGACGGAAGGAGAAGATGAAGAAACCGAAGGATGAAGAAAGAAGAAAGAAGATTTTAATAAAGGAATTGTCAAAGACCGTCTCCTGTCATTTTTACCATTTTTGACACTTTTTTGGTGAAATGGTAGGGGTACTTTTGTACCCCCTTACCATTTCACACTGGGGGGGGCGGGATCTGGGGGTCCCCTTGTTAAAGGGGGCTTCCAGATTCCGATATGCCCCCCGCCCGCAGACCCCCACAACCAATGGCCAGGGTTGTGGTGAAGAGGCCCTTGTCCTCATCAACATAGGGACAAGGTGCTTTGGGGGGGACCCCAAAGCATCCTCCCAATGTTGAGGGCATGTGGCCTGGTACGGTTCAGGCCGCTCTCGTCCCCCCCTCTTTTCCTGCGGCCTGCCAGGTTGCGTGCTCGGATAAGGGTCTGGTATGGATTTTGAGGGGGACCCCACGCCATTTTTTTTGGCTAGGGTTCCCCTTAAAATCCACCCCAGACCTGAAGGGCATGGTTATTGAATTTGGGGGGACCCCCACGTTTTTTTTTTTTTTTTTTTTTTTTTTTTTTTTTCTTTTTTTTGTTTTTTTTTTTTTTTTTTTTTTTTTTTTTTTTTTTTTTTTTTTTTTTTTTTTTTTTTTTTTTTTTTTTTTTTTTTTTTTTTTTTTTTTTTTTTTTTTTTTTTTTTTTTTTTTTTTTTTTTTTTTTTTTTTTTTTTTTTTTTTTTTTTTTTTTTTTTTTTTTTTTTTTTTTTTTTTTTTTTTTTTTTTTTTTTTTTTTTTTTTTTATTTTTTTTTTTTTTTTTTTTTTTTTTTGGGGGTTTTTTTGGCTGGGGTTCCCCTTAATATCCATCCCAGACCTGAAGGGCCTGGTTATTGAATTTGGGGGGACCCCCACACTTTTTTTTTTTTTTTTTTCATTTTTTTTATTTTTTATCAATGACTTTTTTTTCATGAATGACTTTCAATGAATGACTGTTCTCTGTATTACGGGAGCCGTCAATTAACATTAGCCGCGAGTGATTTTAAATAGCTTTCTTTTCTGCAAAAATGACACTTTTTGCAGAGACAGTTCTAAGCACTGGAAACATGCGCCCCTTTACATGCATACTATAGACACCCCCCAGGTACGAAATTTAAAGGAATATTACACTTTTTTTGTTTCAATTTAAGCATTATTAAAATCACTGCTCCTGAAAAAAACGGCCGTTTTTAAAAAAAAAATTTGCATTGATACATGTCCCCTGGGCAGGACCCAGGTCCCCAAACACTTTTTATGACATTAACATGCATATTAGCCTTTAAAATTAGCACTTTTGATTTCGAACGTTCGCATCCATTATAACTAATAGAGTTCTAAAGCTCGCACGGACTTTAGGTCCGTTCGCGGGTTCTGGTGCGAGCCGAATGGGGGGGTGTTCGGCTCATCCCTAGTGGCCATTTGAGGGAAACCAAGTGAGTGTTAGAACCCCTGCTTGTCTTTTTTTAGGTTGGGCTTGGTGTCCCTTTTCTTAAAATTGGCTTCGCTTCCTGTCACATAGCCAAACAAGAAGTGAGGGTAAAACCCTACCAATGTCTTTCCTTGGGGACACACAGGTCAATCTAACTTGTGTTCACATTAGGCAAATTGCAGTCTAGCACTTTGTTATGTACACTCCCCATTATTAGGTATTTTGGGATTTAGTAAAGGCAAATCCACTCTGCGAGTGTACTCACTGTAAATCTGAGGGCAAGCACTGGTGATGATTCAATCATGTTTTTTTTTTTTCCCCTTGTATGTCCTGATTGGATCTCCAGCAACTGCACTTCCAAGTGGATTTACCTTTAGTAAATAAAACCAAGATACCTAATAATTTGGGGTGTACACAGCAAAATGCTAGAGTGCAATTTGACTAATGGGGACACTAGTTAGATTGACCTGTGTGTCCCCAAGGAAAGACATTGGTAGGGTTTTACCCTCACTTTCTGTTTGGCTATGTGACAGGAAATGAATACATTTGAAGGAGAAAGTGGCAAAATTTGTGAGGTATCTTCACCCTATCAGGGGTGCAGATATCCCCAAAAAATTACAAAACTTTTAATCCCTCTGCACTCTATCCGCAAGCAAAAATAATAAAGGATTTAATTTAGTTTAATTTTGCAAAGACACATTTCTAAGTTCAACTGTGATGCATGTCAATGGCCCATTTAGACCTTGTTTAATAGAAAACACCAGTTGCCTTTCACTAGAAACATTTGTTAGTCCAGTCCTGGAAATATGCATCTGCTTTACTATTAATTTACATCAAAATATGGATTCCTGCAGCTAAATGCATCTAGATGCGCAACAGTTGTCTATGCGAAATGCGCGAGTACTGTGTGCGCATAGGTATGTGCCCGTGGCGCATATCTGGTTCCTGGAAGCCGCGGACAGCATACAGGAATGACATCATGCCCCTACAGGAAGTTGCTTGTACTGCTGCTAATTTCTTTCCACCACCATGTCCCGCTCACTGTTCTCTGAGATGATCCTTATTTGCAAATTAAGAAAATAATGTATTTATTTTTTTAAACATGATGTGGTGTTTGTGTGGGTCCCTAACACACATTCAGACATATTATGGCCAATTTAGACAGGATCTGATATACCTTCCAGCAAGTTTTTAGAGTGTGGGAGGAAACACACGCAGGCACAGGGAGAACATGCAAACTCCAGGCAGATGGTGTCACGGGCGGGATTCGAACCAGCGATCCTTTTTGCTGCCAAGTGAAAGTGCTAACCACTACACCACTGTGCTGCCCAAATATATATCTATAGATGTAGGTTCTTGTATATCCACCACCAGAGAGAAGTTGGCTAGATGCCACACTCCCAATTCTGGAGGCATAATATAAGGTCTAGGACAGGGGTCTTCAAACTACAGCCCTCCAGTTGTTCAGGAACTACAATTCCCATCATGCCTAGTCATATCTATGAATGTCAGAGTTTTACAATGCCTCATGGGATGTGTAGTTCCACAACAGCTGGAGAGCCGTAGTTTGAAGATTCCTGATCACTCTAGCATGTCTTGAAAAAAGGTGGTTTCTCATGTGCCTTGTATAATGCCCAAGAAATATCGTTAGGAAAATACAAGTGGGTCATGGCACATCTACATTCCAAATTTGTAGACAACTAGTAAGAAAGGCGCATAGTCACAGTACCTCGTTTTTATGCAGAGGTTCCCAATAGTCCAGGTAAAGAGGGGGGGGGTTAGTGTAGCGGCTGGATGTGTATGTATGGTATACACAGCAGGGCATGTGGAATCGTCAGGGCTGCCACCGAAGAGGCCTGAAGCCAGGTCCAATAAAAGCTGGAGGAAAAAGACAAGGAGAGGGGCGCCTCTGAGTATGTATCATATAAACATTTATTAATAAAAACAATATCCACTCACATCTTAGCATGGAGTGTTGCATTCAGGTAGATCTCAGCAGATGGAGGGCCGGTGGGACTACAAGTCGCAGGAGTTTCACCCAGAGGCTGTCGTCCTTCTCATGTCCTGGAGGAGGTGAATAAGGCAGATGGATGCAGCAGGTGGGGTTTGTTTCCTTACGGTGGTCCTCCGGTGGGGTGGTAGCATCAATCCAAAGGGGAGAGTCAGATGGATGTCACTCCTCTCAGTGTTCAAAAAGTGGGTATATCGACGATATTATAATCATCTGGGATGGCCCTGCCCCTTTAATCACCTCCTTCCTAGACCACTGCAATAATAACCCCTATGGACTAGCTTTCACCCATGTGTCCGACTCCACGTCTTTAGCCTTCCTTGATCTCGAATTGAGCCATATGGACAATAATATAATAGCCAAAAACTACATCAAACCGACTGCTGGCAATTCTTTTCTCCACTATAGCAGTTGCCATTACCCGAAATGGACACAAAACATACCTAAAGGACAATTCTGCCGTTTGAGACAGAATTGTACACTAGATAGTGACTATGCGGCTTCCAGCACCTTACTAAAGAAGAAATTTGCAGAGAAGAACTACCCTGAGGAATTAGTCGACAAGGCTTATACACTCTTCGCAAATGGTAAACCTCCTAAAAAGGAAAAAAGTAATATAGACCATTCTACCAGATTTATCACCACGTTCAATTTCCAATACAGAAAAATGGAGAATATCTTCAAAAAACACTGGGGAATCCTGCTACAGGACCCTCTCCTTAAAAACAGCATCCCGTCTATACCCAGGATCACCTATCGGAGAGCACCCAATCTCAAAAACAAAATTGCCCAGAGTAAATTGAAAACCACACTTCCCAACACCACTCCATCGGTCCTTATACCCCTTGCCGGGATGTACCAGTGCAAGAAAAGCCGTTGTAAGACGTGCTCCTTCGTACTACATGGCCAAAAATCATTTTTTTCCAAAGGTAAAACATACACGCTAGACAAATTTTTTTACTGTTCTTCAGACTTTGTCGTATACGGCCTAACATGCCCATGTGGCCTAATATATGTTGGATGAACCATATGCCCTCTCAGACAACGTTTCGGACAACATCGCAGGCTCATAGAAGGTGGGAGATACCAACATAGTGTCCCACGACATTTCGCTGAACACCACCATAAGTCCACCACAGGTTTAAGAGTTTGGGTCATAGAACAAATCTCGAAGACACTCACCCCCGCCGAACGTTTCAAAAAATTATGCGCCAGAGAGACATTCTGGATATACTCCCTTGACGTCCTCTCCCCCGGTGGCCTGAACGAAGGGATCGAGGTCGCCACTATACTATGATATTTCTATTTTAATAATTTTATCACCATCTATCATTTTGAAATACTATGAGCATTAGCTATTTATTTTATTTTTATTTTAAGTTTATTTTGATTTCTCTCTAGTTTTTTCCCCCCATATTACCATTTTTTAGAGTCCTCCTTATGTATATATATATATGTATTTATATTTTTATATATATTCCTCTTTTTTCCCCCCTCTCCTCTCCCCCCCCTTCCTTTTTGGATTAATACCGATAACGTCATTAAGTATACTTACTATAGTCTTAACTAATAATCTTTTTCCCCCCTCTCCCCCCCCCCCCTTTTTGTTATAACTGCACCCTATATACTAGTATCGATATTGATATATACCCCCTTTTTTTTGTCATCCCCTATCCAGATTTTTTGTAACCGGTCTATACACCATAGTTTCTTGGGGGTGGCGTGGTGGTCCTCTTGTAAGTACTACACCCCGCATCCCCACCCACTTCTTCTTCCCCCCCCCATATATATATATATATATATATATATATATATACCCTTCATTTATCTATTCCTCTCCTCCCCCCCCCCCCACTATTCCCTCCCTCCCTTCAGCGTATACATGTATGCACCTATTGATTTATTCATATCTTACAGTATTTTACACCGGGGCCACCAATATGGTTTTATATGGTCTTATGTATTTATGTACCTGTATATGTTTATTAATTTATTAATTTATATATTTATATATCTGTATAACTATGTATTTATTTATTTATTTATACATTTATGTACCCACGTATCCATACGTAATTCATCCGTGTGTGCACTTATATATGTTTGTGTGTGCTCTCTCATGTATCATACACTCTCCATATATACGGCCACCACCACCCTCATGCCACCATACTTGGATGCGGATATATATGTATACACATGCTTAGGTGTATATATACCGATAACTTTATCTATAATTTTATCTATATTCATTCATATATGTATCCCATTATCATTTTGTCATATGCTTCCTTCAGATTATCTGTATATTTACACCTATATTTAATTATTCACATATCTATTTACCTACTCCCATACCCTTTCCATAGATGTCTACCTATCTACGTATATGTTTGCATCAGTCCATATATGCAAATATCGACGTATTTATCCCGAGTCTATACCTGCATATTTATACCTTTCCCACCTTGATGACAGATGTCTCTTGTCATCTGTCATCGTACCCATTCTGCCCAAAATAGAGTTCAGCTACAGCATATTCTAAATCTTAAACTTCATGTCACCGCAATCTAATTTAGCTCTGGCCTCTTAATTTACAATACTGCTTAATCAGCTATCTACCGCCAACATAGCACCTTTTCCCTCAATATATATTATTATATATATATATATTTTTTTTCCCCCATTCGCCACCTTGCCATACAATTTGTAGTGTCATATTCACAGTTACATATCTTTGTATGTACACCAGCTCTCCATACACATAGTTTTGTCCTGTGTGTTTCCCCTTTCTTTCCCCCCGCCCCCTTTGTTCCTTTGTGCAGTAATATAATACCCCCTGTTCCAATTTTATTCTATTAATAGTCCCTGGTTACTATCTTGCCCAATTCCCTATTAACTATATACACCTCTCTTATAAAATCCCCCTTTTTTCCATTCCGCCTTTAATTACCATCCAGTCATTCTCACAGCTTTTTTCCACACACATATATTTTTTATTGCCTTATTTTCTTTTCCTTTTCTTTTTTCTTTTTCCATCGCCATTGTACTCCGCCCCTTGGCCCAACCCCTCCCGATTCAATAAAATCAGCCTCCTCCCCTGCCCCCACATTCCCCTTGCTTGAGAAAGGAGCGCCGCTATACAGACCATCTATAGCGCTGTAAGCTCAGAAACGTGTCGCAGAGATATGACGTCACGCCCCGGCGCCTAGCACTGTTTGCGGTGCAAGCCTCGTTCCACCATCAGAGACACGGCCGTGCCTGAAACTCCATCCTGTTAATGAACTGGGCTGCACATTCCCTACAGCAGGCAACAGGGCACAAACGTCTCCACACTCACCATCCCTTTCCCTTCTTCATTATTCTAATTGCTATAGAGACTTTGTTTTTCTCCCCCCTACCCCCTCCCCCCCCCCTTGTACCACCTGGAACCCACTTTTTGAACACTGAGAGGAGTGACATCCATCTGACTCTCCCCTTTGGATTGATGCTACCACCCCACCGGAGGACCACCGTAAGGAAACAAACCCCACCTGCTGCATCCATCGGCCTTATTCACCTCCTCCAGGACATGAGAAGGACGACAGCCTCTGGGTGAAACTCCTGCGACTTGTAGTCCCACCGGCCCTCCATCTGCTGAGATCTACCTGAATGCAACACTCCATGCTAAGATGTGAGTGGATATTGTTTTTATTAATAAATGTTTATATGATACATACTCAGAGGCGCCCCTCTCCTTGTCTTTTTACATTCCAAATTTGGCACTTAAGATGGTCATGCACTACGCAATCTGATTGGCCAATCTCTGTACAACTCGATATTTAGGCAAAATAGGTAATAGGAAGACGCACTTGAACAATTAATTCAAATTATAGGAAATCAAACAGGCTCTTGTACTAAAACAATTTTTTTTCAGATCTAACGGATTGCAGTGTATGGTCACCTTTAACCGCTTCCCGACCGGCGCACGACGATGTACGTTGGCAGAATGTCCACAACACAGCCACGCCCCCCACAGTTAGCAACACGCCCCTAGGACACACTTAACCCCCTACACTGCCACCTAGTGGTTAACCCCTTCACTGCAGTGTCATTTACACAGAAATCAGTGCATTTGTATAGCACTGATTGCTGTATAAATGACTATGGTCCCAAAAATGTGTCAAAAATGTCAGATGTGTCCGCCATAATGTCGCAGTCACAATAAAAATCGCTGATCGCCACCATTACTAGTAAAAAAAAAAATATTAATAAAATGCCATAAAACTATCAACTTTTGTAAACGCTCTAACTTTTGCTCAAACCAATCAATATACCCTTATTGCGATTTTTTTTAACAAAAATATGTAGAAGAATACGCTTCGGCCTAAACTGAGGAAAAAAATGTTTTTTATACATTTTTAGGGGATATTTATTATAGCAAAAAGTAAAAAATAATGTGTTTTTTTCTAAATTGTCGCTCTTTTTTTGTTTATAGCGCAAAAAATTAAAACCGCAGGGGTGATTAAATACCACCAAAAGAAAGCTCTATTTGTGGGAAAAAAGGACGTCAATTTTGTTTGGGAGCCACGTTGCACGACCGCACAATTGTCAGTTAAAGCGACGCAGTGCCCAATCGCAAAAAGTGGTCTGGTCTTAAGCCAGCAAAAATGGTCCGGTCTGAAAGTGGTTAAAGATCAAGATCGGAAAATATTAATTTATTGGGTTTAGAAACACTTCTCTGTTGTCTGTAATGTATTGAAAGATTTGGGTAAAAATAGAAAAAAACACATTTCAAAGATATATTAGAAGTAATAGCATCAAAAGAGTTAATTCACTGCGAACACCTACTAATTGCCTAACAAGACACATCCAATGAGATGAAATTAACCAATTGTACCGGGCGTGCGCTATTATCAATGAGAAAGCCGCAGTTACCCTAGCACCAGTTGCAGTTTACACATTTATTATTGTGTTGCGCGTCTGCGTGCGCCAGGTCGCACGTTCATTTAACGATTTTTTCGGCGCAACAATTAAGGTGTGAACCCGCGCAGTGCATTCGTCTTAGTAAATCACCCGCACAGTTTTATATAACAGAGAGGAGGGCATGATCATATTATAGTGGGTTAACAACCACTTTAATCACCACTAATTGTGGAAATATGTGGAGAGGGGCCACAAAAATCTCCACCCCACCACCTCCATCGTATACATGGGCAGGACAAAGGGGGTGGAGTCAGGGGTGGGGCCAACAGAGGTGGCAAAATTAGGTTTTGCCTAGGGTATCGAAAATCCTTGCACCAGCTCTGTGCGAAGGCTCATAGGTGATAGTTATTTTGCACATGATCATCTCAGCTTACTGCAAATGGCAATATGCATATTTTAATAATTCTCCCCAACATTCCGTATCATTACTGTGGGCTCTCCCGTGGTGAGAAAAGCATACAACCATTTGTACTTCTACAGAACCTGAAGGTCTTATAACTTTTTTACATCATGTAAAATAAACCACTGATCAAGTGAGTCTATAATAAATGTTTTATTTAGGACATTCATTCTTGGGAAATTTTCCCATTTCGTTTTCATACAGAAGTCTTCATTTGGCACAAAGAAGCACTAATGTTTTATTAATACGGTCTCTCTTGCCTGTGCACAACTTCCACTTTCTTCTCAAGTCTCTGATATTTTGTTTTTAGCCATGGTAGTTGGATTTTAACATAATCCATTTATTGGCAAACTCAATTTCTAGGGTTTTGTCCAAGCTGCTTCAATAAAACCGCATGTATTTTAAATTAAAAAATATGAACAATACTGTATTTCTTCAGTGCACTTGAATATTTTGATCTCATTTCAGTTTGTTTCCTTGCCAATTAAAAGTATCAATTTTGCTTATTTAGGTTGTGAAAAACAACACAGACACTAACTAAAAACAACACAGTAGGTATCAAAAGCCAAGATGTTTTGACAGGCCAAATTCTATGATTCTTCCTAAGGCTAATGCCATATGCTTGTCTGAAAACTGGGGTAGGTTATTTAGAAAGATAGTTGGCTTCAGATTCTGAAAACTATATTCTTTGATATTTAAATATCTTAGCTCCTGTATATGTATTTCATTTGTGTATTTAGCAGTTTGCCTGAAGTTCAGTTTTTGATGCTTTTTTTGGTATAGAATGCCTATAACTTATTATGACCATAAGGGTTATACATACAGGGGGTTACCAACATTTCCTCTATTTCCAGACCAAGGAATAACTAGAGATAGATTGTGTGTCCCAAGTGTATATTCCAGTATGTGCTCCCATAGGTTCCTACTCTAGCATCCATTGCTTTCTGTGAGAAGTTCATGTGCCCAGGCATCAGATTAAGAAAAAAGTCAAATGCTGTATGCTTTCAGGGGATTCAGGATATGTTATGACTTGCCTTTGATTTGCCTTTGAATTCCTCAAGTAGTTGCTTCCAGCTATTTCATGGAGTTGCATCAAATTATTTTAAGCTGCTTTTTTTTTATTCATGTACAATATCTGAATGCATGGGAGTGACAGAAAATGATTTGGGTATGGGGGTACATGGCATATGGCTTGTGCTTGGTACTTGCCAGTGCTGCCACATGGTAAAGGGGAGATTGTCAGTCCTAAGCTTATATGGGCAGTTTGTCTTTGCTGTTAGTGGCTTGATGGCTATTATCAGTGCATTAAATAAATGATTCTATAATATTAGCATAGGTGTATGCACATGTGGTGCCAAGTGTGTCTGGGCACACACTAATCACCCTGTCCTATGCAGATTCAGCCTGCTGTCTAGGAATCTAGAGAAAGGAACTGGGGAATCTCTGTCCCTTTCTCTGTCTCCAAAGTGAGACATCAGGTGTCTGCTTAGACCTCTGATGATTCACCAAAGCCCCCCAATGGGGCTCCCCTTAAAAAGAAAATTGTAAAAAAATATGTGTGTGTGTTTTGAGCTTTGGGGTGCACACCTATGCATATTAGGCTGTATCTGTACTATACACTAGTGGTTCTCAATTCCAGGGACATACAGGAATGATTTGCGTGTCTCTGACCACTATGTTAACCACTTGCCCACCGGGCACTTAAACCCCCTTCCTAACCAGACCAATTTTCAGCTGTCACATTTTGAATGACAATTACTCAGTCATGCAACACTGTATTCATATGAAATTTCTGTCCTTTTTTTCCCACACAAATAGAGATTTCTGTTGGTGGTATTTAATCACTAGTGGGATTTTCAATTTTTTGCGTTATAAATTGAAAAAGACCGAAAAAATTTAAAAAAAATATTTTCTTCATTCCGGTTATAAAAAATTTCAAATTGGAAATTTCTCTTCATAAATTTAAAGACTACTACATATCTTTGGTAAACATAACCCAAAGTGAGAACTGATGTGGCATGGATGAGAACTGATGTGGCATGGATGTAGCATGGATAATCACTGATGTGGCATGGATGTGGCATGGATAATCACTGATGTGGCATGGATGTGGCACGGATGATCACTAATGTGGCACGGATGAGAACTGATGTGGCATGGATGTGGCACGGATGAGCACTGATGTGGCCTAGATGTGGTATGGATGAGCACTGATCTGGCATGGATGTGGCATGGATGAGCACTGATGTGGCACGGATGAGCACTGATGTGGCATGAATGTGGCACGGATGATCACTGATGTGGCATGGATGTGGCACGGATGAGCACTGATGTGGCATTGATGTGGCATGGATAAGCACTGATGTGGCATGGATGTGGCATGGATGAGCACTGATCCGGCATGGATGTGGCACGGATGAGCACTGAAGTGGCATGCATGTGGCATGGATGAGCACTGATCTGGCATGAATGTGGCATGAATGATCACTGATGTGGCACGGATGAGCTGTGGATGGGGATGGGTGAGCATGAATGAGAAATAGATGGGGATATATGAGCCACGGATGGGGATGCATGAGCATGAATGAGGATGGATCAGCCATGGATGGAGCATGGATGAGCCATGGATGGGGATGGATGAGCCATGGATGGGGATGGATGAGCCATGAATGGGATGGATGAGCCATGAATGGGATGGATGAGCCATGGATGGGGATGGATGAGCCATGAATGGGATGGATGAGCCATGGATGGGGATGGATGAGCATGAATGAGCATGGATGAGCCATGGATAGATGGAGCATGGATGAGCCAGGGATGGATGGAGCATGGATGAGCCAGGGATGGATGCAGCATGGACGAGCCAGGGATGGATGGAACATGGATGAGCCAGGGATGCAGCATGGATGAGCCAGGGATGGGCACAGATCAGCACTGTGGGCACTTCAGATCCCAGCCCACAATGCCGCTGCACCCTCCTCTCTTCACTCTGTACTGATCGGTTTGTTTACAAGTGATCACACATTACGTGTCATCGGCACTTTACCGCCCTGATGCGCCGGGTCTTGAAGACTATTGAATATTGACTATTGAATTGAATATTGAAGATATTCTTTGGATATAAGATAAAATAGGGCAGAAAGTAATACTTTCTGCCCTAAGAAGGGTTTGTTTTTCTACACAGGTTTAATTATAAAGGTAAGAATATGAGATTTTTTTATGGGCAATGCAAACTCTTCATCTGATGGAAACATGAAACAAGGGAAGTTGCATTTTGCAAGGGAAATTTCCCCATGCTTGGTGAATGAAGTGAAGCTCTGCTGACTTCCATCATCCAATCATGTGCTAGCAAAAATGCTGGGTTTATTTTCCTTAGACATGATTAGGTATCTTTTGCAAAGTGAAATGTCTTCATCTTTACTTTTACCTTTAAAATCCTAGAAAATCTCCATATACGCAATCCTATATATATATATATATATATATATATATATATATATATATATATACCCACAGTTAATCCAGAGGAAGGCAAAAAAAATGGTATGGTCCAATTTGCTCCAGTAAGGGAAAAACATTCTTCTTGATGCCCTAGGAGGCAATCCGATATTCCCCGGATCAACAATCTCTGGTGTTATTGCCTATAAATTTTAGTATCCAGTTATATTTTGTGCATTTAGGAATGTTTTAGATATTTTTAAAAAAAATATACTGACCTGGCCAGAACTAGTTCTTGAGGGAGTCAATTCCAGATTTTCACTGCTCTTTCATATGCCTTTTCATATGTGATAGTTAAATCGATTTCCCTCCAAGTGTAAAGAGTGCCCCCTTGTCCTGTGTAAGGGTACTTTCACACTGGGGCGGTGCCAGCATTAGCGGTAAAGTGCCTCTAGTTTTAGCAGCGCTTTACCGCTGTTATAGGGCCACTTTAATGCTTTTAAGCTGCTAACAGGACGCTTTTAACCCCCGCTGCCTACTCATTTCAATGGGCAGGGTGTATTGGGAGCGGTGTATACAATGCTCACACACCGCCCCAAAGGTGCTGCTTGCTAGACATGTGCAATTCGTTTAGTTCCGAATTAGTTTTTTAACAAATTTTGACAAATTCATTAATTCCGAATTTCCGAATTTCTTAATTTCCAACATTTTCGAGTTTCCGAATTTCAAAATTTGCGAATTGACGAATTTGCGAAATTTCTGAATTTTCGAAATTGCGAATTTAAAAATTTCAAAATTTCAGATTTTCCGAATTTCTGAAAAAAGCAAAAAACGAATGAAACGAAAATTAACAAATTTTTTGTCAGTGCACATGTCTACTGCATTCAGAACTTTTTTACCCGTCCTGCAAGCTCACCACCCCAGTGTGAAAGCACTCGGGCTTTCACATGGGGAGGCATGAGAGGTGCTTTTCAGGCGCTTTACAGGCGCTATTTTGAGCGCTAATATGCCTGAAAAGTGCCCCAGTGTGAAAGGCGTCTTCTGGCTTGAAAGTGAATAACTCTACACCAAGTTCACTATATGGACCACTTATGTATTTATACATGGTGATCATGTCACCCTTTAATTGCCTCATCTCATGAGAGAATAAAATCAGTTCTGTTAATCTTTCCTCATAGCTGAGCTCCTCCATGCCTCTTATCTGTTTGGTTGTCCCTCTCTAAACGTTATCCAGATCCCAATATCCTTTTTATGAACTGGAATCCAAAACTGAACTGCATATTGCAGATGATTTCTTACTAATGATACCTACCGGGGCAAAATTACATCTCTCTTTCTCTGGAGTATATACACAGTATCTCACAAAAGTGAGTACACCCCTCACATTTTTGTAAATATTTTATAATATCTTTTCATGTGACAACACTGAAGAAATGACACTTTACTACAATGTAAAGTAGTGAGTGTACAGCTTGTATAACAGTGTATATTTGCTGTCCCCTCAAAATAACTCAACACACAGCCATTAATGTCTAAACCGCTGGCAACAAAAGTGAGTACACCCCTAAGTAAAAATGTGAAAATTGGGCCCAATAAGCCATTTGCCCTCCCCGGTGTCATGTGACTTGTTAGTGTTACAAGGTCTCAGGTGTGAATGGAGAGCAAGTGTGTTAAATTTGGTGTTATTGCTCTCACTCTCTCATACTGATCACTGGAAGTTCAACATGGCACCTCATGGCAAAGAACTCTCTGAGGATCTGAAAAAATAATTGTTGCTCTACATAAAGATGGCCTAGGCTATAAGAAGATTGCTGAGACCCTGAAACTGAGCTGCAGCAAGGTGGCCAAGACTATGCAGCGATTTAACAGGACAGGTTCCACTCAGAACAGGCCTCGCCATGGTTGACCAAAGAGGTTGAGTGCACATGCTCAGTGTCATATCCAGAGGTTGTCTTTTGGAAATATACATATGAGTGCTGCCAGCATTGCTGCAGAGGCTGAAGGAGTGAGGGGTAAGCCTGTCAGTGCTCAGACAATACTCCGCACCCTGCATCAAATTGGTCTGCATGCACTTCTAAAGATGATGCACAAGAAAGCTTGCAAACAGTTTTCTGAAGATAAGCAGACTAAGTACATGGATTACTGGAACCATGACCTGTGGTCTGATGAGACCAAGATAAACGTATTTGGTTCATATGATCAAGCGCGATCAAGCGTGTGTGGTGGCAGCCAGGTGAGGAGTACAAAGACAAGTGTGTCTTGCCTACAGTCAAGCATGGTGGTGGGGTGTCATGGTCTGGGGCTGCATAAGTGCTGACGGCACTGGGGAGCTACAGTTCATTGAAGGGACCATGAATGCCAGCATGTACTGTGACATGCTAAAGCAGAACATGATCCCCTCCCTTCGAAGACTGAGCTGCAGGGCAGTATTCCAACATGATATTGACCCCAAAAACACCTCTAAAGCCCCATACACACGGTCGGACTTTTTCATGGATTCTGTCCGATCGGACAATGTTGTTGAAAAATCAGACCGTGTGTATGCACCATCGGACAGTGTACGTCGGATTGTCCGACGGACAAAGTCTTATCTCCTGCTGGAAAGATTTGCCGACAACACGGTCCGATCACACCAAATCCGATCGTGTGTACGGTTGTCCGACCGGACAAAGTGCTACGCATGCTCAGATCACATTACAAGACCAAAGCTATTGGCTACTAGCCTCTACGTAGTCCCGTTGTAGGCAACAAACGTCACCACGTTCAGAATGATCGGATTTTCCGACAACTTTGTCCAACCGTGTGTACGCAAAACCAACATCAGACAAAGTATGACGGACAGGATCCGACCGACCTGGTCCGCGGATTGTCCGACCGTGTGTATGGGGCTTTAGTCAACCACTGCCTTGCTAAAGAAGTTGAGGGTAAAAGTGATGGACTGGCCAAGCATGTCTCCAGACCTAAACCCTATTGAGCATCTGTGAGGCATCCTCAAACAGAAGGTGGATAATTAGGGGTAAAACTGAAGGGAAATTTTGATTGAGCTAGGTTCAAGAATATAAAGGAAGTAATATGAGGATATTTAGTGGAAATTAATTATAATAGAATTGGACGAATAAATTGTTGGGGGAAATGAAACCACATCCTAAGTATTCATAAATTTGTCAAGTTATGTTTTACCCTCGTATTTACCCTTTTGATCATAATTATGTATTAGTGTTTGTTTGTATTATGTGTGAAAAAATTGAATAAAGATTAAAATAAAATAAAAAAAGAATGCTGAGCAGCACCAAGTATGTCTGGTCTTCAAAAAAAAAAAAAAAAAAAACAGAAGGTGGAGGAACACAAGGTCTTTAACATCTACCATCTCTATGATGTCTATGATGTAAGAGGACTCCAGTGGCAACCTGTGAATCACTGGTGAACTCCATGCCCAAGAGGGTTAAGGCAGTGCTGGAAAATAATGGTGGCCACACAAAATATTGACACTTTGGGCCCAATTTGGACATTTTCACTTAGGGGGTGTACTCACTTTTGTTGCCAGCGGTTTAGACATTAATGGCCGTGTGTTGAGTTATTTTGAGGGGACAGCACATTTACACTGTTAAACAAGCTGTACACTCACTACTTTACATTGTAGCAAAGTGTAATTTCTTCAGTGTTGTCACATGGAAAGATATATTAACATGTTTCCAAAAATGTGAGGGGTGTACTCACTTTTGTGAGATACTGTAGCTCTTTTTATCAAGAACGTATTTTGCTAGCTTTAGAAACCACAGCTTGGCATTGCTTGCTAATATTAAACCTATGATCCACCAGAACACCTACCAGGACATGAGATCCTTTTCAACCACTGACTCCCCTAACTATTCTCCTCCTAGAATATATGTTGCATGCATGCTTTTAGGCTCCCAGTGCATGTTTGTAGACCCCAACCCTATTGTGTCCATGGATGGCCTGTTACAATGTTCCATGAGCCTCTATTATCTCGTACATAAAATGTTGGAAATTTTTGTTGTACATTTCTGAAAATGATAGAGGTTGCCCATAGTAACAAGTACTTTTTCAATTTGCTTATCGACTAAATTTGGCAGTACGGACTTTTTAATTGCAGACATGTATCCATTATATGTCCAGAAGTGCCCATTCAATAAAAGTTGATGTGCGAATACCCTAAAATTGCAAAAAAATTGGTAATTATTGTTTTTTCACTTGTCATTTTCGAATATCTTGGAATGATATGGTCTATTCAATATTCTTTTATGCAGCTTGCTTTGGTGTACATATTTTGTTTCTGCAAAAAGCATTTTCCATGTGCTAAAATGACTTTTGAGAAGCATCATACCTGTTTGTTTAGTAGTATAATTGTAAGTAGGTCAATTATAAAAAAATAAAATAAAAAAAAATTCTGGCTGTTGTCTGTCAAAACATTTCCCAGATTTGCTTTTCTCCAACAAGTTATATTCCTCTCCAATGATCCTTGACATTGTATCCTTTTGATTTGCTATTAAGCAGACCAGGTCAGGTTTCCATGAGCATTGTTGTATCTCCAATGTCTGGACACTTTCTCCGTTGGTCTCCTTTACACAGCTGTCTGAGTCTGTTCCCTGAGTTTATAGCTGCCAAGGTTCCATGTCCTGTAAAATATTTAGTGTTACCTATCTCTTGGGAGCTGAATCATATTAAACAGTCTGGGTTCTTGTTTATGTCTGTTCTGACAGATCAGTTCTGTTCATAAAGCCTTCTTTATAGTATTTATGCAAAAAAATGGTGGTGTATATTCTTGATTAAAACTTATATTTTTTTAAACATTTGTAGTGCTTGCTCCAAATATAGAATGTTGGATGCCTAGCACCTGTCATAGGCAAAACAATAAAGAATTGCCAGAATTATGTGCTGCTTTTTCTAAGCATCTGTCTTGGAGGCAGGTGTGTAAATTATCCTTAATGACTGTTAATCTCTCTTCAAGACAGCCTGAGCAGACACAGGATACATACCTGCCCTCCCTTACCATCAACTGAGACCGATCAACTTGAGCTGTAGTTTACAATCCGTTGGTGCCATCTGCTTAAATAAATGTTGTTAATTTTTATATGTCACTAACATTGTGAAAACATATCTAATCAGGTATGTGTGGCATATTCGCAATTTACATATGTCAATTTTACTAAATCCTTTATTAAATTTACAATGTAACAGAGTCTGACTAATGTGCACTTAACATGCCATATACTATTTCTAGTATGCTTTCTACGTACATTTCTATGAATTATATTTTTGCAGTTATATTTCTTGTTTAACCTTCCTTCTGTTTCATAAAGGTATCAACCCAGAACATATTGCCTTATGCCAAACTGTCCTTAGTAGAGATCGCACATTTGTATACCTGATGCACTGTTTTTCTATGCTCTATAGAGCATGCTAATATATCTTTTTTTTATGCTGATGTATCTTTGCCTTGGTAAACAACCAAGGAACAGCTAGTGGGAATTGCATGTCTTCACATATCCAGCACAATAAGAGAAGATAAAAAATATGCTTCAGTGCTCGAATAAATAACAGTTTTAGATTTTAAATATAGCATGAGGTCTAGATAAAAAGATAGGCTGCATTCAGACTAAAATGATGATAAGTTTAGATATAGCTGGTTTATTAATACTTTCTACTTTTAAACATTCAAAGTTTATTGAAAGTCAAAGAAATGGACAATACACGTGTCGCAGATACAACTGCATAATTTTTAAATAGAGTTCATCAGAAGTAAGGTTTACCTGGGTACATTATCAAACATATATCAACTATCATCAGAATTTTAGGAAACCAGGTTGCTATCAACTGCTCTTATGCTGTAGTAGCCAAGTAGCAAGACTTGGTCATAATCTCTGTCATTAGCAAAGTAATACAAAAATGTTGTTAACCATATTATAACTGGATTTTTATCATCATCTGCTATTTGAGTTGTAAGAATAGGATACGGAAAGTAAGAAAAGGGGCGAGAGAGAATTTAGATACATTGAAAGCGATCATTGGTATGGAAACGGTATGAGTTTCAAGTGGTGTCCTGATAGATCATGACCATACTCTAAATCTATGAGGCCCGAGGTGGCCGATACTGCGCTAAACCAAAAATGAAATAAATGAATAGCTGCTAACACTCAAACAAACAAGTTCAAAGCAATATACAAAAATATGTGTAGTGCATAGAAATATAACCATATGAGTGAATACATATATTCAGGGCTTTTTTTCTCAGAGAATAGGTGCAGGAAATCCCTCTTCCTGAGTCATCCCTTTTTTCCACCCCACCCCACCTCTTAGCAACATTTATTGGTTCCACCCCCTACCCACCTCCCATGACTGCCCTTTTAGAGAATACAGAACCAAGTATCATTTTGTGGTGCTAAGTAATTTGTATGGAATTTGGTACTGATAACAAGAAAAGCAAGTACGCACAAATACAAGTACTAATAATATAAAAGGCCAAACCTCATAAAAAATGCCAATGGACACAATCTATAGACAAAAAAATGGGATGATGTGAATAATATAAGAGAAATATAAACACAAATTGTGCTAGTGAAACACAATGGGATGTTTGTGAAACACAATGGGATGTTTGTGAAACACAATGGGATATTTATCACAGTCCACAAACCAAGTGCATGAGAGGTGGAGAAAGTTCATATTCCCCCATTTCCAAATGGGCTTTTAGGTATATAATCCGAATGAGCCAGTTAATATGCTTATAGACACTAGACAGGTTCACAAATAAGAGGTAGGGTACCCTTACCGGATGTGATGGACACACATACCATATGGCAGTGGGTCATACAAGCTCATAATCCTCGGTTCCTGGAGATGTCAAGGATATGATGAACTGTATACGGCTCCGAATCGTAAAGCCAAGCAACAAGGAACAATCAAGGCCAATCCAAGGAATGGAGGCGGATAGGTGTATAGGCGCTCAACAGTGCCCAAATGTAAAATAAAAAAGGAAAATGGGCTCCATATGGTGCAGTTCAACCAGATATGGTTTATTCAAGCATAAAAAAATCTTACAGCAACATGCAAGATGAGAGGTATAAAAGTGATCACAAAATGAGTAAAAAGATACAAACATCCCATTTTGTTTCACTAGCACGATTTGTGTTTATATTTCTCTTATATTATTCACATCATCCCATTGTTTATGAAGTTTGGCCTTTTATATTACTAGTACTTGTATTTGTGTGCACGTGATTCTTTGGTCACTTGATTATATGTATTCACTCATATGGTTATATTTCTAGGCACTACACATATTTTTGTATAATCAGTTCCTTGACCTTGTCCCAGAAGGGTGTGAGTAGGGAGCAATGCCACAATATATGGGTCAGTATGCCTGTCTCTCTGTGGAATCTCCAACAAGAGGCTGGCTTCTGTGGGTTCCACCTATGTAACTTGACCGGGGTGTTGTACCAATGTGTCACCAGCTTATACCCAGTTTCTTGCATTTTTGTACTTATGGAACATTTGTGTGCAAGGATGAAAGCATACCTCCATTGTTTATCTGTTATTTCCGTCTACAATTCCTCCCAACCATTTCCTCCTGTGTCTGTCCACCTTAATGGGCCTAGAAGTTTGAAGCCATGAGTAAGCGATTGAGGTGGCATTGTTAAATGGTGCACCACTATAACACAATGACTCCAGATCTGTTAGAGGTCTATGGAAGTTCTGAATACACGCTTTTCTACCTAGATAGCGGCGCATCTGTAAGTAGGACCAAAGACGCATATGTGCAAGTATGTTCTCTGTCTTAAGTGTGAGCCACTCTTTTATTTTGCCCTCATTGACACATTCCCCCGCCAGTAGTGAAGCACTCTGTTGTGTTAGTTGAAATGCCGGGTTCTTAAGGACAGGGGTAAAGTTTGGGTTGTCTTTTAGTGGTGTCAATGGACCAAGTGACGGCCGAACATTTAGCGATTATATGAAAAACCTCTAGTGTGTTGCCCGTAAGAGGGTGTCCCCTTAGACTAAGAGGGTAACTTGCCTGTGGAATCCATGGGGAATATTTTAGTGGTATTGTATTTAGGTCTGTTTCCAGAGAAACCCAGTCCTCCATGTGCCTGTGGCAGTGCCAATCGATTATTCTAGTAAGATGGAGGGCATAATAGTAATTTTTGAATTTGGTTATTCCCATTCCTCCAAACTCCTTAGGTTTGGTCAACATATTGAATCTAATTCTGGGTTTCTGTTGGCTCCATAAGAACTTGAATAGGATAGAACACAACGCTTTGAAGAACTTATGGGGTATTCTAATGGGTAAAGTGCGCATCAAGTAGAGTAATTTGTAAAGTAACGCATGGCCAAACCAAGAAAGGTAGCCCGAATGCCAACCTTTAAGGTCCCTTTCACAACTTTTAAGTAGTTTGGGGGAAATTTTTCTCAATAATCGAGTGTAGCTGTGGAGTTAGCCAAACTCCAAGGTATTTGAGTGTCTGTGGGTCCCACCTGAAGTGTGAGTTTTCTTTAGTCAAAAAAAAAGTTTGATCTGGGAGGGATATGTTCAACGGTTCAGATTTTGTATAGTTTATCTTTAGATTTGAGATATATCCATTGTGTGCAAATTCCTTTAAAAAATTGGGCAGAGTGATTAAAATAGAAGGTCGTCAGCGTAGGCAGCAATCTTGAATTCTCTGTCCTGAACCCTGAAACAGTAATTGCAGTGTTTACCTTGATCATTGTGATAAATGGTTCTATGGAAATAATGAATAATAAGGACAACAGTGGGCATCCCTGCCTAGTTCCAATTTTTTTATGTTTACCTTATCGGACAATGAGCCGTTAACTTTTAATGTCACCGAGGGGTTTTGGTATAGTGCTGATATCCATGTCATCATATGAGGACCTAGATCTATGTGTCTGCAAACTGCCAACATGAAATCCCATGCAACACGATCGAAGGCCTTCTCCGCATCAGTAGAGAGGGGAAGGCCCTCAATATCCTGTGATCTCGCCGCATGTATTAAGAGAAGGGCTTTGGTTACGTTGTCTTTAGCTTCCTGCCGGGCATAAAACCCACCTGTTCAGGGCCAATGAGATCCAGGAGGAGAAGTCCCAGTCTCAATGTGAGAATTTTTGCGAATAATTTAACGTCTAGGTTTAGTAAGAAGATGGGACGATAACTGCCAAAATCCGTGGGGTCCTTACCTGGTTTTGGTATGATAGTGATGTATGCAGAGAGGAAGTCTGGCGTAACCTCCATATGTTTGGACAGAGAATTCAAGGCTGCAGTGAGTGGTTCCGTTATGATGTTTATTAAAGTGTTATAATAAATAGAGGAGTACCCATCCGGCCCAGGGCTTTTCCCCGACTTTAGGTTTTTGATGGCATATCAAGTTCTAATGCTTCAATTGGCTTTTCTAATAAGGTGACATCTAGATCCTTTAGGGTCGGGAGCCCACTCTTATTTAGGTAGTCCTGGATGATTTGTAATCTGTCTCCTGCCATACCCTCTTGTCTGTGTTGCGGCGGTAGGTTATAAAACTTTGTGTAGAAGTTATGGAAGTGCTTAGCAATTGCCTCTGTCAGCACGTCTATGGTGCCATTTGCTCGTTTGATGCCAGAGATGTTATTGGTAAGTTCCCTCAAAGCTCTGGCTAGAAATCTACCTGTCTTATTTCCTGACTAATAGTAGAGTTTCTTTTTAACAAACAACATCCGTTTTATTCTGAGATTAAGTATCTGTTGCAGGGCCTTTCTAGCGTCTAACCATTCTTGTGCTGTTTGTGCAGTGAGTGCTTGCTTGTGGAGGGTTTCTTATTTTCTGATTTGCTCTGTCAGGCATTGAATACTTTTCTCCCTTTTCCTTTTATGTTGTGATCCCATTCTAATCAATTCCCCTCTGAGTGTGCATTTGTGTGCCTCCCAGAACATAAGTGGGTCTGCGTCAGTTGAGTTGTTATGTTTGAAAAAATGTGTAAGTGCGGAAGTGAGTTTTGGGAGAAGCGATGAGTCAGTCAGCAAGGAGGAGTTAAGTCTCTATGTTGGTTGCCTATGGGCGGGTGTCATTAGATCCAGGGTTAATGAAACAGGAGAGTGATCCAAGGTTGACTGAATTCCTATATGTGCCCCTGTTACTGATGGCACAGCTTTCTTGGAGATGAACAGGTAATCCAGGAGAGCATATCTGGCATGCTTGGTAGAGTAGTATGTAAAGTCCCGGCCTTCGGGATTAGAAAAGCGCCAGATGTCAATCAATTGGAGGGTCTGTAGCAGGGTTTTAACCTTCTTGAGTATTTTATACGTTATAAAAGTTTTGCCATTAGAGGTGTCAGTTAGTGGGTTTAGTGGAAATTAAAGTCTCCTCCCAGAATTAGGCACCCCGATGCAAAGCCTTGCAATTCCCACACTACTTGCTGGCAGAATGTCACGTGAGCCTTGTTGGGGAAGTACACATTTGCCAGTGTCACAGGAGAACCGCTATAGGTCCCTTTCAGGAATATGAATCTGCCTCCTGGATCGGCCAGTTGTTCTGTTAATTCGAAGGGTGCCTCCTTACTCACCAGTATTGTGACCCCTTTAGACCTGGAGTCATTGTTAGTGGCATGGTAATCCTTTTGAAAGTAAGAGTCTGTAAGATTAAGGATATGGTGCGTTTTAAAATGTGTTTCCAGTAGGAACAGAAAATGAGGCCTACCTTTTTTAACCGTTTGCCGACCGACAGGCGGAAGAATTGCACCCCTGCGTAAATCGCCATAGCTGTATGGTACTGAGAAACCGTTGCGTGTGCCAGGCGCACACGATCACTCCTGACAGAAGCAGAACGAGGATCTGTGTGTTGAACCATTTAAGGACCGCCTCACGCCGATATACGTCGGCAGAATGGCACGGCTGGGCACAACCACGTACCTGTACGTGGCCCTTTGAGAGCCCAGCCGTGGGTCGCGCGCGCGCCGCTGGCGGTATGCTCGTGACCCGGTCCTGAGCTACGTGACCGCGGGCGCTGGACCTGCGGACCCGATCGCCGCTGGTGTCCCACGATCGGGTCACAGAGCTGAAGAATGTGTAAACTGTTCCTCTGTGTAAACAAACCTCTCCCCGTGCTTCCTAGCGCAACTGACACTGATCGACTGTTCCCTGTCATCGGGAAAGCGATCAGTGACGTCAGACCCAAAGCCACGCCCCCCTACAGTAAAAAAAAAAAACACACACACACACTTAACCCCTCCATGCCCCCTGGTGGTTAACTCCTTCACTGCCAGTGTCGTTTACACAGGAATCAATGCATTTAAATAGCACTGATTTCTGTATAAATGACTATGGTCCCAAAAATGTGTCAAAAATGTCCGATGTGTCCGCCATAATGTCGCAGTCACAATAAAAATTGCTCATCATCGCCATTACTAGTAAAAAAATATTAATAAAAATGCTATAAAACTATCCCCAATTTTGTAAACGCTATAACTTTTGCGCAAACCAATCAATAATCGCTAATTGCGATTTTTTTTTTTACCAAAAATATGTAGAAGAATACGTTTCGGCCTAAACTGAGGGAAAAAAATGTTTTTTTATAAATTTTTTGGGGATATTTATTATAGCAAAAAGTAAAAAATATTGCATTTTTTTCAAAACTGTCGCTCTTTTTTTGTTTGTAGCGCAAAAAATAAAAACCGCAGGGGCGATCAAATACCACCAAAAGAAAGCTCTATTTGTGGGGAAAAAAGGATGTCAATTTTGTTTGGGAGCCACGTCGCACGACCGCGCAATTGTTAGTTAAATCGACGCAGTGCCGAATCGCAAAAAGGGGCCTGGTCCTTTGGCTGCAAATTGGTCCGGGGCTTAAGTGGTTAAACACACAAATCCACGTTCTAACAGGGGAGAGGAGACAGATTGTGTGTTCCTTGTGTGTTTCCGATCTGTCTGCCGCAATCCAAATAAAATTTGCAGATCGCCGCCATTACTAGTGATTAACCACTTCAGCCCCGGAAGGTTTTTACCCCCTTCCTGACCAGCACAATTTGGCACTGCGCTGCTTTAACTGGTAATTGCACAGTCATGCAATACTTTACCCAAACAACATTTGCGTCCTTTTTTTTTACCACAAATAGTGCTTTCTTTTGGTGGTATTTGATCACCTCTGCAGTCTTTATTTTTTGCGATAAACGAAAATGATATTTTCTACTTTTTATTGTAAAAAAAATACAATAAACTAAATTTTAGTCATACATTTAGGCCAAAAGCATTCAGCCGCATGTCTCGGGTAAAAAAAATTCAATAAGCGTATAGTTATTGGTTCGCGCAAAAGTTATAGCGTCTACAAACTAGGGTACATTTTCTGGAATTTACGCAGCTTTTAGTTTATGACTGCCTATCTCATTTCTTAAGCTGCTAAAACGGCAGGGCAGTACAATCCCCGCCCCCCCCCCCAAATTACCCCATTTTGGAAAGTAGACACCCCAAGGAATTTGCTGAGAGGCTTGTTGAGCACATTGAATATTTGATTTTTTTGTCATAAGTGATTGAATAATGACAAAACAAAAACAAAAACAAAATTATTCACACAAAGTTGTTACTGAAATTATATATTGCTCAAACATGCCATGGGCATATGTGAAATTACAGCCCAAAATACATTCTGCTGCTTCTCCTGAGTACGGGAATACAACATGTGTGGGACTTTTTGGCAGTCTAGCTGCGTACAGGACCCTGAAGACCAAGCACCACCTTCAGGCTTTCTAAGGACGTACATTTTTTATTTCACTCCTCACTACTAGGGAGGAGCTCAGGCGTGTTCGCAACCTGCACTTGCAGAGCCCGCCAGGAAGTCGGCATTACACAGTGCTAATCCCAGGCAGTGAGACATTTTTCCGATCCGCGGCTGCAGAGATCGAGAAATGTCTCACTGCCTGGGATTAGCGTTGTGCAGTGCCGACTTCCTGGTGGGCTCTGCACATGCGGGTTACGAACACGCCTGAGCTCATCCTTACTCACTATCACAGTTTCTTGATTTCATAAATTCTTGTTTTCACTCCTCACTACCTATCGCAGTTTCGGAGGCCATGAAATGCCCAGATAGCACAACCCCCCCCCCCCAAGTGCTGATCAGATTCTGTTTTTTGGGCATGCCTGTTCTCTAAAAGCTGTCCAGTCTGTCAGGCAGGCTGCTGTACGGCAAGTTTCTGTTGAACCACCTAAAACTGGCTGATATTTGGCCCAAGTGTACCAGCCTTTAAATTGTGAGAAGGGGCAGTACAGCATAATCATTGTGTAGCACTGCAAAGAGGTGATATGTGCAATAAATCAATCTGGCTGTCCCCATGTACATATATAATTGTAAAATTGGCATAGAAACAAGGAGGGTTATTTACTAAAGGCAAATCCACTTTGCACTACAAGTGCAAAGTGCACATGAAATTGCACTGAAAGTGCACTTGGAAGTGCAGTCGCTGTAGATCCAAGGGGGGCATAGAAGGAAAATTAAAAAAAACAGCATTTTAGCTTGCACTTGATTGGATAATAAAATCAGCAGAGCTTCCCCTCATTTAAGATCTACCCCTCGGGTTTACAGTGACTGCACTTCCAAGTGCACTTTCAGTGCAATTTCAAGTGCACTTTGCACTGGTAGTTTACACTTGTAGTGCAAAGTGGATTTGCCTTTAGTAAATAACCCCCAAGCTCTTTAAACATTAAAGCTAAAGTTTAGCCAAAAAAAAAAACATCAATTGCTTTAGTGAGCTAATTTACCTGTATAGAAGCATGTCCCCCATCGTGCAGGCTGCTGGATCCTGTAGAAATCTTTTCTGTAGGGATGTCCCATCCTCTTCCTATCTCTAAATCCCTGGCACTGCAGGGGTTAATAGCTTTGGGTCTTCTGTGAAAAAAAAAGATTCTGATGAAGGCTTAACAGGGACCGAATGTCAGGCGGCATCAGCTGGTTCAATAGAAACCGGCTGACATTCGGCCCATATGTACTGCAGCCGGTCCAACAGAAGTTGCTCAAATGGTCGGCTTCTGTCGGACCGGCTGCAGTACATGTCAGCCGGTTTCTATTAAACCGGCCGATGCCATGAAGGGACATGACCAAAAAAGGTCTGCCAACTGCCTCCTTATCAGCGCTCTCAACCAAGGGTTAAGAGCACTGACCGGAGTGTCCTGGTGGTGGGGGGAGGGACACACAATAGAACAGCGGATGTTAGTACAGCGGCTCCAACCTGAGCTGTCAGTTCTTTTTTTTCCTTGTCCAAAACTTTTTTAATTGCAGCTTCCCAAAACTATTAACCCCTACAGCGCCAGAATTGCAGAGACAGTAAGGATATGCCACCCTTGCCCATTTCTACAGGATCCAATTGTCTGCACAACATAGGACATCTTTCATTACAGGTAAATTAGCTTACTAAAGCTATGGAGAATTTTTATGGCTGAACTTCAGCATTAAAACACACTCATTACTTTCATCAAGCTAAACGTTGTTACGTGTTAAAAATAGAAAAAAAAAAAAAAAAAGGAAAAAACAAACATTTCCTTAAGAATACCCTAACCAGCATTACTGCCACTGTGAACCTGTAACAAACGCATATCATATCACACTAAGATATAATTGAATCTCAAAGCGCAACAATTAGAACCTAAATATATAACTTCCAGCAGGTGCGCCACATAAATTGTTGTTGCTATTTGCAACCCTATGCTTGCATAAGAATTAAAATATATTTGCATTGCAAATATTTTAAATACAATTTAACCTACTTAAGATTCTTTTCATAATGTCTGACTTTCATAATGAGAACTTCAAGTACAGTGAGAACTCATGCTGGATATCTGCCAGCAAAAGAGAATTTGGTTTGCTGTCATTACTTGCCCCCTGGACACTTTACAACTGCTGGATCAGGATTTAATCAAGGAGCTGGGGAAGGTGAATAAAACTAGATAGTTTTCTTTTTCAGTTCCCCTTCTAATTTCCATTTGTTGCTCTAGTGCTTGATCTGTCTTTTCAATTACTGTAGGTGCCATTTCGCTCGGAGGCTCCCTGCAACTAGCACACATCAGCAAGGTTAAAATGCCCGATGGAAGCCAAAAAATCTCCGAATAATATGTGTCGTGTTTGGTAGCTACCCAGAAATGAGTGAATAATTGATTATAACAAAGGAATGCATGCACAATGCAAAACACAAGAAATAGATGCCCCTAAGAGCTATTAACATATTTGAAAAACTTACAATAGAGGAACGCTATTAAAAAAAAGTGCAGTTGTGAGTGAATGTATTGGTGGGTGATGGGGCAGTTCTTTGGAAGTACTGTTTTAATATTCTGAGACATTTTTATTCTGTTGTCTGTTTGCTTTTCCTTTGGAAAAAAGGTTTCTACAATGTATAGAATAAAAGAGGACAATTATAAATTAAAGATAAGTCATGTGAAAACACTATAATAAAATACTAAAAAATTATAAAATAAAATACACTAAAATAATGTTCTGAATACAGGGGGTCCCCGGATTACAAACAAGATGGGGACTGTAGGTTTGTTCTTAAGTTGAATCTGTTTGTAAGTCGGAACAGGTACATTTTTTAAGTGTAGCTCCAGCCAAAAAAATCTATTTTTAAGCTTTTTGGAGAACATTGGGAAGGGTTATCACCCCTGTAACATTTGTTTTGCTGTCTGTGCCCCTGTTCAGAAGATTTCACCTCACCTTCTGTCCCAATGAAAATTGGATTTTGAAAATTTTGGGTTATTAGGGAAACATGGACTGGTGATAAAGCATCAGTGGAGACACCTTTTTCCCATATTCACTCTTACAGGAGTGAATTTCCCTTCCTAGGGGTAGATTTCCTCTCACTTCCTGTTGTCCCCCTCCGTTTGTAAGTAGGAGTCGTTTGTAAGTCGGATGTTTGTAAGTCGGGGACCCCCTGTATGTGTTTATTAAAATAATTTATGTATGCTTAAATACAACAAATATAAGTATCTTATATACTCGAGTATAAGCCGACCCGAATATAAGCTAAGGCACCTAATTTTACCACAAAATATTGGGAAAACTTATTGACTCGAGTATAAGCCTAGGGTGAGAAATGCGCAGCTACTGTAAGAGTCAACAATGCCCATTTGCAGCCTCACTGTGCCCATTTGCATGCCTCATGCCGCGTACACACGAGCGGACTTTCCCGCGGGATTGTCCGCCGGACTAGAGTCCGCCGGACAGTCCGATCGTGTGTGGGCCTTCGACAGACTTTTTTTCCCAAAAGTCCGGCGGACTAGGTTTTAAGTTTTGTTTTAAAATTGTCCGCTGAACTTGGCAGTCCGGCGGACAATACGGCCGTCTGTATGATGGTCCGGCGGACCAAAAAGGACGCATGCTCAGTAGCAAGTATGTCACGGACTCTAGTCTAGTGTTCTAGTCCCGTCGTACGTGCTGTACGTCATCGCGTGCACGGCAGGACTTTTAGCATGATCGTGTGTGGTCAAGTCCGTTCGCTTTCAAGTCCGGCGAAGCCACGCTGGAAGGTCCGGCGGTTTGTCCGCTGGACTAGGTCCGGCGGACATTCCCGCGGCAAAGTCCGATCGTGTGTACGCGGCATCACTGTGCCCATTTGCAGTCATAGGTCCTCCGAACTTTAAACTCTGTAGTTAAGGGTTCCTAGTGGCCCCCTAGCTGCAGCCAAAATTTGGGGTCTCTGAACCCAAAAAGTCCCGAAATTACATTGCTGCAGATGAACACAGTTGACCGACTTTTGGGCCCCGTAGTCACTTGGTGCTAGGAACCCCACATTTAAAAATCTATCTATCTATCTCCATAGCTGGGGTTCCTAGCACCAAGTGGCCCCGAGTTACGGGGCCCCAAAGTCGGTTCGGAAAATGTCAAGCACTTTTCTGCAGCAGAGAATGACATTTTCCGAACCGACTTTAGGGCCCCGTATCTCGGGGCCACTTGGTGCTGGGAACCCCAGCTATGAAGATAGATAGATATATAGATAGATAGATAGATAGATAGATAGATAGATAGATAGATAGATAGATAGATAGATAGATAGATAGATAGATAGCGCTAGTTCCACTGGGTTTGCACACCAAATTTGGGATTCCTAGCACCAAGTGGCCCCCGAGATACGGGGCCCCAAAGTCGGTTTGGAAAATGTCATTCCCTGCTGCAGAAAAATGCTTGACTCAAGTATCAGCCGAGGGGGGCATTTTCAGCACAAAAAAATGTGCTGAAAAACTCGGCTTATACTCGAGTATATATGGTAACTGAATTTTACTTTATTTCAATCTCTTGAGAACACAGCAGACAGGTATAGGGAGGTACAGCACTAGGATCTATTCTGGTATCCTATCAAGGAGCATGTTAACAGGAGGAGAGAGCAGAATAAACATATAGATGGTCTCATAATTGTGTTGTTGCTCTTTCTTTGTTCAGTCACCAGATATACAGCTGCACAATTTTATATCTCCATGCTTTATAATATGTGCACAATTTAGATCCCTGTGCTTTATTCTAGGAAGGTTTTGCCTAGGGTGTCAAAAACCCTTGCACCACCCCTGGTTATACTACAGTATGTGTTACATGGACTTATCTGTACTTCACCTGGTACCACATTACTGCTCTGTTGTTATTATTGGATATATTTGAGGCCACCATCATCAGAACCCTTTTGAAAATAAAGCCTGAAATTAAGAAATTGCAAGATGGTGCTGGAATTACCAACACTACAATTGGACAATTCCTACAAACTTCTTTATGGCTGACTATTTTCAATGTAAAGATTCAGACCAGACCATAGGGACCAAAGGGATGCAATGCAGGCTGGTTGTGAAAAGTGGGGGAACTCTACATTAAGGCTGTGTTCACACTATTAAGCATTGGGTGCAAGTTTCCTGCATCAAATTTGCAATAGCAGGAGATTTTGACCAGCTCTCTATGGAGCCGGTTCACATATCTCTGCTGCAGCTCCAGTGCAAATTTGCACAGGAGCCCTGTGCGTCTTTCAGTCAGTTTCAGGTTCGAATTCAGACAAAAATGCGGGCTAAAATCGTACCTGAAACGGTGAACGGGGACGTACCGGACCCCTGCTGTGAGCCACATTTGAAGATAGTGTGAATCCAGCCTTAAAGTGTTACAAAACCCAGGAACCTGCATTCACTATATCTGGTCTTCCACAGTACACAGAACATGGAAATGCAATAGCTTTAGTAAATATAAACTGCTAAATACCTTTTCTCATCAACAGTTAGTGCAGTCTTGTGACTTCTATCACATACCTCCAAACTTTTTGAGATGGGGACGAGGGACACATATTAGCGAAAGTATGTAGGCATGGGACACACCCACTGTCACTCCGCCTCAAAGGAGAATTATACAAAAAAATAAAAAAAATGGCTAAACCCACTAGTGCCTTTTTAATACTACTATTCCATTATATTGGCTTTTGAAAGTTACAAATACAGTAACTTAGAAATAGGATGAAAGGTTTAGCACCGGGAAACACTTTTTGAAAGATAAATAGTGCATTTTATATAGGACTATATAGATCAGTCCAAAATGAGGGACAAAACAGGAGGGGCTTTGTTCCAAATGAGGGACAGTCCCTCAAAATCAGGGACAGTTGGGAGCTATGGTAGAGTATCAGTGTCTGGTTAAAGCTTGTAGTAGGTGTTTTCATTCTCCCATGATTGTCCTATCGCGATACAGGACCCCTGACCCTCTGTCTGGACAGTGCTGATTGGCCCTGTACTGATCGTACGCACCCTCCCAAGAAAGTATGAAAAAAACTATCTAGCGACACACACCAAACTGAGCATGTGCAGCTTGTCCACTAGCCTCTGTACTATCCGGAAATGGTTTGGGGACTCTGGAAGTAGGGGAGGTTCAGAGGAGACAGGATTAAAAAGCCTTTTTACACAACGTGGAGGATTTACCTCTTAGGTTCCACAAGCACAAGCATGCGTTACTGCATATACATACTGATTTTACTGTTGTGGGTTTAGTAACACTTTAAGTATCTGATGAAGTTTGCCATAGAGGTAAGTCTAACATACACAGTACACTTAGTTCCTTTATTGCTGCACTTTCTTGGTGCGCTTCTTAAGGCTGTACTCACACCTGAACGTAGCTTTACAGGCAGAAAATCACGCGAAAATTACCGTGATTTGCCGCAAATTTTGTGCAGAGCAAAAGGTCACCAATGTAAAAAGAATAAAAATGCCCAAATCTGCCCGATTCGCGCGACAAAAAAGGGTCCGGAACTTGTTTGAGCTTCAGGCGTAGGGCTTCAGGCGTTTTGGAGTGGAGATGTGAACCATCTCCATAGAAAATAATGTATTTTTTCACCTCTAGCATTTTGTATCTTCAGGCTTCAGGCGACAAAATGCTCAGGTGTGAATGCAGCCTTAAAGCTGAACTTCAGGTAAAATCAAAAGTTATTTATTTACTTTTTTGGTATTTTGTGTTCCTCTGAAAGTCTGCTACAGAGAAAGTTGCATCTGAGAACCTGAAATGCAAGGTTCTGCCTACTCCTACTTCACTCTTTTTGTGATTCAGTACTGACTCTGTCTACTTTGCTGCCTATTGATTACATCACATCCACCTGAGCTGCTGTTTCCTGTGGATCTGTGGCTTATCTGCAAATCCTGTTGTCTGTTAATCTGTCCTTACTATTCGTTCATTAGATCATCAGTCATTAGAACATGAATAAGCAAAGTTCTGCTTCTCTACCATTTTTCCCTGAAAATAAGCCAGGGCTTATTTTCGGGGTAGGTCTTAACATATGCCCTCTCTCCCTGCCTTCCAGGAAAATCCCAGTTTGAACCAACTTAAAATGCCCAAATCCTTTCTTTTACAGTAGAACACAATACGGAATGTGTGTGCCTCTGCAATCTAACAGTGCCAAACACCTCAGCTCTCCTCCACCTCTCCCTGCCGCCAGCGAGGGACCCCAGTCCCCCTCCCTCTGCAATGCTCAAAGCAGGGAAGAGAGCACACCAGCCAGCATGTGAAGAAAAAAAATCTGTAAATACTGTGTGGAGACAGGAGTATCCATGCTCCATACCGCGTACAGTATGACATGTTGATTGCAGAGGCTCTGCACCGTACCTTCAGTGACCTGCCGCAGCTCTGCGAAGGGAGGGGGGCCGAGATCCCCCACAGACAGGCGGGAGAAGAGGAGACCTGCAGGGAGATCAGCTGAGCGCTGCTCTGTATCAAAGGCACCTGACACTGCTAGAGACACACTCAGCACACCGCCATGACCGGATTATACCGCGTTTCCTCGAAAAGCACACAATCACCTCTAACTAGGGCTTATTTTCGGGGTAGGGCTTATTTTCGGGGAAGCACGGTACCTATATTTGTGCTGTTACACTGAGACACTGTGGAACAAGACATAATAAGCCAGTCCTTGGGGGGGAAAAATGAATTGCAGGGAGATTACAAGCAATACTTGTTCTTGGCCCTCCATTTGAATTTTTTGAACACATAAAAAACCTTCCACAGTATAGACCAGGGGTGCCCAACCAGTGGCCCGCGGAGCCCTCTGATGTGGCCCGCAACCTCCTGCTCTGGGATAAAATAGAATAAAGTACTGTTATTAAAGGTCAGTTTTTTTAATAAAATCACTGGGTATATATGGGCATATCTATTCTGCAGTGGTTACTGGGCTGCTTTCAAACTGATCCGCAGGTATAGAGCAGTGCACCTGCGGGTTACCTGCACTAATAGACTTCTGTTATTACCTTCCAGTTTGGTGAGCTTTCTGAAAATGCACCAAACCTGCAGAATATAAAAGATGTCTATTGCAAAGTGCAGGAAAACCAAAATTTCACTGCGCTGCACCAGCGGTGCAGGTAAACTGCAGCCCATCTGTGTGAAAGCAGCCTTGGGCCCCTTTCACACGGTCAGTTTGACCCAATTGGACCCTCCATTCACCTCTAAGGAGTAGCAAATGTAAACCGACTTGTGTCCTACCTACCTCCAATCCAATCCAGAAAAAAAAAAAAACAGTATTAGCGGGCTGTGTCCGTGTCCGCTCTGCATATACAGAGCAGACACGGACCTGCCATCCACCCTCTTCGTTCATTGTGGCCCGCGACCGGTTACCAAGTAGCTTAAGTGGCCCTCGCTCTTCAAAAGGTTGGGCACCCCTGGTATAGACCCTCCTTAATACACATAAATCCCTTCCTGTAGACACCATCTCACTTTATGCAGACACAGTCAAGGCATACAGTAGGTTCACTGTGTTGACACTGAATTTTCTGCATTATCCCTGACATTCCAGATACTGGCCTTCATGTCTAAAGGTTTATTTCGATTTTTCTTAGTTTACATTAAAATCCAAATGTAATGATTATTTTTGTAAACAGTTTAAAGGCTGACTCCACCTATTATACAAAAATAATAAAAATGCACATACAGTGTGCTTGCAGGAAAAAAAATGATGTACATTTATTGTATTTTTACAAATCAGCCTGCAAGGCATTGCAAATGTGATCGATATATTGTAGGTGCAATGCCAGTCTCCTACAGAGTCTTCCTCCTGCTCCCTGTCTTTACCGAGGTACAGGCTTTCAGTTGAAGTGCTGTCAATGGACTATGATGAGTGCAGTAGTCCCCACTTTCATTGAGAACTACAATTCCATCCAACACAGTGGAAGATGGGACTTGTAGTTTATTCATTCACAGATCTCCACAAATTTGAAATGTGACAGTGGCTGCAGGAGAGAAGCCTCCCCCCCATGTGTCACAGAAGGAGTCCGATTTAGGGGTGTGGGTCCCGGGTGGGGGGGGGGTTCTCATTTGCAAAGTGTTACATGTTACAACTGAAAAATTGGTGTAACATTTCACATGGTACAAAATGCGGAATAGCTTTTAATCTAGCCATTTATTGTAAACTAAGTGAGAATTTTTTGGGGTAATATTGTGGAAATTAAAAAAACTTTACAACCATGGCCTTCTCTCACTTACTGATAACAGACAATAATATGGGCTAATAATACATGGGGAATGAAGTTAAATATTAATCCCTAATATCATTTAGTAATTGTTATTAATCTTAGTTCAATTTAGAATAAAATTCAATGGTCATATGTGTTCAGGAGGAAGTGGCTCTAACTTCCAACAGAACCAGAGTTTTGCTAGTTTGATGCATCATTGGCAAAGCCGATATTGCAAACACACAATTTCTATGCTGACACTGAATTAGCAGCATCACGTTTATCCATTTCAGTTTTTAACTGTTCAATATTACCAGGAGCAATCCCCAGCTATACCCTTTATCCACTGTCCAGGCCATTTTTCAGTTTTTAGTACTGTCATACGATATGGCGCTCATGTCACGCCAAATTCTCCCTCTCATCCCTGTGCCCCTCTCTCTCTAATGTAATTCTTAATCCCTTAATTTCCGACACCCTATCCCACTCCGAATGTTCCCTTGGGCACAGGCCAGTCTGTTCCAACTTCGTCACTTTGTACACCCAGTCACGAGTAAATTTCGCCCTTTTGCAGACTTCCAATCTAAATATCAGATCCCGAAACATATGTCATATTCAACTCTCTCCCCATCCCTTACCCTTTCCAAGCCAACAACTTTTGAACTCATCTGTTCCCAGGGCCCCCACCAAACGTGACTAGTATCTGCTTTATACCAATTGCTTCAGGAGACCCTTCCACTCTCTGTAGACTCCCACTCCTACATGCGCAAATTGGCTCAGATTATACAACAACCAATCTCCCTCCAACAGTGGGTCAATATATGGACCTCAACTTCCAAAATATCCAGATGTCTGGCCCTGGGAGAGACAGCATTTAAAGTGTTATTTTTTTGGTATAGGAACTCGAGGTATTACATCATTTTGACCCCTCCCTCTCCCCCTCAGTTGGAGATGTGGTAAAACTAGAGGAACTCACTACCATATCTTCTGGCAGTGTGAATTGATTGTTGCTTTCTGGTCCATGGTGATTTTTGAGTCCCCCATTTCACTGGATCCGTTACATCTCCTCCTGGGCCTCCCATTTCCAGGTCTAGGAAAGACCTTGAATAGATTGGCTTCTGATATTCTACTAGCTACAAAGACAGTAATTCCATTGTGTTGGCTATCTCCCTCCCCCCAAACCAGGCTCAGTTTCTACAAGCAATTACTGACATACATAGAATGGAGTATATGACAGCTATGGTAGAGGATGCTGTTGACAGGTTTGACAAGATCTGGGATGTGTGGGATCATTCCCAGTATAGTTCTCCTCCCTGAATCCCTTCAGTACCCCGCATACAGTTCCATGTCACCCTGTCATCACCCATCCTCCCTATCTCCTTGTTGACCTAGTTACACATAGCAGCCCACTGGTTAACACCTCCTAGGTCTATGTCCCCAGTGTACACTCAGATAACACTCAAATATCATTGGCGTATAGCCTTTTCAGTAGTTTTGCCTGTATTATGATCAACATATTTTTATTTTTTATTTTTATGTCTTTGTCATTTCTTTTTATGTTTGATTTCTCTTTTATGTACAACTTGTTTTATCTGTATTTCAATAAACTTTCAATAAAAATGCAAAAATTCAGATGTGTCGCAGGAGCTGGAGCCCTACAGCATATTTGCACATGCATGGGTTTACTTGAACATCTGCACACACGCAATTATAGAAATCTCAAACATTTGCTATCTTTGGGCATGTGCTGGAAATCCCCTGAACTTGCACAGGACCCTTTGGCACATCTGTGTATGCACCATAATAGTGGTGTCTGAGGATGGGGGCAGAGCCAGTACAGAGAAGACTGAAGTTCTTCTTTAATATTTGTAGTATTCTTTGTCATTGCAATTGTTGACCTGCTTCTGAAAGTACTAGTTGCCTGGCTGCAATGCCAATCAAATGACTTCAATACTTTCTCAGTCAATGACCTTAACACAAGTATGCAGAACAGTAACGTCACAGAAAAGTGAGATGCATTAAATCTGCATACTTTTTCTGAGTCAGAAGCATAGAAAAGTGAAGACAGAAAAAGAGTAGTCCATAGAGTTAGCCCATTTTTTTTTTTTTTTCGTTAACTTTTTTTGTCTGAGTATAGATCTATGTTTGTCCCAAGCACGTTTGAAGCTATTTACGGTTGTCTGTCTCACTACCTTCTAAGATTAGTTTTGAACTTTCCTCCAGTTAGTTTAAAGTCATGTTCAAGTTCTTGATTTTGGTTTCATATTGAAAAACTACCCTCCTGAACCTTATTCACCCCCTTGATGTATTTAAAGGTTTCAGTCATGTCTCCCCTTTCTCTTCTTTCCTCCAGACTATACATATTAAGTTCCTGAAGTTCAAACTATTGAAGCCAAAGGGTCAGCATGACAGCTCGTCAATGCAAATTTGCAGAAAGAAAGTCAGAAGTGGCAGCCCCTTGTGTTGCTCAAGATAGGTAAAATTCTGTGTATTTTCCTTTTTCTCTTGGATGCAAATATTGTATGACTGCCAGTGGTGCACAAACATCAAATTTGGGTAGGATGCACACATGTGGTTTCTTCATTGACTGGTCTATATTTATATTTAAAGTGGTTGCCCAGCCCCCCCCCGATACTTACCTGAGCCCCCTCTTGATCCAGTGATCCTTGCCTCTCCGAGGACTTGCACTCCAGATTGGCTTTTGGCAGCAGCTTTTGGCAGCAGTGGGAGCCATTGGCTTCCACTGCTGTCAATCACAGTCAGCGAGCCAATCAGGAGATGGAGGTGGTAGGGCAGAGTAGTGGTTCCATGTGTGAATGGACACACAGAGCTGCCGGTCAGGAGCGCGCTTGCTTGGGTGCCCCCACAGCAAGCTGCGGGGGCATCTGGCAGGAGGGAGGAGCCAAGAGTTCCGGTGTCGCTTTAGAGTTAATGTTGCTTTAAGCTCTTGTCTCCTCCCCTATTTATATTTAGCCTCTGAATAAAACAGTACTTAGCCACAATATAAAGTATGCTGCTTTTCCAGCTTTGTATAGTAAACCTGTCATAGACATTAAAGTTGAAATATTACTTGTATAGTGAGACACCAAACTCATGTGCTTGTGAAAGAGAAGACCATTATTTGCAGAAGAGCATTCTTAGGAGTGAAAAAAGTGCCTAGTGGGCACAGACTCTCTTGGCCATAATAAAGACTAGTTCCTTCCCCAGTTAATTCAATCAAAAAAGTTTTTGCAACACTAAATTTAAGACATGATCCAGTTGCTGAATATTTGTTACAATGTTCTTGCCATTCTTATTGCAATAACAATGACAAGGTCCACATGCAATTGTGGAAAAATCAGTAGATGATTTGCTGTTGGATACAGGCCAACAGTAATTCAACAGATGTGTGGCATCTGCTCAGCTGCAGAGGTGTGGTATGTCTTGACAGCTCTTCAGAAACTCAAACATACAACAGAAAGGATGCCATAAAATTGCTAATAGTTTTATGTTATTTTTTTTTTTTTAATTATCACAGCATGCAGGATCACTGATCATGCTCACACATGATGTGATAAAAAGTAACAAAAAATAAATGCCTCACCCAAATAGGAACATTTATGTATTTTATTTTTTCTAATTTTTCTAATGTCTTTCAATATGTTTTGGTGTATTTTGTTTAAACAGATTTTTTTTACAAAACCAAAAAAAGAGGAAAAAAAGCAACATTTGCACCTTTAAGGCTCTAGCTTTTGTTACTGTCTTTGTTATTATTATTTTTTTTATTTATTATTTTACTTATGCATATGTCTAAAAAAGCCTGTATGAAAAAGCGGTATGATTCTGTCTGGAATTTTGTGCTGAAAGCGGTACAATTATTTTGCACGGAAATTTGTTTCGTTTTTATATTGTAAGCATGCAATTCTTATGAATAACTCATTTAAATCTGTCCGAACCAGAGTCTAGTAGACATCCCGGGTATGATAAAGTTTGAAACACAAAATCATAAATTATAATATAATAAAAATATATATAAAAATTATTCAATAATGTAATCAAATCAAAAACACTGAAATTTGCTCAGTTGCAGAATAGTCGCTGTCATTAAATTTAGTGTTTGATGATAAATTGTGATTCTAATTTATTATCAGTGTTTTCTAGCTGGTCTAAAACCACTTTTGACAAAAAGGGACACTTTTTGGTTGCTATGGACAATCTCCAGTTTCCAGGCAAAAAAAATATATATTTATTATATAAAATGACATGCAGGGTACTGGGCAGACCACTAGGGACAAAAGGGATGTGTATTTTTTGTATACAGTACTGTAATGTGTAAGATTACAGTACTGTATGTGTTTTGTAACTTTTTTGAATTTGGCGCCGATCTCCGCTCCCGTGCGTCGGAACGTCGCAGGGAACGGAGATCAGCGGCACTCGGCACTGTGTGAATCGAGCGAGCAGACAGCTCGCACACACAGCGGGGAGACATCGCAAAATCTAGGGGATAAGGTAAGTAACTTCCCCCTGTATCCTGCAATGCGAGCCCGAGTCTGGCTTGGGGTTACCGCTTTTGGTACTGAAGTTCCCACCCCGAGCCAGACTCGGGATTACCGCCAGGGGGGTTAAAGTCTATGGGACTCAAACGTTCAAAATCAAAAGTGCTAATTTTAAAGGCTGATATGCAAGTTATTGTCATAAAAAGTGTTTGGGGACCTGGGTCCTGCCCCAGGGGACATGTATCAATGCAAAAAAAAGTTTTAAAAACTGACATTTTTTCAGGAGCAGTGATTTTAATAATGCTTAAAGTGAAACAATAAAAGTGTAATATTCCTTTAAATTTTGTACCTGGGGGGTGTGTATAGTATGCATGTAAAGGGGCACATGTTTCCCGTGCTTAGAACTGTCCCTGTACAAAGTGTCATTTTTGCAGGAAAAAAAGCTATTTAAAATCACTCATACAGAGAACAGTCATTGAAAGTCATTGATAAAAAAAAAAAAGCGTGGGGTTCCCCCCAAATTCAATTACCAGGCCCTTCAGGTCTGGTAGTGATATTAACCACTTGCCTACCATGCACGAACACCCCCTTCCCGACCAAGCCATTTTTCAGCTTTCAGCGCTGTCGCACTTTGAATGACAATTGCACGGTCGTGCTACACTGTATCCAAACTATTTTTTTTATCATTTTCTTCACACAAATAGAGCTTTCAGTGGTATTTAATCACTGCTGGGTTTTTTATTTTTTACAAAAAAAAGACCAAAAATTTGGGAAAAACATTTTTTTTAACTTTTTTTCTGTCAGCAAACTAAGTAAATTTTCCATTTTCACTGATGTGCGCTGATGAGGCGGCACCAATAGGAACTGATAGGCTGAACTGGTGGGCACCGATGAGGTGGCACTTATGGGCACTGATTTAGTGGCACTGATGAAGAGGCACTAATATGCCGGACTTATGGGCACTGATAGATAGCACTGATAGGCGGCACTGATGGGCACTGTTAGGTGGCACTGGTGGGCACTGATATGCAGTAGGGGCAGGCACTGATAGGCGGCAGTGGCGGGCACTAATAGGCGGCATGGATAGGTGGTACAGATGGGCACTGATGGGCATTGATGGGTGGCACTGATGGGCGACACTGATGGGCATTGATGGACAGCAGTGATGGACATTGATGGGCAGCACTGATAGGCAGCACTAATTGCCAGCACTGACTGGCATGGCTAATGGGCACTGATTTGTGGCACTTGTGGGCAGTGTGGGCACTGATCACTGGCATTGGTGGGCTCTGATCACTGGAATTAGTGGTCACTGTATGCTGGCATTGGTAGGCACTGTGATTTTACATTGCATTTATATATTGTAATCAGGGCACTGATGATCAGTGCCCTGATTACTTTCCTAACTGTCCCCTGTGAGGAGATGCCGCTAATCGGCTCTCCTCGCCTCACACTCTGTCAGTGTGAGGCGAGGAGAGCCGATTATCGGCATCTCCATGTTTACATGTGACCGGCTGTGATTGGACACATCCGATCACATGGGCAAAGAGCCGCGGATCAGTGCAGCCACGATCATCGCTCTGAGCGCCGCTGCGGGTGCGCGGGAGCGGCTATTCCGCGCCGCTGTCATATGATGGCGGCCCGGAACAAGAGCTGCACCACCCCGCCGTCATTTCACAGTGGGCGGTCAGCAAGTGGTTAAGGGGAACCCCAAGTCAAATAAAAAAAAAAATTATGTGGGGTTCCCCCTAAATATCCATACCAGACCCTTATCCGAGCACGCAACCTGGCAGGCCGCAGGAAAAGAGGGGGGGACGAGAGAGCGCCCCCCTCCTGAACCTTACCAGGCAACATGCTCTCAACATTGGGAGGATGCTTTGGGGGTCTGTGACCCCTCAAAGCACCATGTCCCCATGTTGATGAGGAGAAGGGTCTCATCCCCACAACCCTTGCCCAGTGGTTCTGCGGGTGGGGGGCTTATCAGTGTGACCCCGCGACCCTCTGATGTAACGGAAACCTGCGTTACATCAGAGGGGGGCGGGGTCACCCGTACATCACTGGGGAAGCCCAGCCTTTCCCTTGCGTCAGAGGGGGCAGGGTCACCCTTACATCAGATGACCCCGCCCCCCCTCTGATGTAACGCATGTTTCCGTTACATCAGAGGGGGGCGGGGTTACCCGTGCGTCACTGGGGAATCCCAGCTTCCCCCTTGCGTTGCGTCAGAGGGGGTGGGGTCAGATGACGGAGTGGCCCGGTCCTCCTCTGCTAAGATGGGATTCCCTCAGTGTCTCCTTGGAGACAGGATGCGCTGCGCTGGACGTCATCGGAAGAGATCAGCCATCGCTGGACCCCGGAGAAGAAACCACCCATCGCTGGATAGCAAGAGTGGCTTACCCCCGCTGGAATCTTTTTTTTATTTTTTTTATTTTTAATAAAGGACTTTTCCCAACGGTGTCTGTGTGTTTTTTAACTATTTTTTACACTTTCTTTGTGAAATGGTAGGGGTATTTTGTACCCCCTTACCATTTCAAACAAGGGGGGCCGGGATCTGGGGGTCCCCTTGTTAAAGGGGGCTTCCAGATTCTGATAAGCCCCCCGCCCGCAGACCCCCACAACCATATGCTAATGGGCCAAAAATAAATAGCAATTCTCTTGCTGATTGAATGTTTTGCATTGATTTACCACTTCCCGACCGGTGCACGACGATGTATGTCAGCAGAATAGCACGGACAGGCAAAAGGGCGTACAGGTACGTCCCTTTGAGATTGCTGACGTGCCATCGCGTTCGCGTGCGCCGGTCGGGACCCCCGTGAGTCCGGTCACGGGTCCCGCGGACTCGATCGCTGTGGGGATACCAGCGATCGTCTCACGGGAAGGCTGAATGGGGAGATGCGGAGGTAAACAGCATCTCCCCATTCTGCTTAGCAACTAGTGACACCGATCTCTGCTCCCTGTGATTGGAGCAAAGATCAGTGTTCACTAACACACAGCCACGCCCCCCATAGTTAGTAACACGCCCCTAGGAACACTTAACCCCTACACTGCCACCCCCTGGTTAAACCCTTCACTGCCAGTGTCATTTACACAGGAATCAGTGCATTTAAATAGCACTGATTGCTGTATAAATGACAATGGTCCCAAAAATGTGTCAAAAATGTCCGATGTGTCCGCCATAATGTCGCAGTCACAATAAAAATCACTGATCGCCGCCATTACTAGTAAAAAAAAAATGTATTAATAAAAATGCTATAAAACTATCCCCTATTTTGTAAACGCTATAACTTTTGCGCAAACCAATCAATAATCGCTTATTGCGATTTTTTTACAAAAATATGTAGAAGAATATGTATCGGTCTAAACTGAGGAAAACATTTTTTTTATATATGTTTGGGGGATATTTATTATAGCAAAAAGTAAAAAATAATGATTTTTTTTCAAAATTGTTGCTCTTTTTTTGTTTATAGCGCAAAAAATAAAAACCACAGGGGCTATCAAATACCACCAAAAGAAAGCTCTATTTGTGGGGAAAAAAATGACATCCATTTTGTTTGGGAGCCACATTGCACGAGTGCGCAATTGTCAGTTAAAGTGACACAGTGCCGAATTGCAAAAAGTGCTCTGGTCTTAAGCCAGCAAAATGGTCCGGTCTGAAAGTGGTTAAAATGGAAAATATGGCATGTTGCTGCTAGGTGTTGCTAAGTATCTTATTAGTTTCATATGATACCTAGCACCAAGGCCAAATGCAGTATTTTCAATTTCAAAGCAATGAAAAACATTTCAGTCAACATAGGGAATAGCCTAATAACATTATTTTTGCCCTATTTGCACAGAACAAATGTACCCGCACTTTCCCTGGGTAAATTGCTATGCAAATATTTTATAAAAAAGTGTTTTGAAAGTGTTATAAAAACTTAAAAAGGGAATACAAATAATACATTGGGTGTGAGTTATTTCTATCACCTAATGCTATTGCTATACCCCCTTGTAAGTAATCTTGATTGTTTAATGATTTTTTTACTCTTCATTTATCAATGCTTCTTTTTTTCTACCACCTGCATGTACAGAAGGTTAAATCCTATTTTCCCAGGACTATCCATTAATGAGAGACCATATGCTTGTGTCTAAAATACAATAAAGCAAACAGTTTGTCTATAGACTCAGGAAATCAATAGGATTTTCTCCTTTAAGTATCTCTGTCTTTTTTTTTATATTTTTTCTTTTAACATTGATTTTTTTTCTTTTAAAACATATACTCGCCTCGTGTCCTAAAATCAGTTGTAATAATGAAACCTTAGGCTTTGAGTTAAGTGCCGAGAATGTACACCATCTGTCTAATTGGAAGGCCTAAATCTAAATAGATATCTGTTAAAGAGCAATTGCTTTGGGTTTGAGTCAGTAAGGAGAAAATTGATGCTCCTTTGCCCCTATTTAAACGTTTAAGTATGCATCCCACAAGCTTTGACAAATTAATGTTAAGTAGTCAGAAGACTATATGATTTTAAAAGTGACAATCTACACTGCGCCTTTTCTGAAAGGTTAGTCGAGAGGGTCGTGACCTATCAATAGCAAATAATGAAAATCATTTATCTGGCCATTATAAGAATGCAAATTATTAAGTGTTTATGGTTTGGAGTTTCTTTTTCCTCTAATGCTATGCAAGGCATATAAAACATAGTCTGTACAGACTGAAAAGCTGCAAAGAACCTTTCTTTCCACATTAGCAGCTCATTGACAGTCAGTCGGCTTGTACAAATCGTACAGTAAGTCTCTGTGGGGCTAATTTAAAGATCATTCTGCAGAAGCATCACCGAATAGTACATAGATTAAAAAGGGCCAGTATGAGCTCAAGCTTAGGTTTTAAAATGTTCCAAATATCTGCACTCTAAAGCCTCACTGGCCAGCAGTGTTTAAATTAGTTACAAAATTGTTTCAATACATCAACTGGAAATTCAGATAACTGATGCAGCATTAGCAGAGTCTACAAAACAAAAAAAAAGGGAACAGGCAGATGTGATCATATTGTGAATATATTCTGGATCATATTGACGCGTCTCTCGTCTTGCAGCATCTAGTTGTGCCATTTAGATGCAGAGCCATATTTCTGAAAACCTAGAGCCAGCTTTCTTGTGAGTTCTGAATTCTGATTTGTTTATACAGAGGGGAAAGTGGCTTTATTATCATTTGTACTACAAACCCCTTAATCTCACTGTACACTGAGTGCACGAAAAAACTGCTGGAGCTATACAGAAACCCGCAGGTGGATTTAACTCACAAGCTGCTGCTTTGTCCTTTTTGCATTTTTATTTTACTGCATAAACAAGTTTAATCACTTAAATTGCACAGTTCCTTTTATAAAAGAAAACAATAACTTAAAAAAAGGTAATACAAGGATTGGAAATGTTTTAAAAAAAAACACACTATATAATGGCACATTATTGTTTGAGGGTTAATATAGTTTATAGTAAACATAGTTGGCTGAATGTGGCTTTCTGTACTTTAACGGCCCTTCCTACTTCTGTATTCTTGTGCGTTGTGTTAATGCAGGTGATTTAACATGATGTTTTTTTGTGCATTTATCTGTGCTGCAGTAAGGTAGCCAATGCAAATGAATGGGCTTGTAATGTGCCAAAGGGTCTCAAAAAATGCACAAGCACAATTTTTGTCAACACATTGCACCACAATGCATTGTAGTTTTAAGGAGCAGCATTGCCTTAGTGCATTGGGGTGCCAAAATAAATAGCCCCACGAGTGACAGCTAATCCATTAAGAGCACAGGGGCTCCGTCCCCACAATCCATGTGTCTGGCCCCTAATCTCCACGCAGGGTGCCAGACACATGGATTTCAATTACATTTTTTTTTTTTTTAAGCATGTAATTGGCTTCAGGAGAGGCTCCATTTGGCTTCAATAAGGGATGGCTTGGGGCGCAGAGCACTTGTGTGACATAAGCAAATTAATATTAGCTAATGTCTTCTGGCTTCTCCTCCCAGCCAATCAGGAAGTGGTTCCTGAGACCTGATTGGCTGACAGTCTTAGAACGGGTCTCAGGGCCTGCCTTCTGTTCGGCCGTGAGGAGAAGCAATGGCCCCGGCAGTGGCAGTGTCTTCTAGCAGCACTGGATTCAGTAGAGCATCACCACCTCGTCCTCCTCCCCGCACCTCTACCACAGTATGGTAAGGTCATGGGTGGCAGGATCGCTGCCTATTGAGCGTCAGGAGGGGTTTGTGTAGCAGATCGTCGCTTTGATCTATCGAGAGCTGTGCGGGGGCCACCAGCCAACCACCAGCTGCCACTGAGCACCACAATGTGCCAATGCACATAATGTTTGCTGCACCACAGTGGACTAATGTGTTTTGGCCCTTAGTGTACACATGCATCATGAGAAATATAGCAACTGCTTCTGAAAATGGTAGTTGCCTGGTTATTCCTAACTTCACTACTGCTGAGTTTCAGACCTGGAAAAAGCATGCAACAAATGAAAGCCAGTGAAAAGTAAAGGCAGCATATATTATGATGTAAGCGATGGCATGGCAGTCAGGAAACTATACATTTTTTTCAGAATAGGTCATAAATGTCAGTCTACAACAGAGTTGCTATCAGAGCTATCTCATGATTTTGTGATGGGACCTACTGCCCAAGGCTGAAGCACATGGGTTATAAGCCTGTTGATCTATTATGTTTTTGAGTATCTATTTGTTACTTAGTATTTAATGAATTGTATGGTGGTAATGCATGAGGAGTTGCGCCCTCTTGTGTGTTTTTTGCAAAATGCTTTTTTAGGTAACTGACCAGTGGAAGTAGCAGTCACAACAGTACTAAATGCTAAAGGAAAGACTAGTCTTTAAAAAATAAACAAAGCTAAATCCCTTAAAGCCCTTAACTAAAGTCCTTTACTTCATACAAATTGGCCAATAGCAAAAGAGTTCAATGGTATAGTTTGTAAGCTTCTTTTAGCACAGTACCAAACTGCATTGCCCTAGAAATTGAATAAAATGTCAAATCAAGATCCACAAAAACATTTCAAAATCACAAGCAACCACAACAAAATCCCACATTCCCTAAAGCCCATCGCCATATCCCAACTTACTCCAAAAATATTTAAAATATAGACATCAGGTATGTGTTGGTAAAGGTTGGCTAGCATCAGACAGTATGCAAGTACTTGAGTAGTTAGCAAATAGAAAAAGAAAAAGCTAATTTTATATTGCAATAAAAATGATGTAAGCAAATTGGTTATACCATAATATAAGAGGGGGAGATCAGACAGGTTTTATCTTGAAATATAAATTATAGTGTATTATTTGAGAGAATAACAACAAATATTGTTAAGTAGCTGGATACTGCAGCTCCAAATCATAGCTGTTTTTGCAGCAGAAAAAAAAACACCCTCAAGTCTAATCGTCTGACCCCACTTTGTCTTAGCCTTTTGCCCTGCAACCGCTTCCCTATATGATCCAATGGAAATGTCCTGGCCAGTTGCCCCAGAGTAGCAGATTTCCAAACATAATAATTTTTTCTTGCTTTTACCTTATTTGTTTTATTTTTATTTATTTTTAATTTTTTTTTTATGTATACGTGTATTTTCCCCATATTTTTGGTATTAATGTGGTTGTTGGGCTGCATAAAGCAGAGGCCAGGCAAGTCACCAGTTCCATTGCTTGGCCAGAATAATCTTTAATCTCCCAGGCACTCAACTGCCATTTTTTATATATATTTATTTTATTATAGCTAGGGCACTGAAGGCATAGTTTAGGAGGAAAACCTACATCTAAAGGCTGCCCTTTCACAATGCAGGGGTAAAAGCAGGCAGCAGCAGAAAGTGAGGAACCCTACAGCCATAGGCTGCCCACCCATCCTGAAATCAGAACTTCCAAAAAAGTGAAAGGCAGGCATACAAAGAGAGGAAGATGTGCTACATGTGGAGGTAGTAGGTGGCAGGAGGATTCAGACACACAACAGTCAGGGTCATGGCAGAACATCAAACTTAGCAATGAACGTTTAAGTCTCTGGAAGGAGAAACTAGTTATTTATCTGCTATTTTTTAAAAGGTTAGTTCACCTTTACCAAAAAACTGCCTATGCAGATAAGGGGTGTCTGTATATAAAATCCAAGCTGTGCAGCTTTGATTAAAGTTGAATAACGCCCTTGCTATAGGTGAAAGCTATTTAGCTACCTCATGAAGCCTGACTGAAAACTCCCAGTAAGTTGCTAGGACATTACTAAGCGAGACCCAGTTATTCCTGTTCACCTTCACCATCACAGGAGCAAGCTCTTAAACCCCAAACTCAGAGCTACTGCATCAGAGGGGAGAAAGTGCATGTGAGGGGGTTTGAATCAGAGAAAGAGTTCACTACTGTGATGGTGGTGAAAAGGAATAGCTGGTCCTCACTTAGCAATGTCCAAGCTTGGGAGCTTTCAGTCAGACTTCATGGGGTACCTAAATGGCCTACACGTATAGCAGGGGCTTTATTAAACTTTAGTATGAGGGGTTGGGGACTGCCGTGTACCAATGAAAAAAAAAAAAAGGTAATATTGTACAACCATAAAAAAATGTGGTCCTTTTCCTTTAACGCTGAGATTAGATGCCTTTTAAGCAAATCCCTACCCCCTTCCCCCTTTGCAAGGTACCCCCTTAATGTTGAGAGGCACATGGCCTGGTGTAGTAAAGTAGGGAGGGGAGCTCACACACACACTGCCCTAGCTTTCTTGGCCACCCAAGCTGCATGCCTGAATAAGAGCCTAGTTGGAAGTTTAAGGGGAACCCCACTCCACTGTTTCAGTTATTTAAAAGGGACAGTGCTCAAAGGATCCACGGATGGATGGTCAAGAAAGGAAAAGCAACAAGTGTGCAGATTTTAGTTTTGAATAAAATCTTACTATCAATTTAGAAGTTTTTCATCCAATGATCAACCAAATACAGATGATTTGTAGATTTTTTTTAGTAAATTTGGTCACCTAATGGAGAAAAAGTTAGCGCTGGTAGAATCTCACAACCCATGAACTAAACATTAAAGAGAATTTAGTCCCAAGGAGGCTAAGGTGGGGTGTTCCCATTAATGATGGCCTACTTGATAAGGACTCAGTGGAAGAGTGGTTACACTTATTTAATTTTTTTTTTTCCATAAAGATTTTATTGAACATGTACAGATGTTATACACAGGTAAGCTGTACAATAGTGCAAATAACATAGATCAACAGTGAATACAGAACATAATAATAACAGTGAGAGACATAACTAGAGATGTGGTTCTAGGGTTAAATGTATTATGGCGGGGGAGGGCGTATGGATAAGAGCCATTCATGGTGGGGGTCTGTTTTCAATTGATCCGGGTAGAAGAATTAGTGCTTCAGGCGTCTAGTCCCTAGCGCCTGCAGGGTAAAGAAGTCTGAGAGGGGATGAAGGAGGAAGAAAAGAAGAAAAGGGGGAAGGAAAGGTGGGGGGGGGGGGTTGGGTAAGGGAAGGGCCGGTAGGGAAGGGTACAGCTGGTAAGATGAGGTAGGGAGGTGGAGGGAGGGGGTAGGGGGGTGGTCCCGTACATCCCCCCAATGAACCACATAGGTGTGGGAGTGTTTTATCCTATTCGGGAGGCATGTGTTGTTTGTATTCAAGAGTGGTTTTGAAGTGTAACCAGCAGGCCCAGGTAGTAGAAAAGGTCTCCATTCTCTCTTGTGAGATGTGGATTAGCTCCTCCATGTCGCAGGTTTTTGATATGGTCGTGAACCATTCTTTGAGTGAGGGTGTCTGAGTAGAGCACCAGTGTCTTGGGATACAGATTCTGGCAGCATTGACAAGGTGCATGGCAAGAGATTTGTGGTATGCTTTCCTTGGTATGGACGTATGGTGCAGGAGGAACTGAGCTGGAGTATAGTCTAGGGAGTAAGTGGTGATCGAGGAGGTGAGTCTATGGACATCCCTCCAGAAGGTTTGAATGAGTGGGCAGTCCCACCATATGTGAATCATGGTTCCCACTTCAGTTTTACATCTCCAACATAGGTTAGAGGCTGAGGGAGCAAATTTGTGGAGGAGGGATGGAGTTCTATACCATCTAGTGAGAATTTTGTAACCGTTCTCCTGGGTGGCGACATTCAGGGAGCCCCTGTGGGCGTATTCGTGGACCCTGGACCAATCCGCGTGCGTCAAGGGGGAGGGGAGGTCCCTGTTCCAAGATTTTTGTGAGGGGGACAGTGGCAGATCTACTGTTTCTGTAAGGGCAGTATAGAGCAGGGAGATAAGGTGTCTTTGGGGGGTCTTGTCGTGGCAAAGCGTTTCAAACGGGGTGAGTCGTCTTGTCCAGTTAGCGGGGGTAGAGTGTGTTGAAAGGAAGTGGCAGATTTGCCTGTAGGTCCAGAAGGGGAAGGATGATGTTGTAGAGATGTTTCTGAGATCGTCTATCGACGCCATTTTGCCCCTAGTGAAAAATTGGTATGCCAGGACCTCTTGGAAGGGCCATTCCTGTCTAAGGAAGGAAGGTCTTTCGCCCGGGTGGAAATCCGGGTTCCCTCTCAGTGTGGTTAGTGGCCCCGGGGTAGGTGCAAGAGTCTTTCCTGTTGGGGCTTTTCTAAGAAGCGCCAAGGAGGTGGAGATGAAGGGGTGTGTGATGAGGTTCGGAGGCCACTGTTTAGGGAGTAGCCATGGGAGGAGATGTATTGGGGTGGGGGAGAACGCGTTTTCTAGGAGAACCCATATTTTCGTTTGGGAGTGAATATTCCAATCTGCTATCCTCGTAAGGTGGCAGGCTACGTAGTATTTGTGCAGGTCTGGGAGAGCTGTGCCCCCTGCAGATTTGGGAAGGGTGAGTCTGGAGTATTTGATTCTAGGGGGGGATCCCTTCCACAGAAAGGTCGAGCATGCCTTCTTGAAGGAGGCAAAGAAACCCGTCGGGATGGCCATCGGGATAGTCTGAATCAGGTACAATAGGCGTGGTAGTATGATCATTTTGATCAGGGCTGCCCGTCCAAACCAAGACACATTGAGTGTCATCCACTCTTTAAGGTGATTCTGAGCTCTAATCAGGGCTGGATGGAAATTGAGGGAGTAGAGGTCCGTGAGGGAGTGTGGAATGCGGATTCCAAGGTAGGTGATGGCCGTCTGTTCCCAGTGAAACGGGAAAGATTCCTGGCAGTGTGTTACTTCCTGAGGCGGGAGGGAAACATTCAGGGCATGAGATTTGGAGTAATTTATTTTCAGGTTCGAGATGGAACCAAAGGCCCCGAGATCCCGGAGGAGCGATGGCAAGGACGTGCGGGGGCTAGTGAGGGAGAGCAGGATGTCGTCTGCGAAGGCTGATACTTTAAATTCGCTATCCTTGATTTTTAGTCCTTTAATGTCTGGATTCCCTCTGAGCTTGTTCAGGAGGGGTTCTAGGGAGAGGATATAGATCAGGGGGGAGAGGGGGCACCCTTGGCGCGTACCATTGTTGATGGGGAAGGCGTTTGACAGGTGGCCGTTGACCCTCACCGCTGCGGTCGGGCCATTATATAAGGCCATTATTGATGTGAGCATGCGGTCTTCGAGGCCAATGTTTTTTAGAACTGTCTGCATGTAGTCCCAGGCCACTCTGTCAAACGCCTTCTCGGCGTCGAGGGAGAGTAGGAATCCCGGGGTTTTAGAAGACGTAAGCCAATGGTGTAGGTTGAGGGTGCGGATGGTGTTGTCGCGGGCTTCCCTGCCCGGGACAAAACCTACCTGATCAGTGGAGATGAGGTCAGGGATCAGTGGAAGCAATCTATTCGCAATGATTTTTGCGTAAAGCTTGATATCCACGTTAAGTAGTGAGATCGGTCTATAGTTAGCTACCTGCATAGGGTCTTTGCCCTCTTTCGGAATCACGGTAATGTGCGCCTCTAGTAGTCTATTCGGTCGGTTTTGTGGTACTGCCAGGGCATTAAATGTCTGTAGGAGGCTAGGGGTGAGTACGTCAGCAAAAGATTTGTAGTACTGGAGGGTATAGCCATCGGGGCCGGGACTTTTTCCTACCTTCATTTGTTTCAGGGCAGACTCTAGTTCCGAGCTAGAAAAGTGGCCTTCCAGGGCTTGTGCTTGTTGGGGGGAAATGGGCTTGGGGCCATGTTGAGAGAGAAAGTCTGTTATGAGTGAATGGCGTGCGTCCCCTGTGGAGTGGGGTGATTGGCCGGGGTGGAGGTTATAGAGTTTGTGGTAAAAGCTTTCAAACTCCTTCGCTATGTCTTCGTTTTTGGCCAGGAGAGAGCCTCTAGTGTCGCGTAGGGAATGAATGGTTCAAGATAATTTGGCGGTTTGGACTGAGCGTGCCAGCAGGCGTCCACTTTTATTTCCCTGCTCATAGAAGATTCGTTGACCCAGAATGTATCGTCTCTTTGTCTGTGTGCCTAGTTCTTCTGTAAGGAGGGCCCTGGTCTGAATTAGGTCCTGTAGGGTGTGTTGGGCCTGGGTTTGTTTGTGGGCTAATTCAAGGGTTTTCAGTCTTTTGAGGAGGTCATTCACTCGTTTTTGATGGGATTTTTTGGAAATTGCGCTCAGGGTCATTAATTCGCCCCGTATCACGCATTTATGTGCTTCCCAGAGGGAAATGGGGGAGACGTCAGGGCTAGTGTTCTCTTGGAAGTATAGTCTGATACGTGCGCGAATGTGCTCGAGGGATACCGGGTCCCGTATAATCGAGGGGTTAAAGCGCCATACCTTGGTTTTGGGATTGGCTTCTGGGAACGAGAGCGTGATCGAGATAGGGTGGTGGTCTGATAGGAACATCGGTTCAATGGAAGAGTGGTGTAGAGCAGAAAGGTCAGTCTGAGACAGAAAAAAGAAGTCGATCCTCGAGTATTTTTGGTGTGGGGGCGAGAAATAAGTGAAGTCTTTGGAGGAGGGATATAGGATGCGCCAGGCGTCGTGTAGGTTCAGGGTTTGAAGTTGGGCCTTGATTTGTCGTAGTGCCATGTAGGTGAGGGAGGATGATCCGGTGGAGGTGTCCAGGAGAGGGTTCAAGGGGACATTGAAGTCGCCACCCAGGAGAACCAGTCCGGTCTGAAATGATGATAGGAGCGCACAGGTTTTGCGGAAGAATGAAACCTGGTGCTCATTAGGGCAATAGATATTGGCCAATGTAACTGGTTTAGAGGCGTACGTTCCTTTGATGAATAAGTATCTGCCTTCCGGGTCTACTAAAGAGTCAGTCAGAAGGAAGTTTGCGTGTTTAGAGATAAGGATCGCGACCCCTTTGGATTTGGCGTCAGGGTTAGTGGCGTGTATGACTGAGCGATAGATATGGTTGGAAAGTTTGGGGATGGAATCAGATCTAAAGTGGGTTTCCTGTAAAAAAATGAAGTGGGCTTTGTGTTTGGAGAGAGAAGAGAGAACCTGTGACCTTTTCTCAGGGATGTTAAGGCCTCTAACGTTTAGGGAGACACACTTCAGTGTCAGGGGGTCTCTCAATTTCATTGTGAGAAGGTTAGTAGTCGTCTAAGGTAGGCGCCTGTCTGTGCAGCGAGTCGTGATCTGATGGTGGGGATGCCTAGGGACCACCTCCCTGGGGGGGGGGGAGTGGTTAGGAGGGAGGAAGGGAGGGGCGCAAGAGTGGGGTGGAAAGGGGGAGGAAAAAAGGAAGAGAAGAAGGGAGGGGGAGCAGGGGGGGGGGGGAGAAGAATAACCAGAGGTGGAGGTAGTCAAGCTTTCCACCTAAAGGATTTCTAGGGAATTCCTGGCGTGTCAGCAGAGTCTCCAAGAGACCGCTGTTGGGGGGAAGAAGGTTGAACGGCGACCACAGCATTGCTGCGGCCCGGAGATCCGGACAATGAAGGGGAGGTATCTTATCTGGGATAAGAGTCAACGTAGCGTAGTAGGGAGCCTACCGTGCTGGGTGAGGGCCTATTGAGGGTACACATATTTCAGGAGGTACATCTGGACACAGAATGAAACATATCATAATACAAACTATCTAATATCTAGGTTCAGTATAACCCAAGTAAGCATTGCCTAACGGAGATATACATATAAGGAGGCAAAAGAGCAGTAAAGATAAAATGAATCTCTGAGGTAAACATAGTGCATCATGTGGTCAGCAGCCTGTGAGGACGTCCCACGGGATGGGCGTTAGCCTGATCCGTTTAACATGGACCGGTGGGAGCTGAGGGATGAGATGATGGAGTCGGGTAGAAGTGTAGGTTAGGGAGGGGGCAAGGTAGGAGGGGGGGAGGGAGGGAGGCAGGGAGGGGAGGGGGAGGAAGAGAGAGGGGGGGGGGGGGGGAGGGGAAGGAAGGAGGTAGAGGGGGGGGAGGTAGGGTGGGGTGAGGGGGAGGAGAAGGAGAGGAAGGGGAGGGGGGTGGGGGAAGAGGAGTGGGGGAGAGGAGGGGAGAGGGGGGATGGGGGAGGGGGGAGGGGGGAGGGGGGGAAGGGGGGGAGGAGGGGGAGGGGGGGGGGAGAGGAGGAGGGGGGGGGGGGGGGGGGGGGGGGGGGGGGGGGGGGGGGGGGGGGGGGGGGGGGGGGGGGGGGGGGGGGGGGGGGGGGGGGGGAGGGGGGGGGGGGGGGGGGGGGGGGGGGGGGGGGGGGGGGGGGGGGGGGGGGGGGGGGGGGGGGGGGGGGGGGGAGGAGGGTAGGGGGGGTGGAGGGTGGGGGGGAGGGGTGGGGAGGGAGGGGGGTAGGGGAGGAGGGAAGGGTGAGGGATCTGAGTTCAGGTGGGATCCCCCGGGGGGGGGGGGAGGCGGTGGGGCACCTCAATCTCCGTGGAGATTGTACATTTGGGTATGAACATAACAAGAAGTGAGAGATAGGGGAGTGTGGGTACACAGCATCAGAATACATTGCCTGGCTTGGGTGTGACGTGACGTCTCTGGTGGGGGTGAGAGTCTTCTTCTCGAGGTTCCAGATGGGTGTATCAGCGTCTTGTCCACCTGGGGGGAGAGAAACAGGGCATAGGGCCATTAAGGGGCCCCGAGCATCAGTCTGTATCCCTGGCGTGTGGGGGGTCTTCGGGTGGTAGGTTGCAAGGCAGGCCTCTGCAGTGGGTAGTTCGAGGTGTTGTGCCAGTTAACGAAGGTGGGGGTGGAAACCTTGGCTCTGGTGATCATCCCTGAGGGGAGACATCTCGGTCGTGCAGGGGAGACAAGATGAGCTTGTGCCGGGGCTGTGGGGTACTTCCCATCGGGGAGGCAGGAGACAGGCGGGTGGCCATACTGAAAGGTCCTCAGCAGAGATTGTGGAGGCCGGTGGCCTGGGTGCCAAGTCTGTCGAGGCTCGGGGCAGCAAACGTGGGGGGAGGGCCCGTTTGGGGCTAGCTCAGAGTGGTGCGGTCTCCTGCATCTGTTCTCTGTCCGGAGAGGTGGAACCGCTAGTGAGGTGCGGTTAAGGAGGAAACCCGGGGGGGGGTTGTTGGCCGAGGAGTGGATGGAGAGGGTATTGCGGGGTACTCACAGGCTGGATCGTGTTGGTCAGGTGGCTTGCGGGTAGTCATCTGGGCCGTCTTGTCACAGATTCATCGGTGACGGGCTGCGTTGGTGGAAGTCCCGGCGTGAAGGACGAGCGTTCGGGGACATCGGGTCTGGTCTGCGGCGCCTCGATCTTTGGCGGGAGGCTTTCGGAGATGGGTTGAGAGATACCGGGAGCCAGGGCTCCGTGGGGAAGTAGAGCGCGTACCATTCCGGAAGCTCAATGTTGGGTAAGTCGAGTTGTTCGCAGAAAGCCTGGAGGTCTTCTGGTGTTCTGAGTAAAGCTGAGCGCCCCCTGGCGGAGGCGGAGAGGCCAAACGGGAACTTCCAGCGGTACTGGATGTTTCTGGCTCGTAGGGCATCTAGTAGTGGTCTGAGGGCCCTCCTATTCTGGAGGGTGATCTGAGAGAGATCTTGGAAAAGTTTCACCTCAGAGCCATTGAAAAGTATGCGTCCCCTTTCCCTCGCCTTACGGAGAATTTCTTCCTTAAGGGGGAAGTTTACTATGCAACATATTATGTCCCTGGGGGGTTCGTTATCTCGTGGGGAGGGGCGGAGAGCGCGGTGTGCCCTTTCCATGTCAATGGGGGAGTCTGCGGGGCGTCCGATCAGTTCATTAAATATGGCGCTGATGGTCTGTTGGATGGCACCCGCGTCCACAGTTTCGGGGACACCTCGCACCCTGATATTGTGCCTCCGTCCCCTATTGTCCAAGTCTTCCACGTGCCTGTGGAGCTCAAAGACCTGGGCCAGTTGGGAGTCATAAGCAGACTGTACCTGGCGAATGGCCGCCGCGTGCGTCTGTGTTGTTTGTTCCACTCCATCAATGCGGTGTGCCACGGCTAGTAGGTCTGTCCTCAGGTCTGCTATTGCCGCCGTCACGGTGCTTTTTATGTCCAGGGCCACTTTCTCCAAGTCGAGCAGGCTGGGGGGTATGGCCCCGCTTGGGGTGGGGGACGTTGCTCCCGGCATGAGGGCTGGCGGACGTCCGTCAGGCGAGGCCGCGGCTTGGGCCTGTAATGGCGCGTGCAGCGGCGCGGGGGTCTGAGCCTTCTGGGCCCGGAATAACTCCGGAATGTTCCTTCCCAGGTGGGTTTGCGAGCCTCTGGGGGTGCGGGAGGCTGACGAGCTCCTGGTGGTCCTGTGCATAGCAGGGGAAGTGCGGTAGGCTCCCTGTAAAGTCGTCGGATCTTCTCGGGCACGCAGGAGCTCACAAGTTATGCGGCCATCTCGGTCTCCGTCCAGGCCACGCCCCCTACACTTATTTAATAGCAAAGGCTTAAGAGGGAACAAAGAAGAATGACAATTCTAAACCAAAAAATATCGGAATGAAAAATTTGAACCCCTAAGGACTTACCATAGTTTCAAATACTTACAGCACAATTAAATAGAGTTCTTGAGCAGAAAGACTTGGAAGTCAAACAAAGAAAAAAAAAATACTTAAGAGACACTAATGACTTTTAACAAGATGCAGTCTTTACATGGCAAAAGACACTGAGAGAAGGTAAGCTGGCATCTACAGAGACCACAACAGAGAAAGAAGTAAGAATAACTACCCCACCAAAAGGCCAAGTGGATATGACACCATATACATCCAACTCTACACGAAGATGAAATGATAAAGGACAGAGAACACCTAAACCATGGTGGGTGAATAAAGGCAACCATAAATCGGGATATAAATAACTCCAAAAAAATACATTGGAAGAATCATTGGAACAAATCCAGAAACCCACCTAGGAACCATCATAATAACTAATATGAATAACAAAGGTGGAGTCCGGTACAGACATACAATAGGTTTGAACCCCTCAGATATTATCAGGAAGAGAGCCCACTGAGATCTTTTTTAGAGCATTGGAGACACGAGAGGGCTCCACCCCATCAAGACAGAAGGATGAACCAAGGAAGAAGAGATCAGAGGAGATACAGGAGATCTTCACCCCACCAGAAGGGGGGTCAAGGAAGAAGTCCAAGAGACCAGAGGAGGAATTAGAGGTCTCCACCTCGACCACACAGCAGGAGGGATCAAGAAAGAAGTCCAAGAGGGGTTGCAGAGCTGGATGCAAGGTCCAAAAGAAAAAGAGAACATTAGGCGAAGGTGTGTTTTAACATTAGTGGGGTTGACCTGATGCAAGAAGAAATTAAAGTACTTGATAAGGGTCTCAAATTTGCTCCTAAATAAAATATGAATACATTCAATACATATATATCGATATATAAAAGTTCACAAGAAAACTTAACATTTGAAAATTTATGATGAATAAACCTGCCCTGACTAGTAGAAGAATTGAAGAAAACAATGAAATTACACATAGTACATGAAGAAATAGACCTCTGTTTAACCCTTCCATACATAATAATGGACACATAGAGGTAGTCAACAATATGGTACTGCAAGACTTGGATAAACTAAAAATCAAGAAGATGAAGGATCTGAAAGCTATCAGAAAGGGTGTCCAAAAACTGGAAGAGAGAAAAAACATAGTCATTAGACCAGCGGATAAAGGAGGAGGGATAGTAGTGCTCTCAAGCTTACAATGAAGAGACGATGAAACAACTTAATGATACAACTACATATAAAAAACATAATTCTAATCCTAAAAAGCAATACTGGAAAAAATTTGAGAAACTCATCCAAAGGGGAATACAAAAGTAGATTCTAAGTAAAAAGAAAGGGAGATACCTGTTGCCAGACACGTGCAGAGTACCTATCATATACCTTGTACCAAAAATTCATAAAGACCTGAAAAATCCCCCAGGTAGACCCATTGTACATGGGATCCAATCGGTAAATGCCAGATTAGGGGAATATATAGACTGTTTTTTATAGGCTATAGTTCAAAAAACAAGCTCTTATTTGAAAGACATGAAATAACTCATACACATTTTACAAGACCTTAGTCTAGAGCAGTGTTTCTCAAATCTAGTCCTCAAGGTGCCCCAACAGGTCATGTTTTCAGGCTTCCTATTATTTTGCACAGGTGATTTGATCAGTTTCACTGCCTTAGTAATTACCACAGCCGTTTCATCTGAGGGAAATCCTGAAAACATGACCTGTTGGAGCACCTTGAGGACTGGAGCTGAGAAACACTGGTCTAGAGAATCAGCAGTATCTGTTAGAAACATCTGATGTATCTTCATTATACACAATAATTAACCATGAAGAAGCCATAGATGCAGTTAAATGGGGCCTGGATGGGTTTAGTAATCTGGAAAATAAACAGGAGTCATATCTACTGAAATGTTCTGACTATGGCCTACATCACAACTATTTATGGTACAATACAGAATTTAACAAACAGATCAGAGGCATAGCAATGGGCACTACCCTCTACCCTCTTCAGTCTATCATGAATGCTGCTGCCAGACTTATCCACCTTACCAACCGTTCAGTGTCTGCCAACCCTCTCCTCCGATCCCTACACTGGCTCCCAATCGCCCAGCGAATTAAATTCAAAATACTAACCACAACTTACAAAGCCATTCACAACTCTGCCCCGAGCTACATCACCAATCTTGTCTCCAAACATATCCCAAACCGTACTCTCCGCTCTTCCCAAGATCTCCTCCTGTCAAGCTCTCTTGTTTCCTCCTCCCATGCTCGTCTCCAGGATTTCTCCAGAGCCTCTCCCATCCTCTGGAACTCGCTGCCTCAACCTGTCCGGCTATCCCCTACTCTAGCTACCTTCAGGCGATCCCTGAAAACTCATCTCTTTAGGGAAGCCTATCATGTCTCCAACTAATCTTTTACCACTTCTATCAGCTCATTCCCCACAGTTACAGCCTTTTGTATCACCTCCCCCACCCTATTTAGATTGTAAGCTCTTCTGAGCAGGGCCCCCTTAATCCTCTTGTATTTTATTGTATTATAACTGTATTGTCTCCCTTTTATATTGTAAAGCGCTGCGTAAACTGTTGGCGCTATATAAATCCTGTAATAAATAAATAAATAAATAAATATGCGCCCAGTGTCGCTAACCTGTTTTTTTTCCCAATAGAGGAAGAGGAAGTCTATGCACGATCGCCCAAAGAGCTAATATTATATAAAAGAAATATTGATGACTTGATAGTCATCTGGGCACATAATAAAGACAGCCTAAAAAGTTTTTTTCATAGATTAAATAACCAGAAAAAAATCAGATTGTTGCTGAAATACCATACCCAGACCATCAATTTCCACCAAATATTGAGGTGGAAAATAATTCCATAACAACGGAAACTTTCTTTAAAAATGTGAACCAGAATAATTATATTCCAGTTGACACTTTTCCCCATGGCTTATTGACATCCCAAAGGGGCAACTTATAAGACTATGAAGAAATTATAGTAAAAATAGTGATTTTGAAGAACAAGCTAAAATGATTGGAAATGTTATTTAACCAGGATACAATTAACAATTCATCATAAAGAAAATCATGAAAGTATTGGGGATAGAAAGAACTGATCTGGTAAAAGACAGGGTGAAGGATGAGAGAACCATATATAATCTCCCAATTATGTTGGATCCTAACGTACATCACAAACACGTGGAAAAACTTAAAAAAAAACATTGGCCGGTTCTGAGAGCTGACAACCAACTACAGAAAGTCTTACCAGAATAACCCAGATTTGTGTACAGGAGAGCACCAACATTAGGAGACATAATAGCCAAGAATGTACCGGACCCCCCAAATAATCAGAGTAAACAAACTTTGTAGGAGGTGCTTTGTGTGCACTAATACTAACAGAAATGGCAAAAAAGTACCAATTTTGTATCTACCTCTACTGGAAGAGAATACCCACTCAGAGATTTTATATCATGCAGGACAGAGGGAGTGGTGTATGTACTCCAATGTCCATGCAAGATGCAATATGTAGGAAGAACAAAAAGGAAAAGAATTTGTGAACATGTTCAGAATATTTAGAAGGACTTCAGTAAACATAGTATATCAAAACATTTTGCACAATACCATAACAAGCATCCTACACTACTTCAAATCTAGTCAATAGAAAAATATCAACCTCGCTGGAGGGGTACAAACAAAATTATTCAGTTAAGCAAAATTGAATCCAAATAGATTTTTAAACTTAATACGCTCCAGCCAAAAGGACATAATATTGATTTTGACCTAAATTGCTTTTTTTATAATTACTAGCACATACAGTATATGTTTTACAATATAAATTAGATTTTTTTTTAGGTGGTAGTACCTTTTTACCCCACTAGATGGTGCTCACCTTAGTCTTGCTTTAGAGTCTTTTTTATGTCTTTTTTATGAATTTGATAGAACATTTTTAAGAATGCAAAAAAACACATTTTTTGATAAATCAGTTTTAGAGTTCTATAATGTCAGCCTTAAATAGGTTATTTTTTTATATATATATTTTCATTTTATCCTGATATGTGGAACAAGAGGGATTTTAGTACCAGACCCATAATCAATATTAAATGGGAACACAAACAAAGACACTTACCTTCATGGGCCTTATTAAATGCTACAATGTTTTTTATTGTTTTTAGTGTCACTAAGTAATACTGTGTAGTGTTAATGACACATCCCGATGAATCACCAAGTCACTATGGCAGCGCATACACTAACCGCAGTTATGAAAAACCAGCGTTCAACACTGGGCTCCCCACCCTGAGGAAGTCACGTGACAAGTTAGGCAACGCGTCGGGCGAAGCCAGTGATGTCACTTCCGGTGTCTCCTAGACCCGGAAGTCCGTGGTAAGGAGGAGATCAGCCTCTATCGTTCTTTGGATGTTATATATGTTATTAACAAAAACTTATGACAGTGTTTTTAACCTCTTGCCGACCATCATTATACTGCGTCAGGTTGGTATGGCTGTGCAAACCACCGTAGGTGTACGTCAGCCGCTTTAAGAGCTATTTAACAGACAGATCCCTGTTCTGTCAGGGAAGTAGAGAGAGATCTGCTGTTCCTAGTGATCAAGAACATCAATCTCTCTCCTCCTCCAGTCAGTACAGTCCCCCCACAGTTAGAAATACCTCCCTAGGGAACACTTAACCCCTTGATTGCCCCTTAGTGTTAACCCCTTCCCTGCCAGTGACATTTATACATTAATCAGTGGCTATTTATAGCACTGATCGCTGTCAATGGTCCAAAAAAAGTGTCCGATCTGTCCGCCGCAATGTCGCAGTCTCGCTAAAAATCACTGATCACCGCCATTACTAGTAAACAAAATTATAATAAAAATGACATAAATCTATCCCCTATTTTGTAGACGCTATAACTATTGTGCAAACCAATCAATATATGCTTATTGTGATTTTCTTTACCAAAAATATGTAGAAGAATACATATTGGCCTTTCTTGATAAAGACATTTTTTTTTTATATAAATTTTTTTTTGGATACACCCAACTCTATCTTTTCATAAGCATTAAACATAATCAGTAAAACCATGCCTTTACATTTAAACATATGAGTATTGATTAGAGGCAATGCCAGCTCCTGGAGACTAGGGATGAGCCGAACACCCCCGGGTTCGGTTCGCACCAGAACCTTCGAACCGACCGAAAGTTCGCGCAAATTTTTGAACCCTATACGTTATAATGGACGCGAACGTTCGAAATCAAAAGTGCTAATTACAACGGCCAATATGCATGTTAATGTCATAAAACAGGTTTGGGGACCCGGGTCCTGCCCCAGGGGACATATATCAATGCAAAAAGAACTTTTAAAAACTAACGTTTTTTTCGGGAGCAGTCATTTTAATGATGCATAAAGTGAAAAAAAAAAAGTGAAATTTTCCTTTAAATATGGTACCTGGGGGGTGTCTAAAGTATGCCTGTGAAGTGGCATGTGTTTCCCGTGTTTAGAACTGTCCTTGCACAAAATGACATTTTTAAAGGAAAAAAAGAAGCCATTTAAAACCACTTGCGGCTTTAGGTTTGTTCTTAAGTAGAATCTGAACAGGTACATTATGAAGTGTAGCTCCATCCCAAAAAAATCTATTTTTAAGCTTTTTGGAGAACATAGGGAGGGGTTATCACCCCTGTAACATTTGCTGTCTTTGCACATCTGTTCAGAACATGTCACCTCACTTTCCGTCCCAATGACAAATGTTTTTGGAAAAAGTGGGGTTTTAATTGAAACAAGGATTGGTGATAAAGTATCAGTAGAGAGGAGATACCTTTTTCCCAAATTAAATCTAACAGGATAGAATTTCCCTTCCTAGGGGTAGATTTCCTCTCACTTCCTGTTTTCTCTTTCCATTTGCAAGTAGGAGTCGTTTGTAAGTTGGATGTATGAAAGTAGGGGCCTGGCGTATATACTCTGCAGAAATTTGCCCTATTAGATGTTGGTGTAGCCACAAGACTGGTGGGCACAGGAATGGGCCCTGCTGTGAGTTAATAGATCAAGATTTGTAATTGCATGCACCTGTTGAACAGGGCAGAAAAATTGGGGGTGGGTGGTGGTGGTGGACGGTGTTGCCACAAGACTGTAAGCTCTCACAGTTACTCTTGGTGGGCGCAGGAATGGGCCCTGCTGTGAGTTATTAGATCAAGATTTGTAATTGCAAGCACCTGATGAACAGGGCAGAAAAATTGGGCCTTTGGCGGTGGTGGTGGACGGTGTTGGACGGTGTTGCCACAAGACTGTAGGCCCTCATAGTTACTCTTGGTGGGCGCAGGAATGGGCCCTGCTGTGAACTATTAGATCAAGATTTGTAATTACCCGCCCCTGTTAAACAGGGGCTGAAAAATTGTGCCTTAGGCACTGGTGCTGGTGCCACAACACTGCAACCCCTCACAGATACTGTACTTGGAGCACAGCAGTCACACGTGTTGCGAAGCATTTTTTTAAAAAATTGTAAGTACACGCCCCTGTTAAACAGGGGCTGAAAAATTGTGCCTTAGGCACTGGTGCTGGTGCCACAACACTGCAACCCCTCACAGATACTGTACTTGGAGCACATTGTTGCAAAGCATTTTTTTATAAAAATTGTATGTACACGCCCCTGTTAAACAGGGGCTGAAAAATTGTGCCTTAGGCACTGGTGCTGGTGCCACAACACTGCAACCCCTCACAGATACTGTACTTGGAGCACAGCAGTCACACGTGTTGCGAAGCATTTTTTTTAAAAAATTGTAAGTACACGCCCCTGTTAAACAGGGGCTGAAAAATTGTGCCTTAGGCACTGGTGCTGGTGCCACAACACTGCAACCCCTCACAGATACTGTACTTGGAGCACAGTGTTGCGAAGCATTTTTTTATAAAAATTGTATGTACACGCCCCTGTTAAACAGGGGCTGAAAAATTGTGCCTTAGGCACTGGTGTGGTGGCATGGATCATTGAGGAGGAGGAAGAGGATAGTCAGTGAACATAAGAGGACAGTCACTCAGCATAGGCAGTCTTGAAGGGATGTGATGTGACATTAAAAATTATTCGGTTATATCCGCCTCAGGTGCCTGGTAGCTGGTGGTGATCCAAGACTGATTCATTTTGATGAAGGTCAGTCGATCAACCGAGGCGGTGGACAGGCGCACCCTATGATCAGTCACAAATCCTCCAGCAGCACTGAATGTGCGTTCGGACAGAACGCTGGAGGCAGGACAGGCCAGTAGCTCAATTGCATACTGTGCAAGCTCTGGCCAGTGATCCATCCTCAGGACCCAGTAAGCCAGAGGATTTTCGGTGGGAAAGGTGTCCAAGTCTGACCTTGCCCCAAGGTATTCCTGCACCATGTATATCAGACGCTGGCGATGGTTGCTGGAACCGATCATACCTTGGGGCTGCGGACTAAAAAATTGTCTGAACGCATCGGTCAGACGTCCACCTTCCCCACCGCTCCTTCTGCTACTGACCGAAGCCTCAGCTACTCGTCGCCCAGGACCAGGAGTTTGTAGCCTCCCAGTTTCTGGGAACGCGTTGCACAGACCTTTCTGCAAGGCCTCCCTGAGATGTCTCATCCTCTGCTCCCTCTGCGACGGCAAGATAAGGTCCGCAACCTTACCCTTGTACCGCGGATCAAGGAGAGTGGCCAGCCAGTAATGGTCCCTCTCCTTGATCCGAAGAACACGAGGATCCTTCCGCAGGCTTTGCAGGATCAGGGAGGCCATGCAGCGTAGGTTAGCTGAGGCATTCGGTCCGGAGTCTTCTGGGTCACTGAGGATGACATGATCGCCAGCCACCTCCTCCCAGCCACGTACAAGTCCACTGGTTTGTTGGGACTGTACATCATCCCTAAAAGACTGCTGCTGCTGATGCTGAGTGCCAGGCTCCACCTCCATGCTCACACAATCCTCCTCCTCCTCCTCCTCCTCCTCCCTCATCCTCTTCCTGTGTGATGGGTGGGACAGGAGGAACACTGTCCGGATAAAGGGGGCCTTGAGAGGCAAGGAAGTCCTCCTCTTCCTGCCTCTGTTCTGCCTCAAGTGCCCTGTCCATTATCCCACGCAGCGTATGCTCCAACAGGTGGACAAGAGGGACAGTGTCACTGATGCATGCACTGTCACTGCTCACCATCCTCGTGGCCTCCTCAAATGGTGAGAGGACAGTGCATGCATCCCTGATCATGCTCCACTGACGTGGGGAAAAAAAACCAAGCTCCCCTGACCCTGTCCTGGTGCCGTAGTCGCAAAGGTACTCATTGATGGCCCTCTGCTGCGTGTGCAGTCGCTGCAGCATGGCCAACGTTGAGTTCCACCTGGTGGGCATGTCACATATTAGGCGGTTCTTGGGCAGGTTCAGCTCCTTTTGCAGCTCAGTCAGCCGAGCACTGGCATTATAAGATCGGCGGAAATGCACACAGACTTTCCTGGCCTGCCTCAGGACATCCTGTAAGCCTGGGAACCTGCCCAAGAACCGCTGCACCACCAGGTTGAGGACGTGAGCCATGCAGGGCACATGGGTGAGCTGCCCCTGTCGCAGGGCGGAGAGGAGGTTGGTGCCATTGTCAGAAACGACCATTCCTGGCTTAAGCTGACGTGGCGTCAACCACCTCTCGGCCTGCCCCTGCAGAGCTGCCAGAACCTCTGGCCCAGTGTGGCTCCTGTCCCCCAAACACACCAGCGCAAGCACGGCATGGCATCTTTTTGCCTGCGTACTTGCGTAGCCCCTTGTACGCCTACGGAGCACCGCTGGTTCCAAGGACAGAGCACTGGAGGAAGAAGAAGAGGAGGGGGTGGAGGAGAGAGGTGTGTCACAACCAGTAGCAGTAGTAGCGTTTTGGAGGCGTGGTGGCGGAACAACCTCCAACACTACTGCACCTTGTCCTGCATCCCTCCCAGCTGCCAATAGAGTGACCCAATGGGCCATGAAAGAAAGGTACCGTCCCTGTCCATGCCTGCTGGACCATGAGTCAGCGGTAATATGCACCTTACCGCTGACCGCCCTGTCCAGCGAGGCATGGACATTGCCCTCCACATGCCGGTAGAGAGACGGAATCGCCTTCCGTGAGAAAAAGTGGCGTTTGGGAACCTGCCACTGAGGAACCGCACATTGAACAAACTCACGGAAGGGGGCCGAGTCTACCAACTGAAAAGGCAGCAGTTGAAGTGCTAGCAATTTAGCCAGGCTAGCATTCAACCGCTGGGCATGTGGATGGCTGGGAGTGTACTTCTTTCTACGGTCCAGCAGCTGGGGCAGGGAAATTTGCCTGCTGCAATCGGACGTCGGTGTACTGCAAGTACTTGGTTGTGACACACCTAATTCTACACCTTCAGTCCTCTCAGAGCAGCTTTCAGAGAGGACTGAAGGTGTAGTGGGGATGGAGATCCCAGCTGAGGAGGAGCAAGGAGAGGTCCGCTTAGTTCTTTGGTGTGGGTCTTTTATGTGTGCCTGCCAACGAGCTGCATGTGTCAGGGCTCCACTTGCGACGTACGGTCGAATCGGCGCGCGCGCATGCGCACACGCGCCGCTGATTCGTCCGGGCGTCGAAACGAGGGTACGCGCCGTCGTACTCCTCAGGCGCGCGCGCGTGCGCAGCGAGCGCGGGCACGTGCGTCGCGGGCGCACACGTGACGCGTTAGCGCTGTTTGGCGCCAGTTGGCCTTTAAAAGAATGACAGCTGCACATGTCAAGTGCTGTTCGTCTGCAGTTTGCCCCTTGTTTAACCTGCCTCTGTTGTGTACTCCTGTTTACCTGATCCGGCTTCCACTTGACTCTGCTGCCTTCTCCACTCCTGATTCCGGCCTGTTGACTCTGCTTTGGACTGATACCTGAACGCTGATCTCCTGCCTGTCTGACCTCTCCATTGCCTGTGCCCACTTACCTGCCTGCCAAAGTGTATCCAGACCCGGCCTGCCTGACGACCCCTCTGCCTGCTCCCTGCATGCTGCATACTTCCAGAGTTGCTGACGCCATCTCGGGGTCACCCTACATCCGGACCCTGCTCCGCTACCTGCCAGTCTCTGCTGCTTCAACATCCAGGAGATCGCTACTGATCAGCTACGTCTCCCACAGCATCCATTCCAGGCACTCCTACCCCGCTGTGCTCACGGGACCACTGTCTCCACTCCAGTGGGCCCTGAACCAGAGCCGTAAGAGAGGCCCTCTCCCAGCGAAGTCAGGCTCACCACTCAGGTACCTAACAGTACGAACAGCCATGACTGAGCCTGCGGGAGAAGCCTCTGCCATGAAGGAGTTCTGCTCACACCTGGCAGCCCTCACTCAGGCGGTGCAATCCCTGCAAGAAGGGTATACCAGACTGGAAGGTCGAGTGCAGCAACTTGCTGACCCCAATGTTGCGGCTCCTACATCTCCGCAACCTTCTGCAACACCTGCTACTCCTCCTGCGGTGGTGATGCTGCCTCCTGAACCCAGAGTACCTGTTCCTGATCGCTTCTCCGGAGATCGTTCCAAATTCCGTGTCTTCCGCAACGCCTGCCAGTTATACTTTGCTCTTCAACCCAGAACCTTCTCCCTAGAGGCCACCAAAGTGGGGTTCGTAATCTCCCTGCTGCAGGGCGAACCTCAGATTTGGGCTCATCGCCTGCTGGAGGGAAATAGCATGCTGACGCAGTCCCTCTCGTCTTTCCTGGAAGCCATGGCGCAACTTTACGAGGACCCCCAGCTAACCACCACAGCCGAGTCTGCTCTATCTGCGCTCCAGCAAGGCCGCAGAACGGCCGAGGACTATGTGACAGACTTTAGACGATGGAGCGCAGACACCCAGTGGAATGACTCGGCTTTAAGGCATCAGTTCCGCATGGGCCTCTCCGAAGGCCTAAAGGATGAACTTGCCCGAGTGGGCACCCCAGACACTTTGGAGGGCCTGATAACTTTGAGCATACAAATTGACCGTCGGCTCCGGGAACGCAGAGTCGAGAGATCCGCTCAAGTCCACCGTCCGGCTTGGATGACCGCAAGGGCTCCATTACCGGCTGGCCGTTACATGCCCGCTCAGCCAATGGCCCCTGCCCATCCTCTTCCCGATGCCGGCGAGCCGATGCAGCTTGGTCTCATGCGACCCACTCTGTCTCTGGAGGAACGTGCCCGACGCCGTCAACTAAATTTGTGCCTGTACTGTGGTGGGCCCGGACACTTTGTGAACAGTTGCCCGAGCAAGCTGCGTAAGTGCCTTTCGTCTGTGTCAATCAACTCTGCTCACTTACCAGTCCATGCCACCCACATCTCTCTACCCCTGTCTTTTCAGTTCCTGGGAAGGACGATTCGCACCAACGCCATCCTTGATTCAGGAGCCTGCAGCTGTTTCATCGATACCACCTTTGCCAGCCGGCACGACATTCCTCTTCAGAGGAAGGCCCGCGGACTATCCGTCTTCCTGGCTGACGGTTCCCGCATTAAATCGGGCCAAGTTGTCCAGGAGACCCAACCTCTGTTCACTATCTCTTCTCTCCACCACCAGGAACTGTTAACCTTGGACGTAATCTCGTCCCCCCTGTTCCCAGTGATCCTGGGCATCCCCTGGTTGCAGGCACACGATCCGACCATCTGCTGGTCCACAGGGGAGGTCAAGTTCCAGTCCCCCTACTGCCTGGAACATTGCTTACACGAAGCTCCGGTACAACCCGCTACGCTTCTTTGTCTGGACTCTGATACTGACCTGATCCAAGCGGTACCGGAACCATACCATGAATTCTTAGACGTCTTTAGTAAACGGGGAGCGGACACCCTACCCCCACACCGCACCTATGATTGTCCCATAGAACTTTTGCCGGGGGCCGAGATTCCGTTCGGGCGTATCTTCCCCCTTTCCGAGAAGGAACAAGAGGCCCTGAAGGCCTACATTTCGGAGAACCTAAAGAAGGGGTTTATACGTCACTCCACCTCACCCGCAGGGGCCGGCATATTCTTTGTAACCAAGAAAGACCAGTCACTCCGACCCTGTGTGGACTACCGGGAGCTAAATAAAGTTACAATTAAAAATCGCTATCCCTTACCCTTAATACCGGAACTGTTTCAAAAACTAAGAGCGGCCACCATATTCTCCAAACTGGACTTAAGAGGGGCCTATAACCTAGTTCGCATCCGATCAGGTGATGAATGGAAGACTGCATTTCGTACCCGTTTTGGGCATTACGAATACTTAGTTATGCCCTTCGGCCTTTGTAATGCCCCGGCTACTTTCCAGCACCTCATAAATGAGGTCTTCAGGGACTTCCTGGACATTTTTGTCATTGTATACTTGGATGACATCCTAATCTTCTCCAGAACGCTTGAGCAGCATCGGGGGCATGTGGGCCGAGTCTTACTCCGTCTTCGTCAGCACGGATTGTACGCGAAAGCAGAGAAGTGCACCTTCGAGCAGCAGAGCATCCAATTCTTGGGTCTTCAGATCTCCCCAGCAGGCATCGAGATGGACCCGCAGAAGGTAACGGCTGTGCTGGACTGGCCGCCACCCTCTGACAAGAAGGGTGTGCAGCGTTTTGTCGGATTTGCTAATTCTTACAGAAAGTTCATCAAGGGGTTCTCGGCCATCATCTCACCAATCACACAGCTAACAAGGCAGAATGTACGGTTTCATTGGGGTCCAGAGGCCCAGGAGGCGTTTGTGAAACTCAAGGAGCGATTCACATCCGCTCCCATCCTCAGTCACCCTGACCCATCTCTCCCATACATCCTGGAAGTGGATGCCTCTGAGGTAGCAGTGGGGGCCGTGGTCTCCCAACGCCAGGGCAATAAGGACCTAATGCACCCTGTGGGCTTCTTTTCCCGGAAACTTTCACCCGCAGAAAGGAACTACGATGTCGGTGACCGAGAACTGCTAGCCATAAAATCAGCGCTGGAGGAATGGAGGTACTTGCTGGAGGGAGCAGTCCACCCTGTACTAATTTACACGGACCACAAGAATCTTGAGTACTTAAGGACGGCAAAACGTCTAAAACCACGACAAGCCCGCTGGGCCCTCTTCTTTTCACGTTTCAGCTTCCACATTACCTACCGGCCTGGATCTAAAAATGTAAAGCCAGATGCGCTTTCACGCATGTTCGACTGCCCTAAAGACTCCACACCTCCTGATACCATCCTCCCTGCAAGCAACTTCCTTCTACTACAGCCGGATTTACTGTCCCAGATCAGGGAGGCCTCCCTGAACCCGCTCCTTCCCCCAGGACTTTCACTAAATCGTAGAGAGGGGCTTCTCTGGAAGGACAGCCAGGTGTTTGTTCCCGAACCCATCCGGGTTAAAGTATTGGCCCTCCTCCACGATCACCCACTAGCAGGACACTTTGGGGCCCGAAAGACTCTTGACTTGGTGCAGCGCACCTTCTGGTGGCCTGGTCTGAAGGAATTCTGCTCCAAGTATGTCAGTTCATGCCCAGTGTGCTCCCGAAGCAAGACTACTAGGGGCCGGGCCTGGGGCCTACTCAAGCCTCTACCTGCACCTGATCGACCCTGGCGTATGATAACGATGGACTTTATAGTCGAGCTGCCCCCCTCTGAAGATCACACGGCCATCTTTGTAGTCGTTGACCGACTCTCAAAGATGGCCCACTTCCTACCCCTAAGGGGAACCCCATCTGCAGCAGAGACGGCCCGTGTTTTTATCCGAGAGATCGTTAGGTTACACGGGGTACCCAAGAATATAGTCTCGGACAGGGGAGTCCAGTTCACCTCGCGGTTTTGGAGGGCACTGTGTGATAGTCTAAAGATTGAGCTGGCCCTATCCTCAGCTTACCACCCTCAAACTAATGGGCAGACTGAGCGCACAAACCAGACCCTCGAACAATATATTAGGTGTTTCACTTCATTTGTGCAAGATGATTGGGTTTCTCTGCTGCCCTTAGCAGAATTCGCGTACAACAACGCCAGCCACTCGACCACGGGACAGTCCCCGTTTTTCGCCAATTATGGGTTCCATTTAACATTTCTACCAGATTTTCTTACAGAGTCCTCAGTTCCAGCGGTCCAGGACGCAGTGACCTTCCTAAGCCGCAACAACCAAATCCTCCAGGAAGCCATAACCAAGGCCCAGGCGGACAGTAAGAAAGCCTTTGACCAAAAGAGGAGGGGAGAGTTGAATCTGCAAATCGGGGATCAGGTATGGCTTTCCTCTTCTAATTTAAAGTTAACCTGTCCCTCTAAGAAGTTGGCACCCAAGTTCCTGGGCCCTTTTCCTGTAAAGAGGAGGATTAATGAGGTGTCCTATGAACTGTCCCTGCCAGACACCATGAAGATACATCCTGTGTTTCATGTCTCTCTATTGAAACCCTCGGTACCCGATCCCTTCCCCAATAGGGAGTCCGGGCCTCCTGAACCTGTCCTAGTGGATGGAAACGAGGAGTACGAGGTAGAAGTTGTTCTAGACTGTAGAAGGCGACAAGGGCAAAGACAGTTTCTAATCAAATGGAAGGGCTTCGGCCCAGAAAGCAATTCTTGGGAACCTGAGGACAATATACATGCTGGAAGACTAATTCGTGCTTTTTTCATTTCACACCCTGAGAAGGATGACCAACTGGGCACCCGGAGGTTGCCCCTTGTGGGGGGGCAATGTCAGGGCTCCACTTGCGACGTACGGTCGAATCGGCGCGCGCGCATGCGCACACGCGCCGCTGATTCGTCCGGGCGTCGAAACGAGGGTACGCGCCGTCGTACTCCTCAGGCGCGCGCGCGTGCGCAGCGAGCGCGGGCACGTGCGTCGCGGGCGCACACGTGACGCGTTAGCGCTGTTTGGCGCCAGTTGGCCTTTAAAAGAATGACAGCTGCACATGTCAAGTGCTGTTCGTCTGCAGTTTGCCCCTTGTTTAACCTGCCTCTGTTGTGTACTCCTGTTTACCTGATCCGGCTTCCACTTGACTCTGCTGCCTTCTCCACTCCTGATTCCGGCCTGTTGACTCTGCTTTGGACTGATACCTGAACGCTGATCTCCTGCCTGTCTGACCTCTCCATTGCCTGTGCCCACTTACCTGCCTGCCAAAGTGTATCCAGACCCGGCCTGCCTGACGACCCCTCTGCCTGCTCCCTGCATGCTGCATACTTCCAGAGTTGCTGACGCCATCTCGGGGTCACCCTACATCCGGACCCTGCTCCGCTACCTGCCAGTCTCTGCTGCTTCAACATCCAGGAGATCGCTACTGATCAGCTACGTCTCCCACAGCATCCATTCCAGGCACTCCTACCCCGCTGTGCTCACGGGACCACTGTCTCCACTCCAGTGGGCCCTGAACCAGAGCCGTAAGAGAGGCCCTCTCCCAGCGAAGTCAGGCTCACCACTCAGGTACCTAACAGCATGGCAGGTCGCCATATGTCTGGTCATGCTTGTGGTGCCCAAGCGGCTGATGTTTTGGCCACGCGAGATACGCTTGAGACAAATATTGCAAATAGCAGTGGTGCGATCTGCTGCACTCGTCTCAAAAAAGGCCCACACCAAAGAACTTTTCTGATAACATGCAGAGGCAGCGCCCTGCACAGGCGGAGCTCTGCGGTGTTGTACAGTTGCTGTGCTGGCCTCTACCTGGCCTCCAGGGGGCACCCTGCCTCGTTGGACATGTGACGCCGCATCCTCCTCCTCCTCGTCCTCCTCCTCATCCTCTCTCCCTTCAGGCACCCACGTGGAGTCAGTGACCTCATCATCCCCTCCCTCTTCACCACTAGAGCAAACCTGGCAGTAAGCTGCAGCTGGTGGAACAGTACTGCCAGATTCCTCAAGCTGGGTATCATCATCCGAGCCTTCGAATCGTTGGGCATCCTCCTGGAGCATGTACCCAACACTGTGCTCAAAGAGTTCGGGGGACTCCTCAGGAGGACATGGTGGGTCTAGGGAAGGGGTGGCTGATGATGCTCTGCCAGTACCCTGAGCCTGGGTGAGAGAGGATGAGGAGGATGAGGAGGGCTTGGTCATCCATTCTACCAAGCCTTCAGCATGATGCGGCTCCACATGTCCAGCTGCCGAAAACAAAGACGCGCGTGTCCCATGGCCACGTGCTGATGACGATGCACGACCACGTCCACGTCCACGGCCACGTCCACTAGAAACAGAGCCTGCCTGCCCTGTGTTCTTGGCTCTGCACGCTCTGCCTCCCCTTGGCGGTCTTCCAGCCATTGTAGTCGGTAGTCCTGTGGGTGCTGCTGAGAAGAATATATAGGAGCTCTGTGTGATGCCACTAACACACTAGAAGTCCTGTGGGTGCTGCTGAGAAGAAAATATAGGAGCTCTGTGTGATGCCACTAACACACTAGAAGTCCTATGGGTGCTTCTGCAAAGAAAATAGAGGAGCTCTGTGTGATGCCACTAACACACTAGAAGTCCTATGGGTGCTTCTGCAAAGAAAATAGAGGAGCTCTGTGTGATGCCACTAACACACTAGAAGTCCTGTGGGTGCTGCTGAGAAGAAAATATAGGAGCTCTGTGTGATGCCACTAACACACTAGAAGTCCTATGGGTGCTTCTGCAAAGAAAATAGAGGAGCTCTGTGTGATGCCACTAACACACTAGAAGTCCTGTGGGTGCTGCTGAGAAGAAAATATAGGAGCTCTGTGTGATGCCACTAACACACTAGAAGTCCTATGGGTGCTTCTGCAAAGAAAAAAGAGGAGCTCTGTGTGATGCCACTAACACACTAGAAGTCCTATGGGTGCTTCTGCAAAGAAAATAGAGGAGCTCTGTGTGATGCCACTAACACACTAGAAGTCCTGTGGGTGCTGCTGAGAAGAAAATAGAGGAGCTCTGTGTGATGCCACTAACACACTAGAAGTCCTGTGGGTGCTGCTGAGAAGAAAATAGAGGAGCTCTGTGTGATGCCACTAACACACTAGAAGTCCTATGGGTGCTTCTGCAAAGAAAATAGAGGAGCTCTGTGTGATGCCACTAACACACTAGAAGTCCTGTGGGTGCTGCTGAGAAGAAAATATAGGAGCTCTGTGTGATGCCACTAACACACTAGAAGTCCTATGGGTGCTTCTGCAAAGAAAATAGAGGAGCTCTGTGTGATGCCACTAACACACTAGAAGTCCTGTGGGTGCTGCTGAGAAGAAAATATAGGAGCTCTGTGTGATGCCACTAACACACTAGAAGTCCTATGGGTGCTTCTGCAAAGAAAAAAGAGGAGCTCTGTGTGATGCCACTAACACACTAGAAGTCCTATGGGTGCTTCTGCAAAGAAAATAGAGGAGCTCTGTGTGATGCCACTAACACACTAGAAGTCCTGTGGGTGCTGCTGAGAAGAAAATAGAGGAGCTCTGTGTGATGCCACTAACACACTAGAAGTCCTGTGGGTGCTGCTGAGAAGAAAATAGAGGAGCTCTGTGTGATGCCACTAACACACTAGAAGTCCTATGGGTGCTTCTGCAAAGAAAATAGAGGAGCTCTGTGTGATGCCACTAACACACTAGAAGTCCTGTGGGTGCTGCTGAGAAGAAAATATAGGAGCTCTGTGTGATGCCACTAACACACTAGAAGTCCTATGGGTGCTTCTGCAAAGAAAATAGAGGAGCTCTGTGTGATGCCACTAACACACTAGAAGTCCTGTGGGTGCTGCTGAGAAGAAAATATAGGAGCTCTGTGTGATGCCACTAACACACTAGAAGTCCTATGGGTGCTTCTGCAAAGAAAAAAGAGGAGCTCTGTGTGATGCCACTAACACACTAGAAGTCCTATGGGTGCTTCTGCAAAGAAAATAGAGGAGCTCTGTGTGATGCCACTAACACACTAGAAGTCCTGTGGGTGCTGCTGAGAAGAAAATAGAGGAGCTCTGTGTGATGCCACTAACACACTAGAAGTCCTGTGGGTGCTGCTGAGAAGAAAATAGAGGAGCTCTGTGTGATGCCACTAACACACTAGAAGTCCTATGGGTGCTTCTGCAAAGAAAAAAGAGGAGCTCTGTGTGATGCCACTAACACACTAGAAGTCCTATGGGTGCTTCTGCAAAGAAAATAGAGGAGCTCTGTGTGATGCCACTAACACACTAGAAGTCCTGTGGGTGCTGCTGAGAAGAAAATAGAGGAGCTCTGTGTGATGCCACTAACACACTAGAAGTCCTGTGGGTGCTGCTGAGAAGAAAATAGAGGAGCTCTGTGTGATGCCACTAACACACTAGAAGTCCTATGGGTGCTTCTGCAAAGAAAATAGAGGAGCTCTGTGTGATGCCACTAACACACTAGAAGTCCTGTGGGTGCTTCTGCAAAGAAAATAGAGGAGCTCTGTGTGATGCCACTAACACACTAGAAGTCCTATGGGTGCTTCTGCAAAGAAAATAGAGGAGCTCTGTGTGATGCCACTAACACACTAGAAGTCCTGTGGGTGCTTCTGCAAAGAAAATAGAGGAGCTCTGTGTGATGCCACTAACACACTAGAAGTCCTATGGGTGCTTCTGCAAAGAAAAAAGAGGAGCTCTGTGTGATGCCACTAACACACTAGAAGTCCTATGGGTGCTTCTGCAAAGAAAATAGAGGAGCTCTGTGTGATGCCACTAACACACTAGAAGTCCTGTGGGTGCTGCTGAGAAGAAAATAGAGGAGCTCTGTGTGATGCCACTAACACACTAGAAGTCCTGTGGGTGCTGCTGAGAAGAAAATAGAGGAGCTCTGTGTGATGCCACTAACACACTAGAAGTCCTATGGGTGCTTCTGCAAAGAAAATAGAGGAGCTCTGTGTGATGCCACTAACACACTAGAAGTCCTGTGGGTGCTGCTGAGAAGAAAATATAGGAGCTCTGTGTGATGCCACTAACACACTAGAAGTCCTATGGGTGCTTCTGCAAATAAAAATAGAGGAGCTCTGTGTGATTCCACTAACACACTAGAAGTCCTGTGGGTGCTGCTGAGAAGAAAATATAGGAGCTCTGTGTGATGCCACTAACACACTAGAAGTCCTATGGGTGCTTCTGCAAAGAAAAAAGAGGAGCTCTGTGTGATGCCACTAACACACTAGAAGTCCTATGGGTGCTGCTGAGAAGAAAATATAGGAGCTCTGTGTGATGCCACTAACACACTAGAAGTCCTATGGGTGCTTCTGCAAAGAAAATAAAGGAGCTCTGTGTGATGCCACTAACACACTAGAAGTCCTGTGGGTGCTGCTGAGAAGAAAATATAGGAGCTCTGTGTGATGCCACTAACACACTAGAAGTCCTATGGGTGCTTCTGCAAAGAAAAAAGAGGAGCTCTGTGTGATGCCACTAACACACTAGAAGTCCTATGGGTGCTTCTGCAAAGAAAATAGAGGAGCTCTGTGTGATGCCACTAACACACTAGAAGTCCTGTGGGTGCTGCTGAGAAGAAAATAGAGGAGCTCTGTGTGATGCCACTAACACACTAGAAGTCCTGTGGGTGCTGCTGAGAAGAAAATAGAGGAGCTCTGTGTGATGCCACTAACACACTAGAAGTCCTATGGGTGCTTCTGCAAAGAAAAAAGAGGAGCTCTGTGTGATGCCACTAACACACTAGAAGTCCTATGGGTGCTTCTGCAAAGAAAATAGAGGAGCTCTGTGTGATGCCACTAACACACTAGAAGTCCTGTGGGTGCTGCTGAGAAGAAAATAGAGGAGCTCTGTGTGATGCCACTAACACACTAGAAGTCCTGTGGGTGCTGCTGAGAAGAAAATAGAGGAGCTCTGTGTGATGCCACTAACACACTAGAAGTCCTATGGGTGCTTCTGCAAAGAAAAAAGAGGAGCTCTGTGTGATGCCACTAACACACTAGAAGTCCTGTGGGTGCTTCTGCAAAGAAAATAGAGGAGCTCTGTGTGATGCCACTAACACACTAGAAGTCCTATGGGTGCTTCTGCAAAGAAAATAGAGGAGCTCTGTGTGATGCCACTAACACACTAGAAGTCCTGTGGGTGCTTCTGCAAAGAAAATAGAGGAGCTCTGTGTGATGCCACTAACACACTAGAAGTCCTATGGGTGCTTCTGCAAAGAAAATAGAGGAGCTCTGTGTGATGCCACTAACACACTAGAAGTCCTGTGGGTGCTTCTGCAAAGAAAATAGAGGAGCTCTGTGTGATGCCACTAACACACTAGAAGTCCTGTGGGTGCTTCTGCAAAGAAAATAGAGGAGCTCTGTGTGATGCCACTAACACACTAGAAGTCCTGTGGGTGCTGCTGAGAAGAAAATATAGGAGCTCTGTGTGATGCCACTAACACACTAGAAGTCCTATGGGTGCTTCTGCAAAGAAAAAAGAGGAGCTCTGTGTGATGCCACTAACACACTAGAAGTCCTATGGGTGCTGCTGAGAAGAAAATATAGGAGCTCTGTGTGATGCCACTAACACACTAGAAGTCCTATGGGTGCTTCTGCAAAGAAAATAGAGGAGCTCTGTGTGATGCCACTAACACACTAGAAGTCCTGTGGGTGCTTCTGCAAATAAAATAGAGGAGCTCTGTGTGATGCCACTAACACACTAGAAGTCCTGTGGGTGCTGCTGAGAAGAAAATATAGGAGCTCTGTGTGATGCCACTAACACACTAGAAGTCCTGTGGGTGCTTCTGCAAAGAAAATAGAGGAGCTCTGTGTGATGCCACTAACACACTAGAAGACCTGTGGGTGCTTCTGCAAATAAAATAGAGGAGCTCTGTGTGATGCCACTAACACACTAGAAGTCCTGTGGGTGCTGCTGAGAAGAAAATATAGGAGCTCTGTGTGATGCCACTAACACACTAGAAGTCCTGTGGGTGCTTCTGCAAAGAAAATAGAGGAGCTCTGTGTGATGCCACTAACACACTAGAAGTCCTGTGGGTGCTTCTGCAAAGAAAATAGAGGAGCTCTGTGTGATGCCACTAACACACTAGAAGTCCTGTGGGTGCTGCTGAGAAGAAAATAGAGGAGCTCTGTGTGATGCCACTAACATACTAGAAGTCCTATGGGTGCTTCTGCAAAGAAAAAAGAGGAGCTCTGTGTGATGCCACTAACACACTAGAAGTCCTATGGGTGCTTCTGCAAAGAAAATAGAGAAGCTCTGTGTGATGCCACTAACACACTAGAAGTCCTGTGGGTGCTGCTGAGAAGAAAATAGAGGAGCTCTGTGTGATGCCACTAACACACTAGAAGTCCTGTGGGTGCTGCTGAGAAGAAAATAGAGGAGCTCTGTGTGATGCCACTAACACACTAGAAGTCCTATGGGTGCTTCTGCAAAGAAAATAGAGGAGCTCTGTGTGATGCCACTAACACACTAGAAGTCCTGTGGGTGCTTCTGCAAAGAAAATAGAGGAGCTCTGTGTGATGCCACTAACACACTAGAAGTCCTATGGGTGCTTCTGCAAAGAAAATAGAGGAGCTCTGTGTGATGCCACTAACACACTAGAAGTCCTGTGGGTGCTTCTGCAAAGAAAATAGAGGAGCTCTGTGTGATGCCACTAACACACTAGAAGTCCTATGGGTGCTTCTGCAAAGAAAATAGAGGAGCTCTGTGTGATGCCACTAACACACTAGAAGTCCTGTGGGTGCTTCTGCAAAGAAAATAGAGGAGCTCTGTGTGATGCCACTAACACACTAGAAGTCCTGTGGGTGCTGCTGAGAAGAAAATATAGGAGCTCTGTGTGATGCCACTAACACACTAGACGTCCTATGGGTGCTTCTGCAAAGAAAAAAGAGGAGCTCTGTGTGATGCCACTAACACACTAGAAGTCCTATGGGTGCTGCTGAGAAGAACATATAGGAGCTCTGTGTGATGCCACTAACACACTAGAAGTCCTATGGGTGCTTCTGCAAAGAAAATAGAGGAGCTCTGTGTGATGCCACTAACACACTAGAAGTCCTGTGGGTGCTTCTGCAAATAAAATAGAGGAGCTCTGTGTGATGCCACTAACACACTAGAAGTCCTGTGGGTGCTGCTGAGAAGAAAATATAGGAGCTCTGTGTGATGGGACTAACACACTTCAAGTCCTATAGGTGCTTCTGGGAACAAAATATATGATCTCTGTGTGATGGGACTAACACACTTCAAGTCCTATAGGTGCCTCTGGGAAGAAAATATAGGTCTGTGTGATGGGACTAACACACTTCAAGTCCTATAGGTGCTTCTGGGAACAAAATATATGATCTCTGTGTGATTGGACTAACACACTTCAAGTCCTATAGGTGCTTCTGGGAACAAAATATATGATCTCTGTGTGATTGGACTAACACACTTCAAGTCCTATAGGTGCTTCTGGGAACAAAATATATGATCTCTGTGTGATGGGACTAACACACTTCAAGTCCTATAGGTGCTTCTGGGAACAAAATATATGATCTCTGTGTGATGGGACTAACACACTTCAAGTCCTATAGGTGCTTCTGGGAACAAAATATATGATCTCTGTGTGATGGGACTAACACACTTCAAGTCCTATAGGTGCTTCTGGGAACAAAATATATGATCTCTGTGTGATGGGACTAACACACTTCAAGTCCTATAGGTGCTTCTGGGAACAAAATATATGATCTCTGTGTGATGGGACTAACACACTTCAAGTCCTATAGGTGCTTCTGGGAACAAAATATATGATCTCTGTGTGATGGGACTAACACACTTCAAGTCCTATAGGTGCTTCTGGGAACAAAATATATGATCTCTGTGTGATTGGACTAACACACTTCAAGTCCTATAGGTGCTTCTGGGAACAAAATATATGATCTCTGTGTGATTGGACTAACACACTTCAAGTCCTATAGGTGCTTCTGGGAACAAAATATATGATCTCTGTGTGATGGGACTAACACACTTCAAGTCCTATAGGTGCTTCTGGGAACAAAATATATGATCTCTGTGTGATGGGACTAACACACTTCAAGTCCTATAGGTGCTTCTGGGAACAAAATATATGATCTCTGTGTGATGGGACTAACACACTTCAAGTCCTATAGGTGCTTCTGGGAACAAAATATATGATCTCTGTGTGATGGGACTAACACACTTCAAGTCCTATAGGTGCTTCTGGGAACAAAATATATGATCTCTGTGTGATGGGACTAACACACTTCAAGTCCTATAGGTGCTTCTGGGAACAAAATATATGATCTCTGTGTGATGGGACTAACACACTTCAAGTCCTATAGGTGCTTCTGGGAACAAAATATATGATCTCTGTGTGATTGGACTAACACACTTCAAGTCCTATAGGTGCTTCTGGGAACAAAATATATGATCTCTGTGTGATTGGACTAACACACTTCAAGTCCTATAGGTGCTTCTGGGAACAAAATATATGATCTCTGTGTGATGGGACTAACACACTTCAAGTCCTATAGGTGCTTCTGGGAACAAAATATATGATCTCTGTGTGATTGGACTAACACACTTCAAGTCCTATAGGTGCTTCTGGGAACAAAATATATGATCTCTGTGTGATGGGACTAACACACTTCAAGTCCTATAGGTGCTTCTGGGAACAAAATATATGATCTCTGTGTGATGGGACTAACACACTTCAAGTCCTATAGGTGCTTCTGGGAACAAAATATATGATCTCTGTGTGATGGGACTAACACACTTCAAGTCCTATAGGTGCTTCTGGGAACAAAATATATGATCTCTGTGTGATGGGACTAACACACTTCAAGTCCTATAGGTGCTTCTGGGAACAAAATATATGATCTCTGTGTGATTGGACTAACACACTTCAAGTCCTATAGGTGCTTCTGGGAACAAAATATATGATCTCTGTGTGATTGGACTAACACACTTCAAGTCCTATAGGTGCTTCTGGGAACAAAATATATGATCTCTGTGTGATGGGACTAACACACTTCAAGTCCTATAGGTGCTTCTGGGAACAAAATATATGATCTCTGTGTGATTGGACTAACACACTTCAAGTCCTATAGGTGCTTCTGGGAACAAAATATATGATCTCTGTGTGATGGGACTAACACACTTCAAGTCCTATAGGTGCTTCTGGGAACAAAATATATGATCTCTGTGTGATTGGACTAACACACTTCAAGTCCTATAGGTGCTTCTGGGAAGAAAATATAGGTCTGTGTGATGGGACTAACACACTTCAAGTCCTATAGGTGCTTCTGGGAACAAAATATATGATCTCTGTGTGATTGGACTAACACACTTCAAGTCCTATAGGTGCTTCTGGGAACAAAATATATGATCTCTGTGTGATTGGACTAACACACTTCAAGTCCTATAGGTGCTTCTGGGAACAAAATATATGATCTCTGTGTGATGGGACTAACACACTTCAAGTCCTATAGGTGCTTCTGGGAACAAAATATAGGAGCTCTGCCTGCCTGCCAGGAACACACTACAAGTCCTATAGGTGCTTCTGGGAAGAAAATATAGGAGCTCTGCCTGCCTGCCACGAACACACTACAAGTCCTGTAGGTGCTTCTGGGAACAAAATATAGGAGCTCTGCCTGCCTGCCAGGAACACACTACAAGTCCTATAGGTGCTTCTGGGAACAAAATATAGGAGCTCTGCCTGCCTGCCACGAACACACTACAAGTCCTATAGGTGCTTCTGGGAACAAAATATAGGAGCTCTGCCTGCCTGCCAGGAACACACTACAAGTCCTATAGGTGCTTCTGGGAACAAAATATAGGAGCTCTGCCTGCCTGCCACGAACACACTACAAGTCCTATAGGTGCTTCTGGGAACAAAATATAGGAGCTCTGCCTGCCTGCCACGAACACACTACAAGTCCTATAGGTGCTTCTGGGAACAAAATATAGGAGCTCTGCCTGCCTGCCACGAACACACTACAAGTCCTATAGGTGCTTCTGGGAACAAAATATAGGAGCTCTGCCTGCCTGCCACGAACACACTACAAGCCCCTCTTTCTAAATCAATCTAAATGAATGAATCTATCTAACTCAATCTCTCTAAGTAAATCTCTCTAACTAACTAAATCCAGCAGAGTGTCACAGATCTAGCCTGCTCTATCTGCGCCGGAACAGCATGTGACCGGCGCAGACGGCGTGGCGGCCTTTTATAGGGGGGGGCGTGTACTACAGCCCCTGAGCTGTAATTGGCTACAGGCGTCCTGCCTGTAGCCAATTATGGCTCTTCGAGTTTCCGGGGCTGTGATTGGCCAAGCATGCGGGGTCACAGTGCATGCTTGGCCAATCATCAGCCAGCAATGCACTGCGCCGGCCGCAATGCATTGCGGGGCCGCGCGCATCACACGAACGTGATGCGAGCGGCCAAAATAGTTCTGGGCTCGCCGAGCGAGCGAACGCCCGGTGCTCGATGCGAACGTGGGTTCGCATCGAGCACCGGGCCCATCCCTACTGGAGACATCTCCACCCATCTGTTCCATTCAATTAGAACAAAGACACAGGGTAAATACTACCTGATGTGTCTATCTCCTGCCCTCCATTACCCTTCTGGACCAATCATACTACAGCACACATCATTTAAAGAACTTTCTCACCATGCTTCATTACATAATGTACATGTAGTAGAGCAGAAGAGCTGGACATGGCCTTAATACAATAATGATGCATGGTGAGAAAAAAAATGTTTCACAGAGCATCATTAGTGCATTACAAACATGTTCTCCTCTGGCTGTCTACTGTGCATGCAATAATAACATGCTTTAGATAAGTTACTCTGACCACTCCACCAAATTTTTCAGTGCCCCCACCTGGGCCACAACACATGTAAAGTGAAAGCCAGTCTTAACATGTCTAGATGCCAGCAGTTAAAAGAGATCAACAGTCAGCAACACCCAAAATGTCACAATATCATTATTAATGATGGATCTCTTCTACTCTTATCTAGGATAAGGGTCTGATATGTATTTTTAGGTGAGGTTAGGTTAGGTTTTAGGTGTTTTTTTTTGTGGGGTCGACTTTAGAAATACTGAATTATTTGCCTCCCAAGCTGCATGCCTGAATTAGGGTCTGGTGTGGTTCTGAGGGAAAATGCAAGAAAAAAAAACAGTGTAGGGTCCCTCTCAATATCCAAAGCAGACCCTTATCCTAGATAGGGATTTGGTATAGATTTAAAATGGGGACCCCATGCAAAAAAAAAAAAAACCTTGTGTGGAGACCCCCTAATATTCATACGAGGCCTTTGTACGGGCATGTCGTTTGGCTGGCCAGAAATGGGCCTCCAGCCTTAACCACATTGACTCGGGACCGGCTCTATTGCTCTCTTCTGTAAGAGTGACTGAAAGTATTCAAAAACTATTTGTGTTTTGTGTTGGCATCGGGGGAGTTTTGTGCGGGTAAATCAGGGTAGCTCTGGAGGGTTCATAAACTCCCAATGCGCAAATTGGCATAGTCGGGTACCAACTGGGCCAGCTTGGATGGAAAGACTCTCAAAAGGGTTTCTGCGTTGTGCCCTGTTTAGCTTTGTTCACCCGTGAAGGTGACATTTGAGGGTTCCTCCAACCTCTTCTGATGTTTCTGTTTGTTCCAAATGACCTTCTGTCTTTTAGTTTATTTGCTATTGTCTTCATTCTGGTTGGCATTGACGCCTGGGCTTCAGGTCTTGCGGGATCAACCCTGACTTGCCCCCCCCTCACCTTCAAGATAGCAGCTTCTAGTTTTCTACCGAACAAGGCCATTCCATCAAAAGGAATTCAGCACCAATTGGTTTTTGACGACCCTTCTGCCATCCATGGCTTGAGCCATAGCGCTCTTCTTGCCATTACGGATGATAGCATTATTCTGGCCAAACTCCGCAGCATGTTGATCGCAGCTTCGCCCACAAAGTCACCTGCCATCTTAATTTTGCCTAGTATCTTTGTTACTAGCGTGTTTCCTGAGTCTGCCGTCAGTTCTGTCTCCACATTCTCCGCCCATGTTGTTATGGCTTTGGCTACTGACGTTAGGGCCAATGCTGGCCTGCAGGCACTTTATGCGACCGTATAGACTTGCTTTAGTTCTATGTCTATTTTCCTTTCTGATACATCCTTAAAGGAGACCGCGTCTAGCTAGTCTGATGACAGCTGCGTCTACTAGCAGCGGTTCTTCCCATGCCTGGACCTCCTCCTTCTTGAAGGGGTACATTTTCTCGAACCTGTTGGACAGAGATGGTTTCCTGTCGACCTTTTTCCATTTATTATACACAACCTCTCTTACTTCCTTAATCAAGGAAAACGAGAGCATCGTTTTCTTTAATTGCGGGTAGTATTTCCTGTTTTTTGCAGGCAGTGTAACTTCCTCCTCCCACTTGAGGGCTTCTCTTATTGCTCTTACTAGGGGCTGCACAAGAACAATGCCAAACCCGGAAAATGATTCTTGATTCTGGAGAGGGGGCCTTTTCCCCCGGCGAACCGGAAGTCGACCTGATGCCATCTTGGTACACCTTCGACAGCTGGAAGTCCGTTGGACGCCATCTTAGATAGACAGCCCTTAGCCAGCCGCCAAAAGTCCCCCGCCACTATTTTGGAAGTGGGTGCTGCCCTGCATCTCGTGTCCCCGCTGTCTGCTAGCCTCCTGGCCATTTGGCGAGTGTCCCAGGCCCCTACCACCATAAGGGGGGATCCCCTGTGCTCATGGAGAGTAGTGGCAGTAATGAGGGTAATCATGCTGCCCGAATGTATGAGGGGGGGGAATCGTGTCCTACCTGCCACCAGAGACCAGTATCCCAGCCCCCCCAGCATCTGGACCTCAGGGGTCTCCATCTTATGGAAGATTTACAACCGAACAGAGGGGCTTCACCACAGAAAAGAGGCTGAACCTGTGCGGCTGGCCAGATGAATCCGGCAAGGTGAGGGTAAAAATGAAAAAAAAATATTTCTGCAGTTATAACCCTCTGAGCATTTGAGGAAAAAATGAGAATGGCACCTAGGGGGAGGCGACTTATTTAAATATAGTATAACCAGTCCTGATTGGGCGAGAGGCGGAGCCTATCTCATACGTGTATGCTGTCATGCTTGTGTCAGGAAATATATAATCATAAATATTTTCATTTAGTTTTTGGTTGCAATTTCCTATGCTACCTTTGACTTTAACAAGCATGGCATTTTTGGATTAGCTTATGCAACCAGGATCAGCCCAGTCATCCAGCTCTGTTACAGGAGTCTGTGGCTTTGTAAATTATAGGACAGTACAGAATATAAGAACCAATAGCTATCCTGTGAGAGGCACTAATATCTGTTACCATTGCTTAATCTTCTTCTAACATTGATGTTGAAAGGTGTTTTCGTTTAAAGTCATATTATTTACTTTAATATTGTTTTTTACATTAATAAAACAGTCAAGCTCTTTTCAGTCTTGCTTCATAAAAAGGTCTGCTTTGGCTTCTTAGAGCGTGCTTAATCAAAGGGATATATAGCAACATATTTCAAAAAGTATTAAATTCTATTGTGCTATACCGCTGGATGTCAAAGATTGCAATAATATGGACAATAAGATTACTTACCGGTACATAATATTGAGTGAAAGCATTAGGTTAACACTTCTAATATAAAATGCCTGGAGATTTTCATGCTATTGTCAAAAGAGGTGCAACAGAGGCTTGATTCCAGTGTGAAATAAACCATTGTGATAGAAAAAAGAATAAAGTGGATCTATGCTAAAAATCTAAAGTTTAGCTGTTAAACATGAATTTATTAGCATAGCTCAACCACTTCAGCCCCGAACCAATTGGCAGCCAAAGGACCAGGCCCCTTTTTGCGATTCGGCACTGTGACGCTTTAACTGACAATTGCGCGGTCGTGCGACGTGGCTCCAAAACAAAATTGGCGTCCTTTTTTTCCCACAAATAGAGCTTTCTTTCGGTGGTATTTGATCGCCCCTGCGGTTTTTATTTTTTGCGCTATAAACAAAAATAGAGCGACAATTTTGAAAAAAATGCAATATTTTTAGCTTTTTGCTATAATAAATATCCCCCAAAAATATATAAAAAAACTTTTTTTTTCCTCAGTATTGGCCGATACGTATTCTTCTACATATTTTTGGTAAAAAAAATTGCAATTAGCGATTATTGATTGGTTTGCGCAAAAGTTATAGCGTTTACAAAATAGGGGATAGTTTTATAGCATTTTTATTAATATTTTTTTTTTTTACTAGTAATGGCGGCGATCAGCGATTTTTATTGTGACTGCGACATTATGGCGGACACATCAGACATTTTTGACACATTTTTGGGACCATTGGCATTTATACAGCAATCAATGCTATTTAAATGCATTGATTCCTGTATAAATGACAGTTGTAGTGAAAAACTTAACCACTAGGGGGAGGGGAGGGGTTATGGGCTCTGACGTGTGTGTGTCTTTTTACATTAGGGGCGGGGCTGATGTCTGACGTCATTGATCGGCTTTCCCGATGACTGGGAACAGCCAATCAATGACAGGCAGAGTAGGAAGCGCGGGGAGAGGTTTGTTTACACATACATCTCCCCGTTCTTCAGCTCCGTGACCCGATCGCGGGACACCAGCGGCGATCGGGTCCGCTGGTCCCGCGGCCGGGGTCACGGAGCTCCCGACCGGGTCGCGAGCGCGCCGCTGGCGGTGCGCGCGCAACCCACGGGCAGGCATTTAAAGGGCCACGTACAGGTACGTGGTTTTTCCTGCCCGTGCCATTCTGCTGATGTATATATGCAGTGGGCGGTCGGGAAGCGGTTAATGTAATAAGGAAAAAAAATTGGTAAAAAATGTACCTTTAGCAAATAATTTCTGTTTAAAATCAAGAGTTCATTCAGAACAGAGACCAGTCACTAGCGGTGTGCCATAAGGCCCTGTTCTGTTTATTCTGCTTGTGAGTGATATAACTAAAAGTTTGGTGGGTAAGGTTTATCTTTTGCTGATGACACAAAAGTGTGCAATAGGGTTGATATAATATAGAACAAACAACAGGACAGCCAAAGGTAGTATGAGAGAAAGAAACACAATCTAAGTTCTCTCCATTAAACCAATAGTCCAATTACTGATGGCAGGGACAAGATTGATGCAGATGCAATGTGGGATGGGTCATCATGTAGTAAGCTGCACTGTGATCCCCATCTGTGCCTGGATGCACAGATGCTGACCAATGATCTCCCTGCAAGTGAGAGAGAGGCAGAGCCGCCTACACTGATGGGAGGTGCTAGAGCCTTGCCAGGTATGTGAGATGTGTGACGGATCCTGTACTCAAGGTGTCCACCGTAAATGCTTCCTAAGTCCTGGAACATGAGTCCAATGGATCTGGTTATAGGGACCCCCAAGAACTAGACAACACCAGTCTTGGAGTACATCAGGAATTATCTTTATTTATGACATGTCACACAAATTTACACAGCCAGATGACTAAAACCTAACCTAATTAGCATGAGCTAATTATCTTAATCAACACTGGACTCCTTCATTCAATTGCAGGGTTAATTAGCACATACAACAATAGGTGAAATACTCTTACAAGCCAGACTATACTCATTTACACAACAGACAGGTGGCTGGAGTTCATGACATTAGCATCTGACAGCTTGTGTCCCAACAGTGTCATTCAGTCTATTGCTAATATGCCAAATACATATACAGAGTCTATGTGTCTTGGGGGGCCAGCAGCCACCTGAATCCAAGTAACACCAGTTCAGGGGTTCCCAGGCATGCAGCTCAAAGAGCACCGTTCCCCCAAATGCCAGGGCCCATAATTGCAAGGCAATAGGCTCGCATTCAGTCCCCTCCAACAGCCTCTGTCCCGGCTAGGTCTGTCACATTTCTCCCCTTTCGGCAGGAGACTAACACAGGAGGAGACCCCAGACGGGTTGACTCCGAAGTTAGTCCATAGTTCCAGTCCTCTAATGCCTGTACCCACACAGTACCCCAAACAAATTGTTTCAAACAGAGCACTACTCACCCAGCCATCCTCTGCCTCTCTCATAGAACATATCCGCCGCTGGGGAGAGGCCTGGACTGGCCCTTCTCCCTGGAGTCTTTTCAGCCGCTGGAGAGAAGACAGGGTGACTGGGCTCACTCCATCATGGTGTCATCATTCTTGGGCGCCGTCTGCTGCTGGACAGTGTGACCGATTGCCCCAGCTTCCTGAAGCTGTAGAGACATTGTAGGTGCTAGGCAGAGGCTAGCGGCGCTCTGCCCTGTTGCCAGTGATTCGGCTGGGAGTAGCAGCTTTACTACCTCAGCTTGTTGCTGGAGAGAGGGGCCAACTACCCCGGCTCCCTGGAACTCCACAGTTGTTGCTGATGCTGGACAGAGGTGGGTAGCACTCTGCTCTGTTGCCAGCACTTCTGCTGGGGACTCCACATCCTCCGCTCTGGTTAACCGTTGGGGCAGGAGGCTGGCTTCCTCCACTCCCAAATTGTGTAGCTGCCATTGGGAAGGGGAGCCGGCTGCTTCCTTTTCCATTCCCTCATCTTGCTGCTGGGATGACATGTCTGTGGTATTGTCTCCCAGGTGCACGGATCTTTGTTGGGGAGGAAAAAACGCTTTCTCCACCCTGGCCGACTGTTGAGGAGGGACAACAAACACCTCCTCTCCCTTCTCCCCCTGTATCTGCTGCTGGAAAGTGATCGCCACCTTCTCACCCTGAGCCTCCAAAACTGACACAGGTGTGGGGCAGAGGTCTTGGACCCTCTGTCCGGTGACCAGCGCTTTAGCTGGGGAAGTTCCTTGTAACTTCCCAGATACTGCTGTTGATGCTGGGCAGAAGTTAGCAGATCTCTGCCCTGTTGTCAGCACTTCAGGTTTGGGGACGGCAATCTCCAGAGTTTCCACTGCCGATTCTCTGGCATGCTGCTGAGTGTGTTCTAGTAGTTTCCTGTATGCCCTTTCCAGATGCTGTTCCTTCCTTAACAAATGGTCCAGAACAGGTTTAAGCTCTGAGACCCCTGCAAGACCAAGCATAGCCTCTCTATATTCTTGCAGGTCCTCAAGGGTAGGTTCCCCTTCAACGCCAAACATAAAACGATCTGTAAGGCTCTCCCACAGCAATCCAGGGCCTCCAAAGTCATATCCCTCCGGAGAGCATTCTGTTGTCTCCCCTAAATATCCCTGCTCTGCGTTCCATTGCAGAGCCCGATAATGATTGTCCAGCTTTATCTCCTGCTGGACCAGCCTGTCCAACTCAGTCACCCATTGCTCCTGGGGCTGCTCTCCCAGGAATGCCATCCGCAATGCCCATTGGTCACTGGCCCGTTGCTCTTGGGTTGGAAAGAACTTGCCCTGTTTTATACCAGCGAGCTGGAGGGCTCCAATCGACAGCTCCACCCGAATCTGCTGCCTGAGCTCCAGGTATTCATCCTCAGACACAGTCCTGGTGTATGCTGAAAGGATGATCCGCAGCAGCCCCAGGAACTCTGATGTCAGATCCATATCTCCGCTGGGGTGACCGAAGTCTTCTATCCCGATCTTGGATCCCGGTGGAGGTTTGGATGTCCTAGACTGCAGGAAGCACGATCCCACTGCTTGCCAACAATGTGACGGATCCTGTACTTAAGGTGTCCACCGTAAATGCTTCCTAAGTCCTGGAACATGAGTCCAATGGATCTGGTTATAGGGACCCCCAAGAACTAGACAACACCAGTCTTGGAGTACATCAGGAATTATCTTTATTTGACATGTCACACAAATTTATACAGCCAGATGACTAAAACCTAACCTAATTAGCATGAGCTAATTATCTTAATCAACATTCAATCATTTAATTGCAGGGTTAATTAGCACATACAACAATAGGTGAAATACTCTTACAAGCCAGACTATACTCATTTACACAACAGACAGGTGGCTGGAGTTCATGACATTATCATCTGACAGCTTGTGTCCCAACAGTGTCATTCAGTCTATTGCTAATATGCCAAATACATATACAGAGTCTATGTGTCTTGGGGGGCCAGCATCCACCTGAATCCAAGTAACACCAGCTCAGGGGTCCCCAGGCATGCAGCTCAAAGAGCACCGTTCCCCCAAATGCCAGGGCCCATAATTGCAAGGCAATAGGCTCACATTCAGTCCCCTCCAACAGCCTCTGTCCCAGCTAGGTCTGTCACAAGATGCAAGGAAGCTTTTGGGGGGTAGATATGAGGGCTGTGGAGGGAGATGTAGGTAGAGGTCAGAGCTGAGGAGGGGTGGAAGTGAGATGTGGACAGCCTGTGAAAGAGAACTGAACCCTGCACTCTGTGAGTAACACACTCCTCAACCCTGCACTCTGTACACAACGCACCCCAGAACTCTGGGCATCCCTGAAACTTCACTCTCTACATAGAGTATTATTGAACCTTGATCTCAGGACATTGTGTACCACTGCATTCTGCACACAAGGCACTCCTGGTACAGTAATATCTTGGTTTGCAAGCATAATTCGTTCCAGAAGCATGCTTGTAATCCAAAGCACTCTTATATCAAAGCATATTTTCCCATAAGAAATAAAGGAAAGTCAAAGAATTAGTTCCACAACCATTTATTCATATTAAAATTATCAAAATATGAGCAAAAGCTCATATTAATACTGTATAGTACTGTAGTAGGAATACTGTATTCAATTTTTTTTTTTGTTCTATTGAACAAAAAAAAAAGAATCACAGTTTTAATGTAAAAAAAAAAAGAATTACACTCACAATGTTAAGGAGTCTGGAGCTCATCCATGTAAAGCCTCTGTGTATATTACAGTAAAGCCGCTGGTGTACACTGTACAGCGATATATGTGGCCAAAGGTTCGGGGGCGATGGTGGCTTCTGGAGAACTCGGAGACACTCGGGAACAGTTGACATCACTTCCGGGTGCTGCAAACGCACGTTACGCCCACCCCACCCAGCTTGGAGTGTCTCTGGGTGTCGGGCGAAAGCTTTAGTGTACATATACACAGCGGTTTTACATGGATGAACACCAGACTCCTTAACATTGTGAGTGTAATTCTTTTGTTTTTACAGTAAAACTACTGCTTGTATATGAAAACAGCGTTTGTATATCAAGACAAATGTAAAAAAAAAATGTTGCTAGTCTTTCAAAACACTTGTATACCACGTTACTTGTAAACCAAGGTATTACTGTATTTATTGCCTTTTTCAGATCCTTCCACTGTTGGTGTAATTTGGCCATGCCCACCATTCAATGTGGTTTGTCGGGGTACGTGGTTGAGTTCCGGCAACTATGCTTTGTGAAAATAAAAAGCCCTGTATAAATTTATATAGCCTTACAGATACAACCACCCATAATGCTGATGTGGCCTGTGATGAAACTGAGTTTGACACTCCTGGTCTAAGTGTTAAAAAGTCCCTGACACCAGGGTAAACAAATGTTTTGTTTTATTTATTTTTCTTTTATAGTGCTCTATTTTTACATCTATCTACCCCCTCTGGGCAAAAATGTTACTTAGGCTGGCTTCACACTGGGGCGGTGCGGGGCGGCGACGGTAAAGCAGCGCTATATTTAGCGCTGCTTTACCATCGTTTTTCCCGCGGTATGCGGCCGCTAGCGGGGTGGTTTTAACCCCCGCTAGCGGCCGCAAAAGGGTTAAAAACCTCCGCAAAGCGCCGCTGCAGCGGCGGTTTGCGGGCGGTATCCCCGCGGTTTCCCATTGATTCCAATGGGAAGGAGCGGTATAGGAGCGGTGAATACACCGCTCCTTCACCGCTCCAAAGATGCTGCTAGCAGGACTTTTGTTGCGGTCCTGCTAGCGCACCGCTCCAGTGTGAAAGCCCGCCGGCTTTCACACTGGAGTGAATGGGGCCGGTTCTTTCAGGCGGTACACAGGCGCTATTTTTAGCGCCGTACCGCCTGAAAACCGCCCCAGTGTGAAAGGGGCCTTACTGCAGAGTTACCGGCACGGAAAAGTGAGAAGAATTAGACAATTCTGGGCATGTTGGATTTTTCTCTTTCCAGCTGCCCTCTGCTAATCCTTCCCCAGTTGGTGGGCTTTTTCTGCATAGCATTGGTATGGGAGTGTATGAGACACCATTTTTTGTTCCTTTATCACCTGGTGGTGATATTGGCTTCCTCCATGTTGGCTGTTTTCTTTTCCCTCTCTGCAGGGTAACAGCTTTCTGAGTATGGGATGCCCCCACAAATACAAACCTGTAGAATAGCATACTTTTAAATGGACAACCACCCTGTTTATTTTTTCAAGTTGTATTTTGTGACTACATTTGTGTTTATTTAAAACCACTGACACATCTTGGAAAGGATTGCAAAAGATGAAACAGCACAGTGGCTAAGTGGTTAGCACTTCTGTTTGACAGCACTAGGGTTGCTGGTTTGAGTCCCAACCATGACATTACCTGCCTGGACTTTGTATGTTCTCCCTGTGCTTGGATTTTTTCCCATACTCCAAAAACATGCTTGTAGGTTAATTGTATCCTGTCTAAATTGGTCCTAGTATGTGTATATATGAATTTGAGTTAGGGACCTTAGGTGGTGAGCTCCTTGTAGGCAGGGACTGATGTGAAGTGCTGTGTAAATTGACAGTGATTTATAGGTGCCTGTAATAAAATAAATAAATATGCTGAACACCTTTCACCTGGAGGAGTGAATATACAGTATTCTATGAAATATATATATAAACCATTTTTGTGATTGGTACTAGTGCTCTATTTTGAACTAAGCTACGTTATTTACACTTTAGAAGGCTTAGCTTAGGAAATGTATGTGTTGTGTATGTAAATGTTATTATATGTACAAATAAACATATTTTTTTTTTTAAATAAATATCTGGATATATGATTCTTTTGGTGCTATAGCATAAAGTACCTATTTTAAATATGGAGTGTTTCTAACAAATCAAACACATGACCCATATGTTGCAAAGAAAAATGTCTCCTTCAACTGATAACTATTTTGAATATAAAAAAAAAAAAAAAAAAAAAAAAATATCTTAAAGTGTGTGAAATCTCTGTTCTACTTATGTAGGCATTTTGTCTCTTGTGTAATTTCCTAGTATTCCCAACAGATTGTGACAGCTCTAATTTAAAATTCTCAGGTAAAATGGAGATGTTTGCAGGAGAAAGAAGACATTTTGACAGATGAAAAATAGCTGGCAGAAAGTATTTCTGCTGTGTGACTGAATGACTTACATCCATATTGTCAATTCATTAAAATGAAAATTAATTTAGCTGTAGATAGATAGATAGATAGATAGATAGATAGATAGATAGATAGATAGATAGATAGAGGAAACATTTTGTACTAAAAAATTTTTTAGCACATTTTCCTTATGTAAGCACTAAGAGGGAAAACACGTAGTACATTCAAAGTTTTGCCAGTGTTTGTAATAGGTTTTCTATCACTGTCTGCCTCTGAGACAAAGTGACAGCAGATTCCCATTTCTGTGAGTGCCATTGGCAAGGCGTTCTGAACCATAGCTATTCATGTTGTTTGGAAGATGGATTGGGTTCCAGCAGACCATTCTGAACAGCTGGGAGGTGTATCTCACTATCCTCCCGGGAAATACTCACATCTTCCCACTGGCTCTAATTAATTAATCATTACCCAAAGATTACCAATTAGATAAAGGGTTTTAAGTGATTTTTAACTGCAGTACAGTGCAGGAAATACAATAAACAATTATTGTTTACTACACCTGACCTGGATAACAGATAAGAATGTGTAATCAGCAAAGTGCTATTATTATTCATCCACTCAGATAAAAGCTGCTTTTGTAGCTATTTTACAAGAAAATGATCGGTTCTGTCTTTACCGGCGTAGATTAAAACAAATAGGAATGGTTAAAGTCAGTGTCCCAATTATTGTGGAGTTTAAACAAGGATGTTACAAGAAAGTGTAACTCAGACTAAACAAAGTAACATATTTACTTCATAGTTTCAACTTTTCTAGACAGTGACACATCATTATTTTATTTTACTTATTTATTGATTTATTTATTTCTGTTTGTAAGTGTGAAAACATAGAGGATTTAAAGCACCAAAAACTATTTTAAGTAGTAAATCTGAAATACCACATGCTTTTTATAAAATAAATACAGAAATAAATAAATACAGTCTATTTGTTATTCCCGAATCATTTCAAAATATGAAGGTGCTTTAGTGGAGCTGGGAGGGATGATCACAATGCTTCTTAGCAGAGGCTTGCAAATAAAGCTTGATGCCACATACACACGATCGGAAATTCCGCCAGCAAAAGGCCGATGTGAGCTTTTGGTCGGAAAATGCGACCGTGCGTAGGCTCTATTGGACTTTTGCTGGTGGAATTTCGGCCAGTAAAAGATTGAGAACATGCTCTCAATTTTTCAGACGGAAAAAAGTTTCTATCGGGAATTCCAAACGTCTGTGGCAATTCCGATGCGCAAAATTCTGCGCATGCTCGAGGACAATTTGACGCATGCTCGAAAGCAGTGAACTTCATTTTCGCAGCTCGTCGTAGTGTTGTACGTCACTGCGTTCTTGAATTTGGTATGACCGTGTGTAGGCAACACAAGCTTGAGTGGAATTCTGACGGAAAAAAAACATCCAAGGCTTTTCCGACGATAATTCCGCTCGTGTGTACGCGGCATAACAGTACATTATGAGATAGAGAAACTCTGCATATGTCAAAATGATCAGTTGATCCAGCAAATCATATTTCTTATTGGTCCCAGACTCCAAAGCCATCCTTGGGTTTGAATGTATGGATGTACAGCAGTAAAAACCTAAACAGGGTTATAACCTTTCCTCACTCTATCCAAAACCAAGAAAAAAATCTTTGGCTGGAAATACATACCAACCTAGTTCCCTATTTCACCTCTAAAGTCCAACCTCATACCCCCTTTTTGTCATTCCCATTTTTTTTTGTCCATCTCCCCTTATTCTCACAGCCCTTTACTCTCTTTCTACCTTATTCTATCCCTCTCACTGACCTAATTCACAATTTGAAACCTTTGAAAAGAACTTAAAGGACCTGCAAATTCTGATTGGCCCCTCACTTGCAGACACCCATAATCTTTAACGTTCATTGACAGGTGGAAGCTGTTATGTATAATAGTGGTAATAATACCACTATTATGCATAACATTCAGCTTCCATTGAATGGGTAAATGTTTGGACATTCATTTAGACACCCAAAGAGCCAATGTTGAGGCCAAACTAGTTCAGACAGAACAGTAAGCTCATCCTTAGTTCCCACACATAATAACTTTATTCATGGGTGGGAGAGACTGCTTGCAAAAAGATGACATCCATAATCCAGATATTTGCCCATGGAAATTCTATTAACTGGCTCAGTACTTACAGCATGTATTTAAAGGGGAATTACAATGTGAGAAATGACGCAGCACTATATACCACCATAAATAGAGCAATCCTTATTGATATACTACAGCATTTTTTATCTTTTTGACACTGTTATTATTGTCCAGATCTAGACAAAGAGACTAAAGTCACAAGGACAGGTAATGAAGAAAATAGCCTTATCTATAAAAAAGACAACAAAAATAAAAACCCAGCAAAGGTTTTAACTCTTCCACATGCTAACAAAAAATATTTTTACCTTTTCTTTGTGTCCCTGTTGAAGAGATTTATTCTTACTTTCTGTCTCATTGTCCACCTAGAGGAACAAGAAGGGATACAGACAGTAATAAAACAGCAGTAAAAACAGAGGTTCTAACATTTTCACACATTGTTTAAAACAAAAAGAAAAAAGTCTTGAGTTCCACTTTTTTTTCCTTTGAAAAGCGAGTGATTTTGGGTGTTCTTTATTTTGTTTTTTTTCCTTTGAAAAGTGAGTGATTTTTGGTGTTCTTCATTTTTTTTCTAGTTGATTGTTGAGAACACTCCCTTTGATTCTATAAGTGATCTTAATAGAAAGGTAAATTTGATACATATTGAATGCTTTCTAGGGTGGTTCTGTGTGGAATATTTGCGATGTATATGCGTTTATATACACAATACTTTGCCTCCACATGATTTATATATATGTGGACATGGTTGATTTTCATGTATATGCGCATCCTTTCCATCATGTATATTGTGCCAGAGCGTTGCCCTGCCAGGGTCTAGAAGGAGGATGTGACCCAGAATTCTCAACCAGACGGGTTGAGGGGCTCCAGGGAGCATGTAACATGAAGAGGGAACTGGCCTTTCAGTTTCCTCAGTGTTTTATAAAGTCCACTTTGGGACCTGGAGCTTAGGGATTTCTGAGAGATCCGGGAGGGATGGGTCCTAATTTTGAGAACAGCCAGCATGCTGATTGGTCAGGTGTGTGCTGGACTTTTAGTAATAACCTGACCATGGTTCTGGGCTCCACCCCAGCAGACAGGAAGTCTGAGTACCAGGAGTCAGGAGGGCTCCACGGGGGAGCCAGTGCAGCAAGAGGCTGTTAGCTGTGTGTACCAAGGTGGTTGGTGAAAGAGTCTGTATATGACAGACAAGGGCCTGGAGGGTAAGGCCAGAGCTGCAGTGCTGCAAGTGAGAGCCAACTAGGCTGAATGTATTTTTGTTGATGAAAAGGAATGCTGAAACCCCTGCGAGGGAAACCTATCTTTGTTTGTTGGACTTTCTTTTAATAAAAATGGGCAAACAATGCCCTTAAAAAGAAGAACCAGCGAGTGGTGGAGTCCTTCAAACTCTACATTTGATGCTAATCCTTTACAATATGGTTTAGCATCTCATTGTTTCCTCTTATCCTTGAACAGTCTTTAAGAAGTCTTTAATAAGCATTAAATCACACAATTAGATTCAATTTGTGATATATGTGATTTATATTGGTATATATATATATATATATATATATATATACATGTTTTTTCGCTCATTTTTCTATTTTTGTTTTTAATACATTTCTTGCTTACATGTTTACATAATCTATTTTTTGTTTTGACTATTTTATGATCAGATGTTTTAGCATTCAATAAATGTTTTTATGTCAGTGAAGTTTTGTGTTGATTGCTCTTTAACTACAGGTGTTTTGTGGTAGGTGTTTGATTTGATATACGCCTTTAAATAGCTTTTATTGTGAGCATTTCAATTGTTGTGAACTAGCACGGTTCTTTTTGTGTGAAACGCGTCAACTGATCATCATTGCAATTTTGTCTGGCTCATGACAATAAATACATTTCTACAGCATCTTTTGGATCCAAGTGTGCGATCAATCTTTTCTTCTCTTTGTGATATTGCCTAGGGTGATGAGCCAGGATTAGCACCTTTCGTGTCCATTTTAGTGTCCATTTTCTCTGCCTGAAGCGGTGTGTGCACACTTGTTCTGTTTCCACTTTAAAGAGAACTCATGAGGGTAAAAATATGGAGAGAGGTTGAATTGCTTTTAAAGTTGCAGGCTGTTACCTTGTTCTTGGCTTGTTCTTACTCACCTGGAACTTACTTAGCACTTACCTTGAAACAGGTATGCAAAACAGGAGTTTATTACAGGAGTTTAAATATTTTGGTCTTTACCAACTGCATACTTCTTCCAGGTCAGTATTGCAATAGGTAGTGAAGGTATGGGAAGATCCAAGTCTAGGGAATTCATAGACCTCAATGCAGAGCACCTAGAATCCTGGGAGGTGTAGTCCAAGCCTTCAGCTATGTATTGGTATGATTGACTTCCTGAACTACAGGCCTCAATAAACTTTGTGTAAGTAGGAGGAGCTTCAGAGAGCTTTTATTAAATCACTTGGAAAAAGCCTGCTCTCATGGCGCAGCGGGTGTCCATGAATCCAGGCCTGTCTGTGTGAGAAGGAGACAGAGCCAGTCCTAAAGAATCTAAGGTTAAGGGAGAGATCACGGTTAATCTGCAGCACTGCCAGCCTTGTAGACTTTGCGGGAATGCTGCCGAGAGACCAAACGTTCACCGGATTCACAGCTCTAACAGAGTTGCAGTCGCACCAGGACAGGACTGAAGGGCTCCTTCCGCCGCAGTAGTCTGCCACCCACCTCAGGGAGTTAGTGAGTGGACCTGCTTTATATTATTTAGCATTAGCCTTATTGCTGAGAGCAGGACAATTATTATCCTGCTCACTATAAAACTGCACGCAGGACAATTATTGTCCTGCTCTCTTTAAAACAGCATGGAGGTTTAAAGGACCACCATAAGCGCACCAATGCTCACTTAAAGCAGAAAATAAACTTTAAGGACTGCCCCTATCAACCATCTTGCAGGTTTCCCTCATCTCCCCTTCACTGTTTATGCTGTTCAATCTTGACTGTGCCTACCTAAATGGTTTAGGCCTAGCACAGCAGCCATCACTGCACATTGGCAGTATAGCTCTAGTATTGTTAGATCAAGTCTCATTACTGCCCATTGCTGCACTTTAGGTGACACTGCTACTGTTTATGCTGCTCTCTGTGATTTATTCCATTTATATCTAATACTCACTGTTAGTCATTCTGCATGCTGGACTGTGTTATCCTAATTGCCAACTTATTTTTGCTTAATTGGTTATCAACTTTTCTGGGAAATAATACAGTGAGTTTACCCTTGCTAACTACTTGGTTCTTATTTTAATATAGCACTGTTCATGTGTGATAAGAATTATTTGCTGTGTTCCACTTTTTGCTTGTCTCTTTTGCTCAACCTGGTATGTCAGAGGGGCTGAGGCCCTTGAGAAAGTTGAGGTATAGAACAGAACCGTGTTAACCAGCGTGCTACATGTGGTAGTGCCAAGAGCAAAATGAAAGATCAGAGGTAGTGCATAGTGGTTGATGTGGCAGGAGATAAATGGACAGAAGAACAGCTTTGACAGGCACCTGTAATGGAGGATCGTAGTTCCTACCAGTTTCCAAGTGGTTAGCCTTCAACTGATGAGGTAAAAGTTAGCCTGATCAAGTTAAGTGTGTAAGAATCCAATCCAGAAAGCAATGGGCTGGCCACACCAGAACCTGAAGTAGCGCATCCATGGCGCCACCAAGTTTCCCTTTGGTTCCCTCATTGATGATATTGGGAAGCAAGTGGAAAATCTCATGAAAAATGCCTCTATGCCAGTCAACTATAGGTACAGGAAGCTGTGATTCTTCTCTGGGAAGACCCCCATACCCTCAGGAGAAGATGACTGTGACACCTGGATTGATCAAGCAATGAAGGCGGTTGATGAGTGGGAAGTATCAGAAACAGTAAGGAGACAAAGTAATTGAGAGCCTGCGGGCACTGGCTTCAGATGTTATCTGGAATCCTAAATGGGACAAACCAGGCTGCACCATTGCTAAATGATTTGAGGCCCTCTAATAAATCTTTGGATGGGTGGAGAACTGTGCGGTGCTGATTTCCTCTTTGAAAACACTTCTCAGCAGGAGGGAGAGACTATGTCACACATCTAGATAAGATCCTTCAAGCACAAGCCACAAGCAAGACCTTTGTTAGCTTAAGTTATGAAAGGAGCAAAGCCTCCAGATTCAATTATGCTCAAACTGAGGGCAAGGGATCAGTGTGGCCCATTAGCCTACTCCAAAATGATGCAGACAATTAGGGAGGAAAAAAGCTCTAATCACTGCTAAGGGTCAGAAGTCTGAAAAGCCGGGTACACACTACAGTTTTTTTTTTTCATGCAACCTAGTGTTTCCATTCAATTTAAAATAAAATAAAAAAGCTATATCAGCATTATACTTTAAATAGACAATACACATTTAAAATACAAAATTCACTCTATGCCCATGATAGAAAGTTTACAGCAACATGGATGGTCTTCAGATCTATTAAATATTGTAATGCTAATTTGACAAAGGTGGTGTATATGCTGTGCCTCTTTATAAGGAGCAATAACCATTTAAATCATTTAGACAGTCTTGTTTAATTCAATGTGAAATGTAAATATACCTCCATGCTATGAGCATATGTTTAACAGTTATACTTAAACCCTATGTTTTGTGCATACAGAGTTGATTGTACAGTGTCCATAACATTTTTCCCTAAAATATTTTTATCACATTTCGGCAGCCCTATTTCCACAGAATAAGTTTACATTTTTATTACAAAGTTGGTTTTTGAGTCTGACGACAAAGGCAGGGGATTACATCTGGAAAAAGTTAACCAGATATATTTAGACTCCAGTGGAAGAGCAGAACGTTATGACATGATTAACAAAAATGTGGTCTGCAAACTGTAAAACGAAAGATACGAATGGGAAGGGATACAAACAAAATTGGGCGATTGTATATATAGATAAGTACAATATAGTAACAGACCTTTGAGGCTTGCCATAGATGGACTGATGTTACATTCTGAATGAAGGGTAGAAGGATAATTAAATGATCTTAAACGCATTGCATTGTCTTTTTAGGATCAACCACAGACATCTCCCCAACTTGGCTGGACAGGGAATGACGTGTAAGCAGGATAGCAGCCTTGTTTATTCTTCTCCAAATAGCAAATGATCAGGATCTTTATCCAGAGTATTTATAAAAATGATAACCATGTCTTCTGGGGCATTTGTTATCCCCACCTTTAAGGACAGGTCCTTGCCTCATCTATCAAACTGGTCAAGTTTAGGGTGTGCTTAATCATGTACTAAACTAACATCTCAGAAGACAGCCTCGAAAAACAGCCCCACAGACGTTTTTTTATAACCCACTGCTCAGGCATAGCCAGCAGTGAGTAACATTGCAATTGCAGTATGGCAGGCTGCATGTGGTGTAGTCAGGTAACAAAGAAGGCAGGGAGAAGGGAGAATACCTTAGAAACACCTTATCTTGTAACATCATTTTAAATTTAGAATATGAATATAACAGAGCTGGGATATTTTCTGTCACAGGCTTCTCTTGGGGATCTATGTCATATGACATGTTTGTCACATTACCAATGGTAGGAAGTGGAGACAGAAAACCTCCCCACTCTTCTGCATTGGTGCCACACTGGTCAGACGTCTCACCTTCTGCAGGCACCCCGATGCTGGATTGAGTGTTCCATCACAGGAACATAGGGTGGGTATGTGGGACCCCAGGCTCAGATCCCAGAACAGTAGACATGTGCACAACAAAAAAATTCGTTTATTTTCGTTTCGTTTTTTTCGTTTCCGAAAAAAAATCGTTTTATTTTCGTTTCGTTTTTTTCGTTTCCGTCGATTCGTAACTATTCGTACATTCGTAAGTCGTCGTTGTTCGGATTCGTACATTCGTAAGTCGTCGGTGTTCGTATTCGTAACGATTCGTACATTCGTAAAAGTTATTTTTTCGTTGATTCGTTTTTTTTTCGTTAGTTTAATTTTCGGACGCATTCGTATTTATTCGTACATTCGTAACATTCGTAACATTTTTAGATTCGTAATCGGAGCATAATTCATAATTTGATGTAATGTGTATGCTATTATTACATTTTAATAATTTACGAATCGAAAAAAAAAAGTTACGAATCGAAAAAAATAAATTACGAATCGAAAAAAAGTTACGAATGTACAAATTTTTTTGTTCAATAGAGACACGGAAAATTACAAATCGAAAAAAAAAAAAAAAAAAAGTTACGAATTGAAAAAAAAGTTACGAATCGAAAAAAAAAAAAAAGTTACGAATCGAAAAAAAAAGTTACGAATGTACGAATCTTTTGGTTCAATAGAGACACGGAAAATTACAAATCGAAAAAAAAAAAAAAAGTTACGAATTGAAAAAAAAGTTACGAATCGAAAAAAAAAAAGTTACGAATCGAAAAAAAAAGTTGCGAATCGAAAAAAAAAAAAAAGTTACGAATCGAAAAAAAAAAGTTACGAATCGAAAAAAAAGTTACGAATATACAAATTTTTTTGTTCAATCCATTCGAAGCACGTTTAGCAGCACCATTGTAAGGGACACGGAAAATTACCAATTCAACAAAAAAAAAAAGTTACGAATGTACGAATTTTTTCATTCGTTTTTGTTTTTCGGATTTTCTTCATTAGTACATTCGTTGTTTCTAATTTGTTTTTTTCGGATTTTCGTTGTTTTTCGGATTCGTTCAATTCGAATGATTCGTTAATCGGATTTGAACGATTCGAACGATTCGTTACGATTCGTTATTCGGATTCGTACGATTCGAATGATTCGTTCATTCGTACGAAAACGAACGAACGAAAATAACGAAAAAAGACGAAAAACGAAAAAAAACGAAACGAATTGCACATGTCTACAGAACAGTTCTGAAGAAACCAGAGAGGTTGAGAGATATAAATCATATATAGAAAAATGGAGTTACTCAGTTAAGCATAATTTTTTGAGTAAATAAACTACTGTAAATATCTCTAAACGCTGCTCTATTTAGTGGTAGCCCACTCACAGAGTGTTTATAGTGGCAAATAGTATACAATTATGAGAGCTAGCTTTGGTTTAACAGTTTAACTGAAAACTGCCAGTTAGTCAAGAAAACCTTAAAGCAGAGTTCCAGCTTTTTATTTTTTTTTAAACCCCCATGTGATGGTCACACCTAATCATATACATAATGGTATTATTATTTAATGCATATGTTATTATTCTTATTCTTTTTCTTTTTAAAATACTTACTCAGCTCTCCCCAGGGAGCGTGCTCCCATCTTCAGTGCTGGCATGTGAAGCCGACTTGTTTCTTCTTCCAGGATATGGCGCTGCTGGCTACCCAGCATCCAGATCTCGTGCATGTGCATATCTTCGAAAGTGCGGTGTACGAACAAATGGAGGAGGCCCATTGACTCCCGGGATTGATGAAACTCATATCCCAGGATCCAATGTGCGGCGAGGTACAGCGGAAGTGCAGCATTCGCAATGCAAATAAGGTACTTATGTAACTTGGAATTTTTTTTTTCCAATGAGAGATTAGAAAGTTATCACAAATGGGGGGTGGGTGGGGGGCTGCAACGTTTAACACGTGGGTGGAACTCTGCTTTAAAGGACAACATTTGATTTTGTTTTTGACAGAGTAGAAGAGAGTAAGATCATTTGCCCAGTTTTTAAAACTATCTGTGATCCTACTAAAGAGATTTTTCCTCACTTCCGTTAAAGACTGGAAGAGATGGGAAATGTCTCCATTGGGGACACAGAAAATCAAATACATTAATAATAGAGCGTGGAAAAGTTAAAACTTCTGACAATGTTTTTATTTCTGTTTTCCCTCATGTACCAGTGACAATTGTATTTGTATAGTAATCAAAGGGACAGAAAGTGAAGAAAAATATCCCCAATGGGGTCACATGCAAAAATAAAAAACAGAAATTTGAACTTTTTCCCACTCAATTCAAAACAAGCAAACAAAATGGCTGGAATTGAGCTTTAATAAAAGCTGCTTTAAATTTACAGTTATAATTTAATATGTACAAAAAGAGATAATAGTACAAGCGACTCTCCTATTTATTGTTCCTGTAAGTTTTATATCAACTGTACTGTACTAGGAACTACCAAATAGATTGTAAGAGAAATATAAAGTGGAGTTTTAGTTCTAAAAGTACAATACTAATAAAATATAAATATTTGTATTGCTATTTATCTAAAAGCAATTTTGCATACGGGCTTTCAAAATATGCATACAAATAAAGTACACACATCAAACACAAAGCTCCTGGACCAAACAACAGTATGGTTTAAAATGCAATAGGTAGTATATGTGCCCTTTTTGCACATTGGAAAGCACTACAAGTTCTAACAGTGCAGTATACGAAAAGAGGGGTTAAACCACTTACATCATTGTATTCGTCTGTACACAACTGTGAAATGTGAGGTATTCAAGTTCTATTTGAGCCGAGAATACAAATTAATTTGCTTTCATTAACACCACAAAAGAACCTCTTGCTCTGTGTTTTACAAAATGCTCCAATATACACCACAATATTTGTAATCCTTTGTATTGATGCAAACAAAACTCTTCAAGGTAGAATCCCTCAGTGCAATAGTATGTTACATAGTACATAGTAGATGAGGTCGAAAAAAGACACAAGTCCATCAAGTCCAACCTATGTGTGTGATTATATGTCAGTATTACATTGTATATCCCTGTATGTTGTAGTCGTTCAGGTGCTTATCTAATAGTTTCTTGAAACTATCGATGCCCCCCGCTGAGACCACCGCCTGTGGAAGGGAATTCCACATCCTTGCTGCTCTTACAGTAAAGAACCCTCTACGTAGTTTAAGGTTAAACCTCTTTTCTTCTAATTTTAATGAGTGGCCACGAGTACGGTATTTGTAAATTTAAATCATATCCCCTCTCAATCGTCTCTTCTCCAGAGAGAATAAGTTCAGTGCTCGCAACCTTTCTTCATAACTAATATCCTCCAGACCCTTTATTAGCTTTGTTGCGCTTTTTTGTACTCGCACCATTTCCAGTACATCCTTCCTGAGGACTGGTGCCCAAAACTGGACAGCATGCACTAGGTGCCGCCGGACCAAAGTCTTGTAGAGCGGGAGAATTATCATTTTATCTCTCGAATGAATCCCCTTTTTAATGCATGCCAATATTCTGTTTGCTTTGTTAGCAGCAGCTTGGCATTGCATTGTGCGTACAGGGGGGAAGACCAAATGCGCAAACCACCAAAGGGGAGGATCAATATAAAAATCTAAATAAAAATAGAAATGCCGCAGCCACCATTAAAGTGTTCCCACACCAATAGTAAATGAAAAAATATATATATAAATATATAAAATGTGGCGCTTGCAAGATGAAAAACAATGCCAAAGATAACAGTTAAAATACACTAAAACTAAATTATGTAAAATAATTAAGGTAATGATAAAATAGGTATAGGAAATATAATAATATAAAATCGAACGCTTAAAGCAATAAAAGAATCCTGATATGAATAATTCATAAATTTCATGAGAAAGTGTGGCGCTTTCATCCAGGCCAAGAAACCAATCCTAAGGGGGAAGAGACTCCAAAGAATGGTTCCACAGAAGCGTCTATTTATTGATGTCAATAATCCAGTAGGTATTAGAGCAACGTAATGGACCGTGCTATACCCATAATGTATGAGATAATTCAAATAAATACATCCAAGGTGAAAAAATATAACATAAATAAATTTGTGAAATAAATAAGTATAAACAATTGTGACAATAAATACTGAACTGTGGAATTCAATATAAGTGTATAATATAATATATAATAAAAATGTAACAAATTGCATGTGACAATAAAAATGTGATGGGGGAGGGGGGGGGGTATTAATCCTATTAGTGCAAAAAATGCAAAATTACCAAATGAATGTGTAAACAAGCATGTGAAGACAATAAACACAGCTATAAATTAATGTGAAAGTCCAAATAGTGACAATGTTTACTAAAACGTCCAGTGTGTTCTAAATAAATAAATTACAATAAAGTGTCCAGTGCAATCAAAAGTTGCCAATCAAAATTAAGATCCCATACACGATACAATCGACAACTGTGCAATGATTCCTTCTACCCAGGGTGCACTCCTTGTGTGGTTGTAGTGATCCTTTTCCATGCAAGAAGGTGCCGAAAAAATGTTTTCCCCAGCCTCTTACCTTTAGGCGAGAGGGTAACAGCCTTTCAATGACAGAAGGGAAGGAAACAGATCACTTCCGTGTGGTTTCTCCAGACATGTATCCTTACTGCCCTCTTAAACTCTCTCCATAGGTCCCGCAGACATGGGGGCAGAAAGAGGGAGACATTCCATTGTGCAGTATTCAAAAAATATTTTTATTAAGGATAAAATGAACTTACAGTTGGTAAATTATAAATACAAGCAGCGGTAGTACACAGCACGTATCCCGGCCGAGATCGCACTTAGGTCACCTGACTCTGACTCCTCACGCGTATCGCCACGCCCACGTGGCTTTCTCAAAGGAATTACTTTCAGAAAGCCACGTGGGCGTGGCGATACGCGTGAGGAGTCAGAGTCAGGTGACCTAAGTGCGATCTCGGCCGGGATACGTGCTGTGTACTACCGCTGCTTGTATTTATAATTTACCAACTGTAAGTTCATTTTATCCTTAATAAAAATATTTTTTGAATACTGCACAATGGAATGTCTCCCTCATTCATTTGGTAATTTTGCATTTTTTGCACTAATAGGATTAATAACCCCCCCCCTCTCCCCCATCACATTTTTATTGTCACACGCAATTTGTTACATTTTTATTATATATTATATTATACACTTATATTGAATTCCACAGTTCAGTATTTATTGTCACAATTGTTTATACTTATTTATTTCACGAATTTATTTATGTTATATTTTTTCACCTTGGATGTATTTATTTGAATTATCTCATACATTATGGGTATAGCACGGTCCATTACGTTGCTCTAATACCTACTGGATTATTGACATCAATAAATAGACGCTTCTGTGGAACCATTCTTTGGAGTCTCTTCCCCCTTAGGATTGGTTTCTTGGCATTGCATTACATTGCTGAGCCTATCATCTACTAGGACCCCCAGGTCCTTTTCCATCCTAGATTCCCCCAGAGGTTCTCCCCCCAGTGTATAGATTGCATTCATATTTTTGCAATCCAAATTCATTATTTTACATTTTTCTACATTGAACCTCATTTGCCATGTAGCTGCCCACCACAAATAATGTCTTATGTAAACATCTCTAAGAGCACATTGGTTGGTGTTCTGCAGAGTGCTTCAGCATAGAGTACACACAACAGTATTTATAAATATAATTCATACAGAGAAGGCTCTTCAGAATAACTTTTTCCCATGCTATCCAAAGGCTTTTTTCATGCTATCCAAGCCTTACAAAAGCTTCATAAAACAAAAAAGGAAAAAAAAAACAGTCTATAATTTTAAATCATTTGGTGGAGGGGGGATTATAGTGTGGTATTGCTTTTCAGGGGTTGGGCTTGGTCCTTTAGTTCCAGTGAAGGGAACACATAAGGCATCAGCATACCAAGACATTTTGGACAATTTCATGCTCCCAACTTTGTGGGAACAGTTTGGGGATGGCCCCTTCCTGTTCCAACATGACTGCGCACCAGTGCACAAACAAGGTCCATAAAGACATGGATGGGTGAGTTTGGGGTGGAGGAACTTGACTGGCCTGCACAGAGTCCTGACCTCAACCTGATAGAACACCTTTGGGATAAATTAGAGTGGAGACTGTGAGCCAGGCCTTCTCGTCCACATCAGTGCCTGACCTCACAAATGCGCTTCTGGAAGAATGGTCAAACATTCCCATAGACACACTCCTAAACCTTGTGGACAGCCTTCCCAGAAGAGTTGAAGCTGTTATAGCTGCAAAGGGTGGGCCAATTCAATATTGAACCCTAAACCCTAAACCGCACCCTTAAGTAGATGCAATGATAATTGGCAGACTCCGAGACTTCTATAGGTAGACAGCTATACAGGTGAAGGCCTCCAGCCGGACACCACTTCTGTATAGGTAAGACCGCTGTCTCCTATGGCAACAATCTTTTAGCAGTTACTAATAGTAGTTGTATTCAACTATTGGCAACACAAACAGTTCTCTGCTTACTCCACAATCACTCACTGTGGATCTTCACTCAACGAACACCCAGTCTTTCACTAGACTTCGGATCCAATAGCCACTGGATCCCCTGAGCTCCTCCACTTTTAGCACTCAGTATCTTCCTCAAGCATCACCCCCCACTTCCCTGCTGGGTCCCTGGCTTGGCACTCACAGATACTCTTTAAGCGTCACCTTTGCTGACCTGCTAGGTCCCTGGCTTGGCACCCACTTAGGCTCCGCAAGCGTCACCTCTGCTGTCCTGCTGGGTCCCTGGCTTGGCACTCGCTGAAGTTTTCCCACTTCTACACCGTCCCCGGTTGGTAAGAAGACTGCTCAGGTACTGGCTTCAGCTTACTCACAGTGGTCTCCGGTAACAAGGTGGATGGTCCCTTAGTGGCGACAGCTTCCCCTTCTACCTCCGACCACAGCTGGTTCCCTGTCCGGCTGAACCACTACTTCTGGTTGGACTACAAGCCAGTAGTCCAAACCTTACGCTGCTTCTCCTGCTCCTGGATAGGCCTCGGCCAGCCTAGCAGCCAGGTGTCCCTCGGATAGGCCTCAGGCTTCTGATCCAGCAGCCCGGGGCAGCGTAACACATATCCACCCAGACAGCTGTTCTGGTGGCACAGAAACCCTGATCACCTGACTCCACACAAATAAATAAGCTCTCCCAGCAGGCCAAGGGATCAAAGAAGATCCCTGCCCATTGGCTGAAACACCCCATCCATTCATGTCTGAGCTTGCAAAGCCCCTGTCTTATCTAATGTCACTAGCATAGTGCCACCCAGTGACAGAAGAGAAAGGGTGCAACAAGTCCAGATTTGGAGAGGAATCACTAACAATTGGCCAAGGCAACTAAATTTAATAGCAACCCTACCTATACTTCAGGGTGCTACATTTATACATGTAATAACATCCACGTCTACAAAGTAGTATTCATATTATAATTGCTGTGTGTGAAAAAACAGGGTGAGTTTACAGACCTTTGCAAAAAATGACTGATCATACTCACATATTAACCACTTCAGCCCCAGAAGATTTGACTGCTCAATGACCAGGCCATTTTTTGCGATACGGCACTGCATCATTTTAACTGACAATTGAACGGTCATGCAACTCTGTACCCAAACAAAATCGGCGTCCTTTTTTTACCACAAATAGAGCTTTCTTTTGGTGCTATTTGATCACTTCTGTGGTTTTTATTTTTTGAGCTATAAACAAAAGAAGAGCGACAATTTTGAAAAAAACACAATCATTTGTACTTTTTGCTATAATCAATACCCCAATTTAAAAATAGAAAAACTTTTTTTTTTCCTCCGTTTAGGCCGATATGTATTCTTCTACATATTTTTGGTAAAAGGAATTGCAATAAGCATATATTGATTGGTTTGCGCAAAAGTTATAGCGTCTACAAAATAGGGGATGGATTTATGGCATTTTTATTATTATATATTTTTTTACTAGTAATAGCGGTGAGCTACGATTTATATCGGGACTGCGATATTGCACTTTTTTTACACTTTTGACACATTTTTAAAAACCATTGACAATTATACAGCCATCAGTGCTATAAAAATGCACTGACTACTGTATAAATGTCACTGGCAGGGAAGGGGAATTGTGTATAAGACCGCTCCGAGTAACAGAACTGAGCAGATTATTGTCTTTATTGGAGGTGAAGGTGTTCAGATAATGAGGAGTCTTCAATGCACTTAGGGCAGCAAACTATAGAAACAAGATAAACAGAAAAAAGGTGCCTCTAAGTGCAAAATTAAAGAAAAATGTAATATCCCAAAAGGGATTAAAAACACATAAGATGGATGATGAGAGGAATGCATCATGTGTATAATAGGGAAGGTGATCCGGCATCATGTGGTCCCAGTGTGTGTCAGGAGTTCTTAGAGATGTCACTGTGCAGCAGAAAAACATCCCAGCAGGGCGAAGCCACAGCTCTGGAGGCACCAATGGAGCAGCCGCATTGTCTGGATCAGCATTGGACATAAATCCCGGGAGTAGGGATGAGCCGAACACCCCCCCTGTTCGGCTCGCACCAGAACCCGCGAACGGACCTAAAGTCCGTGCGAGCTTTAGAACCCTATTAGTTATAATGGATGCGAACGTTCGAAATTAAAAGTGCTAATTTTAAAGGCTAATATGCATGTTAATGTCATAAAAAGTGTTTGGGGACCTGGGTCCTGCCCCAGGGGACATGTATCAATGCAAAATTTTTTTTTAAAAACGGCCGTTTTTTCAGGAGCAGTGATTTTAATAATGCTTAAATTGAAACAATAAAAGTGTAATATTCCTTTAAATTTCGTACCTGGGGGGTGTCTATAGTATGCCTGTAAAGGGGCGCATGTTTCCCGTGTTTAGAACTGTCTCTGCGCAAAGTGTCATTTTTGAAAGTAAAAAAGCTATTTAAAATCACTCACGGCTAATGTTAATTGACGGCTCCCATAATACAGAGAACAGTCATTCATTGAAACTCATTCATAAAAAAAAGTCATTGATAAAAAAAATAAAAAAAATGAAAAAAAAAAGCGTAGGGGTCCCCCCAAATTCAATAACCAGGCCCTTCAGGTCTGGGATGGATATTAAGGGGAACCCCAGCCAAAAAAAAAAATGGCGTAGGGTCCCCCTCAAAATCCATACCAGACCCTTGAGGTCTGGTATGGATTTTAAGGGGAACCCTAGCCCAAAAAAATGGCGTGGGGTCCCCCTCAAAATCCATACCAGACCCTTATCCGAGCACGCAACCTGGCAGGCCGCAGGAAAAGAGGGGGGGACGATAGCGGCCCCCCCTCCCGCCTGAACCGTACCAGGCCACATGCCCTCAACATTGGGAGGATGCTTTGGGGGTCTAAGACCCCCAAAGCACCTTGTCCCCATGTTGATGAGGACAAGGGCCTCTTCCCCACAACCCTGGCCATTGGTTGTGGGGGTCTGCGGGCGGGGGGCTTATCAGAATCTGGAAGCCCCCTTTAACAAGGGGACCCCCAGATCCCGGCCCCCCCCCCCTGTGTGAAATGGTAAGGGGGTACAAAAGTACCCCTACCATTTCACCCAAAAAGTGGCAAAAATGGTAAAAATGACAGGAGACAGTCTTTGACTATTCCTTTATTAAAATCTTCTTTCTTCTATCTTCATCCTTCGGTTTCTTCATCTTCTCCTTCCGTCATCTTCTTCCATCTTCTTCCATCTTCTTCTTCCTCCGATCCGCTTCTTCTTGCGCTGGTCTTCTCGTCCTTCTCGTCCGGCATCTTCTTCCGTCGGCGTCGGCGTCGGCGTCGGTGTCTTCTTGGGCCGCTCTGCGCAATGGGAGGCTCCCGCTATGTGAGGCTCCGCTCCGTCTGACAGGTCTTTTAAAACTGAGGGCACCTGGTGACCCCGCCCCCCTCTGATGTCATGGGGAAAGCCATCATGGAATTCCCCATGACGTCCCTGTGCGTCAGAGGGGGCGGGGTCACCAGGTGCCCTCCATTATAAAAGACCTGTCAGACGGAGCGGAGCCTCACACAGCGGGAGCCTCCCATTGCGCGGAGCGGCCCAAGAAGAGACAGAGACACCGACACCGACGCCGACGCCGACGGAAGAAGATGCCGGACGAGAAGGACGAGAAGACCAGCGCAAGAAGAAGCGGATCGGAGGAAGAAGAAAATGGAAGAAGAAGATGGAAGAAGATGACGGAAGGAGAAGATGAAGAAACCGAAGGATGAAGAAAGAGGAAAGAAGATTTTAATAAAGGAATTGTCAAAGACTGTCTCCTGTCATTTTTACCATTTTTGCCACTTTTTTGGTGAAATGGTAGGGGTACTTTTGTACCCCCTTACCATTTCACACAGGGGGGGGGGTGGGATCTGGGGGTCCCCTTGTTAAAGGGGGCTTCCAGATTCCGATAAGCCCCCCGCCCGCAGACCCCCACAACCAATGGCCAGGGTTGTGGGGAAGAGGCCTTTGTCCTCATCAACATGGGGACAAGGTGCTTTGGGGGTCTTAGACCCCCAAAGCATCCTCCCAATGTTGAGGGCATGTGGCCTGGTACGGTTCAGGCGGGAGGGAGGGCCGCTCTCGTCCCCCCCTCTTTTCCTGTGGCCTGCCAGGTTGCGTGCTCGGATAAGGGTCTGGTATGGATTTTGAGGGGGACCCCACGCCATTTTTTTTGGCTAGGGTTCCCCTTAAAATCCATACCAGACCTCAAGGGTCTGGTATGGATTTTGAGGGGGACCCTACGCCATTTTTTTTGGGCTGGGGTTCCCCTTAATATCCATCCCAGACCTGAAGGGCCTGGTTATTGAATTTGGGGGGACCCCTACGCTTTTTTTTTGTTTTTTATTAATGAATGACAGTTCTCTGTGTTACAGGAGCCATCAATTCATTAGCCGCGAGTGCTTTTAAATAGCTTTTTTCCTGCAAAAATGACACTTTTTTGCAGGGAAAGTTCTAAGCACAGGAAACCTGCCCCCCTTCACAGGCCACCTATAGACACCCCCCAGATGTGATACTGCAATGCTGTTCTAACAGCATGCACACACATATCCCCAGAAATAGAGCATATCTTGTCAGCAGCACACTGACACGCTGACACTGACTGAAACATAAGATGCGAGGCCGCGGGTGCGGCGGCCTTTTATACCGTGGGGCGTGTACTACAGCCCCTGAGCTATAATTGGCTACAGGCATCCTGCCTGTATCCAATTATGACTCTCCTTGCTGCCGGCGCTGTGATTGGCCAAGCATGCGGGGTCACAGTGCATGCTTGGCCAATCATCAGCCAGCATTGCACTGCGCGGGCCGCAATGCATTGCGGGGCCGCTCGCATCACACGAATTTGATGCGAGCGGCCCCAATAGTTCTGGGCTCGCCGAGCGAGCGAACGCCCGGTGCTCGATTCGAACATGGGTTCGAATCGAACACCGGGCCCATCCTTACCCGGGAGTGACGTCAGGGGGAGGGGACCAACAACAAGCGTGGTCCGCAAACCGTAAGTGAGGTCATCAAAAAAGGGACATGTTTTGGAACTACTGATTGGTTCCTTCAAGCCAATAGCGAGAAATGAGGGAGGCATAGCTATTTATAATCTGTGGGCGAGCTATTGGCAGGACCATGGGCGGGGAAGGGAAAGGGAGGGAGAGCAGCGTTAGCCCGGAATTACAGTATGCTGTGCAAGCATAAATACACAGAAAGTGACATAAAATGAATGTATAAAAAGCTGCACTAGGTGGATACTTTGCACACAGAACGAAAACAGATAGAATGGGGTAGAATGAGGGAGCGCAGTACTCGAGTTGTCAGTGACACTCGACATGCAAGGAAGAATATAAAATGTGTCTGTGCATGCATTTACATATGAATATAAACACGTGCCTATACACAGACACATATGTACACATCTCTCAGGGAGCAGTATGTAGATATTATCATCCAGTAGGGTGGTGATAGGCACCATTATACATAAAAGATGGTGACACTATAAAATTGTTATTTAAGTGGAGTTATGGTGAATAGGGAGTATAGCTTAAAAGTAGAGTATTTATAGCATAGCACTAATTTCAAAATCGACGTTTAACCCTACAGGCGCCAGCACATTCAGAGAGAAAATCTAAAACATTTCAATCTAGCAGAGCTTCCTAAGATGCTCAGCTGGAGGGAGGTCTCTAGTTATTGCCTCAATCACCCAAGCCTTTAAACCTTCAAGAGATTTGTTGTGGTATTCAAGGAAGTGCCTAGGGACACAGAGTTTGTCCAGACCCTCGGAAATTAAGTGGCGATGTTTGCCAAATCGCTTTTGTAGTGGCCTAATTGTTCGACCTACATAAAAAAGGCCATAAGAGCATGTCAAACAGTAAACCACATGGTCAGGGAAACATGTATGGTTGCCGCATTCCTCATTAATAGCAACATAAGGTGCAAATGACACAGAGTCAATACCTTGCCCAATTCCTGTGAACTTAGTGGAACTCCCAAATTTCCTCCCCCCTGCATGGCAAATAGCACAGGGAGCATGAAGGAGGAAGTCATAGGCAGCCACACTTGAGCACAGGATGATGGTGCAGTTATAGTTTCAAAACAAAATGAAAGAATGGAAATAAATTCCCTATCTAAAAATATATTTTTTAATTAAATATATTGTATCATTGAGAAACAACTTTAGGATTGTGGCCTGAAGATTACTTATACAGTCTCTGTTAGGAATTAATTTAGGATTTTAGGATTTGATAACTGAAATCAAACAGAAAAGGATCAATAAAACACTTAATTTATTGCATATACTTCTTGGGATTGTACAACCCTAAACCAGAATAATAATTGCAATAGCATTGGATTATTTATATGAATACAATGATTATTGAAACTGGGCATTGTTTGGACATTAAGGCTACTTTCACACTGTGGTTTTAGCTGTGCTTTAGCACTGTTTAAGCTGCGCTTTTCGGCCTCCAGCGGGGCACTTTTAACCTCCACAAGCTGTCGAAGAAGGGGTAAAAAGCAGTTTTCAGCCACTTTACAGGTGCTATTTCTAGCACTAAAACGCCTGAAAACTGCCTCAGTGACGGTTTTTGTCCGTCGGACTAGCATACACACGAACGGATTTCTCGATAGGAACTGGGTCCAGCGGGGTTCCAGACAAAAAATTTGAAACATGTTCTATTTCTAAAGTCCGTCAGATTTTTGCACAGCAAAGGTTCGATGCAGCCCACACATGATCGAATTGTCAGACGGATTTGTTCCGTTGGACCTTTGCTGTCGAAAAGTCCGGTCGTGTGTACGCGGCATTAGAGTTCATTTGGTTCAAGTCAACTATTATTTTGGTAATTCTAATATCCAATTATACCTAGTCATTTATGCAGCAGAATTTATTTAAATAGTTGAGACTTCAGAATGGGTTTACTTTTGTGCATATATGCCCTGTGCATTTTGAAGATCATATGTGGGTACTCTGGTTCCCTCCCACACTTCAAAGACATGCTGGTAGGTTAATTGCCTTCTGTCTAAATAGGACCTATATGGTTTATATGGATGTGAGCTAGGGACCTTAGATTGTAAGCTTCTTGAAGGCAGGGACTGATGGTAATGCATAAATATATATATTTATATATTTGTAAAGTGCTGCTTAAATTATCTGTGCTATATAAATACTATCAGGTGTATTGTTTTTAAATGGCTTTAAGAATGTATTTTAACCTGCTTTTTCTCTGGAACAAGAATATGGTTGTAATGTATTGTAAGTGCAACATTCCCTCTTCTATATAAATATAAAGCTTTTTTTTAGTGCTTTTATTTCTCTTGATGTCACATAAGGTTGGCTTTGATTTTATAGCCTTCTGGAAAAAGAACATTTGAATTATAAACAAAAACATTTATTTTACTAATACTGATATTAATTTAATATGTATCATCATCAACTAATATAACAATAAATAATTATAACTTTTATATGACCTTGGCTGCATGCATATTTACACATATATTTATATATACAGTATATACTAGTAGCTTGTAACAATTAAGATAAAGCAGGGCTTAAGAGAACTAGATGGGAAAATGCAGCATTCTTTCATATGCATTCAGATTATATTTGAGATCAGTTTCACACTCTTTTGAGTTCTTTCACCGGTGCCTTGGTCCTGCGTGTGACCTGCATTTTACATTCTTCTGGGCAAAATCAACCTTCTTTTCGATCTTTTGCATTTTCATCACTCTTTCAATACATATATATATATATAAAGTGTAACTTAATGCAAACATTTAAATGATAAGTCCACCCTAACACTAAAATATGTACATCTACAGACATCCATGATCTAACACTAACCTATCTAGCCCTATAAAGAAGAAATAAGTATACATGCCATTTTTTAAGCTGATCCGACCCGATCTCCAGCAAGGGAAGCTCTGCAAAGGACACAGCCGACAATGGCTGTAAAATGAATGGCAAGTGCCTGTAGCTCTTTTCTTTCTTTTTTTTTTTTTTGTTGCTGCTGAGCCTTTTTTGAGGTTTTCTTGAATACCTAACAGACTTTAAACAAAATAATTTTGCATTTTGCCACACTTTATTCACACAGGGTGAATAAAATCCTGGTGTAGGTAGCTCACATCCTGCTACAGTAATATCCTAAGCAAATGAATTGCATGTGGGCCACAGCGTCTTTGTTGTTCTGTACACACAGCCTATAGTACAGTAAATCTTCACATTCCTTTGAACACAAAATCTGTTTGTGTTCGAACATGGGGCATTTGGCATGGCACTGCACAGGTTGTTGTAAACCTCTCTGTAGTCCAAAAACTAACATTTCATGTGAAGAAACAACATATCCTACAATCCCTAGGTCTCTTGGGCACAATAAATAGATTTAACACAGATGTAAGCAGAAAAATAAGAGTTGAAATTAAAGGGAGACATGACTAAAAAATAAAATGAATGCAACAATCACATTTAAGAATTGGTAATCTGCAATATAGTACATTTTTGTTTTGGGGTTTAATACTGCTTTATTGTATTCATTAGACTGCAAACCAAACAATAAAACAATGTTTTATATTTAACTAATTGAGTGATTAGAAATTACAGTATAAACATGGCATCTCCCAGAATCCTGTATATTGAAATATGGGGATTCTCCAGACTTGGGACATACATGAATTTTCCTCTTTTTACGTTTTATCTTTTCACCTTAAAAAAAATAGGACAAAGAGAGCAAATACACTCACCGGCCACTTTATTAGGTACACCATGCTAGTACCGGGTTGGACCCCTTTTGCCTTAATTCTTAATGGCATAGATTCAACAAGGTGTTGGAAACATTCCTCAGAGATTGTGTACCAAGAAAATATCCCCCACCCCATTACACCTTCACCACCAGCCTGAACTGTTGATACCAGACAGGATGGATCCATGCTTTCATGTTGTTTACGTCAAATTCTGACCGTATCATCTGAATGGCGCAGCTGAAATCAAGACACATCAGACCAGGCAACATTTTCCCAATCTTCTATTGTCCAATTTTGGAGAGCCTGTGCAAACTGTAGCACCAGTTTCCTGTTCTTAGATGACAGGAGTGGCATCTGGTGTGGTCTTATGCTGCTGTAGCCATCTGCTTCAAGGTTCTATGTGTTTGCGTTCAGCGATGGTATTCTGCATACCTTGGTTGAAACGAGTGGTTATTTGAGTTACTGTTGCCTTTCTATTATCTCAAACCAGTCTGCCTATTCTCCTCTGCATCTGACATCAACAAGGCATTTTTGTCCACTGTCACTCACTGGGTATTTTCTCTTTTTTGGACCATTTTCTGTAAATTCTAGTGATGATTGTGCATGAAAATACAGTAAATCAGCAGTTTTTGAAATACTCTAAACAAAGATAAAGTGCCCCCCAGGAAGCGTACACAGGGGACTTTTAGGGCAAATATACAGTATAAAGAGATTTAGAGAATATCAAGATATGTAAAGAAATAACCACATTTATTGAATTTGTTTAAAAAAAGACTAGTAGGTGCATATATCACCATATATAGCATAACAAATAATAAAGATAAAAACAATACAGCTGGTGTAATTGAAATTGTTGCTCTCCTTTTATTTCCCCTGACATGTTTCAGGATCTCAGTGTTAATCCTTTCATCAGGGTATTTTTCAGGAGAAATCAAGGCAAATAACAATCTATAATACAGCATAATAACAGTTTGAGTATAGAAAACCATGGACAAGGAATGAGCATCATTGGAGATGGAGCAAGGTCAACTCACCGATCAAATGGATACTGTATTTTAACACTGCCAATGTTCAAGTGTACATACAGTGGTGTGAAAAAGTGTTTCCCCCCTTCCTCATTTCCTGTTCCTTTGCATGTTTGTCACACTTAAGTGTTTCGGAACATCAAACCAATTTAAACAATAGTCAAGGACAACACAAGTAAACACAAAATGCAATTTGTAAATGAAGGTGTTTATTATTAAAAGTGAAAAAAAATCCAAACCATCATGGCCCTGTGTGAAAAAGTGATTGCCCCCTAAACCTAATAACTGGTTGGGCCACCCTTAGCAGCAACAACTGCAACCAAGCGTTTGCGATAACGTGCAATGAGGCTTTTACAGCGTCCTGGAGGAATTTTGGCCCACTCATCTTTGCAGAATTGTCCTAATTCAGTTACATTAGAGGGTTTTCGAGCATGAACGGCCTTTTTAAGGTCATACCACAACATCTCAATAGGATTCAGGTCAGGACTTTGGCTAGGCCACTCCAAAGTCTTCATTTTGTTTTTCTTCAGCCATTTGGTGGTGGACTTGCTGGTGTGTTTAGGATCATTGTCCTGCTGCAGAACCCAAGTTCGTTTCAGCTTGAGTACACGAACAGATGGTCGGACATTCTCCTTCAGGATCTCTTGGTAGACAGCAGAATTCATAGTTCCTTTTATCACGGCAAGTCTTCCAGGTCCTGAAGCAGCAAAACAGCCCCAGACCATCACACTACCACCACCATATTTTACTGTTGGTATAATGTTCTTTTTCTGAAATGCAGTGTTCCTTCTACGCCAGATATACTTGGACACACACCTTCCAAAGAGTTCCACTTTTGTCTCATCGGTCCACAGAATGTTGTCCCAAAAGTCTTGGGGATCATCAAGATGTGTTGTGGAGAAATTGAGACGAGCTTTGATGTTCTTTTTGCTCAGCAGTGGTTTTCTCCTTGGAACTCTGCCATGCAGGCCATTTTTGCCCAGTCTTTTCCTGATGGTGGAGGCATGAACGCTGACCTTAACTGAGGCAAGTGAGGCCTGCAGTTCCTTGGACGTTGTTGTGGGGTCTTTTGTGACTTCTTGGATGAGTCGTCGCTGCGCTCTTGGGGTAATTTTGGGCGGCCGGCCACTCCTGGGAAGGTTCACCACTGTTCCATGTCTTCGCCATTTGTGGATAATGGCTCTCACTGTGGTTCGCTGGATTCCCAAAGCTTTGGAAATGGCTTTATAACCCTTTCCAGACTGATAGATCTCAATTACTTTCTTTCTCAATTGTTCCTGAATTTCTTTGGGTCTCGGCATGATGTGTAGCTTTTAAGGATCTTCTGGTGGACCTTACTGTGTCAAGCAGCTCCTATTTAAGTGATGCCTTGATTGTGAACAGGTGTGGCAATAATCAGGCCTTGGTGTGGCTAGAGAAATTGAACTCAGGTGTGGACAACCACAGTTATAGTATGTTTTAACAAGGGGGGCAATCACTTTTTCACACAGGGCCATGATGGTTTGGATTTTTTTTCACCTTTAATAATAAACACCTTCATTTACAAATTGCATTTTGTGTTTACTTGTGTTGTCCTTCACTATTGTTTAAATTGGTTTGATGTTCCGAAACACTTAAGTGTGACAAACATGCAAAGGAACAGGAAATGAGGAAGGGGGCAAACACTTTTTCACACCACTGTATAAAAGTGTAGTATATACACATATGGAGGACACATGTACACAAAATTACAACCCAGCTGTGGTATCGCGAACCATCAGATATAGAGCTTTATGGACATGGTGTCTGTATCTGCAGGAATCCCAGAGAGAGTGTCAGAGCTTAAGAGGGTTATTGATGGCAAACCGCCCACTACTGACCCAGGATATCTGGAACAGGGCCGACACAATATGTAGTGATGCCCAAGTGTTCTGCAATGCTATAATGCATGTGCATACAGTTGAGTGTTTGTCTGAATATATGCATTATCATTACATTTTTAAAAAATTGGAAAAAATTATTGTTAACATAGGTCCTCATCAATTAGAAGAATTCATCAATTTATACTTGCAATGGAGTATGCTTTTTGTTTTTAATTATAAAGCATGTATATTTTATGTATATTTACAGACGGGATTTATATACTTTATATCCTAATTTGATAGACCATTCATATGGTGCCATAGAAAACGATGCGTATATGCATAACCAAGGGATAAATATTATAATATGGCCATCATGTAGCAATGGTATGTCGTTACTATATTCAAGCATAGTGTTTGAGTATTATTCCAATGAGATACATAAAGATATTAAAAGGTATTAAATATGATCATGAGTATAAATGTATATTGCTATTAGATAGCATTGCATATTGGAAGGAAACACAAAGGGGGAACATTGGAAGGGGGGACCAGGAAAGGGGGGGGCAGAGGGGGAGGGGGGCCATCAATGTGGCCAGCAGTGGATAAAGTCAAAAACACAGCCATGCATTGAATGTGCTGAATGTCAGCCAGGTAACAGAGAAAAGACAAAAACATCTTTGGCATAAATAGCATCCAGTCCACCCCAATGCACCACACATGATGAACCTGTATGTACCTGTTGTTGGGATCTAGTACATATGTAGAGGTCCTGGCTGGCATTGGCAACGAGATCACTCTGAGAGGCTCGTTTTATCACAGAACACCTGCGCATTTAGAGTTGCGCCCACATCAGACGTTCAAGGTGTCTGCGTCTGCATAGTTCGCACCAACGTCAGACGTTAGGGACACTGGCGTCTAAACAGCAACGCCAGCGCCAAGGAGGAGAGATGAAGGGGTAGGGTCATGAGGCTAGCAGGGCGGAGGAGGGCATGCCAAAAAGCACTGAGGGCAGACATTATCATCATCACGGCCATCAATCCACCTATAAAGAAGGGGGGGTGTGGCCACATTGCTATGTTCCCATCATCAAGACAGCCCAATTTGTCTCCAAGGGGAGAGATACAAAGAGATACAAAGGGGGGGCGTGAAAGATTGTTGTGATTATGGCTCACCGGGCAGCGCCTGATGCATCAGCCCACATACATATCAGCCCACATGTAAGGTGTCACTACAATGTGGCCATACATGGGGGCACCCCACCGGAGGTGCACACACATAGAGATGGCAAACTTCAGGGGAGGAGGAGGGGGGAGAAGGGAAGAATCCTCTGCCAAGAGGGGTGTAATAGGTGAGACATGCATACAAATATTAGAACAAAAAATTGTACCCAGCAGAGGGCGTGTGAGGCCCAAGAAAACTGCTGGATATGTGGCTTAGTGACTGTAACACACGGTCACTTCCCAGCTATATGGATAACATTCCATATTTATGCATGTATGCTAACATTGGATTGTTTACGGGACCACAGCTGGGGTACAAACGATGAAAAATGAATACATACATATCAAGTCACATAAATGATACAAGGTCTGGTGTCACCCCAACATCACCCCAATCCCTAATTCAATACATATATACATGGGATTCGCCCTGGGACTTTGAGTGAGGTGAATATGGTTAGTCAAAAAACATGTCATGGAATACAGGCCAATAAAATATGCATACAATGTTAACATGAGACAATCCACATGGTAAAACAGTGTGTACCAATATACAAACATCAGAGAAATATGCAAGCTCTTCAGGGGTAAATGCTTTGCTAACCCACAGCCTGATCCCAATGATTACTCACCTTCCTGCCTATTTGATGCAACATACGCTCATTCATTTGATTTACTACTTGTATTACAGATTTAGCAAAGCATTTACCCCTGAAGAACGAGCACAGTCTCACAAAATGTTGTTGGGTACTACTCATGCTTGCACATTTCTCTGATGTTTGTATATTGGTATACATTGTTTTACCAAGTATGTGGATTGTCTCATGTTCACATTATATGCATATTTTATCGGCCTGTATTTATTGCTGTTGTGTCTCAGATGTGTAACAATTGTAATAAATCTACATTATTTTACTTCCATGACATGTTTTTTGACTAACCATATTCACCTCACTCAAAGTCCCAGGGCGAAACCCATGTATATATCCGACAAGTCAGGCATGCTACATATACTGATATAATAAGTTCGTAGGGCATTCTGTAAGAAATGACAAAAAAAAACAGCTGTTGATATTTGTGCAGCATGACTCACAGATCGACAAGTGTTTCCCCGCTCCATCTCTGAGGGATTATTCAGTCACCACAATAGGCACTAAAATACTCAGACCGGCCCATCTGGCACCAACAACCATGCCATGTTCAAAGTCACTTAAATCCCCTTTTTTTTTCCCATTCTGATGCTCGATTTGAACTTCAGCAAGTCGACGTCACCATGCCTAGATCCCTAAATGCATTGAGTCGCTGCCATGTTATTGGCTGATTAGCAATTTGTGTTACCAAGCAATTGAACAGGTGTACCTAACAAAGTAGCTGGTGAGTGTAGATCTTTTTGGCTTTATTTCATCCAATTTCATCCAATTGGTGAACAGGGAATAGAGTACTTTTGCTTTTTCGTTTGTGCGTTATTTTAAAAAAATGTTTTAATCCTCCCTGAATGTGCCATAATCGCTATTTATTTTCTTTGGGTGTTTAAGTACCACAAGACTAATTTATAGTTTAATCAGGGTTGGCGGTAGTAATTTACATGCCCGCAGAGGAGCAGAGACAACTTTCTGAAGTTTCCAGTCATACTAGGCATTGGTATGCCAGACTTTATGCCCAGAGTACCAGGCTACCATTGTTTGAGGGAAGCGGTTAATGTCAATATTTAAAAAATGTTTACTAACAAGGTAAAAAAAAAAAAAAAACAGAAATAAAAAAAAAATCCAGCAGAGCTGCAAGTTAATGTCATAAAAGCAGATCTAGAGATTTGCTGGCAGAAAGGATTTTACAGAATGCAAAAGGTTTAAAGTGACCTTAGACTCAAAAGGACTTGTCTTTTCCTTGTTATCAGATCATGTGAGCAGAAAATCCAAACTGCTGTAACAATATAAACTAGTTCATCATTTATGAAGAAAGATCTGAAAGACACAGCGACATATCTGGGACAGTGCATAGATATTCTGAGTTAATAAAAAATACATATTAAAAATATTCCTTTTAATAATGAATGGAAAATATGCAAGTGTATGGATATGATATAGGGAGGTCAAAGCAGAACATCAATTTATTTGAAAAACAGGAGGTTCAACATTTAAAGTGTTATAGAATAGGACTTGTCATGTAAGGAGCTTTGTGCTAAATAAGAGATGTTGTAGCTGAGAAAATAAAACGTGGTTGACACTGACATAGTGTAGGACAAGGTATGATGATTACAGAAAGTGACAATGTGAAGACAAGGATACTGATATCTGACAGGTTTCTGGTATCTGGCACATTGCTGTGTCCTTACATTGAGATACACAACTAGGCTTTAGGGCTTCCACCTTTTCCAGTGACCAAAACATTTTCTAAATTAGGTCAGAACCCAAACTGACAATCAGGAATCTTCTTCCACTATACATCAGTAATAGAGCATCGTAGATGTTTGACAGTATAGAGATACAATGAAAAACTAAGGAACCAATTTATTTAAACTCAAGTGTAAATTTTGCAATTTATGATGGTAAATACATTTTATTAGTTCTGTCTAATTATAAAGCCATCTAAGGACAGTTCCCCCAATCATTGTCATCATATTTTGACAACAATTAAAATAATCAATTAAAATCCACATTGTAGATTGATTTCACTAATTTACAAAGCTAATTTACCGGGGGGTAGGATTTTTATTTTAGCCAGGTGATTGTACTTTACAAATCAAAAATTAAAATAACTAACTTTATTTTAAAATAAGGATCCTTATCCCATTTTTTTAGTTTGTAAATTAAGACGTACTGTTTGTGTTTTTTCTTTATATTTCTCCAAAAATGTATACTATTCTTAAAGTATAACTAACGGCAAAAACATTTTTTTTCAGTTTTAGGTAGAGGGAGAGGGATTAGAACACCTCAGGTTTTTATTGCTGCCAGTGTCCTCATTAGGGAGATTCACCCTCTGTATTTGCCCTGTTTACCATTATCATTAAAAGTGAAAGTAAAAGAAAATCACAAATTTTGGGTTGTCCTCATAAAAGTAATAGAGGGGAAATCTTCCATTGGGGACACTAGTTCTGGTGACCTAGGTTTTTTTTTTGCAGGGATTTCCTCTTACTTCCTGTTTGTCTATGGGACAGGAAGTGAAGGGAAATCTGCCAATGGGACACAGAAGGCAAAACATAATCTTACAGGGCTTTGTCAGCTCACAACATTCACACACACCCACTTTGGATGTGTCTGTGGCTGCTGCCATCGTTTCCACGGAGTGCTTTGGCCGGTTGGGACACTGTTCAGCGACCGTCTGGCGATGCTTGGTGCTGCTCCTTCGGTGCGCTGATGTAGATGTGAGTGTGACGCTTGACCCTCATCAACCCTATTTTTATTCTCAATACTCTAACCTAAATAGATAAATCAAAATAATAAAATATTATATAGAATAATCTCATGGTTACATCTCCTGATGAGTGGCTATAAGGCCGTGAAACGCGTCAAGCCTTTATTAAACTTTCTGAATCATGGAACATCAAGATATATGTTTTTAATTATTGGATAAAATTTACACATTAATGTATTAATGGTCATTATTTCCTTTCTTCTTAAATTGTTTTGAATGCGGTTTTATATATATGCCATGTCGATCGCAGGTTCATTGTGCAGAGGTTGTTTATGCCCAAAATGTTTTTAGAGGCTAGCCCAAAACGTTTAACAATGGATTCTGGATTATTAGACATGAATAAAATATTATTTTTCAAGTCGCTTGACCAACTTTCTTACTGCAATGTGCTTCATTTAAAGTCCCACCTCTCCCCTTTCCCTATTTTATAATCTTACAGGGGTTTTAACCCTCCCTTACTTTATCCAAAATTTAAAAAAAAGTTTTGTGGGGCATGTGGGGGGGGGGGGGGGCTAGGAAGTGGCATGGGGAATATGTACAAATCCCAAAAAGTTTTAAAAATATTATTCAGCAGGAAGAGGGTCTTTCCAGGTGGCAACATTGAAAATACAAAAATCCTCCAAATTACATGCTTAGGAATGCCTTAAAGCTGTACATGATTTAAAAAAAAATGCTTTTTATTATGACATCATATAAATTGCATGTGTAATTATCTGGTTAACCTTTACATTATGCACTGTCTTGCATACTGTAGCAGTAACCCAATATGGTTAATTTCCAAAAAGGTTTTTGTTGGGCAGCTTTTTCATAGACAACTATTTTTTTTTTAGTGCAGCAGTGATATATCATAATTGAGTGCTAGAAATAGCAGGGACAACATAGCTAAAATGTATCACAAAGTATACACTTAAAAAAAGATAACATTAATCCTATCAATGTCATACAATTGCCAAACAGTGGAAAAACAAGTCAGTTAGTGACTTGTGATTTATTTATTTTTTTCAGTTCCACTCTGTGAAATATCCCACATGATGTCTGAAATGTTAGTTAACTGCAATGAAATACCACTATTGCAGTAATTATTGCAAATTTGCTAATTTTCTGCTGTAAATATAGAAAAAAAAGGTAATATTACCTTAAAGGCAATGCACATCCAAAATAAAATAAATTTGTTAATTATACCGTAGTCTAGATATTGGTGTTTAATGAATGAACTAGTCACATATCCCTGTCTGGTTAATTTGGCTATCATTTGGGGATTCCTGGCTTATAGGTGAATCTAAACAAAGGGGTCTCAGGTCTGCTATGAATTTTAGGGGGCACCTCACATCAAAAAATAAATAAATTGGTGTAAGATCCTCCAAAATTGAAAATTGGGTGAACTCAATGCAAAGTCCAGGCAACAAGTTGGGGCCTTTCCCAAAAATCCATACCACACACTTGTCCGAGCATACAGCATGAAAGGTCAGGAAATGGGGGGGGGGGGCATATTTGGTCAATTATGTCACTCAGGAGACCCTGTCACTTTGTTTTCTTAAGCGAGATCTGAGATGTCATTTGGTGTGAGGGGAGCAATAGGATCAGACATCTATCTTTATTCAGAAACTGAAAAAGGAAAAATAGCTTATAAGTCTTTTTGCACTTACCACAATTCCTTATGGATTGAGCTGGCATATTTCATAAGCAAATAAAATCTGTCTGTTTATTTCACATTTCAAAGGAAAAAAATGTATACATTTGAAGCATATCTGTCTATTTATTTCACATTTCAAAGGAAAAAAAAATGTATACATTTGAAGCATATTTTTGAAGCCTTTATCGGATAGGCCATCATTTCTGAGGGAAAAAGAAAGCAGATTGCATGTATTTAAAAAAATAAAAAAAAAATAAAATATATATATATATATATATATATATATATATATATATATATATATATATATATATATATATATATATATATAGTTTTGTTTCCAGAGACTGAAGTTGGGAAAAGGCTAGAGATTTTTATCACAGATATTAAGCCTGTATAGGCAGGCATATTGCATCTGGAACTAAAAATTGGGTTGCACCACACTTTAAATTCCCAACAACTAGAAAATTAGATCCAGTTTCAAGGACTGAATAAAGAAAAAAAATTACAGATTTGCTGCTAAGCTGTTAAAGCGTGACTAAGCCTCCATATACACCGGTGAGACTTGTCATGTGATTTGACAGTTTAAAATTGCATGAGAAGATGATAGAACCCTACAAATCTGCGCGACTATGACTTGCACCAATTTGAAAAAGGTTCCTACACTGTTTTTGGCACTTTCATGTGTGACTTGTATAGACATCTGTGCATTAAGTTGCAGATGTTGGTAAGCCGCATGAAATCCAACTGACCGTCAGCTTTGAAATCGCGCTGCAGTAATTAAAAAGAAAAAAAAAAATTTCCAATTTTTTTTTTTTTTTTACAAATGGGCATATAACTGGTGCAGTGGTGATCAGGAGGGGGAAAAAAATCCAATTTCTTTTTTTTATATATATATATATATATATATATATTTTATCCTTTTTTGTTAAGATTTTTTTTTTTTAACACACTGTGACCAGAGCAATATAATGTTACCATAGTAACATTGTACTTCTCTGGGGAAATGATCAGGATTTATTTTTATATATTTTTTTTTTTTTTTTTTACACACTATGTTTGATTATAGCAGTGCATTACATTGCTATAAGCAAGCATTTTACTGAATGACACTGATTCATTCAGTTTGTTTTGTTTAGCTGAGATTTGCCAGAGCTAATCACATGGTATAGATGGGCTGTGATTGGCCCTGTCTGTATCATGTGATCACACTGACAAATCACAACTAGCAATACAATTGTACACATTGGATGACATGAAAGGAAGCCATACATTGTGTACAACGGTAATGTGACCTGCTGTGATTGCTCACGGCAGGCACATGGTACCAGCAAATCGGCACTCTGATCAGTTATCCGCTGTGTCCAGTGGGTGCAGCCGGTGACTGATCGTGTCGCTGCGGGACGCGATCCACGAGGACGTCATATGATGACCACCTGGGTCGACTAGAGGCCCGCCCAGCAGTCATATCGTAATAGGCTGGGTGGGAACTGGTTAAACTGAATCACATTCTTAATGATGTGAGGAAGTTTTTGAGGGAGAGAAGAGGCATATTTCAGGCAGACATATTAAGAGAAACTTTATTTGTTTTCCACTTACAAAAATTAAACACATTTGGGCGACAGAATCACATCCTTTTTATTAGGAGGCAATTTGGGACAAAACTCATTGTGTGGAGCTTGCCTGCTGACGTAATCTGCTGTTGGCTTGTGCGGAGCATCAACAGCTTTTTGTCAGTTACAATTGATCAGCTTTTATTTTATTGCAATGAGAGGATTTTAAATAAAACTGGTTCTACACTAAGAGTATTTGTTTTTTATATAGTAGAAAGAAAGTTTGCCACAGCTAGCTGTTTGTGGAGCACATCCCGGCTATGTGTAGTAAAAAATGGGTTCCTCAAGTTGGGATTTTAAACGAACAACAAACAGTAATCATAAAAAATTACAAATGTATTGATATATACAAGACAAAAATAACAAAAAATTCAAGGTGATAAAAACAAACACATATTGTTCAGAGCAGATGTAAAGCCAGCTGAAAGGGAAGCCTGAAAGCTGTCAACCGACAGAGCGTCCAACGTGGTTCAAAAACACACAGTGTTTTTCTTCAGGGACTAAAAGGGCTTGAAACTTCCAAAGCTGTAGCTTAAATCTACGATGATAGAGTATGTCATCAGAAAAATGTAAGAGTACAGCGATGTACATATTACAATCATACAGTTCATACACAGCGATCATGCATGTATATTATAACAAAACCAGAAAGTTTAGCAGCTGAAAATAATGACCTCAAGTGTAAGCGTTTCACTGAACAGCAAAAATAACTCAACAAGTGAAGAGAGCAAATGGTCCATCAGAGCCACGCATGGATACTGGCCAGAATGTCATTGACCGATGGTAATTCACATGTGACACAATAAGCACTCGAAGGGAGTGCAATTGGCCAATAGATTTGAATGAAACATATCTAAATAGATATAAAGATTATTCCACCAATTTGTTCAAATGTATTGTCTTGAATTATTGCCAATGGGATTTGTTCAAATGATAGATGAACACAGTCCACAATGGTCAAACAATAGCCATACCTCAGATTTGCAGGGACTTCAAGGAGCAGGGATAATTATCATCCAAAAGCGTATTGTGTCAGTAATAGACACAGTCTCAGTCATTGTATATAAGCATCCAGAAATCACCAGCCAATTGCATAAGGGCTGGTCCCCATATCATCTAAAAAATAGTGGCAAAAATAGCCTATTAGCTACATAATTAGGTATTAGGTATAAAAAAATAACAAGGTAGTATATGGTGTAGTCGCTATGCTCAGGTGTGCTCAGGTGTGAATGGGGCCTAAGTGAGCTATGACCAAGTAAAATCTAGGTGGGGCCGGTGCAGTACAGGCATGTAACATGCGTGGCCTAGACGGAGCATTCGAACTGAACTATGGCAATAGTACATTGTAGTGAGAAATTAACTCATCATGTGGTACTCTCAGATGCTAGGAATTCATGAATTGGTACAAATAAACAGCCAAAAGAGTACCTAAAAAGTAAAAATGGTCATAAATAACAGACACTGCACATCATGTAGATATATATAAAAAAAAATATATATATATATATATAACACACAAAAAAATATCCAATCATGTCTAAATATGCACAAAGACAACCATAATGGACCAATTCAGCATGGAACCAATGTTGAACCCCTTACATCAATTGTATGGTTTCAATAATTAGGCCCCAGAATGAGAATAGGGAGGAATATGGGGGAAGGGGATATATATAGAACCTGGGTAGAAATTAGAGTAAAAGTAGGGGGATATATATATGCGTTAGTAAGGGCTAGTACATCTCAGGACCCCCAGAGGCAAAGCCCTCCAGAAAAGGTTTGAAGGAGATCATCTCGTCCTGGAAACGATGTTGCATTCAACTTGAAAAAATTGGGTTGCACCACACTTTAAATTCCCAACAACTAGAAAATTAGATCCAGTTTCAAGGACTGAATAAAGAAAAAAAATTACAGATTTGCTGCTAAGCTGTTAAAGCGTGACTAAGCCTCCATATACACCGGTGAGACTTGTCATGTGATTTGACAGTTTAAAATTGCATGAGAAGATGATAGAACCCTACAAATCTGCGCGACTATGACTTGCACCAATTTGAAAAAGGTTCCTACACTGTTTTTGGCACTTTCATGTGTGACTTGTATAGACATCTGTGCATTAAGTTGCAGATGTTGGTAAGCCGCATGAAATCCAACTGACCGTCAGCTTTGAAATCGCGCTGCAGTAATTAAAAAGAAAAAAAAAAATTTCCATTTTTTTTTTTTTTTTACAAATGGGCATATAACTGGTGCAGTGGTGATCAGGAGGGGGAAAAAAATCCAATTTCTTTTTTTTTTTTAATATATATATATATATATATATATATATATATATATATATATATATATATATATATATATATATATATATATATATATATATATATATATATATATATATTTTATCCTTTTTTGTTAAGATTTTTTTTTTTTTAACACACTGTGACCAGAGCAATATAATGTTACCATAGTAACATTGTACTTCTCTGGGGAAATGATCAGGATTTATTTTTATATATTTTTTTTTTTTTTTTTTACACACTATGTTTGATTATAGCAGTGCATTACATTGCTATAAGCAAGCATTTTACTGAATGACACTGATTCATTCAGTTTGTTTTGTTTAGCTGAGATTTGCCAGAGCTAATCACATGGTATAGATGGGCTGTGATTGGCCCTGTCTGTATCATGTGATCACACTGACAAATCACAACTAGCAATACAATTGTACACATTGGATGACATGAAAGGAAGCCATACATTGTGTACAACGGTAATGTGACCTGCTGTGATTGCTCACGGCAGGCACATGGTACCAGCAAATCGGCACTCTGATCAGTTATCCGCTGTGTCCAGTGGGTGCAGCCGGTGACTGATCGTGTCGCTGCGGGACGCGATCCACGAGGACGTCATATGATGACCACCTGGGTCGACTAGAGGCCCGCCCAGCAGTCATATCGTAATAGGCTGGGTGGGAACTGGTTAAACTGAATCACATTCTTAATGATGTGAGGAAGTTTTTGAGGGAGAGAAGAGGCATATTTCAGGCAGACATATTAAGAGAAACTTTATTTGTTTTCCACTTACAAAAATTAAACACATTTGGGCGACAGAATCACATCCTTTTTATTAGGAGGCAATTTGGGACAAAACTCATTGTGTGGAGCTTGCCTGCTGACGTAATCTGCTGTTGGCTTGTGCGGAGCATCAACAGCTTTTTGTCAGTTACAATTGATCAGCTTTTATTTTATTGCAATGAGAGGATTTTAAATAAAACTGGTTCTACACTAAGAGTATTTGTTTTTTATATAGTAGAAAGAAAGTTTGCCACAGCTAGCTGTCTGTGGAGCACATCCCGGCTATGTGTAGTAAAAAATGGGTTCCTCAAGTTGGGATTTTAAACGAACAACAAACAGTAATCATAAAAAATTACAAATGTATTGATATATACAAGACAAAAATAACAAAAAATTCAAGGTGATAAAAACAAACACATATTGTTCAGAGCAGATGTAAAGCCAGCTGAAAGGGAAGCCTGAAAGCTGTCAACCGACAGAGCGTCCAACGTGGTTCAAAAACACACAGTGTTTTTCTTCAGGGACTAAAAGGGCTTGAAACTTCCAAAGCTGTAGCTTAAATCTACGATGATAGAGTATGTCATCAGAAAAATGTAAGAGTACAGCGATGTACATATTACAATCATACAGTTCATACACAGCGATCATGCATGTATATTATAACAAAACCAGAAAGTTTAGCAGCTGAAAATAATGACCTCAAGTGTAAGCGTTTCACTGAACAGCAAAAATAACTCAACAAGTGAAGAGAGCAAATGGTCCATCAGAGCCACGCATGGATACTGGCCAGAATGTCATTGACCGATGGTAATTCACATGTGACACAATAAGCACTCGAAGGGAGTGCAATTGGCCAATAGATTTGAATGAAACATATCTAAATAGATATAAAGATTATTCCACCAATTTGTTCAAATGTATTGTCTTGAATTATTGCCAATGGGATTTGTTCAAATGATAGATGAACACAGTCCACAATGGTCAAACAATAGCCATACCTCAGATTTGCAGGGACTTCAAGGAGCAGGGATAATTATCATCCAAAAGCGTATTGTGTCAGTAATAGACACAGTCTCAGTCATTGTATATAAGCATCCAGAAATCACCAGCCAATTGCATAAGGGTCTATCCTATGGCTAAGGTCCCCATATCATCTAAAAAATAGTGGCAAAAATAGCCTATTAGCTACATAATTAGGTATTAGGTATAAAAAAATAACAAGGTAGTATATGGTGTAGTCGCTATGCTCAGGTGTGCTCAGGTGTGAATGGGGCCTAAGTGAGCTATGACCAAGTAAAATCTAGGTGGGACCGGTGCAGTACAGGCATGTAACATGCGTGGCCTAGACGGAGCATTCGAACTGAACTATGGCAATAGTACATTGTAGTGAGAAATTAACTCATCATGTGGTACTCTCAGATGCTAGGAATTCATGAATTGGTACAAATAAACAGCCAAAAGAGTACCTAAAAAGTAAAAATGGTCATAAATAACAGACACTGCACATCATGTAGATATATATAAAAAAAAAAAATATAAATATATATATATATATATATATATATATATATATATATATAACACACACAAATATCCAATCATGTCTAAATATGCACAAAGACAACCATAATGGACCAATTCAGCATGGAACCAATGTTGAACCCCTTACATCAATTGTATGGTTTCAATAATTAGGCCCCAGAATGAGAATAGGGAGGAATATGGGGGAAGGGGATATATATAGAACCTGGGTAGAAATTAGAGTAAAAGTAGGGGGATATATATATGCGTTAGTAAGGGCTAGTACATCTCAGGACCCCCAGAGGCAAAGCCCTCCAGAAAAGGTTTGAAGGAGATCATCTCGTCCTGGAAACGATGTTGCATTCAACTTGAAAATCATTGTTGTTCTCCCTGCAATAAAATCTTATTCCAGTCACCCCCTCTAATTACTGGGTGCACCCCGTTAAGTACTAGAAATTGAATGTATGTCAGATGCAACTGCTCAGATGAGGTCACGTTTAGGAAGGAAGCTGATGAACGTAGGTCAAGACACGGGAATACTCTCATAAATGCCTCAAAAAAGCGTTTAGGGAAGCAACATCAAAAACTAGGCAAGAACTGTTGTATGGAACCAAAGTCCAGAAAGACTATGGTAATCAATTATGAATTATCACTCGTTTCTCAAACCAACAAGAACATTTTAAGAACATTGTGCACAAATACCGGCATGTTCTGGTATTGGATCCTACAGTTGGACCATTACAGCCAGAAGGTCCAACATTTACTTTTCGCAGAACAAACTTGTCTCCAGGGAATATAGGGGGGTGCTAGGGATCCATGTAAAATATGCAGTACATTTAATTGTGGAGGATGTGGCTATTGCCAGTACATGGATACTGCTATTTGAAAAACACTTCCAAATAAAATCAACTTTACCCCTAGGCATTTTACAAACTGCAAGACTTTTTTTGCATTGCGAATGAAAAAGTTTCTATGTAGGCAAAATCTAAAATGAATTGTGGCAAAGACCATACCGCCACATTCTAAGCATGAAAACATGTAACCCAGATCTACCACTGGGACGCCACACAATACACGTTCATGGTGGCATCTTTCCATACATTACATTTCTAGTACTTGACAGGGAGCACCCAGGAATTAGGGGGGTGACTGGAATAAGATTTTATTGCAGCGAGAACAACGATGGATTTTCAAGTTGAATGCAACATTGTTTCCGAGACTCAACGAGATGATCTCCTTCAAACAATTAATTTAGGGCTTCGTCTCTGGGGGTCCTGAGATGTACTAGCCCTTTAGCTCATATATATATCCCCTCCTTTTACTCTAATTTCTATACAGGTTCTATATCCCCTTTCCCCTTCTCCCTCCCTATGCTCATTCTGGGGCCTAATTATTTAAAAGCAATACAAGGCGTTCAACATTGGTTCCATGCTGAATTGTTTCATTATGGTTGGCTTTGTGCATATTTAAACATAATTGAATATGTATAATATATATATATATATTAATGAACCAATTCAGTATATATATATATATATATATATATAGCTCCCTGCCCTTAATGAGCAGACACTATTATTTTGTAAATTTAAGTTTGTCTGTAGCTGCAGTTTGGCTCGGACTTATTACATTAAAGTTCTGGTTTCTGTGCCAGTTTAGCTGGGTTGTGCTAGTTTCCACTTGACCGTGGGTGTCGCTGTCACACCGGCAAATGTTGGAAATGCAACAGGCTAAATGCATTGGGTACCCCTTTTACTCAGAAACAGCCCGGTGGAAGTGGTCTGCCAGCTGTGCATTCTGGGTAAGGGTACAGACGCTATTTTTTGTGGTTCGTTATCCTGACCTCATGGCCCTCCTGGCCTAGGGTGTGTGTGCTGCCTTACTCTATGTCTCGGGGCCGGCTGGCCCGAGGCTTCTCAACTGAAGGGTAGGCCCAGAAGTATTGGGGCCTACCAATCCAGGGGTGGTCCTGTGCTGTCTTGCCTGCGGGGAGAAGCTACGTGACTGGAGGATCCAGGGGAGGACTTTTCCAAGAGAGGACCGAGCAACAAGACTGGTAACTCTGGAGGAGCCTGGAGACTCAGTTGGAGGACGCATCCCAGGTCACTTACCACACAGTACCGCTGGACCGGCTGAAAGAAACTTGTACTGTGTGACAGTTCTTTAACTTTGCAATAAGTTGATCGTTGTACCTTCCTGTGGCAGAGGATTGCACAACGATTCCGTTATACTGACAAGTCTGTGGCAGAGACTTTAACCGAGCACCTCATCGGCTGCTAGGCCAATTAGAGATGCCTATCCGGTGATTGCTAGATCCAGCCTGTGGAAGCTGTTGACCTCTGGATCAAAGAAATACCTCTAATTACAAGGTATCTTAATTCCCCTTAACCCTCTATCCCTCTATTGCAAAATTCATGTTCTTTCAAATAAATGTTTGGAAAAAGGACTAAGTGTTGGAGCCAATATTCTTCGATTCTTCGATGAACTTTACAACGGTACCCCTAGGACGGAAACAGTGAACAGGTGAGGTAACGGTAAGCCCAACAAAAACCAGCAGCTCCTTCGGGGGTCAGTGCTACATTATATATATATATATATATATATATATATATATATATATATATACACACACACACACACACAGTCTGTCTGTTACTTATGACCATTTTTACTTTTTAGGTACACTTTTGGCCATTTATATTTGTACCATTTCATGAATTCCTAGCATCTGGGAGTACCACATGATGAGTTAATTTCTCACTACAATGTACTATTGCTGTAATTCAGTTTGAATGCTCTGTCTAGGCTACGCATGTTACATGTCTGTACTGCACCAGCCCCACGCACATTTTACTGCTCATAGCTCACTTAGGCCCCTGGGGACTTGCAACATTTGCCATGAAGTGCCATGTTGAATGGAACTTCCATCGAGAGTGAGAGCGATAACACCAAATTTAACTCACCTGCTTTGATTTTTGACGTTCGGGTCCCATTGACTTAAATGGGGTTCATTATTTGGTCTGAACTTTTGCGGTGTTCGAAAGTTCTGGTGCGAACCAAACAGGAGTCTGTTTGGCCCATCCCTAGCCTCAATTCCAGCTCTGTAACCTTGTAATACTTTAAGCGTGAAAGATTTCTATATCCGTCCATTTTACAAGCTGCTCTTATCATACAGAGGAAATTGCCTGCTGAATGCTACAGCTGAAGGCATGATGGAGTTAGCAACATCAGAGCAGGTTTGCAAATTAGGCCTTTCCCTTCTCTGTGTGGCACCATGCTGATCCTCTTCCCTGCTAGGAGATCCATTAGGATAATAAGGACACCCTTTATAAGACTTTTATTCTTAAAACTGTTGGCTGCTTATGGGGAATCTTGAATAGTGGGGGCAGAGGTGGAAAGAAGGAACTGGAAGGATGAGGAAGAGTATGACCCTTTTCCTGCTGATGGCTACCATTCAGGTGCTGCTCCTAATTAGCTGAATCATAATAAGCCATGTGTCTTTTTATACAGTACACATGGTACTTAAATAACCAATAGAATTTCCATGATTGATATGATTTTGGCCAGGGCCGGACTTACCATTGGGCTTGTCTGGGCTCAAGCCCGTGGGCCCCGCCTAATAGGAAGCCCCGCGGGCCCCACGAGATACATAGCCGAGTATACTCCGCTCCGCTCCGCTCACAGTCACACCCAGTCCCGCCATATGATGGACATAACACAGGGACTGGGCGTGACTGTGAGCCGAGCCGAGTACACTCGGCTACTCTCGGCTCCGCTCGTTACTGCGAGAGGACCCGAGAGCTGCCGAAATACAAAGAACTCTGTATCTCGGTGGAGCCATTTTTAAACTTCAAAACTGCAATGACAAGGCTGCAAATGACAAGGCTGCAAATGACACTGGGGCAAGGCTGCAAATGACAAGGCTACACTGACAAGGCTGCAAATGACACTGACAAGGCTGCAAATGACAAGGCTACACTGACAAGGCTGCAATGACACTGGACAAGGCTGCAGATGGATGTGCAAGGCTTCAGATGGACACTGATAAGGCTGCATTGATGGGCATTTAAATGTAAGTTGTTTCCTTAAACTTCCCTCCTAAAAGTTTTTTCCTTAAAAGTCCCTCCTAAACTTGGGGTGCGTGTTATACGCCTGCGCGTGTTATACAGAGATAAATACGGTAATGTATAGAAGGTAGGGCCCGGAAGGTGACTCAAGCCCAGGGGCCCCCACCACCCTGCCCTGCTTTAGGCAGAGACTGCAAATCACTATGGTGTGGTCTTCAGCGCATATGTTGAAAAAGGACCACCTTTACTGTGCCTTGAATCCGTGGGGCAATGTCATCTGATGGAATAGGACAGCTGCTCTCTCTACTACACTGAAAGATGCCCTGGATGATACCCTACATTGATGCCTCTGCCTCACTGTCCTCCTCTTCTAAATTTGGCACTTAATTAGAGTCCTCATCGTCACAACCCTCCTCATCACTGGTGCCAACTTGAAAGTAGGCTGCAGCTGCAGGAACATCTGTGCCAATTAGTTCCCCCTGCTTGTGGTAACCTCCCTCTATTCTTCCATCGCTCTCCTCCTCAACCTCATCTGCAATTAATCATTGTGCATCCTCTTGCAGCATGTGACTGATACTGTGCTCAAATAACTCTATAAACTCCTCCCAGTTGACAGGGCAACAACAGGAGTATAAAATCTAGAGTGTGGCGCAGTGAGTGAAAAAATTATGGAAAATAATCAAACATATAATGGTCAATCAAGAAATGTTCATTCAAACAAAGTGACGGTGATTTCCGCGTGAAGCAAAAAGTTCCATGTGGATAAACAAACGAATAATGAACAATCCAAAACTGTGCTCCTGATCTGCTTACCAGAACCCGGTGGTATATGAGCGGTGTTATCATATAGTGCCAGAGGTTGATGCGATCATCCACATGAACGAAATCCAGAGCCCAGTGTTATCATACAGTGTTGGAGATGGTTACGATAACGCACTTGAACGGAATCCCTCAACGAATGGAACAGGGTTCACAGGATGGATAGAGGTATACTGAAAGGATCTCCCACAGAATGAAGGAAAGAAAAACAGCCAATAGTGAAGCCCGTAAGGTCAACTCAAATTTATTAAAAAGGATCTACTTACATCAAACAGGTTGATAATAGGGCATGCATGAAATAAAATCCGCGTACTTGCATCGGCCAGCCTGACATGTTTCATCCAATGGTGGATATCATCAGAGGCATGGCCGATGCTACAAGTTGCTTCACGCGGAAATCACCGTCACTTTGTTTGAATGAACATTTCTTGATTGACCATTATATGTTTGATTATTTTCCATAATTTTTTCACTCACTGCGCCACACTCTAGATTTTATATTTTACCAGTTTGCATATCAACAAACCGTGTTGGCTGCAACCTCTTTTATTATTTTTTCCACTTTATTTCTAAAATAGCGCAGATATTTGGTTCTACCTTGCTTTTTGTACAACAACAGGAGTAGCTATGGATGAAGAAGCAGAACAAGGAGCTTCAGCAGCTTCTGATGACTTTAAGCTACTGTGTGCCAGGACAGCAGAAGAAAGGAAGAAAGACTGGTTAGCCACTCCACCAAGTCCTCTGCATACTCTAGGTTTAGCATGCCCACTCCCACTTACAGAAAAGGAATTCACGAGGGAATGTTTACAATAACATATCAAATGATCACAGATTGTAAAGTGACTGAGCTATATCATTGGTATGTTCACTTCTTCAGGCAAAATATAGGCACTATTCATTTGTTTTTTGTTACTGAATGGGATGTAGAAACTGTGCATGAGACCACATGTGATTATATAGAGTTTATGTCTTGGCAGTAATCACAGAGCCCTAGCTTTGGTGTGGCCTCATCCACAGATTTATATTAAGGAAACACTTTTTTATTTGTAATTGAAAAATGTTAATATATTTGACTTATGATTGTTGATGCAGAGCCTTTTTGCCTAACTCCTGCCTTGCTATTGTAGCCAACCAAAGAGGAAGAAGTTTGTTAAAAAAAGGTATCCCAGGTGGCGCTGTCCGCCCCTCCACAGCTTCTAGGACAGACATCACGCGGCAGTTCCCTTGTTGGCTATTCATGGCTGATATTTACTACCACCCTTCTCCTTTGTGATTGGGTTGGTGAGTATCAATTACAATTAACCACCATGATGGATAGGATTTATATGTCCTTTTGTTGTACTTAAATATGTTTAATCTTTTTCCAGTTTGAACATTTATACATTTTCCTGAAAAAGTGAACAGAGTTTCACAAAATGCATTGAGAAAGTTTTATATGAACATACCAATGATATAGCTCAGCCATGTTAGTCTGTGATCATTTGATATGTTATTGTGAACATTCACTCATAAATACCTGTGATCACATATATGCTTTTAATTGGGCTTTATGTTTTTGTAATAAAATGTATGCATTTTATGATATCTACTATTGTATGGCATTTCTTAGCCAAGTCAATTGGGTGCTATTCATTTGTTTTCTGTTACTAAATGGGATGTAGAAATGCTAACACTGTGCATGAAACCGCGTCATAAATGCCCTCTGTGTACCGTGGTCCTATGATTTTCAGAGTCTACCAAGTTGGAGCACATATAGCATATAGTGGATAGATTGAAAACAGGTGTGCTTAGAGGGAGTCCACCCCTTCTTAAAGGCATGTGGACACACATGACGCCCAGCAAAAGCACAATGACAGCTGAAGGCATCTAATGCATACCCAGCATCCAATTCAACCAACTGTACAAAAAAGTGGCAACCGCCTGACCCATAACTAGCCTTGTTCTGGGAAATCTTTGTTTGTGATGAGCGTTGACCTTCCATGTGCACCTTACTGCAAAGGCTAGTAATGGGCTGGGTGGTTTCCACTACAATGCCCCCTCCAAAAAAAGAAAAGAAGAATAAAGTTGAGACAAGCAGAATTACGGCAAAAGAGCTTGATGCTGAGTCACACAATAAAGTAGACTTAAAGAAGACTGTTGGGTCTTATGAAATGCAGTTGGGCTTCAAAAACCCTATTTATACCCACAGCAAGGGAGCGCATATAGCCATTGGTACTCCAAAAGTGCACTTCTTCCCAATACCTGTTACTTGTAGTCACCTCACCTAACCACAATATTGCCAATCTACTGAAAAAAATATTATACAGTATTTGCATATACCATTTCACTGCTCAAATATATTTTAATAATCTTATTTTGGTTATGTGGTTAAGATGTCATTGAACTTCTGGGAATTTCACAGATGTAATATAGCATAAAGCTAAAGGTTATATGTCAAACAGGGTGAGATTATGTGTAAATTATGAGCTTGTAGCTGAATGCTAAGAACCTAGAATCTGATTAGTTCAGTTATGAGTTATTTACAAAATGCGATCCCAGTCTAAGATTGAAATAAGTGGATGCAAGGAAGTAAGCTATATTTATAAATCAATGGAATGTGAAAGATGTGAACAGGTTCTCTCTTACAACTCAATTCCCAGTATCATGGAATCCATATTAGAAACAGACTTCTTGCATCCATGCATAGGGAGTTTATAAATAAATGCATCATTAACAGTTTGTTAGGTGCTAAAGATCTGTTAAATATACCAATATACTGTAAGCCCCAGACAGCAGTGCAAGACGAGTCAAAATTAACATAATGATATATCTGATGGCAATAAGTGGGTTATATGAAGTCACGTCATAAAAAAAAAAAAAAGATTCTGACTCTACTACCCTTTGCCTTAGTGAACAAGCTCACTGGTGGCCTCTTATTAGTGTATCTATATATTACACAGTAACAGGTGCATTGTTTTAGATATCTTTCTGTGAATTGTAACCATATTGTGTTCTATTAAAATATATGTTATGACCATAAACTTATGTATCTGGCTTTGCTGACTAAGTATTCTGTAATAGAGTTTGCATGTGTTGGTCTGGGCCACATGCTGTTTCTGTGAGTCAGAATCATTAAAATAAAATCATTATAATAAAATGAGCTGACTGAAAAATATGGCATTTAGGTGTTATATGTTTAATTTTAACTCAGCAGTGCATCCTTTTAGTTGGACTTCTTGCTAGATTTGAATGATCTGTAGTGTTAATGAGATGAAAAAGCAAATTAGGTCTGAAGATGCTAAGGTTTTACAGGTTTTATGTTACCTTGCTTGTTTTGTGTTTTATTTTTTTGCTGTGCAAAGCAATTTAATTGAAACAGAACAAAAATCACCATACAACTACTTTACAATATTCAAGATTATACAAAAGTTATACAGAGAACTTCCAGTTATGCAGAAAATTGAGAAAAAGTGTCAAGACTGACATTAAATGAATAGAGGTGTGAACTTCTATACTTGTGCCTTTACCTTTGCATGTTCAGGAGTGTCCTAAATTTACTCCCAAACCTCCCTCTGCCCCTCAAAAGCTCGTGTCAGTTTTTTTTTTTTTTTTTTGTGAGAATCAGCTTTTATTACTGTTTTTGTGATCATTACCAGGCTTGTAAAATCCCTTTATCTGCAGTTGTTGTGAGGTCAGTTTATACAGCTTCCAAGAGCCACTTCCCTACACACAATGAGACTGATTTACTAAGTGAGTTAATCTTTCTTAATAAAATACTAATAGATTTACTTCAGTTATCCCTTCTTGTAAAAAGCAAAGTTCTTTTTATTTCATTTGCACATTACTGGATATTCAAAGTGATCACAGTTACAATCTGAGTGAAGACTCTTATCTACTTTAGAAAATCAGCCTAGTGTCTTTGGAGCCTAAGATTATTAGCCAAGTATGTTGGTGTTAATTATAAATTCCTTCAAAACACGTAACTTAAAAATAGCTAACTTAAGCATAGACAAAAACAAACAGTCCATACACTTGTGGTTTAAATGTAAAGATATGGCTCTCCGTCAGCAAAAACTGTGTTCTATTCAGGGTTCTCGACTGCTCCTGGGGTCCCAAAGGCCAGGTCACCAGCTGCTTAACCTTCTCAGTCCAAAACAGTCCACCACACTTGCTCATCAGTGTGTAATGCTTCAAATGCCCTCATAGACAGGTGCTGGGTGTTCCCTGTTCCTTTTCTGGACTTATAAACAGATAGGTTAACTCTTTCAGGTCCAAAGTCCTTATGGTCAGAGTTTTTTCCCACTGAATAGCTCTCCAGGCCTCCAAATTCCGGGTCCCTAATGGGAACTAGCAATCCAGAGAGTACTGAAAATCAGTCCTATCTTCATAAACCACTGTATTTTATATAAAAACATTACATGGCTCATTTTCCAAGGCACATTTTAAGTTCTAGCACACATGACCAATTCTAAGAAACAGATTTAAAAAAATAGTAGGTATGAATAAAGGGCAGTTTTATAATAAAGCATACCACTGCTTTAAAAAAAAAGCATTATTATCAAGCATATCATTGTGCTTTGCCAGCGCATAGTGGGGGGAGCTTAGTGCTTAACATATTTTGAGGTTCTGGGGATGCACCCAGTGTTGCCAACCGTCAGTATTTTTACTGGCGTCTAGTAAAACGGGCACTTTTCTCCTGCCAATGAATGCCAGTGCCAGACCATCCAAGTGCCTGCTACAGCATGTTCAGGTGGCGCTGTCGGGAGTCGTGTTTGAGCATGTCGTGTGATGTCATGGTGCAAGGGAGCCAAGTGGAGTGGATGGAGCCTCATGTGTGGGTCTGCAGGACGGAAGCAAGGCAAGCTGGGAGCGGGACCGTCAGTGCTGTTTAAACTGGAGTGGACTGAAGGGACCACCTGGCATGGAGAGAGACTGTCACTGTGACTCAGGAAGGGAAGTGTCATGTTGGTGTGGTGTCATCATCATATGTGCTGCTGCACAATGATGTCAGTGTCACTGTGAGAGTCAATTTCATGTGTATGTGCCTGCCCATTCTAATTTCTTGCCCTCCTGTGTCCTGTCCCTGAGCTACTTACTATATCAAAAATAAAATAAGAAATATGTTTTTTACCTTAATGTCTACCTTAAATAACATTGCTAATTGCATATTGTACTTCTTTGTAGCCTAAATACTGAGATTTGCACTTATAACATTTGGAAATGCCAGTAAAAACTTGGCTCAGCCAGTAAATTTCAGTTAATTTCAAACGGTGGATGCACCAAGATGGGTAGAGCTCAGTCACAAAGGGCTCTCCTCCAATTTCTCCTTTGCAATATAATGCCGAAAACAACTGACTACAGGACACTGCATGCTCCAGATTGTGGCCTCCATCTTATGAATGACTCGCAAAATACCGGTCAAACGTGGAGGAAAAACTACAGCATAGAGCAGTATCCATTGCTCATTTTAAATAGTCTCCTACGTAATGGCTTCTGCAACTGTATTCTGTTTTTTCTTTAGTTACTGTGGAAAAGCTCAACATTTACATTTTTTTAACACAATCTAAATAATGAAAAAACATGAACAATCTCTGCAGCAGAATTTCATATTATTATTATTATTATTATACAGGATTTATATAGCGCCAACAGTTTGCGCAGCGCTTAACAAAATAAAGGCAGACATTACAATTACATAACAATTTGGTACAAGAGGAATCAGAGGGCCCTGCTCGCTAGAGCTTACAATCTAAAAAGAAAGGGTCAATTGATACAAGAGGTAATAGCTGTGGGGGATGAGTTGATGGAAAAAGTTAAACAGTGTTAGTTAGAAGCAGGATAGGCTTCTTTAAAGAGAAAGGTTTTCAGGGATCGTCTAAAGATGGATAGATTAGGGGACAGTCGGACAGATTGGGGTAGAGAGTTCCAAAGGATGGGAGAAACTCTGGAGAAATCCTGGAGGCGAGCATGGGAGGAGGTGACAAGGGAGCTAGAGAGCAGGAGGTCTTGGGAGGACCGAAGAGAGCGGCTTGGTTGGTATTTTGGTACTAGGTTAGTGATGTAGCTGGGGGCAGAGTTATGGATGGCTTTGTAAACTATTGTTAGTACTTTGAATTTTATTCGTTGGGTGAGTGGAAGCCAGTGGAGGGATTGGCAGAGAGGGGTGGAGGACGCTGAATGGTTGGTAAGGTGGATAAGTCTTGCAGCAACATTCATTATGGACTGAAGGGGGGATAGTCTATGTAAAGGTAATCCAATGAGGAGGGAGTTGCAGTAGTCGAGGCGAGAGATAACCAGGGAGTGAGTTAGAAGCTTGGTGGTGTCATTCATATGAAATGTTATTTACTCGCTGGCTTAGTGATAGCACTGGTTGTAAAAGATATTATATGTTGGAATAGCAGAATATCAGATTTTATGATCTAAAACCCAAGCATGTGTTTGAGATCAAAGTAAACTCAGTTATTCACAGATTACCCATGATTTTGCTTTAGAAAGAGAATTTAAAAGATGAAAGAGAAATTGATGGCTTTAATTTCACTCAGATCTTAGTCCGTGTAACTGTGTATATAGGAGAGTGGACCATTAAAAGTAAAGTGTCCATATGTAGAGAATACAAAACAATAAGATATTTTAAAAAAGTGCACATTTTATAGATCAATACCTACTGTATTAAATTGTTATGCATAGGGATGTAGTAAAAAAAACAAAAAAATGGTACTGAAAACAAAGCACTCATGTAGGCAGCAACAAATCTAGGTAACGCATTGACAATAATGACAATAAGTGGGCACCAAACTGGCAGTTGATGCATGGGCAACAAATTGGCAATGGCATAAATACATATAAAATGTAGAGACAATAACTGGAGCCCAATTTGGATTCTGCGTTGTCATTGCTTTTGTGTTCCACATTCTCTGGCATTCTGTACTCTCCATTCTTCTTGGTTTCCGCCTTACATAGTGGAGACAAACTTTCAAGCACATTAGTATATCTAAAGCCAATCCTTTTTCGTTTTAGTTTTGAATAGAATAGGGAATGGTTAAATTCATATTTAATTATTTATTTTGCTGTTTAATTGTGACCAATTGTGTAAAACTACTTTCAATTCCTGCTGCATAGATAGAAAGGGACGTACATGTAAAAATTTCCAAAATAAGGAAAATCCACTTGTAAATAGTTGTTACAAGAGCAAGTGTCCCAGTTGGAGGATTTCCCCTCTGTTCCATTTCTGGCTTCAACCTCAACTCAGTCACTAAATTGTACACATATTTTCCAAATTGAATATTAATTTTGCTAAGAGAACAGGCTCTACTTCTTTAGTGAACTTATTGGTTTCCTACATCTCATAAAGTGGACCTTTACTTAATTTTGCTAAAATTAAAAAAAAATCAACTCATACTGTGCTTTTTTTTGTTTTTTGATTTAAGCCCCATACACACTATCAGTTTTTTTCCTTCAGGTTTACCAAAACCATGTAGTGCAAGGGCCTGCCTGATTGCATACAAATTCAAACTCCTAAGGTTTGACCTCATATTATATGGTTTTGGTAAATCTGAAGGAAAAACTCAGCAGAAAAACTGATAGTGTGCATGGGGCTTTACTTATCTTTCCTGTGTCCACTTCCTTGTTTCCCTGAGGGCACCAATGCCACCTGGGAAGACAATGTCATCAGTGCCTTCAAGAAGATTTTGTACATAATTTGTGAGATCTGGTGGTATTGTGGTACTGCACATGCGTGGTATGGAGTGCAATAAGTCACGTGGTTCATCTCGCACGGGTGCCACATGATGTTACATTCATTGATTTAAAATAAATAAGCTCTCCCCTGAGATCTCCCAAGATCTCAAAGGAAGGCTTTTCAGAGATGAGTGGAATAATGTCATGTGCTTCATCTTGGGCATGCGCACAAGGACTGTATTGCTGATACTGCAAATATCATTCAAAATGATGGCAAGGGAATGATGCTGCAGAAATGCATCATAAAAAATAGGTAAGGAGAATAAGAGGCAGCATGGAGGCTGGTAAGTGTACTTTTTTAGGTTTTAGGTATTATTCATATTCATGTCTTATTCATGTCTTATTTTTATAAAAGGGGGGCTCATCTGTAAGGACTTACAGGACTTTTGGTGAGCAAAAGTTTGCGTGTTACTTATTTTAGAGTCACCCACTCACTCTGGCCATGGAAACTGTGTCTCATTCACAATACTGGATTGTTTATGTATTGTTTTAAACATTACAAAAATGCAGCAACTGAATTAAATATGGCTATATATTTTTTTCATTAAATAAGCTCTCTATTCAAAAAGCTAAAATTTGCTCTCTGATGGGGAACAAAGGGGCTAATGGTGCTTTAACAGTACCTTGAAGCATCTATCTTTTGTTTTTAATTCCTCTTGAGATTCACTTTGTACTTAAATTGGTTCTAAACCCAACCCATTTTTTATCTTAATGCATTCCCTGCATTAAGGTAAACCCCTCGAACCCCACTACCCTTCCCCCCACCCCCAAACACGTAATTGAGTCCTGTCACAGATTCAACACTTGGTCAAAAACTTCCTGTCCCAGGAACTGAAAGAGTCAGGTTGAGTGTTGAGTGCTGACAGTCAGGATGAGGTGGATGTGGTAGGTAACTTTATGATTTCTGATTCAGTCATCAGAGGAAGCTTTATATGGATTCATAGTAATACAAAGCTTTCTGTGAATGGCTGAGCAGTGCAGACATTAAATATGTAGTTAGGCTTTAACCTGTCAACTTCTCCCTTTGATTACTGTCATCCTCATGAGAGTGGGTAACATTCCTTTTACCTGAGGGCCTGCTGGAGAGTAAGTTGTAACTGAATCATTTCAATGTAAGGGTCTCCCTGTTTCTGCTTTATTCTTTCTGTGGATATTCACCTCCTCCACCCCTCCTGCTTCTTCTAGTTTATTACATCATCAGGTAATCAGATTATCAGGATTAGGTAATCAGATCGCCAGGGGTACAGATAGCATATGACAAAGCAAAGCCTGCTCCTTTACCAAGATGGTCACCTTCACTGAGACACGGCAAGAAAAAAGCATGGTAAATCAGTCCTGGAAGATCAGCTACACTAAACCCTTGAGCAATCTGGTGATTAGTCCTTGACTTTTTCTAGGCACGGTTTTCACAGTATGGGTCATCTTTAAAGCAGACCTTGCAGTACAATTTAAGGGCTGCATATATTGTTCAAGTGGCCCTCCTCCCCCTTAGAAACCAAGCAATGCTAGTAGGTATACAATTTACTCTTGAAGGGAGAACAATTCGATTTGTTTTACCTTACCCCTATGTTTCCAACATCATCAGTCTTCCCATGAGATTCCAGGGTGAAGCAGAGCAGGGAACATCTCATTGAAGGACATTTCAGTCCATTGCAAGAGGTTCTTCTTGCAAGATTGTTGCTACTCTGTATTCCCCAGGATATAGCTGGAAGGAGTGTGGTATCATCCTCACCTAGGTGCCATGGGCTGAAGACAGGGTAAGGTAAGTATGAATCCAATTTTTTTCTCTTTACAGGTACATTTTAAACCTACTAAAAGCAGGTGATTTTTTCCAGTGGAAGGGGGCCCAGATTGTATAAGGGGACCTTGTATTGTACTGTAAATTCTTAAGGCATGTATAAAACTAGCTGCTCCCTGAAAAAATAAAATATAATTTTATTGGCCTCCGCACTATGCTGGTATTCAAAAAGTCCCAGCCAAAATCAATACCAAACTCCAAGTAAAAAAAAAAAAATACAGTGTAGCATCCCCTTAAAAATAGACACCAAATGCATGTCCAGGCATGCCACTTGACTGGCAAGGAAAATGGGAACAGAAGGGGCAACAAGCATTTGCCACACTGAAATATACCAGGCAACATGAACTCAAAATTGGATGTGTCATGTTATTCAATAAAAGAGCTTCACTCCCACATCGCTGGCCTAGTGGATGTGGGGGTCTGCAGGTGGACTCATCAGAATTTGGGAGTGGCTTTTAGAATAGGGGAGCGGGACTGGCTTGCAGTTTCCTCTCTAATTCTTCCCAAATGTGTCCTATCAAGTTGAGGTCAGGACTCTGTGCAGGCCAGTCAAGTTCCTCCACCCCAAACTAGCTCATCTATGTCCTTATGTACCTTTGTTTGTGTACTGGTGAGCAGTCATGTTGGAACAGAAAGGGGCTATCCCCAAACTGTTCCCACAAAGTTGGGAGCATGAAATTGCACAAAATGTCCTGGTATGCTGATGCCTTAAGAGTTCCCTTCACTGGAACTAAGGGATCAAGTCCAACCCCTGGAAAGCAACTCCACACCATAATCCCCCACTCCATCAAATGATTTAGACCAGTGCACAAAGCAAGGTCCATAAAGACATAGATGAGCAAGTTTGGGGTGAAGGAACTAGACTGGCTTGTACAGAGTCCTGACCTCAACCCGATAGAACACCTTTGGGATGAATTAGAGCGGAGACTGCGAGCCAGGCCTTCTTGTCCAACATCAGTGCCTGATCTCACAAATGCGCTTCTGGAAGAATGGTCAAACATTCCCATAGACACACTCCTAAACCTTGTGGACAGCCTTCCCTGAAGAGTTGAAGCTGTTATAGCTGCAAAGGGTGGGCCAACTCAGTATTAAACCTTATGGACTAAAATTGGGATGTGTGTGCGTGTAAAAGCAGGTGTCCCAATACTTTTGTAATATAGTGTATATCTCGATGAATGTAAACCTATCAACTGCCAAAGCACAACAATTCTCTCCTGACGCATTACTGCTTCAAAAGACAGCCCCCTAGCTGGATGTTGAAGTTCCACGAACCAGCTAGGGATGCTTAGTGACATCATTGCCTAAATATGGTTATACCATATTCGGTCAAGACGTCACTTGGGATACCCTGTCTGATTTTGTTTACAAAAATGCCTTGATAGAATTTTTCATTTAGTAGCAATAGTTTTTTTAAATGCACTTTTTTGCTGAAGTACCTATGTGCCAATACACATGCATGTTTAGGCATCTCCCGTACTTATTTTTTTAATTTTTTTAAAGAAATTGTGTTCATTTTGCATTGGTACATGTCAGCCCATGGCAGTGCCCAGCCACCCATATCCTTTTTAACTGAAACTTGCAAATTGGCCTTGAAAAACCCCAGAAAAAAACAAGATTTGGCTCCTATAGTTTTAAATGAGGTTCTGACACAATGTTTGCAGTTGTGGTATTCATACCTCTATTTTTATTAGACAAGCCTACTAATCATAGTTATATATTAGCATGGTATTGCTTTAAAATGTGAACAGTTTCCTTGTAATTCCCATCTGTAGCATAAAGTAAAAGCAACCCTGTATGGATGTCTTCATAGCTAACAAATGTGGAAAGTGTCTGGTTTTCCATTCTCTCTCTCTTTTATGTGGCTTATCCTACTAACCCCATATGCCAAAATAAATCTGGCAGCCTGCCTCAAGCCATGTTTCTTAGATATTCCATATTTATTATGCTTTTGCCATTAACCTGACTGGTTTAAGCATAATGCAATTAACATATACATTTACTATGATGCAGAAAGCAGAACATCTACTCTCAAAGACAGATAAATAGATCATAAAATGTAAATTAGGCGTCTCAAGAGCCGAAGTGGTGAAAAACAGGATCATGCAGTGACTCAGTGTTTGGCACATCAAATTAGACTGCCTCAGAATGTAATGAAATGAAACTTGTATATATTCAAAGGCCAAACTTTCTGAATATGTTATAGAAGATTGTAAAACTGAAAACTTTTGCTACTTAGTTTAGCAGCTTAATTTGCTGGATGACAGACATGGTCAGTTATTTCACTATTTTTAAACTTTTCTAATCGTAGTAGTAGTATTAGTAAACCTAATGTAGTATTGGCAACAATCTTTAAAAAGGAGGTTGAAGCAGTAGAAATACATGTATGCTTACTATTATTACATGTCAGAGGATTTTTAATTATGATCAGTTAATTTTTGCTTTAGACATAATTGACACACTACACCACCAGGAAGGGCACCTTTCAGCATTTCTACAAACAGTTTAGTACTTTACCACACATTTGGAAAGTGAAAAACACAGCCTTAGTGATCCAAATGTTGATATATTGCCATTTTAAAAGGAAGAATTTTTCATAAGAGCAGTGAGCATTTAGTTCAACCACAAATTCTGAAAAGTGTGGGATTTCAGTTGATCACCAGCACAGTACAATAACCATTTTGGTCGCAATACATGTGTGAATAATAAGTGGCCTATCTAGGTTGGAGTATTGGTCCATTAATGTCAGTAATATAAATCCTATAATTCTGTATGCAGCAATAGTGGAGAGAAGAACAAATATTTTTAGCCAAAGGCTTTTTCTACAAATCCATAGGATATGGATGAGGGAGCCAATTTGGCTTACGTCTCTCTAATATTGAGAGAAATTGGTACAGCAGAATTTTGAGAATTTGTAAGGGATAAGATACCATCTCATGGTAATCTTCTGGATACATTCCCAGAGGTTGATACAATTTTTAGTGAATAGAGATATTTTCTATGAGTAATTGGCGATCTGATCATTTCTGGCCAAGTTTTCAATCCTAATTCCTCAGAGGTTAAGGCTTTTCATATATTCATTTAACCCCAGACTGTTGGACACCAGAGACTCTTGTGCTGTGCAGTAATAGTAATGACTTTACACCTTTTTGTATGGTCATGGATGGTATTTGCACCTTTAAATAAAAAAAATGTATATACAGTAATATAAAAAGTTCTGTGAATAGGGTCAATTTGGATGCAAAAGAATTAAAGGGTACTAACTTGCTCTGCAGTGTAGTCTTCCACAAAAAACACTCCCTTTGAGTTCCAATTCAAAAGGGACTAATTGTCAATAGAGTAGTCTAAGTATACGAATTGGTCAGTCAGTTGGCCATGTCTGTATATAGGCTTTTACGAGCAGATTAAAAATATTACTTTTTACAATAGAGTGGTGTAGGATAGCCAGTAAAAATGCTAATAGGTTATCTTTATGGATAATGCCTTTTCTATTTTCACCTAGCAATTCCTCCATCAGTATCTAACCTGGTCTAATAGTGCCACCATGCAGTAATCCTGTAGGCATGGACCACCTAGGCCACTAGTGGAAATGGTGCTTGATTATTGTTGTCAAGAGACATCATTAAGATCAAACATCATCAGGAACTAATTATTTGTAACTTTTTTCATAAATTAGATCCCTTAGGACAGGGACTGGGGCGTTTCTAAAATTTACTAAATTTTGGGAGTCCTAAACATTTTAAAAGAAGCTGGTCTACCTAGCCAATATATTTCTATGTTTGTCATACAACAAATGTCCTTTAACCCTCCTGGCGGTATTCCCGAGTGTGGCTCTGGGTTATATTTCAGTACCATTAGCGGTAACCCCCGAGCCACACTCGGTATTGCATTGCAGAATTCTGGTACAGCATACCTTCTTTGTCACCAGGATCCTGCGATGTCCCCCCGCTGTGTTCTGCGCCAGATCATCCACCAGATGCTCTGTGTTCCGGGCTCCATTCCCTGCGAGCATTGTGATGCACGAGGGCGGAGCTCAGCGGCAAATTCAAAAAGTACAAAAAACATTACACATACACTACACTGTAATCTTACAGTTTACATTACTATATCAAATCATTTCACCTCCCTTTTGTCCCTAGTGATTTGTCCAGTGCCCTGCATGCACTTTTATATTATATATACTTTTCTTTCTGCCTAAAAACTTGAGATTGTCCATGGCATCCAAAAAGTGTCCATTTATGTCAAAAGTGGTTTTAGACCAGCTACAAAACAGCGATAGTAAATTAGAACACTTGCAGAATTGAGCGATAGTGAATCGTGGGGAAATTCATTGTATTATTATTATATGATTATTTTTGATAATTATTTATAGTTATTTATTATATTATAAGTTATGATTTTGTGTTTTAAACTTTATCATACCTGGATGTCTACTAGACTCTTGTTTGGACAGATTTAAGTGTGTTATTACTAAGAATTACAGGCCTAGAATATAAAACGCCAAATTTCTATGCAAAACAATGTACTGCTTTGAGATTTCAAAATCTGACATAATCATACCGCCAGGGAGGCTACATCTCTTTCTTCCAAAGGGTTATAGCTGCTGTTAAAATTTTGGAGATTTTTGTAAGCTGGATTCCTGAATAATGGATGGAAATTTTTTTTCTCCACAATTAGTAAAAACAAATAGCATATTCTTAATAGGGTTGGAAGTGCCAATATTCAAAATTTGGGACTTAGCGGTAGTCTTGTTGGATTTCTTTCAGGAATTCAGTGGGTCATATGATTTTCATAAAAAAAAATCAATAGCATGTGGCCCAATCTTAAGTTGCTGAGTTTCTGGAGAAAGGAAAGAGAAGTTATTGATGAGGAGAGTATTGTGATCTAACGAATGGATAAAAAATACCTGAAAGTGCTGCACGTTACTTAGAAATGGTCAAGTTGCAAAGTGCATGAAAAGTCAATATTGATTAATATGCATTGTAGTCCAAACACCCTGAAATTTAGTGTGTACAGGTTGATGAAAACATTCAATATCAACACTGTCCTATTAAAAAAAAAAAAAATCCTTTATTAGGTTGTACATTTTTTTAAAAACAGTGCTTAAAAACTCTTCAAAATTTAGAATGCTCAATGCCCCATTTCTCAAGCATATTACATGGATTTTACAGCACTGTAATAAAGGAAATATTTGTAAAAAGTATAGTGTTGGTGCAAAGGCATATCTGTATAACTTAAAATTTAGCAGTGCGTGTGATAGGAGTATATTGTATAGCCTATTGAATGTACAACGGAGATCAGGTACAATGTGAATGGAATCCAGGGTATAATGTACAACACAGTGAATGCAGTTCATGGGTCAGGAGTATAACATACAACATAATGTATACAGTACAAATGTCAAGAGTATAATGATAGAGTATTTAGTGCAGTGGATAGGAGTATAATGTATGACATAGCATATACAGTGCAGGGATCAGGAGTATAATGTACAAAATAGTGAATGCAGTGCAGAGATCAGAAACATAACATACAATGTGAATGCAGTGGAGGGGTCAGCAGTATAATGTACAATAAAGTAAATTCAGTGCAGGGGGATGCATTATAATGCACAATATAGTGAATGTAATACAGGCATAATGTATACAGTACAGGGGTCAAAGGTATAATGATAGCATATTCAGTGCAATGGACAGGAGTATAATATATGACATAATGTATTCTGACTCCAACCGTTGTAATAGAGACATATCCCTTTCTGAGACTTCTATGCCTGGCCTGTATAAGCAGATATAATCACAGTGGACAATCTTTATCAGATAGCTGAACAACCCAAACACATTTTTTTCCATCCACAAGATATTTATTGACTACATCAGTTACAGCAGACATCAAGTTGCGGTAGATGATTGAAAGACGGTATTTGAAGGTCAAAACATGGTAATGTATTCCCGTATGCAAGCATATTGCATTAAAGGCCCAGACAAGTGGCCATCTCTTATCTATAAGCATAATGAAGCAGGAACAGGAAGTACATCACAATATGGGAGGGGCAGATAGAATAAAACAGAAAAGGATGGTGCTTTAAACAAAATAACCACATGATGGAAGTATAATAATAACCAATTATATAAACATTACTATAATCTATATGAGGTACTCATAAAGCACAGGCATAGTATGACATAAACTATTTTGTCATGTGCATGTTAAATATTCTCTTAGTTTTCTTTTTTTTTTTTATTTGGTATAAAATGGTGGTACAAACAATAGGATATCACACATTAAGAGAAATGCATTTCTAGAGATTTTTTACAAAAAATAGGACAAAGTATTAAATTGAGCAATCGAAGTTCAGCCAAACCGAATACATAATTGAATAAATCAATAACTTACAGTTGAAAATAAGGCATTCAATGGTTAGTGTTAGTTATTCACAGGTCTAAAGAGTATATTAGAATGTTAGAACTAAGAATCACATTTTTTATTATATAGGTGTATAGTATTTTATAGTATGGAATATTTTCTACATGAGATTGATATTTTTTATTCTCGTTTTCAGTTGGGCGAAGGGAACCAATGGTGATTTCCATTGATAAGCAATAAGCCAATGTGCAGAAACACTTATGCCCTGTACACACGGTCGGAATTTCCGACGGAAATTGTGCAATCGGATTGTGTTGTCGGAAAATCCGATCGTATGTGGGCTCCATCGGACTTTCCGACACACAAAGTTTGAGAGCAGGATCTAAAATTTTTCGACCACAAAATCCGATCCTTCAAATTCCGATTATGTGTAGACAATTCTGACAGACAAAGTGCCAGGCATGCTCAGAATAAATTAAGAGACAAAAGCTATTGGCTACTGGACCATTTATAGTCCCGACATACGTGTTTTGTAGTCACCTAGTTCAAAACGATCGTATTTTCTGACAACTTTGTGTATGCAAGACAAATTTGCCCCAAAATCCGTCGAAAAAAATCTGATGGATTTTGTCGTCGAAATGTCTGACCATGTGTACAGGGCATAATAGTGTGGATAAGTCTCATGTGATGGATAGATAGACCTATGATGGGGATGAATAACAGGCATTGAGGAAGCGTGAGGTGTATAACATTGTCTAAGATTCTAGATGTAAAGCTTTCCAATTGTTTCCATATTTGTGAAATTTTCTCACATTCCTAGAAAATGTGTGAATGGACCTAGGATGTACATCCTCTAAAACACGTGGTACTGAAGGGAAATGGCATGGAGTTTCATGGGAGTATAATACCATCTTGTAAAAAGCTTTATGGCTGTCTTTCTTACTGTGAGTGATCTTGTGCATTTATGGAGGTTGCTGATACAGTCATCCCAATCCTCTGTTGAGAAGGATATATTACATTCTAGTTCCCATTTATGCATATAAGGAAGTTGTTCTTGCGTTTAATTGTTCACCAAATTGGTATATATAACAGAAATCAAGTCTGGGCCTCCTGGGCGATCTCAGACATATATTTTCATAAAATGTGGGAGGATTCGGGCCTATAGTTTGAAAATATGTGGTGTAAAAGGGTCTAATTTAGAGGAATTACCAGAGTTCATTATTAGGAATCTGATATTTGTTTTTTAGTGAAGAAAATTTAGTAAAAGAGTTTTCAATAAATTTTGAGAGGGTGGTTACGTCATTATCAATCCACCAAGCAAACTCTATATGTCCTTGAAAATCAGGGGGAAATTTGGGATCTCCTGTGAAGGAGGCTTGTGGGGGAGGTGGCAGAGATCATATTACATTTCTTATTGTAAACCTCCAGAGTTGATATGACTGGTAAACCAATTGATTGTGTGTTGCAAGGGTATGGAGTGAGATCTTGTTGCCCCATAATAAACCTGAGATCGAAAATTGGACAATTGAATCTCTTTCAAACCTAACGAATGGGATTTTAGGATTATGTATATGCCATTGGGCAATTTGTGACCATCTAGCGACTAAATAATAAAACCAGAAATCTGGAAGGCCAATTCCCCACTATTTTGAGATCTGTATAGCACCATTTTAGAAAGACGTAGATAGGAGTCTGAGCAAACAAACGTATTGATTTCTGATTGGAACTTAGTTACATTTATTTTGTTTAGTCTAATAAGGAGTGCTCTGTATAAATATAGCAATTTCGTTAGTATTGTAATTTTAATAGCTGTCATTCTACCTAAAAAAGAAATATGGAAGGATTTCAATAACTTAAGCATCCCTTAACTTTTGAAATATTGGGAGGTAGTTTTTGGAAGACAAAACATTAATGTCAGGGGTGAGGTGGATGCCCAGAAAATAGAGAGACTCCATGGACCATGTAAAATTAAATGAGGTATAGATGATATTAAATTGTGAGGGCGGTATAATTCTCTTAGTTTTCTGCAGCACTGCATATAATTAACAATTGCAATATTTAATGAATTATGCTTTTTACCTTTTTTCACCCTTTTTCTCATCTCAGTCAGTGCTGCTGATTTCTTCCATGGTCTTTGTAACATCTTCCTACCCACACACATGTACTTCAGCATTGTCAGCATACAATTGTTTGTTTTTTTCCATAATGATTTTATTGTCTTTTCAGAAAGTACAAAAAAATGATACAGCCATTGTTTGAAGAAATGAAAGAATGATGACATTTGAAAATACCAATCAATAGGAGATGTTACAAGGAACTTGTAGGAAAGTACAATCATAGGGAATGTACAGAACTGGTAAAGTCATTTAGAACAAGGGCATGAGTGAGTAACAAAATATGTAAGTAATATGCCAAGAGCCACACTTCTAATGCCTCTAGGGCAGTGAAAAAAAGCAAAGTAGGTTGTCTGGTGGAGAAGGGCATGGAGCCTGAGTCAGGGAGGTTATGGAGGGACACATGGTTCAGCAGAGAAACCTGCCACAGCACAGAGAAAGCTCATGTAGGAAAGTGTAGGGGGGGGGGGGGGGGGGGTATCAGGGAGAAACCAGAAAGTGGGAGAAATAATAATTTATTAGAAATAATAATTAGAAATAATTGTTGATTGTAAGCTTTTTGATAGTGATAGTTGCAGGACAAACCTTGCAGTGGGAGATAGTTGTCACTCCATAACAGAAAGTGCCTGAAGGACTTCATTGTAGGATCAACAAGTTTTTATGTTGAAACCTGAAGATTAACAAGCTGAAGCTGAACAAGGTGCATTAACATATTAAAGCTCATACAATGTTTTGGTGGCTGGGTTTAAGTCTTCTTTAAGATTGGTACACTTTACTCTCTTTATCATTGGAGGTTTTTATCAAGTCTGACGAAATGTTAATTGGAAGCATATGAAATGTAAATGACAGTTGTGACTCAATATGGAATCGTGCACATGCCCAGGGAAATGACTAAAGGCTCTGAGATCTCATAGATGGCGGGTCGTCATTATGAGCTGCACACATGTAACCATGAAGCTATTAAAAGATAAACCTATAGCTCCAAACATAGTATAGTGCATAGTAACCAATCATCTTTTAGGTTTTATTGGCAAAGTTTAATTGAACAAGCTTAAGTTATAGCTGATTGGTTACTATGCACAGCTGCACCAGAGTCTGTTCGCACCGATTTTAGTAACTCTCCCCCATTTTGTGCTGAAAGGTGTCTCTCTTTTGCCTCATACACACGATTGGACTTTCCAACGGGAAATGATGGATGTCAGGCTGTTGGCGGAAAGTCTGATCGTGTGTACGAGGCATTACTCTTTTCACAAGGTTGGGAAGGTATAGTTAAACCAGACAAAAAACATGACATGCTCCCTTTTTATTTTAGAGGTTAGCAAATCTGTTTCATCCAAATCTAATATTGAAACATTTGTAAATGTTTTACTACAACACTATTATTTAACAACACTTTAAAATGAATTTGCAGCCCCTGTACACAGAAATTGAGATTTGTAGAAATAGATGCAACGCTTATCTTTTTATAATATAACAATATAGTGGTTGTAAATTATATCCTTTTGAGAAAATTTTCTAACATTCTCTTTAAATAAAGATATGAATTAGCAACTAATTGCTAAATGTAATGCACCTACACTTTCCAAAAGCAACAGAACTTGAACGCAGATTTAAATGAGTGTGGCATTTGTTTCATGTGTGCTTTTACCAGCAAAGTAATTAATCTACTATGGAATTTTATAGAGTGTGCTAGACAAAACAAATTTACTTGGAGTTTAATGCGGTCCTGTTAATGTTTTAAACATAAACAGAGTTCAGAAAATGTGCTCTTTATTAACATCTGCATAACACATTTTAGAAAAAGTGATTATTTTTTCCATTTTGCTCTTATGATATAAGGTAGCTAGAGTTATTATTATCCATTCTGCAGGTCCCATTTGTTTTCACAGCTGTTTCTACATTTAATGAAATGCTTGTGTTATGCCAAGTAACAACATAATTCTTTATAATAATACATTTTTTGAATGTTTGCATAAGAAAATGCTACAAATAGGTGCACTTTTGTGTTAAAGAGGAGTCTCCCCCCAGCAAAACATTTAATGTCGGCAGCTACACATACTGTAGCTGCTGACTTTTGATATTAAGACACTTACCTGTCCCAGCCAATGCTTCTATCGGCTCTTGGGTGCTGCTGTCGCTATTCGTAGTAAGGGAACCCAGCAGTGAAGCCTTTTCGGCTTCACATTTGGTATCCTACTACACATGCGCAAAGCACACAGCTCTTTCTGAATGGCCCAGTGGCAGAAAGAGGAGGGGGCCCAACTTCTGAGTGATCTTGCTAAGGCAAGATCTTTCTGAAGTGGGGACGGGTACCTGTCAAAAACAGGAACCTGCTCCCCCCAACCTCCCTAAAGGTGCCAAATGTGGCGCTGGAGGGAGGGGGGGCTGACAAGCGGAGTTTCAACTTTTCGGTGGAACACTGCTTTAAAATTAACACTATAGATAGGTATTTACATGCTAACAGCCCGACAATTATAACTTCTATACAAAAGATTTAATAAAGGAAACACAGTGAAAGAAATATGGAGGCTGCCACCGCTGACGTCTTATGGTGAAAATGCAGGTTGCTTGGCTATTATACTGATCTAATGGCTGCAATAATTTTTGGTTTGTTGACCAAAAACAAATATGCAGATCAGGATATCTAACATGCATGCCACAACTTAGTATCTCAACGTATTGCAGTGAGAATAAGTCAGCAATTGCAGCCTCCCTATTTAATTTAAGAGCACAGTGTATGTATAGACACAACTTAGTTTTGGACAGAGTAGGGTATAGTTAAAACTCCTGTCAGTTTGTTCAATTTGGGGGGATTTTCCTTCACTACTAATCCTGGAGATGCAAAAGGATACCATAACCAATTCCCCACTTAGACAGAGGTCAGCAAAACAAATATCCCCATTTGAAGACTTACCTTTACCCTTTGTTCTTGTGATAACTCCACGTTTTTTTATCTCCCGTCGCTTTCTGTTTTGAAAGTTACCAGAATAAAAAGAGAGGCTGAATCTTCTCAGTGGGGAGATAGATAGCAATAAAAAGGAGAAGATGGTACTTTATCCAAAACAGAGAAAAAAAGTTCTGTGTATACTGTATATACTGTACATGTACACTTTAAGAAATGTTTCTAAACATAATTTGAACAGGAATTGTGCTGTAAAAAAGGGTCTGCAATGATTTTCAGGTTTAGAAATTCAATCCCAACATCCCTTTAGATGTGCAAGTCATCTTCTGTTTCTTTCTAGCCAGTTATCATCTGGCCTAGAGAAGAAGCATGTATGAAAGGCTTTCTCTATCCCCTTGTGGTTAGTGTCATTTAAATTCTATCATGGAAATGCAACAGAATGTGATAAGAAATCTCTACAGGTTGAGAAGATTTTCCCTCCTAGCCCACATTCAGCCTAGGTTCACATTTCTGTGGGTTAGAGTTCCGCTGAACTGGTACGATTTCAACCCGGCAATGCAGTCCGATTTCAAGAACAATTTGACAGACATCTACACAAATCACCCCCCAAAGTCACCAAAAGTAGTAGAGGAACTACTTTTGGGAATCACTGTGGGGCAGCAAAGTCAACAATAACTGCCGATTTGGCATGCGATTTGTCAAATTGTATGCCAAATCGTACCAATGGGAACCTAGGCTTACACTAGTTTAGCACATGAATACAAGCACATTTTGTGCATGTTCAGGAAAAACTTGTGTTGCATGTACCATTGCATGTGCAGACAAGCACTCAAAAAATAAAAAAAGGTTAAAATCCACTTAACCACTTCAGCCCAGGAAAAAATGGCTGCTGAATGACCAGGGCATTTTTTGCAATATGGCACTGCGTCACTTTAACTAACAATTGCATGGTCATGCGTAGGGGTGCAACGGATCAAAAAACTCACGGATCGGATCGATCCTCGGATCAGAGTCACGGATCGGATAATTTTTCGGATCAGCAAATAATAATTGAATTTTAAAAAACCTGTGAAAATTCCCCCACCATATAGTCCCCACTGTAATATCCACGTCATCTCCCCCACTGTAATATCCACATCATCTCCCCCACTGTAATATCCACGTTATCTCCCCCACTGTAATATTGGCAGGGTATCGCCGAGTATTGGCAGGGTATCGCCGAGTATTGGCAGGGTATCGCCGAGTATTGGCAGGGTATCGGCTTGGTAATGCAGAGTATCGGCTGGGTAATGCAGAGTATCAGCTGGGTAATGCAGAGTATCGGCTGGGTAATGCAGAGTATCGGCTGGGTAATGCAGAGTATTGGCTGGGTAATGCAGAGTATCGCAGAGTATATACTGGGTAATGCAGAGTATATGCTGGGTAATGCAGAGTATATGCTGGGTAATGCAGAGTATATGCAGAGTATAGGCTGGGTAATGCAGGGTATTGGCTGGGTAATGCAGGGTAATGGCTGGGTAATCCAGAGTTTGTTTACAAGTGATCGCTCCGTCATTTGATGGAGCGATCACATTGTAAACGGTGGCCGGGTGTACCAAGATGGCCGCCGCTCCGGAGCTAGGCCGAAGCCGCGGCCTTTCCTAAGGCCGCCGGGTATACCAAGATGGCCGCCGCCACTCCGGAGCTAGGCCGAAGCCGCGGCCTTTCCTAAGGCCGAGGCCGCGGATCGCGGGGTGTGCCGATCCGAACTGGGTGACCAGTTCGGATCACGGATCGGCGACGATCCGTTGCACCCCTAGTCATGCGAGGCTGTACCCAAATAGAGCTTTCTTTTGGTGGTATTTGATCATCTCTGCGGTTTTTATTTTTTTTGTGCAATAAACAAAAAAAGAGCAACAATTTTGAAAAAAAATTACAATATTTTGTACGTTTTGCTGTAATAAATAGCCCCAATTTTTTTTTAAAAAAGCTAATTTTTTCCTCAGTTTAGGCCGATATGTATTCTTATACATATTTTTGGTAATAAAAATCACAAAAAGCGTATATTGATTGGTTTGAACAAAATTTAGAGGGTCTACAAAATAGGGGATAGATTTATGGCATTTTTATTATTATTTTTTTTACTAGTAATGGCGGCGATTTGCGATTTTTATTGAGACTGTGACATTATGTTAGACACATCGGACACTTTTGACACATTTTTGTGTCGATTGACAATTATACAGCGATCAGTGCTATAAAAATGCACTGATTACTGTATAAATGTCCCTGACAGGGAAGGGGGGCGATCAAGGGGTTAACGGTGTTCCCTATGTGTGTGTGTTCTAACTGTGGGGGATGGGACTGACTATAGGAGATGAGAGATCGTGGTTCCCAGCTCGTAGGAACTCAGGATCTCTCTCTCTCCTCTCCTCACAGTACTGGGATGTGTGTTTTTACACACACACACACATCCCTGTTCTGCCTCTCATGCCTGCGATCACTCATGGCCGCCGGTCATCGTGACCGCCAGTCATGAGCACAGGCACCCCCACTGTGCAGCGTGCCTGCTATCCCACTTAAAGGGACCAACCTATGACGGTTCATGGGATCGTGCCGACATGCCACAGTATAATGACGGCGGCTGGTCACCAAGTGGTTAAATATAGTGCCTAAGGGGTCCCCTTAGTCCGCGTGTAAAGGGGCACATCTGTACAGTTTTTAGAACCTGCTGCAGCAAAACTGACATTTCTAAAGAAAAAAAAATGGATTCAAATGTAATTTGTGGCTGAGACCCTTATCCGAGCATACAGCCTGACAGGTCTGGAAAGGGGGGGGGGGTGAGCGAGCGCCCCCTTCCTGAACCATACCAGAGCCCCTGTTAAGGGCATGTGGCCTGGTATGGTTCAGTGGGGGGGGGGGGCACTCGCTCATCCCCCCTTTCCTGGACTGGTGGGCTGCATGCTTGGATAAGAGTCTGGTATGGATTTTGGGTGGGGCCACTGTTTTTTTTAACATTTTTGTATACATATTATGAATACAATACCGTTGATTTTTTTTTTTTTTTCTTTACATAGTTAGGTCAAAAAAAGACACAAGTCCATCTAGTCCAGTGATGGTGAACCTTGGCACCCCAGATGTTCTGGAACTACATTTCCCATGATGCTCTGGCACTCTGCAGTGTAGTGGGAAAGTTACAAAACATCTGAGGTGCCAAGGTTCGCCATCAAACCAAAAAAATAAGTAAATAATCCCATATACACAATCCTTCACCCACAGTTTATCCAGAGGAAGGGCGAAAAAACCCCAGCAAAGCATGATCCAATTTGCTACAGCAGGGGAAAAAATTCCTTCCTGATCCCCCAAGCGGCAATCTGATTTTCCCTGGATCAACTTTACCTATAAAATGTTAGTACCCAGTTATATTATGTACATTTTGGAAAGAATCCAGGCCTTTTTTAAAGGAATCTACTAAGCTTGCCAGAACCACCTTTGGAGGGAGTCTATTCCACATTTTCACAGCTCTTACTGTAAAGAAACCTTTCCATATTTGGAGATTAAATCTTTTTCCCTCTAGACATAAAGAGTGCCCCCGTGTCCTCTGTGATGATCTTAAAGTGAATAACTCAACACCAAGTTCACTATATGGACCACATATGTATTTGTACATGTTGATCATATCCCTCATTAATCTCTTCTTCTCAAGAGTGAATAGATTCAGGTCCTCTAATCTAACCTCATAGCTGAGCTCCTCCGTGCCTCTTATTAGTTTGGTTGCCCTTCTCTGCACTGTACACACATGAGCGGAATTTCCATCCGAAAAATCTTGGATGTTTTTTCTGACGGAATTCCGCTCAAGCTTGTCTTGCATACACACGGTCAGACAAAAATTCTCGTAACTTTCGACCGTCAAGAACGTGGTGACGCACAACACTACGACGAGCCGAGAAAACTAAGTTCAATGCTTCCGAGCATGCGTCAAATTGTTTCCGAGCATGCGTGATTTTTTGCGCATCCGAATTGCATACAAACGATCACATTTTTGGATAGTAACTTTTCCCGACCTAAAAAAAGAGAACATGCTCTCAATCTTTTGCTGGCTGGAATTCCGCCTGTAAAAAGACAGATGGAGCATACACACGGTTGCATTTTCTGACAAAAAGCTCTCATCTGAGTTTTGCTGGCGGCATTTCCGATCGTGTGTACGCCAGTTTTTAGAAACATCAGTTTTGGTGAAGCAGGTTCTATACATGGTACAGCTTTGCCACTTTACAGGCAGACCAAGAGGACCCCCCAGGCAATGTATTTAAAGGAATTTATCATTTTTAATGTTTCACTTTAACCACATGCCGACCGCGCCATAGTCGAAAGTCGTCTACGGACATCCTCACAGAAACTCTCTCCCGTGCGCCCCCTGGGGCACGCACTCGGGAACATCCGTGACCGCCGGGTCCCGAGGACCCGGCGCATCACGGATCACAGTAAACAGCCGCTGATAGCGGCCGTTTACCACGTGATCGCTCCGTCAAATGACGGAGCAATCACATGTACACAAACCGGCGTCACGTGACGTGACGCCGGTTCCTCCCTCCCCTCTCTGTACCGATCGGTACAGTGAAAGGGGAGAAGCGGAAAGGGGGAAAGACGGGACCAGCGCTGTGGGCTGTATGTGTAGTGCCACAGCGCTGGTCAGTGCCTGCAATACTCTGCCACCACTGTGCAATACTCTGCAACCACTGTGCAATGCTCTGCCACCACTGTGCAATGCTCTGCCACCACTGTGCAATACTCTGCCACCACTGTGCAATACTCTGCCACCACTGTGCAACACTGCAATACTCTGCCAATACTTGCCAATACTTGCCAATACTTGCCAATACTCTGCCAATACTTGCCAATGCTCTGCCAATACTCGCCAATGCTCTGCCAATACTCGCCAATGCTCTGCAATAATTTTTAATAGAAACAAAGAATTTTTTTTTTTTTACCCAATTTTCTGTATTTTTTTATTTATAGCGCAAAAAATAAAAAACCCAGTGGTGATTAAATACCACCAAAAGAAAGCTATTAGTATTTGTGTGAAAAAAAAGGACACAAAATTAATTTGGGTACAGTGTTGCATGACTGAGTAATTGTCAAAGTGTGAGAGCAGCGAAAGCTGAAAATTGGTCTGGTAAGGAAGGGGGTTTAACTGCCCAGTGGTCAAGTGGTTAAGCATAATTAAAATCACTGCTCCTTTAACCACTTGCCGCCCACCCACCGTCAAAAGACAGAGAAGTGGTGCGGCTCACGTTCTGGGTGGACGTCGTATGACGTCGCCCCCAAACGGCCGCTCACGCACACCTGCAGGGACCCTGATCTCTGTAAAGAGCTGATGAAGCGGCTCTTTAACCATGTGATTGGCTGTGTTTAATCACAGCCAGTCACATGTAAATGTGGAAGTGCCGTTAATCGGCTCTCATCGCCTCACACTGACAGAGTGTGTGGCGAGGAGGGCCTATATGTGGCATCTCCTTGCAAGGGACACTCAGGACAGGCAATTAGGGCACTGATCATCAGTGTCCTGATTACAGTGAAGCTCCCCAGTGCCCATCAGTGCCACCGATCAGTGCCAATCAGTAGCACCAATCAGTGCCCATTAGTGATGCCAGTCAGTGATGCCTTTCAGTGCCCATCAGTATCTGCTCATCAGTGCTGCCCATCAATGCCCATCAGTGCCTCCCATCAGTGCCCCCCATCAGTCCCCATTAGTGTCCATCGGTGCCACCTATCAGTGACCATCAGTGCCACCTATCAGTGCCCACCTGTGCCACCCATCAGTGCTGCCTATCAATGCCACCTATCAGTGCCCATCAGTGTGGCATATTAGTGCTTCCTCATCAGTGCCACCTCATCAGTGCAGCCTCATCAGCACACATCAGTGAAGGAGAAAAAATACTTATTTACAAAATTTATGGACAGAAACAAGAAAAACGTTTTTTTTCACTATATGGACCACATATGTATTTGTACATGTTGATCATATCCCTCATTAATCTCTTCTTCTCAAGAGTGAATAGATTCAGGTCCTCTAATCTAACCTCATAGCTGAGCTCCTCCGTGCCTCTTATTAGTTTGGTTGCCCTTCTCTGCACTGTACACACATGAGCGGAATTTCCATCCGAAAAATCTTGGATGTTTTTTCTGACGGAATTCCGCTCAAGCTTGTCTTGCATACACACGGTCAGACAAAAATTCTCGTAACTTTCGACCGTCAAGAACGTGGTGACGCACAACACTACGACGAGCCGAGAAAACTAAGTTCAATGCTTCCGAGCATGCGTCAAATTGTTTCCGAGCATGCGTGATTTTTTGCGCATCCGAATTGCATACAAACGATCACATTTTTGGATAGTAACTTTTCCCGACCTAAAAAAAGAGAACATGCTCTCAATCTTTTGCTGGCTGGAATTCCGCCTGTAAAAAGACAGATGGAGCATACACACGGTTGCATTTTCTGACAAAAAGCTCTCATCTGAGTTTTGCTGGCGGCATTTCCGATCGTGTGTACGCCAGTTTTTAGAAACATCAGTTTTGGTGAAGCAGGTTCTATACATGGTACAGCTTTGCCACTTTACAGGCAGACCAAGAGGACCCCCCAGGCAATGTATTTAAAGGAATTTATCATTTTTAATGTTTCACTTTAACCACATGCCGACCGCGCCATAGTCGAAAGTCGTCTACGGACATCCTCACAGAAACTCTCTCCCGTGCGCCCCCTGGGGCACGCACTCGGGAACATCCGTGACCGCCGGGTCCCGAGGACCCGGCGCATCACGGATCACAGTAAACAGCCGCTGATAGCGGCCGTTTACCACGTGATCGCTCCGTCAAATGACGGAGCAATCACATGTACACAAACCGGCGTCACGTGACGTGACGCCGGTTCCTCCCTCCCCTCTCTGTACCGATCGGTACAGTGAAAGGGGAGAAGCGGAAAGGGGGAAAGACGGGACCAGCGCTGTGGGCTGTATGTGTAGTGCCACAGCGCTGGTCAGTGCCTGCAATACTCTGCCACCACTGTGCAATACTCTGCAACCACTGTGCAATGCTCTGCCACCACTGTGCAATGCTCTGCCACCACTGTGCAATACTCTGCCACCACTGTGCAATACTCTGCCACCACTGTGCAACACTGCAATACTCTGCCAATACTTGCCAATACTTGCCAATACTTGCCAATACTCTGCCAATACTTGCCAATGCTCTGCCAATACTCGCCAATGCTCTGCCAATACTCGCCAATGCTCTGCAATAATTTTTAATAGAAACAAAGAATTTTTTTTTTTTTACCCAATTTTCTGTATTTTTTTATTTATAGCGCAAAAAATAAAAAACCCAGTGGTGATTAAATACCACCAAAAGAAAGCTATTAGTATTTGTGTGAAAAAAAAGGACACAAAATTAATTTGGGTACAGTGTTGCATGACTGAGTAATTGTCAAAGTGTGAGAGCAGCGAAAGCTGAAAATTGGTCTGGTAAGGAAGGGGGTTTAACTGCCCAGTGGTCAAGTGGTTAAGCATAATTAAAATCACTGCTCCTTTAACCACTTGCCGCCCACCCACCGTCAAAAGACAGAGAAGTGGTGCGGCTCACGTTCTGGGTGGACGTCGTATGACGTCGCCCCCAAACGGCCGCTCACGCACACCTGCAGGGACCCTGATCTCTGTAAAGAGCTGATGAAGCGGCTCTTTAACCATGTGATTGGCTGTGTTTAATCACAGCCAGTCACATGTAAATGTGGAAGTGCCGTTAATCGGCTCTCATCGCCTCACACTGACAGAGTGTGTGGCGAGGAGGGCCTATATGTGGCATCTCCTTGCAAGGGACACTCAGGACAGGCAATTAGGGCACTGATCATCAGTGTCCTGATTACAGTGAAGCTCCCCAGTGCCCATCAGTGCCACCGATCAGTGCCAATCAGTAGCACCAATCAGTGCCCATTAGTGATGCCAGTCAGTGATGCCTTTCAGTGCCCATCAGTATCTGCTCATCAGTGCTGCCCATCAATGCCCATCAGTGCCTCCCATCAGTGCCCCCCATCAGTCCCCATTAGTGTCCATCGGTGCCACCTATCAGTGACCATCAGTGCCACCTATCAGTGCCCACCTGTGCCACCCATCAGTGCTGCCTATCAATGCCACCTATCAGTGCCCATCAGTGTGGCATATTAGTGCTTCCTCATCAGTGCCACCTCATCAGTGCAGCCTCATCAGCACACATCAGTGAAGGAGAAAAAATACTTATTTACAAAATTTATGGACAGAAACAAGAAAAACGTTTTTTTTCAAAATGTTTCTCTTTTTTTATTTATTTTTTTGTAAAAAACAAAAAACAAAAAACACAGCAGTGATTTAATACCACCAAAAGAAAGCACTACTTGTGTGAAAATGATAAAAAAATTATTTGGGTACAATGTGTGTACAGACCCTTAGGTTTGGTGTGGATTTTGAGGGGATCCCCCACACTGCTTTTTTAAAAATGTTGGCATGGACATGCAGCCTAGCAGGCCAGGAAAAGGGGGGGGCGAGAGAGTGCCCCCCTCCTGAACCATAGCAGGCCACATGCCCTCAACATAAGGGGATGCTTTGGGGCAGCGGGGCACGACCCCTAAAGGTCCCTAAAGGTCCTTTTCCCAACAACCATGGGCTGTGGTTGTGGGGGTCTGCAGGCAGGGGGTTTATCAGAATCGGAAATCCCCCTTTAACAAATGAGAATGAGTGTCAATAAGAAAAAAAAATCACAAACACTGTTTTTGACAATTCCTTTATTAAAAAAAAAAAAAAAAAAAACAATGTCCCCTGCACAGTGCATTGTGGGGTGCTTGGCTAGTGAACATCCCACTGAGCTCCCCGTAAATTAAATTCAGGTGTTTGCTAAGTGGGGCGAACAAGTGATGTTTGGGCCGAACATTTGCTCGGCCCGAACCATTCGCCCAACTCTAATACATATCTGTCTCTCGGTTGAATTCATCATCCCAGTATATTCCATAACTTCTAAAACCATGGCAGCACAGCTAGGATATAGACATATTTACCTCCCTCAGTTAATTTTTAGCATGTTTAGCCCAAACATCATTAACCTAGGAATACCGGAAGAAGAACAGACCCAATTTCTCCCCTAGACCAGTGGTCTCCAAACTGTGGTCCGGGGGCCAGATGTGGCCCTTTGCATGCTTTAATTTGGCCCTTAGGGCACTATTTCATTCACTGATACCAACAATAGGGCATAATTCTCTCCCACTGAGACCAGTGAAAGGGCATAATTCCTCCTAATGACACTAACAATTGGGCCCAATGACACCAATGATGGGGCACAATTCCTCCCACTTACACCAAAGGTGGGGCATTGTGTGTTCCCTCTGATGTCGGGACCTTTTCTACTCCCACAGTCCGGCCCCCCTAAAGTCTGAAGGACAGCAAACTGGCCCCTGTTTAGAAAGTTTGGATATCCCTGCCCTAGGCAAACTAGGCATTGAAGAGGACCCAACATGTTTATAGCCATTTCAAAGCTAATTTCATGCATTTTAGCCAACTGTACATGGTAGGTATTCAGAGATATAAATACTTATAGAAAACTGTTTTAGGAACCTGGTCATAAATGTGGTGAATGATATCCCAGCAACCCTCCTAAGATGCTAAATTAGTCAGATGGCCTCTGTCAACACCCCTTTGATACCAGAGAAAAGCGGAAGGCCAACGCATAGTGATAGCTTTCGTGTAGCATCATGAAAAAGAAGACCTGTCAAGTTATGAGAGCCAATTGATCACTTTACTCACAGACTGAAATCTGCTGGAACCAGGACATTGCATTCCTCATTTTCAAATCCTTCTTATTTCTTTTTTGCATTATTGTCTCTTTGTTTCTTTGTAACACCCCTTTTCTGTAAATATTTTATGTGTACCATTTTGACCTTTTTCATTAGTAAACCCTATTTTGAAAAGTGTTGATATTGTCTCTAAGGATTTTAATGCAAACTAAAAGGATCCCTGTCTCTTGAAGAGTCTTATTGTGGTATAAATCCCTGAACATACTGGTGGTGGCAGTTTAAAGGGTTAATTGATTAATAAACTTAACCCGGTGACAATCGCTCTCAGGCTGCTGGCACCTAGATTGTGGTCCTGGGAGCTGGAAAATCTTTGTGCAGGGTGCAGCTGAGAGTGGCATTGTCATGTAAGTGACAGCGCAGTGTGAGATTGGCCAGTCTTTTGTCATGAGTTGGTGAGAAGGGCAGGGGTCTGACATCCACGTTCATCACATCCAGTGTTTGGGTGTGGTTGGGAGGCAACTTCTAGTCCCACTGCTGGCAGCCTGTAAAAGTCTTTAAGAGGCTGATAGCTGCTAAGGCTGGATGGGGTTGGAGGGTGCACATAGTGGTGTTAAACATTACGGCACCTACTGTAAATGCTGGAGTCTCATGCATCAGTACTAAATGCCATAGTGCATGAGGCCTTAGAGCCTGGGTTGCCAGCTTTTGGGCTCGTGTTGATTATATCAATTTGAGAAGCTTCTGAGAATATTCATTAGGTGCATTTGATTAACAGGTAATCTCCTTTTGAACTGCATTTGACTTCAAGAAGGTTTTGCATTCTTATAGACTTTTATGGGAATGAAAAGCCAGTCCCTTCTTCTCCAACCAATAAGCTCCATTTCTTAGATTTATGGCACTGTGCAAAGCCTGACTTACAGTACTATCTTTTCCCTTTAAAAGCAGATGTCAAGAGTATTGTAGGAAGCTAGAACAAAAACAGACTGATGTATTAAACAGAGTTTTTGCTTACATTTTTGCCTACTCTTATTCTTTAAGCATTTTTGATAGTCCCAGTGATAGGATTATCCTGTGGTCTGAGCATTGTGCCAGAATGTAAAGTGCCTGTCAGGTTCTTTAAGTCATCCTATTGGAAAACGTCCTATCAGTCTGTGAAAACATGAAAAAGAAATAAAATATTATTATTGGTAAAAATCTTAAAAATAAAAACATATACCGGTACTAGGCCTAACTCAAAGTTCAGTGCTCTCGTGCCCCCAACATTTTCCAATGTCTTCTGGCGGGACACATGACACACTGGGGTTGATTTACTAAAATTGGCGAGTGCAAAATCCAGTGCAGCTTTGTATGGTAGCCAACCACCTTCTAACTTCCGCTTTTTCAATTAGGCTTTGACAAAAAAACATGGAAGCTGCACCACTATCCAATTTTAGTAAATCGATCTCACTGGGTCCTCTTCGGTCCTCTCCTAGCTGTGGACAATCCTCAATGATGCACAGAGAGTCGCTGATGTGATGACACCAAAACACAGAAAATGCAGGTTGCTGTGCTCAGACTGTGGGATCATGGTTTCATGAACCTACATTCTCAGTTATCCCAAGATGAGTGATGCTGAGCATCATTTTAACCCAGAGGACAGGGTAGCAAAGACAAGGTGATGTGGGAGACAGCTTCAGAAAAAAAAAACTCCCTATTATATTGTGTGATATATGTAAGAGGAAAAAAGGTAATACTGCATATAAAAAGAGGGGAAAAGGTGACATAAAAGAAAAAGACATACACTATCTTAGGCTAGACCAGATGTAATGTATTTATGTCATACCTGCAAATAAACACATTTTAGACAAAGGAGACGTTTGCCTAGACAATTGTATTCTAATTTCATATGAAATGGTGCTATTAAAAATGTTTTTTTTTTTTTTTTTTATCAACTCTCAGATGTACACTTTACAATTAATTGTTATATGTGTGTGTATTTATTTATAATTGTGGACTTAATTGTTTAGAATGTTCCTGTTCTTTAAAACACTGATATACTGTATACCTCACTAGTGACATCCTATGGTTTAGATAATGTTAAGGACCTTGCTGTGCCTTTCAATAAACTGCAGTTTTAATATTACAGATTTCATGAACAAATGGCTCTAATAAGAACTGCAGAGGTCTAAGTAACATGATGTGTCCTGTATGTCTTTATTCACACTCCCTATGTGCCCCCTAGTGGCAACAGAATTAATTGCAAGTGCATTGTAACTGCAATGATGATCATACCTTCATTACAGAACTGCATATTTGTTATACCATCATCATGGATAATGAGGGTGACCTTGAGCTTCCTTGAATTTTTAGAGATATGTATTACTCATCATTTTCAATTTTTTTTGGGGGTTGAGGTGGGGAGAAAAATAGCTAAGTGTTTTTTAATAGTATGCACAATTTTTTTACTCACTTTTATTTAAAACTCTAATTTAGACAACAGTAGATTATTAAGCGAACATAAAAAACACACTTTTCCTTTTGCTCTATTAGTGAATCATTTAAATAATACGAGAATAACTGCACATACTGATAATGTTTTTTCATGTGTATATTTTTATACATTTCACATTTTTAATATAATAAGTGTCTCATAGGGAGGTCTGGAAATCTCTTTTAGCGCCTTTTCGTTTTAATCAGATAGAGATATGCAAACTCAGTTCACACAGTGTCAATATTTACTAATATTTCCAAATATCTGGCTTGATCTATTGAATTATTTTGTCTTCTGGCAAAACAATGAAAACATGCTACCTATTGAGTTATACTGTACCTGCAATTAGGGGTCGACTGATTATCGGAGCGGCTGATTATCGGGGGCCGATATTCACATTTTTAAAAGTATGGGTATCGGCCAGAAACATACTGATATAACCGATATTGCTTCAAGTGTTTGTTTGCAATACTTTCAAGTGCAGAGGAGGGGTTTGGGGTCTTATAGACCCCCAATCTCTACATAAAGAGTACCTGCCAATGCCTATTACTGCCTCAAAGATGTTACATTACTTGTAACAGCAATAAAAGTGATAAAAAAATAAAAATGAAAGGACAGTGTACAAATAAAAGCTTTAAATGTACAAAATATTGGCCCCTGACATCTGCTATGGGCCTGAAAGGTGACCTGAAAAATCGGTATCGTATTGGCCCTGAAAAAAATATATTGGTCAACCCCTGCTGCAATAATTCTATGTATAAATGTTACAGGGTAAAATTGGTTAAAAACTTGGAAAAAGGTAAGCTCAGACCATGAGCCTACAGTATCTTGGGTTTTAAATACAGGCATACCCCACTTTTAAGTAGACATGTGCATTCGTTTTCGTTCGAATGCATTTTCGGCCGAATTTCAGGTATTTTCGTTATCGTTTTAACAAACGATAACGAAAGTGCAGAATCCGAAAAACAAAAGATCCGACATAAACAAATGCTTTATTTTTTCGTTGTGACAACAGTTCGATATAGATAGGAGATTCGACGCTGACAATAACAATCTGTGTCCATTGAACCTGTGGTCGAATGTGCCTAACCTTAACTCTATTAGTCCAAGATTATTCTACATAGAGAGGAAAGATTCGACATAGAGAGGAAAGATTCGACGTAGAGAGGAAAGATTCGACGTAGAGAGGAAAGATTCAACGTAGACAGAAAAGATTTCTGCTGGAATTGGGTGGAATCGCAGCTAAACTATACAGAGTCATACAGTTTAGCTGCTCCGTCGAAATCTTCTTTGAACATTCGACAGACACCATAAGCCTTCAATGACAGATTCAACCTTAATTCATCTGGATTTTCGGACGAATGCCATTTTTAACAAAAAACGAAATAAATAAAAACGAATTTCGGGAGTAACTAAATGAATGTATTTTTCGGACGAAAACAAAATTCCGAAACAAAATATTTCAGTGTGCACATGTCTACTTTTAAGTACACGATGGGGTTTATTTACTAAAGCTGGAAAGTGCAAAATCAGGCTCCCTTCTGCATAGGTTTTATTACCAAAGCTTAATTGAACAAGCAGAGGTTAGAAGCTCATTGTTTTCTATGCAGAAGTGAGCCTGATTTTGCACTTTCCAGCTTTAGTAAATAAACCCCATTGTGTATATAAAAGTGGGGTATGCCTGTACCTGGATTCAATAAAATCCCTGGCCTACCAACAAGTTGATAGTATGTAATTCCTGGGATTTTTTGAAAAACTGCTCAAACAAATACTTCTTATTGTCTTCTAATAAGCAGATTTTATATTTTTTCCTGAAAAACATCAACATGGGCAGATGAATTGACTGTGGTATAGTTTACCATGATGCCAGATGCTAAATACTAGGTGGTAAATAAGAGCACAATGCTGGAATCTACTTGCTCTAATAAAGTATAACTGGCAAATACATTTAAATATTCTTCTGGATAATGCAAATCTAACTCAACCTTTTTCTCTATAATCAAGCACACATGTTACCCCACCTGAATAAAGTGCATTTTACCCTAGAAATCAGGCAAACAAACATGGATAAACAATCAGCGCCTGTGCACAGTGACTCCATTCATTCAGTGTTAGTTTTATGTCGAAAATCCTGTGCAAACAGCATGTAACCAGACTGAGAATCACAAGCAGAAGAGAAAGAGCAATATCTATATTTATAGCAGCTGAGACACAGCAAACCACAGATAACACACAATAAGCTCAATTCATGAGGATTTACTCAAGGACAGGGAACGTTTTCAGCCATGTGACTATATTTTTTCAAATCACCTTGGACTCATCTGAAAATAGTTGTCTTTTTTGAAAATAAGTATCCTTACCTAGTGTTTAATCCTTGTGAATTCAGCCTAATGACAACCAAATAAAAGCAATGCAGAAAATTCAACCAACAAATAAATGCAAGCCCAAGGAATATACAAAATGATATAGATAGCAGATATCTACAAGAAATGTATAAGGATGCTAGGTAAGACAAGCCTGGATACAGGATTATAGGTGAAATAGGAGGCAGAAACAGTACAAGGTAACTGGCAAAATGCTAAGTCATCTAGTGAAGGGTGACATTCACTTTATTACCAAGAGAGCAGGGCAATAGACAAAACAGCATAGGGTATACTGATAATAAACCCTTGGTCCTATGACGTGACTTTACAAATTCCATATATTTTAGCTAACAAAATTAAAATAGTGGGCATGTATGTCATGATGATATGTTGCATACATGAAGCCATGCGTAATATAAGTCATATACTGTAAGTAACACTTGTAAGCTACAGTTGTCTCTTGTCATTTGTACTTGGTGACCTGAAGTGGGAAACCACCGCACTGTCTGCAAACAGAAAGTCAATTGGTAAGGGTTCCAAAGCAGCCCTAAAGCAATATTCTGTTCATATTGGGTCCAACAGACAAAATCATTGATCCATTGCAAACAACTGATGACCATTCACTTGCCCAAATTGCAGCTGCAATCAATGATAATAATGACATTGTGTAACTTAATGAGTGTGCTGTAACTGATGGTAGAACACTAAGCAGTACTTGCAGGAACTGTTAACTGAGCTCTGGAGAAATTAAGATATAGTGAGAAGGCACATGTGATGATGCGAGAGCATGCAAGGCAACATCGGGTATCTACCAAAAGACAACATAAATTTAAAAAGGCATGCCATTTTTGGCATGGGCTGCCAAATGTCTGTGGCTACTTTTACCAAGCAAATTTGTCACAATCCAGGTTAAATCCTAATTATCAAAGGCATGTTTCTACCTCTAATTATTAACAAGCACAACATAATAGCCCTAGAATTGTTGCTTTCATTGAAGTGTCCTCATGTTCACAAGAACATAGTTCCCGAGGGGCGTGGCTAGCCGCGGACTGAGATGGCCGCTTAATCCCTCAGCTCCGCTCAGCCCGAGGACAATCCGCAACCCACAGCACATCTCACCAGCTTTCCCCCCCTCTCTGCTTCACCGGAGGGGAGAGGATCCATCAGGCATCCGATCGGTATGTCCGGGAGCGGACACACCGGCCCCCATCAGCCCCGCCGCCTCACAGACTATTTCCACAGAGCTGACATGCTGAAGACACAAGATGGCGCCGGCGCGCCACCTCACAGCTCTCTCACTGAACCAGGCAGCCCTCCAGAACACGTCCCTGAGGAGATGGACAGCTCAGCCCCAGCAGGAGATTCCTCCCAACCTTCCCCAACTGACAGAGGTAAGAGGGCTGCACAATCCCCAGTGTATTCACCTGCCAAAGCCCCTCTGCTTAAAAAACAACACTGGGACGCCTCAGCCACTGCAGGCCCTATACTGCCACAACCTGACTCACTAGCAGCACTGCCTGCATCTGATCAGCCAGCCTCTGAGCATACACTGAAACTCATGCTGCTTTCACTCCAAAATGACATCCGGAATGAATTGAGAGCATCGATCTCCACACTCCACTCCAGAATCGATCAAGTTGAAGACCGCACAGGTGATATTGAAAAACAACTCACTGACCATACTGCGGCCTATAATGAAATGGCGGATGCCCATGATCGCCACACTGATGAAATTCAATATCTACACGCCAAAGTCGCAGATTTAGAAGATCGATCGAGAAGGAATAACATCAAATTTAGAGGAATACCGGAGTCGGTTAAACCCCCAGAATTGATCCCCTACATACAGCAGCTGTTCCTCACACTCATTCCTCAACTGCGACCAAATGACATGATCATCGATCGAGCACATCGACTTGTCAAGCCCAAACACCTTCCTACATCCGTGCCTAGGGATATCCTAGCTCGCATCCATTTTTTCCAAGTGAAAGAAAAGATCATGGCGGCTGCCAGATCTACCTCTCCGCTTCCTGATCCTTATTCCACGGTGTCCCTGTACGCTGACATCTCGGCTGCCACTGCTCAAAAACGAAAAGAATTCTCCCAGACCACTGCAACCCTCAGGAAAAACAACATCCCATACAAATGGGGCTTTCCTACCAAGCTTATAGTCACACACCAGAATCAAAGCACCACCATCTTTACTCCCAAAGATGGCATCAAGCGCATGATCAACTGGGGCCTAATCACCGCTTCACCACCGGAACCGCTACCCCAGCGACTCCCGCCATCTTCATCTTCCTCAGCTTTGCAGCGCCATAACCCGGCTTCCACCCACAGATAAAGGCTACCTGTTCCTGCTTTATGCCAGCAAGTGCCTCCTTGGAAACTCTCGGCGACATTAACTCTGCACTATCTTGCATCATCTCTGTCCTTGATGAGCGTACCTCTATGTACACTCCGTTCTCTTTTCCCCCAGAGAAGAAAAAGTGCCAAGCACTTGAAAGATACCTTACTTTTCCTTTTTTTTTTTTTTTTTTCTTCTTCTTCTTCGAATTTTTTTTTTTTTTTTTTTTTTTTTTTTTTGTGTATTTTTTAATTTTTTGTTGGTTGCTTACACTACGCTAACTTCGTTAACCTCCATTGTTTCATACAGGATGTATTCCTTGCATTATGACTATTTTTGACTCCTGATAGAGTATAAGTTTACCGCTGTGACTCTCTCTTACAGGTCTACCCCCTCCTAACCTCCCCCACTCATTTCTACCAGCACAGTGCAACCCACATTCTCCCCTACCCCAATCGATACTCGCCCACCGACATGTCACTCACCTTCACTTCCATTAACGCAAAGGGCCTAAACTCCCCTTACAAAAGAAGTTTAATGTGGAAAGAAGCTTTGACACACTCCTCTGACATACTATGTGTACAGGAAACCCACTTTACCTCTACCAAACCCCCTTCCTGTTCCCACAAACAATACCCTCATTGCTACTTTGCCAACGCCACCAAAAAAAAAGCAGGTGTTATGCTTGCTGTACGTTCTACGGTCTCATTCCAACCAATCCACACAGACATAGACCCGGATGGCAGATTCATAATCTTGAATGCCACTATCAATAACCACACCATCACCATTGCCACCATTTACTCCCCTAACACAAATCAACACCGTTTTTACAAACTGCTATTGAAGAAATTAGAACCCTTTAAACAAGGACCCCTGATCATTTGCGGCGACTTCAACCACATTGTTGATGCCTCGCTAGACACCTCTAACCCTTCCCGCAGGCCCTCCACCTCTCTCGCCTCCATGCTTCACTCAGAAGACCTCTACGATCCCTGGAGGTGCCAACATGGCACCGAAAGGGATTACACGTTTTTTTCCCACACGCAACAAACATATTCTCGGATAGATCTTTTTTTGACTGACAAACACACCCTGCAATCGGTCCAAGATACGAAAATTGGACTTATCACGTGGTCTGACCACGCGCCCATCTCAATGAAGCTGTTCCCCACACTCTCTAACAAACGCAACACCATCTGGAGACTCAATACCTCTATTATTACACGCCAAACCTACCAAAAACAGATACTGTCCGAATTACAACAATACTTTTCCACAAATGAAGGAACGGTGGATAACCCCACCGTATTATGGAACGCCCACAAGGCCTACATCAGAGGCCTCCTCATTAAGTTAGGTGCCCACGAGAAGAAAAAACATAACGCCATCACAAATACACTTTTAGAACGCATACGTACTCTTGAACACGCCAATAAACCCCACCCCTCCCCTCTGCTCACCTCTGAACTGCAAACGGCTAGACATGCCCTAAGTGATCACCTGCACTCTAATTTCGACTACCATCTTAAACGCCTCCGCCTACAAAACTATTCACACCACAACAAACCTGGGGCATACCTAGCTAAACAACTCAAACGCAAACTTCTACACTCTAAAATTTCGTTCCTCACAGACCAACGTGGTACGAAGCATACCAACCCTAAAGCCATTGCAGACCAATTTAGTTCATATTACTCAAATTTATATAATCTTACCAAAACTGGATCGGCCGTACCACCCTCACCCTCTGATATAGACGACTTCCTTTCCAAACTTCATCTCCCCACACTCTCATCGGATCACATTCTCCAACTTTCCTCCCCGTTCTCACCATCGGAAATTGAAATAGCCATCAAAGCCCTACCGTTGCATAAAGCCCCAGGCCCTGACGGATTTAGCAACGAATATTATAAAACCTTCTCTGACCTCCTGACCCCCTACCTATGCCACTCTTTCAATTCTATCGCAAACACAGGCTCCATTCCACCAGAATCCCTCCAAGCTACCATTGTCACTATCCCGAAACCAGGCAAACCGGCTGACCAGCCTGCCAGCTACAGACCCATCTCCCTACTAAATACTGACACTAAGCTATTTGCCAAACTCCTAGCCACACGACTATCTGATATCATACCGCAACTAATACATATCGATCAGGTGGGTTTTGTGGCTGGCAGGCAGGCCTCAGACGGCACCCGCAGGTTCATCGACCTGATACAATGGGTGGAACACCATCGAACGCCTTCTCTGCTCATCTCCCTTGATGCAGAGAAGGCGTTTGACAGGGTAGATTGGTCCTACTTAACTGCTGTTCTCCGTAAGTTCGGCTTTAGCGGAACTATCTTACAGGCAATACTCGCCCTCTACTCCTCTCCCAGCGCCAGAGTAATGAACTCTGGACTTCTGTCAGACCCTTTCCATATCTCCAACGGGACACGTCAGGGGTGTCCACTCTCACCTCTGATATTCGCCCTTGTCATGGAACCCCTAGCCCAATCAATTAGAGACAACCCACTTATCTCAGGCATCGCGATAGCACACGAAACACACAAAATTGGCTTATATGCGGATGATGTCATCATCTCCCTGACTGACCCTGTCGTCTCACTCCCCGCACTACACAACACCCTAGAATTATTCAGCAAAATCTCTCTCTATAAAATCAACTTTTCTAAATCCAGCATGCTAGGCATTGGACTGGATCGCCAAGTTACACGTGCTATCACTAGTTGCACCTCCTTCTCGTGGACGCCTAACTCCACCCTTACATACCTGGGCATACAACTGACCACACCCTCGTCACACCTGCGTTCTATCAACCTTAATAACCTCATAGCCAAATTGCAAAAAACCATACAAGACCTCAAACACACAACTGCCTCTTGGGCAGGCAGAATCGCTCTTGCTAAAATGTTCCTTCTACCCCATGTCCTATACACCTTCCGCACCATCCCCATACCCTTCCTTCAACAACAAATAATGCACTTGCAGAGTATAATTAACACGTTCATATGGAACGGCAAACATTCTCGACTTAAAAGCTCCACTCTCTGCAAACCGGTTACTGCTGGCGGGATGGGAGCACCAAACCTCACAACCTACTATAGAGCGATAATACTTACCCAAGCTAAAACCTGGTGGGTCAATACTCCGTGCACCACATGGTTACAAATAGAACAGGCGGCACTCTCCGCCCAACCCAAGCTGATCCTGTGTGCCCTCTTATTGAAACATCACACAACCCACTCATTCCTAGACACAATTAATGCCACCATCCGGGTATGTAAAACCGTCATACAAACCTCTACGGGTATCCCATTACACCTGCTCCAACTTATACCACTTGCAGTTCTCCACATTCTCACTCCTGACATCAACGTCTATGACTGGACTACCAAAGGCATCCCCAATCTAGGAACCCTCTACCAGGGCCCCAATCTCAAATCATTCCACACTCTTCAGACCACATTCCACATAGACCGTACGGACTTCTTTAAATACCTGAGAACAAGATCAATTCTATCCAAAATACAATGGTCACAGGACCTTCTCACGTGGCACTTGCTAACATTTTTCAATCTCACCTCACCCCGCCAACGTGGAATTTCATTTTGCTACAAACTCCTTACCGAAAATCGCCCAAACGTCAAATCCCCCACAATGTTAAAATGGGAAATCCTACTTAAATGCACCTATACTTCCCAACAATGGCTCCGATCACTTCAAACACCCCTGAAATTCTCCAAATGCCTTCTTCATTGGGAAACAGCCCTAAAAATATACCATAATTGGTACCTCACGCCATCAAAACTTGCCCGCATATACCCGACTGTTCACAACCTGTGCTGGAGGAACTGTGGATCCCCGGGTACCCCACTTCACATATGGTGGGACTGTCCGAACCTAACCACACTGTGGTCCACACTATCCAAACTTCTCCTTTCCATTCTATCAGTTCCTGTACCCCTCACTCCACAAATGGTGCTATTAGGTCATGATTTGGAGTCTTGGCCACGACCCTCCCGGAATATTATTTCTCATGTTCTTATCGCCACACGCTTAGCCATCGCCAAACACTGGAAATCCCCGCAACCCCCTTCCACCGTAGAAATAATCACACTCCTGAATAACCATTGCCTAATGGAATTTATGCACGCCAAAGCTCACCTCCAACTTCCTAACTTCCAAACCAACTGGGACCTTTGGCTTAAACACCCTAAATGCAAACCCCCTATGAACGAACTCCCACACCACTAAACAACCCTTTCCTGTCAACATCTGAATGCTGTAAACCTGTTTACCCATGTTACTCCTCTCAGTTACTATGTTATTTACTACTGTTCAATACTCATTGGTTGTTACTTCCATACATATGCACTTCCAAGACTGAGCTCCTGAGACCCTCATTTGGGTCAATGGCAGGCTACCTACCAACGTCCCACCAAGAACCTGCTCACAGCAAGTACCCTGACGGGGTGACGGGTTCTACCTCATACTGAGGCCATGCTCTACTACTCATTGAAAAGCCTGCAAGTTTATATCAATGTTTAAGCCTCGAGCCCCCCCCCTCCTCTTTTTTAATTTTTCCTGTTATCATTTTGTATATCTAACCTGTTGCATTAACAGTAAACTAACTTGTCATGTTTATTGTGAAAATCAATAAAAACATTTGATTTAGGAAAAGAACATAGTTCCCTTCTTTACAAGCCAGGTTTACATAGTGGGGGGCAGTATATGGGTGCCATCTTATTGTTAAAGGAGGTTCCTGGATTCCAATAAGCCCCCTTTGAGAATAAAGGGGCACCTAGATACTGACCCTCTCTATGTGAATGGGTACATAGTACCCATACTCATTCAAAAAAAATGTAAAGTATAAATAAATTATAAATAATTAAATAAATTTGACAAGTCCTTTGAAAACAAAATAATCTCAGTATGTATATCCACGTCAATCACGATACCTGATGACCAAGTATGATGACGCCACTTGCAGAATAACAGCTCCTCAAGCTGTCATCAACAATACAAGGGCTATAACCATATTCCAGCAATGTCATTGGCCAAACAAGTATATGTATAATATATGAACAGGGAGTGTTTGGTCCAAACGTATGTTTGGCTGATCCCTAACAAGGATAGCCACAGACTTCTCACCACTAAAATGCCCTTTGAATGTCTCTAGATGTTTCTGCACCTCTAGAACATCTTCCAAGGTTAGGTGAAAAGTAGCACAGCACACTGGGGTTCCCATATGCAATCCGCACCTCCTTTTAAGGTCTCCTGTGTGTTCCTCTCTCTCCACCACAGCTTTGCTTTCTCCCTGGGCTCATTATGCTTTCTCCTCTTCTGTCATGGGTGGAGTTAAGTGCAGCTGCATGATCCTCCACTATCCCCGTTCCTCCTCCTGGCCTGTCTATCTCTAGCCAGGTAAAAGAGATTAAATCTGATGTGGCTGTGATCCCTAAGCTGTGCAGTTTAAAGGGGCCGCAGGCCAGGGCTACACACTCTCCTCGTTGAAAGTCTTTTGTCTGCAAAGAAACTGCATTTTAATTACCAAGTTAAATAGTCTCAACTTAGCATTAGCATGGAGCTAGGTAACTGTTCCTATCCTAAAGGCAAAGGCAATAAAACTACCCACCATGGTGTGTCGGTTGTAGGGCTGTTAAGCTGGGGTTCTTTCTCATCTTCCTCAGCTTGGTTGATGATCAGTTCTCATTACCTCATAGACCAGCATTCACATTATTATGTGTAAGTGCCAGTCCATGCAACATTCCTTTGTGAGCCCATGGTGCATGTCATTGGCAGAGTAGACTCACAAGAAGATAATTGAATTATACTGACGCTGTTCAGCCTAGGATAGGACCAGCCAGCAGGTTCAGAGGAAGATAGAGGGCAACGTAGGAAGGGAACGTGGGAAGTGTAGAGTTACCCTTTAAGATTTAATAGTATTGTACAAAGATGTTTTTCTGTTTTTCTGTAGAAACTCACTCTAACTCTGTTTATCTCACACTCACACTTTCTCATAACAAGTTTTACTTTCTCATAACAAGTTTACTGTTCTGTGCTTCTGTTTACCAAAAATCCTGAGAACCTTGTCAAGGACATATATTGCGTGGGACATTTTTAGAGTAAATATGACGTTGAGTCTGAAGGAAGAAATATTACGAATCTTGCAGATCAATATTGATTGTATAACAAAATGCTTGAATGTGATTGGTTGTTCAATTGCGTTCTCCCTATGCAACATCCCCCTTTGATTATTGTATATGCTCTGTATAGCAGGAAGTAAAGGTATTCTTCTTTGATCAACCACACACGGTGTATGGTGTCTTTTTGCCTGTCCGGACAGACAGGGGGTGAGGGGGAAAAGGGGAGGGTTTTTTCCATTGACCGTCAAAGTCCATGAGGGAAAGAGGAGCTGAGAGGGACAATACAGAAAACTTAACAGATGGTGCCAGAAGTGGGGTACATTTGAACAGGTAAGCTTTCTTTAAAATTACTTTTTCAAAGTATTTTTGAACAGCTTACTCTGTCAATGTTATAACCCGTCGCATTATAGAAACTCAAGGCATAATTGATTAATTGAATTAGCTTGCCTGAGAGATAGGGACATTAAATAGGGATGCCTGTTGCCTAGGTGGGACCAGAGTTCCCGGTATTAATATAAAAGAACAGGATCGATCCCAGGTATCAAAATATAGGGGACAAGGATACCTTGCTAAAATTGCCCAGGATCGCTCCCATATATTGTATTAATACCATACCATAGCAGGTTGAAAACCTTGTTTTTAACCAGAAGGACTGGTCATTGGAAACCTCTAAATCATTTTAAAGCGGTTCTGCACTCTGAAAAAAAATTTTTTTTTTAAGGATGTAATATAAAGTGTGCTTACCTTTATTAGGGGACTCACCTGTTCCATCTTCCATCTCGATCGCCGCCGGTTTTCGTCCGATGAAGTTCCTCGTCTTCTTCTTTAGTGCTGGGGGCCATCTTGCCTGTGGGCATGTGAAACACCCACAGGGACTTTAGATGGCCCACCATGCACTGCCGTTACTCGCGCGTGCGCAGTAACGGCTCATCTGCCGAGATCTCACGAGATTTCGGCAGATGCGGCCGAAATCTCGGGAGATTTCGGGAAGATGTGGCCGAAATCTCGCGAGATTTCGGAAGATGCCCGCACTGACTCCTGGGATCAATGACACCAGATCCCAGGAGACAGTGCGGCGTGACGACGATCGACGCAAGACCCCGCCCGCCGCCGCAGAGGGAGAAGACCGGAAGTCTTCAATTACAAGGTAAGTAAAAAAAAAAAAAAAAAAAAAAACATTTCATTTAGTACTCTTTGCCTGATTTGGAAGGCAAAGAGATTTACTAAATGAAATGGGTGTAGAACCGCTTTAATGTCATATTTGAAATAATGTTTAACTGTTTTTGTCAGGATGTTGCCCAGAGTATTTAACAGGCCTATTATTTGTGTATAAGGGATCAAATACTTATTTGGTTGCTAGTATTCCCGGAGGTTATTACCAGGTTTAATATACATAACAGTTTTGTGTTCCAGGGACGGGGTCTTTGATATATGGTGACAACAGGGACGGTGTAAAATTTTTAAGGGGTAATAAATAGATTGGTGAGGCTAACTTTTGATCAAAACATGCTATGTGAATAATTCCTTTTGCCACTGACATCTTTTGCGCAGGGGAAGTCAGGTGCAAATTTTGGATATTTTGCCGTTTTGCCAACAAGGGTTCAAATGCTAATATCTCACCAACCGTAATGGATAGTGGGGAATTGTTTGCGGCATTAGTATTACAGCAATTGAAAGTACTGTTTAAACCTGTTGGCACTTTGCCAAGAAATTTGAAATATAAATAAAAATTGTTTGGTTGAGTGCGCATGCGCGGCGCCCTGTGATGGACGCTTAAACACAGGGCTCCGCACCGCTCCATCCCGCCCGCACTCCCCACTGCCGAACACCGTTACCCACTGCAGTCAGACCGGGTCAGGAGGTGCCCACTAGCATCTGGGCACTTTTTACTGCCCAGGGGGTTCCTTTTCAGAAACCTAGGACACTCACAGAGGCGATCCCGGGAACGGCTGAAAAATCCAAGATGGCGGCGGAGCGGCCGCCTCATGAGGCTTTTTCTCCCCACAGCAACACCTCTCCCTGGCGTGACAGGTTTCTTGAGGAGGTATGTGGAGGGCCCCCCTCACCCACAATCAATGGAGGCCCACTATCCCCAGCCACCACAGTCTCCCTTCTCAATCAGACCCTGGAGGAGATGCAGGGCCATCCCCCCACAGAAGCTCACATCCCCAGGCTTGCTGCTTACCAGGATGCAGCCCAGCACACCTCACAGCCCCAGCATGTCCCTCAGCCCCAGGACATTTACCTCATGTTTTCAAAATTCGCTGAAATGCTAGACAGAGGCTTAGCACAGAATGCAATCAGAATAACCTCTGAGATAAAGGCAGATCTCCAAGTACTGGGCTCCCGGATGGACGGTATTGAAAAAAAAGTCGATGCAACAATCGATCGAGTAAACCAGAATTCTGATCGCTTTCAGGAATTGCACGATCAATTGGAAGGGGCGCTTGCTAAAATTGATGATTTTGAGAACCGGTCCAGAAGACTCAATTTCCGGATCAGGGGTCTGCCTGAGTCCATAACGGACATCCCTGACGTAGTTCACTCTCTTATCAAAACCCTCATCCCAGACATCAGGGCTCACAGGCTAGAGCTGGATCGTGCACATAGGGCTCTGGGACCCCCCCGCCAGGATGGTCTTCCACGGGATATAATAGTAAAACCGCACTACTTTAGCGTTAAGGAGGAGGTCATGAGGAGGGCCCGAACGACCCCCCAAATACAACTTCTGGGACACCAGATTCAAGTATACGCCGACATCTCGCCCTTCACCATCCAGAAGAGGAGATCTCTTAAACCACTTTTGACGGTTTTGACGCAAAAAAACATCAAATATTGGTGGCTCTTCCCTTTCGGCTTAAAATTTGACTTAAATGGCAAATCATTTCGATTTTCATCACTCCATGAAGGGGAACTTCTACTACGAAAGCTCTCTCTCATCCCTACGGATCCTCCATCCCCCATGCAGGCTTCCTCCTCTGGTTTGTCTAAACGCCCGCCACCATCTAGCCCTCTCACCTCCCTCTGGACAACGCCCAGAAGCAAGAAAGCTAAAGATGGACTTCCTCCATGACTCTGAGGGGACTATCTCGTCTTCTATTCAATTTTTGACTTTCCTTATTGGGTCGGGACCCCCTTAGAAACCAGGCATAATTGCCTTTCCACGCCTTTTTTTTTGATTTATTTAAATATTTTTTTTTTTTTTATCTTTTATCACTTGAGATGGTCCTATGTTGGTCTCTTGGGCAAGGGACTCTTGCTACTATTTTTTATTTATTTATTTTTTATGTATTTATTTTTTATTTTAATATTTATTTATTTTATTTTTTTACATATACCTACCCACTAAACGGTATCTTACTGCACCGCTAATCCGGGTCGGTCAAATTGTTATTTATCAGGGACCTTATTCCAGTTGACCTAGGTGTTCACTCATTTGTGTTATTTCAAATTTTTTATTGGGGTGCGGAGGTTGGAGTGGGACTATTGCGCATACCCCCCACACTTGGACTGGCTGACCGTGGTGGTTTTGTCTTTCCTTGTATGGGTACTTCCCCTTTAGTGGGGAACACCATGACTGTTTCTCCAGGTGGGGTGACTTTCTCTTCACCTCTACCTCAGGTTTTCCCTTTCTCTGTTGCTCTATCTCTTTCTTCCTTCTTTATATTTTCCTTAATCCCTACTTTCTTTTTTGCAGCTTCAGAAGTGGTCTCTCTCACCCGTAATGACCGAAGGGATTCTTGGCTGCTCCGGCATACGACTCATGGGCATCAGTTGACCTCTAGCATGAAGGTAAGTGGTCAAGGGTCACAAGCCTTTACTCTCACTCTGCTCCATGGCTAACCCAACATCTCACAGACCATCCCTACGCATAGCCTCCCACAACGTGCAGGGCCTCAATTCCCAGATGAAACGGAAAAAAATATTTCAACACTATCATACTCAAAAAATAGATATCTTGTTCTTACAGGAAACACACTTCCCTAAATCCTATCAACCCTCCTTCATTCACGCCAAATTCCCCAAATTTTATTTAGCTAACTCTGACAACAAAACTAAGGGTGTTGGCCTGTTTTTCTCTCATAGGACTCAGTTCTCCCTGGTCTCTGAATTTAGGGATCCGGAGGGCAGATTCCTGCTGATTAAAATCCTTATAGATGAGCAACTTTATTCCCTCATTTCTTATTATGCACCAAATAAGGGACAAGCAAAATTCTTCCAATCCCTCTTTCGAACTTTGACTACACTCACAGAAGGTATAGTCATTTATGGGGGTGACTCCAACATAGCTTTTGATGCAGGTATTGATAAAACGCGCCCCCCAGGCAAAAACAGAATACGCCCGACCAGACAGAGTCTGAAAGTAGCCAAGCAATTATTTCACTACGGTTTGGTAGATATCTGGAGAGACCTTAATCCCGGAGCTCGAGATTACACGCACTACTCCAGCCCACATCAAACCTTTGCGAGAATCGATCACTTTTTTATTCACCAACAATACGTCCCGCTGGTTCAGCGGTCGGTTATTAGGGACTCTGCTTTGTCGGACCATTCTCTAGTACTTATGTCTCTATGTGGAGGCCCGCCGCCACGCACAGGATTCTACTGGAGACTGAATGCCTCTATTCTCAGCAATCCCACCCAGGTCCGGGAAATAGAAAAACACATTCAGGAGTATTTCCTATTGAATGATGTGGACAATGTCTCCCCCTCCTCCCTGTGGGCTGCCCATAAGGCTACAATTAGAGGTCACCTAATCCAAATTGCGACTAGGTTACGCAGAGCTCGTAGGGCTGATATCAACAGGCTGGAACAGGACTTTGCTTCCCTTAGCAAACAGCATAAATCCTCACCCTCATCAAGCTCCGCTGCTAGACTAGATGCTGCTCGCACAGCTTTGAATTTGGCCCTCACCGCAATAGCGGAAAAGGACCTCAGATGGGAGGGAGGGCGCTTTTACCTTCAAAATGACAAACTTGGAACATTGCTAGCCAAACGATTAACCCCTAAAGCCAGATCTTATACTCTTCCCAAAATAAAATTAGGCAACGGTACCCTCTCTCAGAACCCTAAAAAAATCATGGAAGTTTTCCATGACTTCTACCGTACTCTTTATAGCACACCGGGAATGGGACCTTCTACTGATGCTATAAACTCGTTTTTGGCGTCAATGCAAATCCCCAAGCTAAAGGAACAACACAGAGAGGAACTTGAATCCCCAATCTCTGCAGAGGAAGTGGAACAAGTCATTAAACATCTTAAAACTAATACTGCTCCGGGCCCGGATGGCTTCTCTGCCCCGTATTACAAACACTTCTCACAAACACTAGCCCCGTATCTGGCACGTTTCTTTAATCATCTAAGGTCAGGTTCACCCCTGGATAAAACTATGAATTCGGCATTCATAACAGTAATACCTAAGCCAGGAAAGGACCCCAGTTGTACCTCCAATTACAGGCCCATATCTTTGATCAATAACGATCTGAAAATCTTGACCAAAATTTTGGCCGATAGAATCTCCACCTTCATTAGCCTTTACATTCATGGTGATCAGGTCGGATTCATCACCGGGCGACAGGGGCCAGATCAGATCAGGAGGGCTGTAGACATAATTTCGCTCTTAGGATCGAGATGGGACGGGGGCCCCCAACAACAGGGATTCCTGCTCTCCCTAGACCTTATGAAGGCATTCGATCCGGTCTCCTGGTCTTTTCTGGTTCCTACTCTGGAAACCTGGGGATTTGGACAATATTTTTTGAACATTATAAATGCTTTATACTCAACCCCGGAAGCCCAAATAAAAATGCAGGGGTATTATTCCAACCCCTTCCCAATATTTTGTGGCACGAGACAGGGATGCCCCTTATCACCGCTGATCTTTGCTATGATCATCGAAACTCTGGCCATTGCCATCAGAGCTCACCCTGATATAAAAGGGATCCAATGTGGCACAAAATCTCATAAGTGCGCCTTGTTCCCGGATGATGTTTTACTTTTCGTCTCATCTTCGAACACCTCTCTTCCAATTATTTGCAAGTTACTGGATGATTTTAGCAAAGTATCAGGACTCACGGTCAATTACTCCAAGTCCTTAGCGCTCAACATTAACTTACCACCTCAGCTGGTATCTCAACTCAAAATCAATTTCAGGTTCGGATGGGCGGTCTCTGCGCTCCCTTATCTAGGAATCAATTTGACTGCATCTATAGATAGTCTTTACTCAGCCAATTTTCCCGCCACTTTCCGCAAACTGGAAGAAGACCTCGCATTTTGGGACAAGATGCGCCTTTCCTGGTTAGGCAGGGTTAACTCTGTGAAAATGACCTTACTCCCACGTATCCTTTATCTCTTTCGATCCCTACCTATCCCTGTCCCTAAGGACCGCCTCCGTAACTTTCAGTCCAAAATTATGAAGTTTATCTGGGGACCCAAGGGACATAGAATTTCCAAAGGAACTCTATACCGCAACAAAAACCAGGGAGAACTAGGAGTACCAAACATTCTATGGTATTATCAGGCTGCTCAACTATCCCAATTGTCTGTAATCTATTCTAAAACTGCTCACCCAGATTGGATACACATGGAGAGGCAGGCCATTCCTAGTTACACCCTAGACTATATTTTATGGTGCCCAACCAGAGACAGACCGGCCATACTAGCACCCACACTTTCACACTCTCTAACCCTTTGGGACTCCCTTAAAACTAACCCACACTTGATCTCCTGCTGGCAGCCTCTCTCTCACATTTTTAGGAATCCCCTCTTTCCTCCTGGGCAAGACATTAAGGCCTTTCGCTGGTGGTTAGACAAGGGACTTTACAGGATTGGTCACTTTGTATCCTCATCGGGACCCATATCTTTAGCCCACTGCTCCAGTAAACTCGACATGCCAGCAACGGAAAAATTTAGATTTCAACAACTTTTCCACTTTCTCAGATCCTTGGGGCTCTCTAATTCTAAACCCCCATCAATCACTGATTATGAACTTTGGTGTGGCCAAGCCATGGAGCAGAAGGGGGGCATATCGGTGATTTACCGTGCACTTGCGCATGCTGACTCCAAAACACTATTCATGCGAGAATGGGAAACTGATCTACAACAACAATGGACCCTGACTGAATGGCATAGGGCATCAGTCGCTGCCTCAAAAGGTCTACTTAACACTGCATTGGTTGAAGCTAACTTAAAAGTCCTAATGCGATGGTATATGGTACCTTTGCGACTGGCCAAAATCTACCCAAATGCATCCCCCTTATGTTTTCGCGACTGTGGACATGTAGGTTCTATGCTACATATATGGTGGGAGTGTCCGAAAATTAGGAACTTGTGGAATAATATTTTCCATATTATTAGGAAGATTACTTTGATACCCGTCCCCAAAACTCCCCAGTACGCTTTACTTAATTTCCCCCAACAAGGGATTCCTAAATTAACTCTAAATCTTATTAGGTTCATATTAATCGGAACCAAACTAACGATTGCCCGAGCTTGGAAGCAGCCCACAGTCTCCCTGAGGCTAGTCAAAAGTAAAATTTCCTGGATTATGGCCCAGGAACAAATGGTTAGCATCTTACAGGATACGGTTGATAGACACACAGCAGTGTGGGAACCTTGGAATAGGTACATCTCTGGATCCTTGCATGGCTCTGTGCCACGAGCCTAATTGCGGGTGAGTAGGTACCACTTCTTTCTTAGCTATCTCTTGACTCTCTTCCTCTTCTTCTTCTTTCTCTTTTACTTCCTCTTCTTCTATTCTATTCTCTGTCCGTTTCTGTTCTCCCTTATTTCCCTCAAAATTGTGCTCTTCAGGTTAAACCTAGTACAGGACAAATCAATAGAGTTCGAAATTGGCAAACTTATCTGCCAAGCGATTTACTATCGTTTTCTCTCCTCCTTGTTATGCCTGCGTTTATCTATTAAGTTCTTGTGGTAAAACCAAGGAAACCTAGACTTCTGAAGTGTATTAATGCTTTACTAAACAGGGAAAAATCTGCACATACAAACTGTAGGATGAACAATACAATACATCACAACTTATAGCTTCACATATAAGCATGTATAATATGTACACATTAGGTAAACTAAACAATTACTCAACTTAGGGGTTAAGATGTCCTTCATAGTTCCTTGTTCAAAGTCCAACTCACAAACGCGTCTCCAACGTTCTCCAGTTCCTGGAAGCCATGTGTTTTCTCTTTGTCCTCCAAACACCAACTGTCCCTCTCTCCCAAAACACATGTCTCTTTCAAACCCTCTCCATGCCTCCCCCACCCACTTCCTGTAAACACCAACTTCCTCTGCTCATCTTCTATCTGGTTTATTTACATATCAATGGAGGTGGAAGAGGCCTTTGTAGACATATGCTATTACTAAATCTAAAACTCTATATTATTGCAATAAAGTCACTATACAAATGCCCATAGCAACACATAAATGTTATCCCTGCGTTTATCTATTAAGTTCTTGTGGTAAAACCAAGGAAACCTAGACTTCTGAAGTGTATTAATGCTTTACTAAACAGGGAAAAATCTGCACATACAAACTGTAGGATGAACAATACAATACATCACAACTTATAGCTTCACATATAAGCATGTATAATATGTACACATTAGGTAAACTAAACAATTACTCAACTTAGGGGTTAAGATGTCCTTCATAGTTCCTTGTTCAAAGTCCAACTCACAAACGCGTCTCCAACGTTCTCCAGTTCCTGGAAGCCATGTGTTTTCTCTTTGTCCTCCAAACACCAACTGTCCCTCTCTCCCAAAACACATGTCTCTTTCAAACCCTCTCCATGCCTCCCCCACCCACTTCCTGTAAACACCAACTTCCTCTGCTCATCTTCTATCTGGTTTATTTACATATCAATGGAGGTGGAAGAGGCCTTTGTAGACATATGCTGTTACTAAATCTAAAACTCTATATTATTGCAATAAAGTCACTATACAAATGCCCATAGCAACACATACCACCTCTTGACTTTATAGGATAATATAGGAAACTTCTTCAAGCCTTTTGTCCAGGAAAGGGCAAAATAAACCCCCCGTATAAATGGGAGGAACAAATTCCCTTTCGACCCCCATCTTGTGGGCGGTCAGACGATTGGTTTGTCCCTGGAAGGCTGACTTTTGAGCAGGGTTAACAATGTCTTTTGGCAGTTTGTAAAGAAAGTCCCAGATGAAAAGTCTCTTTTCTTCTTGGTCATAAGGAAAATGCCCGGATGGAAGTCCACTCCAATTCAGCCACCTTTTCTCAGGCTCTCTTCTGGTCTGTCTCCTCCCATCCAGCATGGTCATCTGCTCTGCCTGCTCCACCTCTCGATGCTCAATACCTGAAAAGAGTAAGAGACAAAGCAGATTATATGTTCCTTCCAACTGTGCCTAAAAACATAGCTCACTGCTCACATTTCTCTATCTGCCCATTTCTAACTGCAAAACTATTGTAGGGTGCCCACTGTTGCCTTGAAATACTTTCACGGAAAGGCATTGACTTCCAACGTAACAAATAAACTTGCATGTCTCTCCGTGCTGTCCTGGGAAGCACACAAGCTTGCTGTTGTTCAGCCTTCACAGCATGGCACATTTTTGCAAAATGCCCCATTTTATGGCAACAGAAACACTTAATGTGACTGAATCTACCATTCCCAACCATTTGCTTCCACTTCTTAAACAATGCTGGTGTAGGAATCCCATCTATTTCCTCTATAGGGACCCCCACCTTAAGTAAATCAATCCACATGTGTCTCCTGGAGATCATAGGCCTTGCCTTCCTTGTATCTGACTCAACTCGGTCATTTGAGCTGATCAAATCCTCTGCTTCCCGGTTATGAGAAGTAACAGTGGCACATGTCCTACTTCTGCTTACAGGCTTTGGGCCTTTGTCCTTTGTTAGGGCATCATTAGACTTGGTCATGAGGGCTGCACACCGCTCATTCAAATCTTCAGCTCGGCCTACAGGGGTTTGAACACACTTCGAAGCCACTGCAGGTTTAAGTTTGATTACCCTCCTTTCTAAATCTTTTTCCTTGCTTGCAGTTTCTTCCAAACACTTGGATGCCACTGCAAGCTGCTCCTTCAGTAAATCTCTTTCTAATTCCGCCTTTTCCCTCTTTTCAGATTCAATATGTAGAGCATGCAGGAAGTGCAAACCAAACACAGCAACTGCCTGCATCTCTCCCTTACTGAACCCAAAACTTTTGAGACTAAAATCTGAGGAAAGGCCACAGTTTCCATTCCCCCAAGCTCTGTTCAAAGGAGACGCATATCTAGCTAGCTCCTTTGCAACAGGCATCCACTGACTATTTCTGGCCCAGATAGGAAGGGTGCACGCCTTCAAGTCCTCCTGGACACCAGAAATCTTTGCAGCCTTACTCCTCCTAAACAGTGTACGCTGCATTTTTCCCCCAGCACAAGCAACAAAACACACAATATAAAACAGGTCTGCTTCAGTTGAAATTTTAGCACAAATAACGGCCGAGCCCCCAAATGTTATGCCTGCGTTTATCTATTAAGTTCTTGTGGTAAAACCAAGGAAACCTAGACTTCTGAAGTGTATTAATGCTTTACTAAACAGGGAAAAATCTGCACATACAAACTGTAGGATGAACAATACAATACATCACAACTTATAGCTTCACATATAAGCATGTATAATATGTACACATTAGGTAAACTAAACAATTACTCAACTTAGGGGTTAAGATGTCCTTCATAGTTCCTTGTTCAAAGTCCAACTCACAAACGCGTCTCCAACGTTCTCCAGTTCCTGGAAGCCATGTGTTTTCTCTTTGTCCTCCAAACACCAACTGTCCCTCTCTCCCAAAACACATGTCTCTTTCAAACCCTCTCCATGCCTCCCCCACCCACTTCCTGTAAACACCAACTTCCTCTGCTCATCCTCTATCTGGTTTATTTACATATCAATGGAGGTGGAAGAGGCCTTTGTAGACATATGCTGTTACTAAATCTAAAATGCCCATAGCAACACATAAATGTTATGCCTGCGTTTATCTATTAAGTTCTTGTGGTAAAACCAAGGAAACCTAGACTTCTGAAGTGTATTAATGCTTTACTAAACAGGGAAAAATCTGCACATACAAACTGTAGGATGAACAATACAATACATCACAACTTATAGCTTCACATATAAGCATGTTATCAGGGATCAAGTACTCACCGAGGCCAAGATGCCGAGAGCGGTTGCCCTTGCGATTCAGCGCCCACTGCCCCTGGAGATGATACAGAAGGCAGTTGGCACCAAGAGGCACAAGCCACCTGTTGGTGATGGCTAGGCGTGGGCCTAGGTGCTGTAGACAGGAGATGTGCTGGACACTGGGATCCTGGCTGAGGCTCAAACACCGGTAGGCAGGCTGGAGGTGAAACACAGAAGATTAGTCAGGTACAAGCTAGGGGGTCAAACACGGGTAGACAAGTCCAGAGCGAGGTAACCAGGCGGAGAGATAAGGCAGGGTCTAAGGCAGGCAGAGGGTCAGGTACTGGCAGCAAGGAGCAGATATCCGAAGGTACAGGCCGAGGGTCAAACACTGGAGACAAATGGGAAGTCCGGTAGGTAAGCCAAAGGTCAAGGTTGGAGAGAAGCAGGATGGTCAAGGTAATCCGGGTCGGCAGCGGGTAATCAATCAAGGAAGCAAACAGCAGGTACAGGTACAAGGAACAAGGACAGCTGAGAGACGAACCAGCATTGTTTTGGTGTGAAGGCCTCTCTTTTATAGGCCAGCTGGTTGGTCACATGGGGCGCACGCGCGCGCGCCGCTCAGTGGAGCCGCGAGCGCGCGTGCGCCGCCGCAGCATTACCCCATCTCTTCCTGTGCGCCGGAGCGCCAGCCCCGTGCGCATGCGCACTACAGTGCGCGACGGACGAGGTTCCTGATAGTGCCCCCCCCTGAGGGGCGGACTCCGGACGCCCAGGCTATCCATCAACTCAAGGTGTTCTTGGTGAAAGATCCTGATCATCCTTGGGGCATGGAAATTTTTGGATGGTTCCCAGGAGTTGTCTTCCGGAGGGTACCCCTTCCACTTTACCAAGTACTGGAGCTGGCGGCCCACCTTCCTGCAACCCAGTAGGGATTCCACTTCATACTCTTCGTTACCATCAACTGTGACAGGAGGTGGGGGAAGTTCTTCTCTATCCGGAAAAGGACTGGGGACCAGAGGTCTTAGCAGCGAGGCATGAAATACCGGGTGTATTCTGTACGTCTTGGGTAGTGAGAGCTCAAAAGCCACAGGGTTTATCATCTTCTTGATCTCAAATGGCCCGATAAATTTAGGGCCCAGTTTTCGTGAGGGGCACGAGAGTTTGAGGTGGGTGGTTGACAACCATACCTTCTCCCCTGTTTTAAAGGAGGGATTAGCCCTTCTACCTTTGTCGTGAAATTTTTTGTAATCCTCTTGTGCCTGCTGCATTGTTTTCCGGAGTTCCTGAAAGTTGGACTGGATGGATTCTAGCCTTTCTTGTATCGCTGGAGCTGGTGATTCGGGGAAGGCGTTTGGGAGGAAAGATGGATGAAAGCCAAAATTTGCCCAGAAGGGAGTTTGATTCGTGGTCGAATGAGAGGAGTCGTTATACGCGAATTCTGCATAAGCCAGCAGGGAGGCCCAATCGTCTTGTGCTGAGGAACAAAAACAGCGTAAGTACTGTTCAAGCGTCTGGTTGGTACGCTCTGTTTGTCCATTGCTCTGTGGATGGTAGGCTGATGAAAGGCAGACCTTGATTCCTAGAGACTTGCAAAGTTCCTTCCAAAATTTTGAAGTAAATTGAGAGCCTCTGTCCGAGACAATGCTCTTGGGGACCCCATGGAGCCTGACAATCTCCTTAATGAAAATGTTGGCCGTTTCTAAGGCCGTGGGAGTGCCAACCATAGGCAGGAAGTGGCTCATCTTGGACAGCCGGTCCACTACTACCAGGATGGTAGAAAACCCCTCTGAGGGAGGTAAGTCTACGATGAAGTCCATCGAGATGTCGGCCCAAGGACGCTCCGGGATGGGTAGTGGTTTTAGTAACCCCCAAGGTTTATTTTTGGCCCCCTTGTTCCGTTGGCAAGGTATGCAGGAGGAAATATAGTTTTGGCAGTCTTGTCGCCAGCCTGGCCACCAGAAGGTGCGGGAGATGAGTTCCGCTGTTTTCCGGACTCCGAAGTGCCCCGCTAGCTTGTGGTCATGCAGGGTTCTTAGGACTAAGGGTCTCACTTCTTGAGGGACAAAGACTTTGTCTTGATGCCAAAGCAGGTCTTCACGCCTTTCTAGGGAGGCCACAATAGGGTCTCTGCAATGGGTTGATGCTGCGTGGAGGGCAGAAGACAGGTCTGTCGGGGTAAGTAGTAAAAAATTCTGGGGAGCTAGGATGGTGCTGGGTTCTGTTATTTGGGCGGACTCCGGAGAGATGCGGGAGAGAGCATCTGCCTTGCCATTCTTGGACCCTGGTCGGTAGGAGATGTGGAACGTGAATCTCGAAAAGAAGAGTGCCCATCGGGCTTGGCGAGGTTTTAACCTCTTGGCAGTCCGTAAGTATTCGAGGTTCTTATGGTCGGTGAAGATGGTGATTGGATGGACCGCCCCTTCGAGAAGATACCTCCATTCTTCCAAAGCACATTTGATAGCTAGTAATTCCCGATCACCCACGTCATAATTCCTCTCGGGAGGACTTAATTTCCGGGAGGCGAAAGCCACCGGATGGAGAAGAGCCTTTGGCCCATGCCGTTGAGAGAGAATGGCCCCAGTGGCCGAATCTGAGGCGTCTACCTCCAATACGAAAGGGAGCAGCGGGTCCGGATGCCGTAAAATGGGAGCAGTGGTGAAAAGTGTTTTCAACTTGGTAAAGGCCTCCTGAGCCTCCGGAGTCCACCGGAAACGGCTTTGCTGGCGGGTTAGTTGAGTAATCGGGGCAACGATGGCAGAGAATCCCACGATGAACCGCCGATAGAAATTGGCGAAGCCAATGAATCGTTGCACCGACTTTTTGTCTTTTGGAGGTGACCACTCTACTACTGCCTTGACTTTCTGAGGATCCATCGACGTACCTTTGGTGGAGATGATGAATCCTAAGAATTGGACTGTAGATCTTTCAAATTCACATTTCTCCGCCTTGAGATACAGTTGATGGGCCCTGAGGACGGTAAGTACCCATCTGACATGTTCCCGATGGAGTTCCAAGGTTGCTGAAAAGATGAGGATGTCATCCAGATAAACGACTAAAAAATCATCCAAGTGTTCTCTGAAGATGTCGTTCACCAAGTGTTGGAAAGTGGCCGGAGCGTTGCATAGGCCGAAAGGCATCACGAGATATTCAAAGTGGCCAAACCTAGACCTGAAAGCTGTCTTCCACTCATCCCCTGCGCGGATTCTGACGAGATTGTAGGCACCTCGCAGGTCGAGCTTGGAAAATACCTTGGCTGTTCGAAACCGCTGGAAGAGCTCTGGGATAAGTGGTAGTGGGTACCGATTTTTGACAGTAATTTTATTTAACTCCCTATAATCGATGCAGGGTCGAAGAGAGCCATCCTTTTTGCCTACAAAGAAAATGCCAGCCCCGGCTGGGGAAGTAGATGGCCGAATAAAACCTTTCTCGAGGTTCTCATCAATATAAGCTTTAAGAGCTCTTAACTCGGTCTCCGACAGGGGAAATATGCGTCCGAAAGGGATCTCAGACCCAGTGAGTAATTCAATAGGGCAGTCATAGGCCCGGTGTGGAGGAAGATGATCGGCCCTTTTTTTATCAAACACATCTTTAAAGTCCTGGTAAGCTGGGGGAATGTGTTGCAAGTTTTCAGGTGCCATGACAACAGCCAGATGAGCACTTGGAGGTGGTGCCAGGCAATGTAAATGGCAGTATGAAGAGGAGAAGGAGACCTCTTTCCGGTCCCAATGGATCTGAGGGTCATGGGCTTGTAGCCAAGGAAGTCCTAGAATAATAGGGAACATTGGGGATGAGATGAGGTCGAAGCGTAGAAGCTCCTGATGTCCAGAATCCGTGGTGGTAAGGATAGGTGCTGTCTCCAGTGTGACTGGCCCCGAGTGTGGCAGGGACCCGTCAGCCAAGTGGACCAATAGTGGTTTTCCTTTATTAACGTATGGGATCTGCCATTCCTTGGCAACGGAGATGTCTAAAAAGCAGCTGCAAGCCCCGGAGTCAATTACGGCCGGTAACCGAATCCTCTTTCCCGCCAGCTGTAGGGAGACAGAGAGAGTCACATAAGCCTGAGCAAGGTTAGGATTTTGACAGTTCATAGTGTGCGGAGATGGCAACTTACTGGGCCGGATGGGACAATTCTGTAGGAAATGACCGGATCCTCCGCAGTAGAGACATAGGTTGGATCTGCGTCTACGTTGGCGTTCCTCCTGAGACAGACGGGGGCGGACTAGACCAAGTTGCATTGGTTCCCCGTCTGATGCCAAGGTGCCGGTAGGCAAGGGAGTAGTTGGGTGCATGGAAGGACCTCGTGGGGACCCCCACACTGGTCGAGATCCTTGTAGGCGCTCGGAACGGCGCTCACGCATGCGCCGGTCCAGTTTGGTAGTCAACTGGATGAGTTCTTCTAAGGTCGTGGGAGTCTCAACACGAGCTAATTCATCCTTGAGGCTCTCGTTCAATCCTAGCCGGTACTGGTAGCGGAGGGCTGCCTCATTCCATGTTGTGTCGGCCGACCATTTACGGAACTCCGCAGTGTAGTCCTCTACTGGTCTTCTCCCCTGGGAAAGGGTATGTAGAGTAGCTTCGGCTGTGGCAGTACGTTGGGGGTCATCATACAGTTGGCCCATAGCTTCAAAAAAAGAATCCACGGTGTTTAGCAAGGGGTTCCTTTGCTCCATGAGACCGTGAGCCCAGGTCTGAGGTTCTTCTGAAAGCAGAGAAATGATGAATCCCACCTTTACAATTTCAGAGGAGAAGGTCCGGGGTTGTAAAGCGAGATACAGGGAGCAGGCGTTTTTGAATGACCTGAATCTTCTACGGTCGCCTGAAAAACGCTCAGGGATAGGTACCCTGGGTTCCGGCACAGCCATCATCATAGCAGGTGGGTTTTGCATTTGAGGTGCGGAAGCCCCGCTGGCTGACCCGGAAGCTGGGTTGGCAGGAGGAGAAGCAGTTGCCAGTTGTTGGAGGCGGGTATCAACCTGGGCATAGCCTTCCTGTAATTTCTGCACCGCCTCCATGAGGGCAGACACCTGTTGACATAACATCTCCAAAGGAGATCCCGCTCTGTTGGCCTCTGTCATGGCTGGTTCGTACTATCAGGGATCAAGTACTCACCGAGGCCAAGATGCCGAGAGCGGTTGCCCTTGCGACTCAGCGCCCACTGCCCCTGGAGATGATACAGAAGGCAGTTGGCACCAAGAGGCACAAGCCACCTGTTGGTGATGGCTAGGCGTGGGCCTAGGTGCTGTAGACAGGAGATGTGCTGGACACTGGGATCCTGGCTGAGGCTCAAACACCGGTAGGCAGGCTGGAGGTGAAACACAGAAGATTAGTCAGGTACAAGCTAGGGGGTCAAACACAGGTAGACAAGTCCAGAGCGAGGTAACCAGGCGGAGAGATAAGGCAGGGTCTAAGGCAGGCAGAGGGTCAGGTACTGGCAGCAAGGAGCAGATATCCGAAGGTACAGGCCGAGGGTCAAACACTGGAGACAAATGGGAAGTCCGGTAGGTAAGCCAAAGGTCAAGGTTGGAGAGAAGCAGGATGGTCAAGGTAATCCGGGTCGGCAGCGGGTAATCAATCAAGGAAGCAAACAGCAGGTACAGGTACAAGGAACAAGGACAGCTGAGAGACGAACCAGCATTGTTTTGGTGTGAAGGCCTCTCTTTTATAGGCCAGCTGGTTGGTCACATGGGGCGCACGCTAGTGCGCATGCGCGCGCGCCGCTCAGTGGAGCCGCGAGCGTGCGTGCGCCGCCGCAGCATTACCCCATCTCTTCCTGTGCGCCGGAGCGCCAGCCCCGTGCGCATGCGCACTACAGTGCGCGACGGACGAGGTTCCTGATACATGTATAATATGTACACATTAGGTAAACTAAACAATTACTCAACTTAGGGGTTAAGATGTCCTTCATAGTTCCTTGTTCAAAGTCCAACTCACAAACGCGTCTCCAACGTTCTCCAGTTCCTGGAAGCCATGTGTTTTCTCTTTGTCCTCCAAACACCAACTGTCCCTCTCTCCCAAAACACATGTCTCTTTCAAACCCTCTCCATGCCTCCCCCACCCACTTCCTGTAAACACCAACTTCCTCTGCTCATCTTCTATCTGGTTTATTTACATATCAATGGAGGTGGAAGAGGCCTTTGTAGACATATGCTGTTACTAAATCTAAAACTCTATATTATTGCAATAAAGTCACTATACAAATGCCCATAGCAACACACTCCTCTATTTGTTGCTATAAACCAAACACAGGTTCTCTCGTGAGTGGTAACCTTTGTGGTGTTTTTTAGTAGTTATATATCCACTATATTTTTGGTAACGTGGGAGGGGGTAGTTCTTTCTGGTACCCGGCACAGTTAGATCCCTTTAGGGGTGCTGGGACTAGGGAGTCTCCCCCCACCAGAGAACTGCTCAGTTGATAGCGGAGGAGAAACTGTTTTTGTTCCTTTCAGTTGCACTCGCGTATCTGCCATCTTGTTAGACCCTACATACTAGATCGACAATTGCTATAACTGTTTCTGGGTCTTTTTCTCAACTAAATGATAATTTGTTACAAGTTTTATCTGTCTGTACTGATACGCAATGGTTATGTCTTGCTTCACTTTTTTGATATACTCAATAAAAATCTATTGAAAGAAAAATTGTTTGGTTATAAGAATAAGGAAAGTAATAACGCACAAAGCTTGCTTATAATCAGGGGAACCTCTGGCAAAAGGGAGTGTTTTTTGACATTTTGCCAAGAAATAAAAACTTTTTAATTTCAAGAAGCTTTAAATGTTAAAGGTGTCATAGGTACTATTGAATGTGGAACGGGTGAGATTTTTGTGGCTTGTCCTAAGTCATTGACTGTATGTTCTGCACCTGATGTGTATAAATAGAGTTATAACATATTGATAAAGTATAAGAATTGTAAACATGGGAAATCTGCCGGGAAAGGGAGGTTCGGAAGGTAAGCCGAAACTATGGAACATATTATACTGAACCCTTCTGGAAAAACATATTGACCAGAGCACATGCTCTACAAATTGTGGGGCTAAGTGAGTGCAGACCATGTCCTGCAGAGGAATGGGAGGAATGGGAAGAAGTCACTAAAATGTGTGGCCAACATAAGCAGTATAATTATCCACCGTTTCCTTATGATAAAGAATATATGACTGAATTTTATAAAATGTGGTGTAAAGCATTAAAAGAGTATAAGAAGCGTTTCCCTCATCCATTAGAGAAGCTTCATCCTTCCTTAGACAAGTCCCCAAAAAAAACAAGACTTGCCTCTGCCCCTGTCCAACCCCCTTGTTATGACATGGAGATTCAGAGGATTATGCGCGTTTGGCACCAGTACCTCCCCATGCTATGATTAAAACTGATAATGAGGAAAAGCCAAAAGGAAAAACTTTATCCTTCACTGGAATTGACTATGGAATTGACTATGGGAGATCCAAAGGTGACCCAGGCAATTAAACTGGTCAATACTAAGTGGACAACCCTGAACCCCCCCCCCCTGGCCCGGAGCAGATTCCCTCCTTGGTAATGCATTTCTTCTCTTCCCACTGGAAAACACTTCCACATGTAGTCCTTAAAGTTGAGGGATGGGTGGTATGTTTTTTAGTGGACACAGGGGCTAGTACGAGTTGTCTTAATGACACCTGTTTTATCACAGAAAATTGTACTGAGGGCTGCTCTATGGGAATTGATGGGACAGATGTTACACACAAAATAACAGAACCACTGCAAGTGTCAGACTTGCAGGATAAACCCTTAACCAGACAAACCTTTGCCATCCTCACTGACTGCCCCTTATGTCTAAAGGGAAGAGACCCCATGTCTAGGGTTGAGCGAACCCGAACTGTAAAGTTCGGGTCCGTACCGGACTTTTGGGTGTTCTGGTCCCGGACCCGAACCTGAACAATTGACTGTATGTTCGGGTTCGGGTCCGGTGTTTGGCGATGTAATGGTGCTTTTCAAAATGTCTTTTAAAAGCACTCGCGACTATATGAATTGTCGGCTCCCGTAACACAGAGAACAGTCATTCATTGTAAGCCATTCATAAAAAAAAAGTCATTGATAAAAAAAAAAAAAAAAAAAAGCGTGGGGTCCCCCCAAATTCAATAACCAGGCCCTTCAGGTCTGGGATGGATATTAAGGGGGACCCCAGCCAAAAGAAAAAAAAATGGCGTAGGGTCCCCCTCAAAATCCATACCAGCCCCTTGAGGTCTGGGATGGATTTTAAGGGAAAACCCAGCCAAAAAAAAATGGCGTGGGGTCCCCCTCAAAATCCATACCAGACCCTTATCCGAGCACGCAACCTGGCAGGCCGCAGGAAAATAGGGGGGGACGAGAGCGCCCCCCCTCCCTCCTGAACCGTACCAGGCCACATGCCCTCAACATTGGGAGGATGCTTTGGGGGTCTGAGACCCCCAAAGCACCTTGTCCCCATGTTGATGAGGACAAGGGCCTCGTCCCCACAACCCTGGCCAGTGATTGTGGGGGTCTGCGGGGGGGGGATTATCGGAATCTGGAAGCCCCCTTTAACAAGGGGACCCCCAGATCCCCCCCCCCCCCTGTGTGAAATGGTAAGGGGGTACAAAAGTACCCCTACCATTTCACCAAAAAAGTGTCAAAAATGGTAAAAATTACAGGAGACGGTCTTCTTTCTTCTGGTCTTCCTTTTTTTCATCTTTCGGTTTCTTCATCTTCTCCTTCCGGCATCTTCTTCTTCCATCTTCTTCTTCCTCCGATCCGCTTCTTCTTGGCCTTCTCGTCCAGCATCCGTGTCTCTTCTGGGCCGCTCCGCGCAATGGGAGGCTCCTGCTGTGTGAGGCTTCTCTCCGGTATCTTCTTCTTCCACGGCGTCGGTCTCTGAGGCTTCTCTCCGGTATCTTCTTCCAGGGCGTCGGTCTCTTCTTGGGCCACACCTCACAATGGGAGGCTCCCGGTGTGTGAGGCTTCGCTTCGGCTGACACTTTTTTGGTGAAATGGTAGGGGTACTTTTGTACCCCCTTACCATTTCACACAGGAGGGGCCCGGGATCTGGGAGTCCCCTTGTTAAAGGGGGCTTCCAGATTCCGACAAGCCCCCCGCCCGCAGACCCCCACAACCACTGGCCAGGGTTGTGGGGACGAGGCCCTTGTCCTCATCAACATGGGGACAAGGTGCTTTGGGGGTCTCAGACCCCCAAAGCATCCTCCCAATGTTGAGGGCATGTGGCCTAGTACGGTTCAGGAGGGAGGGGGGGCTGCTCTCGTCCCCCCCTCTTTTCCTGCGGCCTGCCAGGTTGCATGCTCGGATAAAGGTCTGGTATGGATTTTGAGGGGGACCCCCACGCCATTTTTTTTGGCTGGGTTTCCCCTTAAAATCCATCCCAGACCTCAAGGGTCTGGTATGGATTTTGAGGAGGACCCTACGCCATTTTTTTTTTTGGCTGGGGTCCCCCTTAATATCCATCCCAGACCTGAAGGGCCTGGTTATTGAATTTGGGGGGACCCCCACGCTTTTTTTTTTTAGTTTTTTTGTTTTTTTTATCAATGACTTTTTTTTTATGAATGGCTTTCAATGAATGACTGTTCTCTGTGTTACGGGATCCGACAATTCATATAGCCGCGAGTGATTTTAAATAGCTTTTTTTCCGGCAAAAATTACACTTTTTGCAGAGATAGTTCTAAGCACTGGAAACATGCGCCCCTTCACATGCATACTATAGACACCCCCCAGGTACGAAATTTAAAGGAATATTACACTTTTATTGTTTCACTTTAAGCATTATTAAAATCACTGCTCCCGAAAAAACTGCCGTTTTTAAAAGTTTTTTTTGCATTGACCCAGGTCCCCAAACACTTTTTATGACTAACTTTTTAAAAATAAATGACTTCAATGACTGTTCTCTGTATTAAGGGGGACGGGAGCCGACACTTTATTATAGCCGTTCGTGTCCCCATTGACTTCAATGGGGTTCGGTGTTCGGGGTCAAGTTCGGGTCAAGTTCGGTCCCGAACCTGAACTTTTTTCTGAAGTTCGGCCGAACCTGCCGAACCCGAACGTCCAGGTGTCCGCTCAACTCTACTCATGTCTTCATTAGGGGTAACATTAAATTTGACCTACAAGGGGGAATGACTGCCAAATCAGCAACATGTGACTTGACTATGCCAAAAAGAAAAGATTTGACGTTTTACTTTATGACCATACATGCAGCATTAGAGACTCACCCGATATCGGAAAAGTCAAAGACAGACGTAAGACATGTCAAATGCACTCGTTATGTCCCTACTTTCAAACCAAACATCATACCATTCTTTCAGAAACAATACCACCGTTATGCTGACGAAGTACAGGGTATAGCACCACAGATCACCACATACATACAGAAAGGCATTCTAAAACCCATTATCAGTCAATACATACATTCAGTAAAGAAAGCCAGCGGCGAGTGGAGGCTAGTACAGGATTTGAGGATTTGAGGGGGTGGGGGGGTGAACAAATGTATTTAACCACTTCCACCACTAGACTCAGATATCACGGGGATTTTTATAAACATCCCTGCTTCCTCCACTGTATATACGATACTAGACTTGTCCAATGCTTTCTTTAGAATTGATGTTCACAGGGATTTCCAAAGGATCTTTGTCTTTGCCTGGGGCTTGGGCTCGGGCCGACTGACTTGGGCCCGTCTTCCTCAAGGCTTTGTGGACAGTCCTGCAGCATTTTCCATGGTGTTAAAACTAACCCTGGATGACTGGGTGCTCCCACAGGGATCAGTACTCCTGCAATATGTAGATGACCTACTGTTATGTAGTGAGAGCAGGGCACAGTGTGCAGAAGACTCTGAAAGCCTGATGACTCACTTATCCCTTGAGGGTCACTTGGTGTCTCGCAAAGAGATCCAGTGGTGCAGGGAGAGGGTGGAGTACCTAGGATGTATTATCTCAGGCGGGACCAGGCAAGTGTCCCCAGAAAGTGTCAAGACTCTGACCTGTCTCGGCCCACACAAAAGATAAAGCAGCGCTCCTTTCTTTTCTTGGCTCTATTGTCTACTGCAGGCAGTGGATCCCAGATCGTTCTTTTTATGATTCAATCCTTGCGCCCCTCTACTGCAGCCACTGCCCCCGGGACACTGAGGAAATGACACAGGCCTTACAGTCTTTGGCCGGTGCTCCGGCACTAGGTTTACCAGATCATAAGAAATCCTTTGTGCTTTACTGTATAGTCAGGGGCCCTGCGCTGGCTGCCGTGCTGGCCCAGGCGCATGGTACCCACTACCGACCCGTGGCTTATCTATCCAAAAAACTCCCTGTTCAGGTACAAGGAATGCCAGCTTGCCTACAAGCTGTTGCTGCCTGTGGCAGTAAACATGACAGTAAAAGAAACATCCAAAATCACTTTAGAGACTGATACTACATTGTACACAATACATACATACTGTAGTGCACCTTTTACAAAACATTTCTACATCTACTGACTACATAAATGTTTTTGTTGACGGCAGCTGTTCTAAGCGATGATACTGTATGCTGTAGTGACTTTACCAGACATAATATTAGAAGCAAAACCACTAGCAGCGACTTCAGCTCAGCAGGCAGAGCTCTATGCTATGACACGTGCCTGTCAGTTATTCAAAGGACAAAAAGTAAACATTTACACTGACCGTAGATACACTTTTGGGGTCGTTCATGACTATGGTGTTATCTGGAAGGCCCGCGGTACAAGACAGCAGATAATAAGCAAATCTCAAATCAAGTCTGGGTAGAGAATTTATTAAGTGCACTCCATTTACCCTCAAAAATTAATGTCATGAAAGTAAAAGGTCATTCCTATGACAAATCTGATGCTACTAAGGGAAACAACTTAACAGACAGAGCAGCCAAAATTGCTGCTGAGGAGGCAATCAACCCTCCAATTGTTTTCTACAGATTTTTCATCCCCAAATTTTCCAGCCCGAGCCAGAAGAAAGCTCAATTGTCTGACATTACCTGTTGGGAATCACATGGTTTGACACACAACCCGGACGGCTTGTGGTCAAACAAGGAGGGGATTATGGGTATTCCAGAAACAGTAGCCCCTTTGATTATCTCCATGGCCCCGGACACATAGGTAAGAAACCCCTACAGCAAATGTATAACCAATTCCACTCACCTATTGATTGAACAACTAATTGATTCCTGCTTAACTTGTGTCCAGAATAATGTTCAGGGACACTTACCAGCGCCCTTAGGCCCATTACAAGACTTACAGATTGATTTTACACTCATGCCCAAACAGAAAGGTAATATCAAATATCTTTGCGTAATAATACGCCATTTTCCCTCATGGCCGGAAGTTATTCCCGTAACAGGAGAGCCTGCAGGGATAGCCACCACGTGTTTGGTCAATCATTGGATTAGCAGGTTTAGTCTGCCAGCTACCATATACTCTGACCAAGGGCCTGCTTTTACAGCAAAACTTACCAAAGAGTTAGTGAGAGTTCTGGGGATACAATGGAAGCTCCACATCCCCTATCACCCCCAGAGTGCAGGAGTAGTGGAGAGAATGAATAGAAACATTAAAGACGAATTGAAAAAGGCCACACAAGGTACCATGAAGAACTGGCTTCATTTTCTTCCCGGGGTGCTCTTCCAGATAAGAACCAGCTAGGGCAGGACTGTCCCCCTTTGAGATCCTCATGGGAAGACCCGCTCAAAGAGGCCCTAAGATAGGCAAGGAATCTAACTTATATTCCTTACAGGAAGAGCACGTAAAATATCTGGTAAGTAGCCCTGCTAAAACTTATAACAAGGTTGCTGTCACCTTTCTTCCTCTTTCCACAGAACCAACACATCCTTTCGTCCCGGGGCATAAAGTACTGATCAAACAACTTGCAGTCCGCAAACAACCAGGCCCCGTCTTCCAAGGTCCATTTGAAGTCCTCAAGGTCCCCAGGACAGCAATACTGACGGATCAAAGCCCGCAATGGATCCATGCATCAAGGTTGAAGAAGAGCCCACAGATAAAGGAGACAGGAAAGGAAATGGAGGAGCCCCCACCAATAACTGCACAAGGAGAGACTCTGCCACTAGTGCCCCCTGCCCCCTCTAACCCGCTCCCTTAACCCCAAACTGTTCTCGCCATAACATTTCCCTGTGAGACAAAATGCAGCACCTGGACATTTGCTATTTGTGTGACAATCAAATCGGTGTTCTGCCTGATAAGTAAATTGATATTCCTGAAACAACCATGACCATGTTCTACTCAGGACATAGGTGGTACAGTGAGTGATCAACAGAGACTTTATTTTTAAGTCTCCTATGATCAAAGGAGGGATTATAAGGGAACGTGGGAAGTGTAGAGTTACCCTTTAAGATTTAATAGTATTGTACAAAGATGTTTTTCTGTTTTTCTGTAGAAACTCACTCTAACTCTGTTTATCTCACACTCACACTTGCTCATAACAAGTTTTACTTTCTCATAACAAGTCTACTTTCTCATAACAAGTTTACTGTTCTGTGCTTCCGTTTACCAAAAATCCTGAGAACCTTGTCAAGGACATATATTGCGTGGGACATTTTTAGAGTAAATATGACGTTGAATCTGAACGAAGAAATATTATGAATCTTGCAGATCAATATTGATTGTATAACAAAATGCTTGAATGTGATTGGTTGTTCAATTGCGTTCTCCCTATGCAACCTCCCCCTTTGATTATTGTATATTCTCTGTATAGCGGGAAGTAAAGGTATTCTTCTTTGATCAACCACACACGGTGTATGGTGTCTTTTTGCCTGTCTGGACAGACAGGGGGTGAGGGGGAAAAGGAGAGAGTTTTTTCCATTGACCATCAAAGTCCATGAGGGAAAAAGTAGCTGAGAGGGACAATACAGAAAACTTAACAGAGCTGATACATGGAGAGAGCAAGTAGGGCATTACTAACTGTTTTTGTTCACAAGAGGTTAGAGGAAGTGTGCAAAATGAAAACATGAGTTATGGTACAATTCTATCAGACTATATGGTTTAAGTTTTTTTAGATCAATCTCTCCTTAAATATACGTTGTTAATAAAGGGGCAATGTAATTTTGTAAAAATATATATTCTGCAAAAATAACCCTCAATGAGAGCTGCTTTAAGCACATACAGTGCAATACTTAATTTCTAAGATATAATATGTTTAATGGCTCAATATGCCAAAACAAGAATAAAGTGAATTCTAAAACCCATACCAGGGGAATGAGTAACAAAGCCATACAGTTGTTTAAGAAGATTATATGCCCTAAAGCAGCAAAAAGGAGAACATTACAGATGTTGGAACAGTAACTTTAATTAACTGAAGCAGGGTTTATTAATAAGCATATACATTTTCTTAGGCGTATTAGAGTAATGAACATAAGGCAGATTTAACACAAATTAACACCATCGAATACACAATCTATTTTGTTAGGTATTCATTGTAAACTAGCAAAAGAACACCTTTTATTTTTAAATTAATACACTTATGGTCCTTTCTCTTTGAAAGGATCTCTTTAAGCATGCGATTGCCAAAGGTTTTGAAAGTAAAGCATGACACATAGGAAAGTTGTTTAGATAGCACAAATATTTTACAGGTGTGGTATTAGTAAGCTCTGCAATGTCATCATTGGGGTTTTCATGTGTTCTCTCCCACCCATTTATTCAGCTAGTTAAATCCCATTGTGTGCTGACGTGAGGTATGGCCAGGAGTATGGAAAATTGTTATCAAATACTTACCGTCATTTTCCTTTCCTGGCCTATCCTCACGTCAGCACAGGACTCCCTCCCAAGTGGCCTGTCGCAGGCTAGATTATCGAACACATGAGTGGGGGACGGGCTGTCTTTTATTCAGCTAGGAAAAGGTGGTCATGTGGGCGCTAGATGAGTCGTTAACCCATTGTGTGCTGACGTGAGGATAGGCCAGGAAAGTTAAATTACGGTAAGTATTTGAAAAACAATTTTCCATAATATTGCTGGTCTTAAATAAAAACCATAAGGGGTAGATTTATTAACTGGAGAGTACAAAATAGGGTTTAGCTCTGCATAGAAACTTCCAGTTTTTTTTGTCAAAGCCTAGTTGAACAAGCTGAAGTTAGAAGCTGATTGGCTATCATGCACAGTTGCACCAGATTTTGCACACTTCAGTTTTAGTAAATCAACCCCTAAGTGTCCATTCTAATTCTGCGGAAAACTCTTTATTATTCTGAAAACAAATTACTACCTGCTGCTACTACTATCTGTTCATTTCCCTTCTACTTTCCCATTCCCTATTTTTCTTTCCATCACCCCTTCCCCCATTTTCCTTACCATATCCTCTCTCCCTCCCTTCTTAATAATCCTTCCCCAATAGGCAAAGTTACTATGCAATTTATGTACTTTTCATTGTCTAACCAAAAGATTGTCATTGGAAGTATGGTTGATTGCTTGTGGCAAATATAAGGTTTGTCTAAAAAGTTTGGTAAATGATCAGACATCTCAACGGGAACATGGGTCAGGTGCACACGCATGCACATGGATATCCAGAGACACGTTGGATGGAGTACATGTGACCGCCAGGTCTAAACCCGTTGCAGGTAGTCGAACGTAGACAGTGTGAGAGGTACTGTCATGAAAATGAGATGCATGAATTTCTGGTGCAAGTGTACAGGGCGAAAGCCATGAGCAAAAAATTTGTATGACTGGTTAAAACGATTTTGGGATGGGAAGGAAATGAACGAGGATGAGCCACATTTGGGTCAGCTGTCGACTAGCAGAATCCCAGACATGATAGAGTGAGTGTGACAAATGATGGCACGAGATCAGCGACCCAGAAAGAATCGCCTGCAAAACTGCAAGGTCAGGACAATTTTGATCGCCTTCTTCAACAACGATGGCATCATCCATTAGGAATTTGTTCCTGTGGGCCAAACTGAATGCCGCAATCTACAAGGAAGTTTTGAAACGGTTGCTATGATTCAATCACCTATTGGTTAACTTGTAAAGGTAACTTAGCAGCTCCTGCCCTCCATCCAGAGCTGTCCTGCCTCCAAAGTCAGCTCTAGACTGATGTCCTTCCCCTGTCCATCTGGAACTGTCTTTCCTCCGATCTCAGCTCGATGAGCACAACAGCTGTGGCGGCGGCTGAGCAGAAAAGCAAACTCCTAAATGGCAGGAAAGTGGCTGGTCCCGATAGGCCGTGACTCGGTCCAGATCTGCCATTTAGTGATGTCTAGTGTAACGCTCCTGTTCTTTAACAGCTGCTGATTTCACTATAGCATCCTGTTTTTGACTATGATGCATCCCTGTCTGTTTGTCTGTCCACCTGCAAGGTGTCAGGGCTGGGCTCAGTCCTTCCTTCTCTGAGCTGGCCACTCAGCTGTCGGTTAATTGCCAGCTCCTATCTCTCCACAGCTACTCACGTGTTGTTGATATCAGGCTTGTCAGACCTGCCTATTTAAGCAGTCCAGCCCAGAGGATCTCTGCCTTCGCCTTGGTCAACATCACAGAGACTATCTCCTGCATTCCTGTTAAAGACTTGCTTGGCTGACATCCCTTCTGGCTCCAGATCCTGCTTGCCGTTTTACTGTGCTCTTCTCGGGCTCCCTAATGTTTGGCTTGTCTGACTATCCGTTCCGGTTCCTGAACTCTGGCTACGTTTACTCTGTTTACCTTTTTCTATATTATTAAACAGGTGTAATTTAACTGTACTTCTGTCTCATTCGGATTCATGGTTTCTGACACAAGGTTACTGATGCAGCCAGTCTCTGGGTGGAGACCAAACCTGATTTAAGCCAGCCAGGTCTGCAGTGTCATGCTTGTGATATTGTGTTTGTAACACGTGTTCAAAGCTCTCTGTTTGTCTGTCCTGCTCTGCTGTTTGGATTCTATCATTGACGACCTTGGGATGGATATTGACTACTCTCGGAACTCTAAAGATAGATATAGAAAAAGGTGCCACCATCTAAGTGTTTCTGTTTATTAAAAGGTAAATAAAAACAAAAGTATAGGATTGCACTCACAAAACTGGAAGGGAAACAGGCATGTCATCAGTGCCATATGGCTGGCCAGTGTTAGCTTGCAAAGGTCCAGAGAAGGCTGGATAGGGCATCTGTAGCTCCCACCGGGGGTGAATGGAAGTGTGGCTAGATGGACACAGAAGGTGCGCCCCATCCTACGCCAACCTGTATTTGGGGGATGTTATTTTCCGATGACTCTCTTTCTATGTATACGGACCATATTACATCATGGTTCTATTACATAGATGACATTTTCATCATTTGGGACAGCCCTATTGAATCATTGCATCACTTTCTAGAAAGAATAAATACAAACAAATTCAACTTGAACTTTACCATGAGCTTCGACAAAGAGTGGATATTCTTTCTTGATGTCGAAGTCTTTTTTGAGACAATGATGGCAAATTAGGCAGTAATTTGTATGAGAAACCCACTGCTGGAAACAGCATACTCCATGCCTCAAGTTTTCATCCTCAAACACTAGTAAATTCAATACCCTAGGTCAGTACTTGCGGGTAAGACGCAACTGCTCTGACAAACAAAAAATTAAAATCCAGGCCTCACAGCTCCGCAATGGGCTCCTTCAGAGGGGCTATTCCCATGCCTCTCTCAAAAGGGCCTACTAACGAGTTCTGTCGCAAGACAGAAGTGAACTATTACACACCAAAAAGCCTAAAAATGACACTAACCCCATTCGTATCATCACATGATATAGTAATCAACAAACTGAAGTGAACAACATCATCAAAAAATATTGCCACATGTTGTCATTCGATTCAACATTAGGACAATTTGTCCCTGAACGTCCTCTTTTTTTCTTTTAAAAGAGTAAAATCTATCAAAGTTAAATTGATTACAAGTGAGTACAAGGTGGAGGCCGATCAGATCCCTGCAAATATAAAGGAACTCATATGTGCGGTACTTGCAGATATTGTAAGTACATGTATACCACCAGGAATCCCACACTTCCAAAAGTATTCCGCCCTAAACATTTTGCGAATTGCAAAACTATCGGTGTCATCTACATACTGTGGTGTGACTGTAATTCCTTCTATATAGGCAAGACAATCTTGAGTTTTGGAAACGTGCCTATAGACATATCAGAAGCATGGAAACAAACAACCTTGACTTTTACTTGGGCCATAATACACACATGGTTCATGCGGCAAATTTCCTAGGATTAAGTTCCTGATTTTGGATCATGTCCACCCAATCTCCAGAGAGGATGACTGGAACAAACCCTCCTCCAGCTGAAGCTGCAGTGGATATACACCTTTAAAGTCACCATACCCCCTGGCCTGAATGGGGCCGTATGTTTCAAGCCCTTCTTGGAAGGGTTTTCCTCTGGTGGCATGGAAAGATAAAAAAATTGCTATGTCATGTTACCCGAGTTGAAGTATTTTTCCTCCTTTCCTATTTTACGGAGACACTATCCCTCCTAATTACGGTCTGTCTATCCCTTCTCTTTAGTATTATAGATATAGTACAGCCTGACTTTAACATGCAGCTTTTGTCCATTCAAGTGTCCAGTCTATTGGAGATATACATATTGTCATGTAAACATTATTGTATTCATATTGTCATCTATATGTAATAACATGTAAATCTTACACATGTAATAATAATTTAATTTATATCCAATGTTATTTGAAATGTTACGTATATTTATGGTTACTGTTCTCTTTTCAGTGTTATGAGCGGGAGATCTGTTCTTAGCAATCTGCCCGTCTATACATTTGGCTTAAATATATCTGTCCATATATACATTTCAATTTTGTCCTCTAGGTGGTGCTTACATTGCACCGAAAATCTTTCTAAGCCTAGGATTTGATTACACTTTTCCTCTTTTTTATCACTATGCTACTTATTTTTGCCCCCCCCCCCCCCCGGGTTTTGCATCCAATGTGCCCAGCACACAAAGACATCCAGATTTGGTAATCCGTGGTGGCTTGTGTATGGCTGACCGTTCAGATGGAAATTCTCCCGTCCGGCCACCATCTTGCCACTCCGGTGCACATGCATTGTGGCCGGTGAGGCCACTGTGTCGGTGGGCCGTGGGTGCAGGCCGTCACTCCGCCGTGCATGCACTACGCATGCGCGATTGGGAAGGGGGCGTGCAAGCTCAGCTCAGGAAGCCGATGACGCTCTTTCCGGATTGTGTCTCCACACGGCCGTTTACATCATCTAAGGTACTGGCTTATGCATTTATTTATCTTCTTCTGGCTGTCTCCTGCCCATGGTTATTTAGACTCCTTTTCTTGTTATTAACATCAGTTACTAAACTGAATTTCTAATCTATATGTCAAGGATACATTTAACTTTACCTATTAGACTAATGCCATCTGGTGGACATAACATACAGTATATTTCAAGGCAATATAAACATATAGAATTCTTTCTATTATGTTTAAACTTTATGGTTTATGTTACGGATTGAACATTGACTTTGGTAACTCAGATTGGCCTCTTATATATCATGTCTGATACTTAATTACTCTTATTCTTCTTTTTATAAAAAAATCTGAGTCCTTCTTTGCTATGAATGACCACCTGATCAGAGTTGTTCAATAACCTACTTCGGGCATGTAGTAAGCTTTATTTTAGTCTATAGTCATTATGTCCACACACACATGAATCTATCAATAAAATTCCTTCCTTCTTTTTCTCCTTCCCCGATTCTTCTCATAACTCAATTTTTCAGTGGCTACCTGGCTGGTAGCGAACTATAATAGCCTGTGAATGAGCAGCATTTATTCTCTCATCATACAGAATTTTTTTTTATTAAACTTAGCACTTTGTATGTGGCATTAACATGTGACTTTTAGACTAAATTATAATAAATATACATATAGCCTAAAACGCTTTTACTTACAGGGTTACGCCTCTCATTGACTTCAGCACCATTGGATGATTATTCTCTCCCGGGGGGGTTTGGTTACCATTCAGCAAGCATATTTATATTTAATGTGATATAAAAGATTACAAATGGGCAGACTCAAGACACAACTCCACTCAACTTTCCTGTTGCTTTTAATACTTTAGTGGAATGTTATGCATATGACAGTTTCAGAAAACATGTAGACAGGTTATATGTACTTATTACCAATATTTCACTTTACTATATTTGTATGTTGCTACTGAATTTAAATGCCTAAACTGCCTATTAATATGTTATAGACAATGATTGACCCTTTCACGTACCCCCGAAGAAGGAGATTTTGAAAACTCGGAAACGCGTTGGGTGAACCATAGACAATACCATAAATCGTTGTGGTGACTGTCATAATTTAGATGCATTATTGATAACATTCTGCTCCCCTCTTCCCTTTTTTATTCTGTATCCTATGAAGCAATTATGCTATAAAATGTAAACTTTTTTACTTATGTCATTTTTGTGCCTTTAAAGGGGACATTTCTTCTTTTAACAAATCCTTGACTGTCCAGAAATTTAAGAGGTTAAGATGGATCCTGAACCCTCAGAAGTCAGCACAGGCATAGACTCATCACTTGGAGTACATGGGTCTAGTCTTAGACACAGCCCAAGCCATAGTTTTTCTTCCCCAAGAGAAGCTTTTAAACTCTCTGATCCCATACTTTTTTATTCTCTTCTATCCAGAAATCATCTAATGCCCCGTACACACGGTCAGAATTTCCGATTGAAACAGTCCGATGGGAGCTTTTCATCTGATTTTCCGACCGTGTGTATGCCCATCGGTCTTTTTCTATTGGCATTTCCGACGGACTTTGGATTGAGAACCTGTTCTTAATTTTTCCGACGGGATGCCTATCGAATTTTTCGATCGTGTGTATGCAATTCCGACATGCAAAATTCCGACGCATGCTCGGAAACAATTCGACACATGCTCGGAAGCATTAAACTTCCCTTTTATAGTGCTGTCGAACGTGTTGTATGTCGCAGTGTTATTGACCGTCGGGATTTGGTGTGACCGTGTGTAGGCAAGACAGTTTGAGCGAAATTCCATCGGAATTCGGATGGGGAAACCATCAGAGCTTTTTCCGACGAGAATTCCGACCGTGTGTACGTGGCATAACCCTCCACTTTTACATGAGAGCCCTGGGTCTGAGGACAGTTCTGTTTGCCCAGTTTTTCTCCAGGCTCTGTTGCTTTTCATTAATTTAAAACTTTGGCTGTTTTAGTTGTGCAACATCCTCTCTTTTACATGCAATGATTGTGTTTTGCTAAAAAAAATGCTGATAGGAGGATCTATTGCATCCTGGGCTTGCCTGCAGATTTTTTTTTTATTTGCTAGTGTTTAATCCTCCTGTAGGTGGTATTATAGCCTGAACTTTTAAGACTTTTTGGGATAGATTTACTAAAACTGGAGAGTGCAAAATATGGTTCAGCTGTGCATAGAAACCAATCGGCTTCCATGTTTTTTTGTCAAAGCTTAAAGCGGAGTTTTGCCCACATTATTTTTTTTTTCAGCATTCCCTATGCTTGTATATTTAAAATACATGAAATATGTATATATTTTAATCCCGTTCCAAGTAAGTTTTTTTTAATTGTACTTACCTTATTTTTCGTCTGCCTGAGCGATTCCACATTTATTGTGGGCATGTGAAGCCCACCAGGACTCTCTTCTGGGATAAGGCTACCCAGCATGCACCTCCCGATCTTGTGCATGCACATTGTACGCAGGGCAAAGAACAGACAGTGTGTCTGGTTACCATCACAACGGGCGACGACGGAGGAAAGGCCTGCCTCATTGTTATGGCAACGAACATAATGCCCTGTACACACGGTCGGAAATTCCAATGGAAAAGGTCCGATCGGATTATGTTGTTGGAAAATACGATCGTGTGTGAGACTTTTTCTGGCGGAAATTCAGACGGAAAAAATTTGAGATCAGGATCTAAAATTTTTCGCCAAAAAAATCTGATCTGACTTTTTCCAATCGTTTGTAGAGAATTCCAATGGACAAAGTCCCACGCATGCTCAGACCAAAGCTATTGGCTACTAGCCTCTACGTATTTCCGTCGTACGGAATGAACGTCACCACGTTCCAAACATTCAGATTTTCCGACAACTTTGTCCGACCGTGTGTATGTTTCGGACAAAATCCATTGGAAAAAATCCGACAGATTTTGTGGTCGAATTTCTGACCGTGTGTACAAGGCATAAGAGGCGGAGAGGTGGCGATGCCCACTGACTCCTGAGAATTATGACACACATCTCCCAGTAGCCAGTGTGCCAGATGAAATTATGTGAACATTAAAAAGTGGGTGGAGTGGCAATAGCGGGGGGGAGCGGAGGGCAAGGGGCGACTCTCTGACAACCGCTCCCTACTGTACCAATATAAGAAGATATGGAGTATGGCCTCAGATAAACTGCACATTACACCACCGCACAAATATACTTCCTTATGGCACAATAGAACATTACCAGAGTTTGACCTCATTCAGGATAGTGAGGTGTGGAGCTCCAGGGGCATATACTACTTGTCACACATTACTCAAAACGGGAAACTGAAGACCTTCGATAGCCTAAAAGCTGAATTTACACTACCGGACCACATGTTATTCAGATATGTACAACTGCGTCACACCTTTCGTGCACAGTTCTCCCTAGACGACCTCTCCCTAAATGACAATCCCTTAGTGGGGGCAATAAAATACCCAGACCCTAAAAAGCTGATCTCTCAGTTCTATACCATGCTAACAGTACCACAGGCGACCACCTCAGCCTACGCCTTAAAATCCAGATGGGAGGGGGAGATGGGCACTATAGAGGATGACGAGTGGAGTGATGCTCTAGATACATGTAAGTTAGTGTCCACCAAATTATCAGACCGCCTAACTCAGATCTATATAATACACAGGGCCTACCTCACGCCACTTAGAGTTTCTAGGTATAAAAGCAACCAACCGGCCACCTGTCCAATGTGCGACCTAGCTGTGGGCACGTTCTTTCACTTAATATTGGTTGTGCGCTTTCTGCATGATACAATGGGCTCTCTGATAACGCTTCAACCAAAAGCGTGCCTCCTCGGTATCTTTTCAGACCCGGGACTCAATAAATTCACCAAAACATTCCTGCATGAAACACTCTTTTCAGCACGAAAAGTCATTGCCAGAGCCTGGATGAGACCTGTCCCACCGGGACTCTTGCATTGGATAGTGGAGGTTAATAACGCCCTACCTTACAAAAAACTAATCTATTCTCACAGAAGATGCCCGCTTAAATACGAAAAGATATGGGAGAGCTGGCTTAAAGCCCCTGAAACATGTCTCTGATGAGAAATGTGATATGCTAGATCCCTGGACCTTCCATCCCTTCCCCTTTTTTTTTTTTTTTGTTTCTATTCTTTCCTCTGTGGCCTTTTTCTGGTGTCCTCTCGTATTGCTCAAAACTCTTATCCCCAAGGGTCCCCCATAATGTGCATGTACAGGATGTAAGGAGAAGGAAGGCGGTGTCCTTTACCAAGCCATAACAAGTATACTGTATGCATGGGACCAATTGTGCACAGTACTAGTGATGATGTCTCGTATTGATACACACATTAAGTAGAGATTTGAATATAAATCTCCTATAACAATACTTGATGTTTGGAGCTGTTAAAAACCTATTGTTTGTATCTTTTCTGTCTTTTTTTTCTGTTTCTGTTTTTCTGTTTTTGCTCAATAAAGCTTTGTTAAAAAAAAAAAAAAAGTGGGTGGAACTCCTTTTTAATTGAACAAGCTGAAGTTAAAAGCTGCTAGCCTACCATGCAGAGCTGCACCAGATTTTGCACTATCCAGTTTTACAGTGAATCCTATTTTCTGTGTCATTGTCCTCAAGTAATTATCTAATGTTCAATTTATTTAAAGGCAATGTATATTGCATCACCCCATCATACATGGGGTGGGCAACTACATGGCAAATGAGGTTTAACCACTTCCATATCAGGCATTTCCCCCCTTCCTGCCCAGGACAATTTTTAGCTTTAAGCGCTGTCGCATTTTGAATGACAATTGTCATGCAACACTGTACCCAAACTACATTTTTATCATGTTCCTCCCACAAATAGAGATTTCTTTTGGTGGTATTTGATCGCCTCTGCAGTTTTTATTTTTTGTGCTAAAAACGAAAAAAGACTCATAATTATAAAAAAATAAAAAAAAACGAATGGGAACTGATAGGTGGCACTAATAGGCGATACTGACGGTACTGATAGGTGGCACTGGATAGGCAGAACTGATGAGGAGCTACTGACAGGCATTACTGAGTGGCACTGATTGTCACTTCGATGGGGCACTGACAGGCATTACTGATTGACACTTTTTTGGGCACTGATTGGGGACAGGCTGGCAGGTGTTGGGCACCTTTTTTGATGGGGGCTGTGCTGAAAATCAATGTGCTGATTATCAGCACAGACCCCCTCTGACAGGGAGAGACGCCGATTGGTCACAGCTGATCACGTGGTAAGAAGCCCCTGTCAGGTTTCATACCATGATCGGAGTTGCGGTGTGTCAGACTGACACACAGAACCTCCAATCACCATGCTGCGCACCCCCGCCTGCGCCGCCTGTGTTATCCTTGGCACGATCATAGATATCACAACGACTTTGCCGCCATCATTCTGCTATATGGCGGGCGGTAAGTGGTTAATGTAGAAAAATTTTAAATAATGCATTTGGGTGGCAACAATATGAATGCAATCTACTCACTAGGGGGAGAACCTCTGGGGGAATCTAGAATGGAAAAGGACCTGGGGGTCCTAGTAGATGATAGGCTCAGCAATGGCATGCAATGCCAAGCAGCTGCTAACAAAGCAAACAGAATATTGGCATGCATTAAAAAGAGGATTAACTAGAGAGATAAAGCGATAATTCTCCCACTCTACAAGACTTTGGTCCGGCCTCACCTGGAGTATGCTGTCCAGTTCTGGACACCACTCCTCAGGAAGGATGTACTGGAAATGGAGCGAGTACAAAGAAGGGAAACAAAGCTAATAAAGGGATAAAACTTTTTTGCGGAAGGGAGTTTAATAAGACATGTGGCCACTCAATAAAATTTGAAGAAAAGAGGTTTAACCTTAAACTGCGTTGAGGGTTCTTTACTGTAAGAGTGGCAAGGATGTGGAATTCCCTTCCACAGGCAGTGGTTTCAGCGGGGGGGGTCCATAGTTTCAAAAAAATATTATATAAGCACCTGAACAACCGCAACATATAGGGATATACAATGTAATACTGACATATAATCACACACATAAGTAGGACTTGATGGACTTGTGTCTATTTTCAACCTCACCTACTATGTAACTATGTAATTCTCGCAGATTATTGTTATGCCTGCTCTAGGAGGACATAATTAAGGTGTTGCTCTACCTGCAGGGGACACAGCCTTAAACGGCTATGAAATGAATGGGAAGTGACATCACCCATAGATTTACTATGGGGCTTCTGTTGTAGGCTGCCTCCTTAGCATCCACCTCTACAGCGAAGCCGCAGCTGACAGCTTAGCATTGGACCGGAGTGGCTTCAGAAAAGGTATGTATAGTGATTTCTTCTTTACAGGGCTAAATAGGTTAGCCTTAGATCGTGGATGTCTGTCGATGTAGAGATTTTAGTGTTAGGGTGGACTTACCCTTTAATGAAACTGTATTTAAATGGGCTGAGATAATCAGCCAGTGTCACAGCTTGTATGTTTACTCTGTGAATGGATTTATATCGTAATGCTCAGTAAACCATATACAGACAAGCAGATCCTTTATTGATGTCTTTTATTCAAAAGCTCTACTTGTAAAACCAAATCCTGCTAGCCATTAACCTCATTGCTACCAAAATTTCCTATAGGTTTCCCTGGAGCAAAGGGTTCATGAGATAATTTGAAGAATGGGAGAACTGCCCTACAGAAGTGTAGCACTCTCTAGTGTAGGTGCTAGTGTATATAGGTTCTTCTTCTGTTAGTATAGGTAAATTTGGCTTGGCTGGCAGCCAAGCCTGTGTCGAATCTGGGTCAGAGCGAGTGACTCAGGCAGGCTGGTTGAATCATCATGCAGCACCTTTTGTGCCTCCCCCTACTTGCTGGAACCTTGGAAAGGCTTCCAGAAGAATAGGAGGGAGGTTAGGAGGAGCTGCCTGGAGTCATGATCAGGGCCCCAGCCAATCTCCAGCCAAATAGGCTGGCAGGGGTAGGGTACCTCTTAAATACTCTGAGTCAGTCCAGCAGGGACAGTCAGGTGGAAAATGGAGATGGGGTCCTGAGGAGGCTGTCAGTAGTCCTTGAAAGAAACCCCCCAGTCTGGGAGGGGGTGACCTCGGGCCTGGGCTCGGGTGATGGAGTGATCATCTTACAACACACAGAGGAATCCTGTCCTGGATACCATGAAGCAGGTGTGAGGACATAAGGGGAGAGAGTCAGCACGTCCAGGAGAAGTCAGCTGGGTGGCTGGTGAGTGTGACAGTCTGGGAGGACTGTGGGAAGTAGCCAGGCTGGCTGGCAGTGCCTGAAGAGGTGGTGATGGGATCAGTAGCCACAGGGATGGAAGCTGGACATTAACCTTCGCTACACAACCCAAGGTGCCTGGGGTCCCTGTCTGTATAGGGCTTTTTCTGAAAGCTCTGACCATTGCCTCTTTTGTCAGATTTACTAAAAGTGTCCAGATGAATCTTTTTCTGCAAGTGAATGAGTGCTGAAGGAAGAGAGAGGAGTGTATACATACTGTAGATAGAGAAGTTGTCACTGAAGAAGTTGTTCCAAGTCAAGTGGGCATCTCAAATTCCCTATCCAAGTTTTATCCCTCAATAAAACATAAAAACATGCACTGTTTCTTGACTCTTGGATACTGTGGAAATTTGGTGTGCCTGGCTGTGCAGGGTGGGGGATCCCTATTCACCAACGGCTCCGACATGGGGTGTGCTACAGAAGGCAGGAAATGTAACAATTATGGTTTTATTCAGTAATTTGTGATGGGAGTGACTGTAATGTAGTGTGTTATTTATATTGGTTGTTGACTGCTGGCATTTAAGTTTTTTTTTAAAAAAACACAACATCATTGGGGTGTATGGGCAAGGTTAAGCTCTTGCCAATCCAAAAAGTATACTATATCCAAATGACAGCAGGATTCTGATTGTGCTTGAGGGGTTTTGCACATAGAAGAACCAACTGAGCAATAAAGCAGGTTGCACTTAATGGCCATATACCAGAACTTCCAATACCAGAACTTCCATGTGGGCACCAATTATTCTGAAGAAACTGGTGTCTATCAATATTGGCAATGGTTGCTTTTACAACTAATGAAGGTAATATATACCAGTATCATCAAATAATGGGCCTGTATGATTACTGTCCCCTTGCCATTAGGCTAGTGATGATCAAACCAGGATTATCATGGAATATTTTTATATCCCATCCTATCTGCATGCAGATCTGTCTGATCTGTGGATAATTATGTATTTCAGGAATGCATGCAATTGTGATTTGTGAACTGTAAAAAATGTGTTCCTTGTTAGAACCAGGCAGTCAGTGTTACGGTAAAGATAAGCGATTTAAAAGAAGAGTTGTTAAATAAATATAATAAGAAAATTGAAGTAGAGTGAGGGTAGCAGCAAAAGTGCACAAGGGTTAGAATTCATAGAGAATCAGAGACAGGAACAGCTGAAAAAGTCACATACGCAAATATTTAGTCTTTGAACCTGAGCAATTTTGCTTTTAGAGTGGTGTTTATTACAATTTTGAACAAATAGACCCTAAGAACTATGATATGGTATTTCCAAATAAGATCATATTAGGAAAACAATTTGTGTTATCATATGTTTTTAAGGATATCCTAAATTTAGGATAAAACATGAACAAAGGACAAAAAGCTAACAAGTTTAAAGCAAATATTTTCAAATCGCTAAGCAACTGAGAATCTAAAACTGTTTCTATCAAGTAAATCACCAGAATCTGTCCCAAAACGATAAAATACCACAGTCTGAAAAATGACTTTGAAAATATAAAAAATATTGGGAAACACTCTTCTGACATAATGATGAAGAGGTTGCAGAATGAAAGCAACAATGGAGGAACATAGCACAACACTGTTATCCATGAAATTAAGTTGCAATCTGACTTTAAAGGTTAGGCTTGATTTATTAAATTTAAGAAATGAAAGCTCAACACATTAAGGAGATTAAAAAAAGAGTTGATACTCAACCACTTAAGGACCGAGCCTCTTTTTTAAGACTTTTACTTAGAACCCCCAAACATTATATATTTTTTCCTAACACCCTAGGGAATAAAATGGCAGTTGTTTCAATACTTTCTGTCACACCGTATTTGCTCAGCGGTCTTACAAGCACACTTTTTTGGGAAAAAGTACACTCTTTTGAATTAAAAAAAATAAAATATTTTTTTTTTATATTGTGAAAGATAATTTTACACGAGTAAATTGAGACCCAACATGTCACGCTTCAAAATTGCACCCGCTCGTGGAATGGCAACAATCTTTTACCCTCAAAATCTCCATAGGTGATGTTTAAAAATGTCTACAGGTTACCAGTTTTGAGTTACAGAGAAGGTCTAGGGCTAGAACTATTGCTCTTGCTCAAATGATCGTCGTGATACCTCAAATGTGTGGTTTTATCATTGTTTTCATATGTGGACGCTACTCAATGAATAAGCGTCGATGTGTGAAATGTGTCGATGTGTGAAATGCGTCTACATGTACCTGTTTGCCTTACCTGTGGTGTTATTCATGTTACGGATTTTACAATAAAGAAATTCATCACTACCTTGGTGTGCAGCTATCCATTCCTTTTATCCAAATTGCATGGCTAGTACCCCTGGGAGGAGTCCATTTCCCAGCCTACCTGGTTCCATCACGCATTTTCTTTTCCTATTGCATGTTGAATTGGGTAGCAATATCTGGCTCCACACAGCAGAGGGACAACAACCAAGAGGAGCTCAAAAGACTTTGGTGCATGCTTCATTGAATTGTGGGAAATATAGTTTGGGAAGAGGAGCAAGGTTAATTTCCAGATATAGACTCTTAACAAGATAAAAAAGGAACCGTTTTTCCTGGGCTTCAGATGAGAGAACTTCCTACTACTGGAGGGGACTGCAGAGTGCACATCTTGGCTACTGTGTGTGTACTAGGGATGAGCCGAACACCCCCCCGTTTGGCTCGCACCAGAACCCACGAACGGACCTAAAGTCCGTGCGAGCATTAGAACCCTATTAGTTATAATGGATGCGAACGTTCGAAATCAAAAGTGCCAATTTTAAAGGCTAATATGCATGTTAATGTCATAAAAAGTGTTTGGGGACCTGGGTCCTGCCCCAGGGGACATGTATCAATGCAAATTTTTTTTTAAAAAACGTCCATTTTTTCAGGAGCAGTGATTTTAATAATGCTTAAATTGAAACAATAAAAGTGTAATATTCCTTTAAATTTCGTACCTGGGGGGTGTCTATAGTATGCATGTAAAGGGGCGCATGTTTGCTGTGCTTAGAACTGTCCCTGCAAAAAGTGTCATTTTTACAAGAAAAAAAGCTATTTAAAATCACTCGCGGCTAATGTGAATTGACGGCTCCCGTAATACAGAGAACAGTCATTCATTGAAAGTCATTCATAAAAAAAAGTAATTGATAAAAAATAAAAAAAATGAAAAAAATAAAGCGTAGGGGTCCCCCCAAATTCAATAACCAGGCCCTTCAGGTCTGGGATGGATATTAAGGGGAACCCCAGCCCAACAAAAAAAAAAAAATGACGTAGGGTCCCCCTCAAAATCCATACCAGACCCTTGAGGTCTGGGATGGATTTTAAGGGGAACCCTAGCCAAAAAAAATGGCGTGGGGTCCCCCTCAAAATCCATATCAGACCCTTATCCGAGCACGCAACCTGGCATTGCTGAGGACAGAAGTCACCCTAAGTGCAAAGTCAGAAGAATTTCTAAAAGCCAAGCATCCAGATCAGAGTGCTCTGTGTTCCTGAAACTTGTGAGCAGTCCCTTGCAGTGTTTGATTTTATTGCTGCTAGCAGACTGAGTAGGGATGGCACTGACCATCTATCTAGTAGCCTTAAAACACTGTATGCAGAACTGTAAAGGGACTATACTTATGTGCACCACTCTAAAGACTGGGCCCCACCGATTAGCTGGCTGAAAATTGCAGGTCAGGAGCCATATAATGTACAACTGTACCTCTTTTGGGATATATACTGTATATAGAGTATAGAGTACATAACACTATATATATATATATATATATATATATATATATATATATATATATATATATATATATATATATATATATATATATACACACACACATACACACACACAGAGTGTCATTTAATGACTATTGACTGCAGATGAGCTACTGTAAAATGAATCATCGCTGATACTGTTCATTACTGATTCTAGTTATTGCTAGTTTAATCTCGCTTTATTAATACAGTGATTTAGACTAAACTGCAATATCCCAGTAATTACACCATTTAGCTTACTGTGAGAAAAAAGTTTCTTCCACCTGTTCATACATATTTGTGCATTGCTATTTACTATTGTTCTGTAACAATATATTTGCTTGACTTACAATTAAGTTACCTGGTGCCTTTTTCCCGATACCCTAACATAGTGGTGCATATGATACTATTATTTGTGCTCACATAGATGTTTGCAGCATCCCAATAATTAATCAGGTGTGTAAGAGGGGACAAAGCTGTTCACAGAGTGCTCCTCGGGGATAAGCAGTGGCATATCATTTATGTGTGCAGGGTGTGCAGTGAACACAGGCTCACGTGGTAGGGGGGCCCACTGCTCCCTGACACACACTAGCCATATGGAGTAAGTAAAAATAGGTCCATAACATTTCCTTGGACCTCATTATTTCAATCAAAGGGGCCCAAGAGGTGGTAGCATCGATGGACTTTTATTTTTGGCTCTCAGGAGGAGGCAGCTATAGCCATATTTTTCCAATGCTATCAGTGTAGTTCCGGCAGCTCAGTGACTCTAGGGGGTGGAGCTTGGGTGATGGTGCCATGCTGTATACACATAGCAGTATGTAGTGTGACTGCTCCTTCCTCCCGGCTGCCCCCTACACTGTGTGTGATGACTGGACACAGAAGAATTATTCCTTCACAGGCTTTACCTGAGCTTTGGTTCTCTGTGTGACCTGCATGCATCTGTCAGCTGAAAACCAGTCTGTGAAGGAAGACTTTCTCTACTGTGTCCAGAGATCGCCTGTATGTGTAGTGAGCAGTGAACCGTTCAGTTTATCAGCAGCACTGCTGAATGGGGAAATAAGGAGAGAATGTCTGTGTCAAGGCTGCCTACACAACCTTACACACACACAGCAGGTCAGCAGCCCAAGAAGGAGGGGGGGGGGGGGCAGTGAATGTATTTGATCCATAACTCCCTGCTAGCTCCTCCTTGACTGTCCACCCTTTACATCCATGTAGTAAGCTGTAAGGGGTGAGCAGTGGACTAACACAGAGGGTTGTGTTGTAGCAGACAGTGGGCTCTAAGAAGCATATCCTGTTATACCATCTCTTCAGAGTAGAGAAACAGGAGTGGGGAAAAGTCTGTATTGGGAATGGTGGCGGGGGGAGGGGTGTGTCAATATTATTTGTATACTGGTCAATGTGTTATCCACCTCTGAGCCAGAGGAGTATCATCCCTTGGTACTATGTATGCACCGCACCCATAGATGAGATGTAACAGGCACTACAGCTATGCCTGTCACCAAGTACAGGGGTCCCCAACCCCTGGGCTGTGGAGTCAGTACCAGTCCATGGTCTGTCAGCTGTCGGGACGCACTGCCCCTGGGAGGAGAGAGGCTGTTTGTTTTGGTTATGTCAGATTCTGTGTGCCGGGTCGCCGTTTGTGAGATCAACACATCAGCGGCCCATTAGATTCTCATAGGAGGGGAACCCTATTGTCAACTGTGCATGTGCTGCTTGTAGGGTTCCTTCTTTGAGAATCTAATGCCAGGTGATCTGGCTGAGTCTGTAGCACTGGGGAGAGGCTGCATAGACATACATTGAGAGGTTTTACTGCAAAGAGAAAACTTCATCCAGTGGCAGGCTACGGGTAGCAAGTTACACACAATTTTTGGTGGAAGGCGATGATGACAAGTGGCATGCATCTGGTGGCAGGTGACAGTGACATATGACACATCTGGTGGCAGGCTACGGGTGTCAAGTGACACTCTGCATCTGGTGATAGACAATGATGTCAAGTGACACGCATATGGTGGCAGGCATCGGTGGCAAGAGACATGCTGCATCTGATGGCTGGCAACGGTGGCAAGGGACACGCTGCATCTGGTGGCAGGTGATGGTGGCAAGTGACACGCTGCATCTGGTGGCAGGTGATGGTGGCAAGTGACACGCTGCATCTGGTGGCAGGTGATGGTGGCAAGTGACACGCTGCATCTGGTGGCAGGTGACAGTAGTAAGTGACAATCCTCATCAGGTGGCAGGCGACACGCTGCATACGGTGGCAGACAATGGTAGCATGGGACACGCTCAGGGCTCCCACTGCAATGACTTAGAACAATATACTTTCCTACCATCTGCACTCCTCTCCCTGCACTAACTACCCACCACCATACAATCTGCACTCCTCTCTCTGCACATACTATCCATCACCATACACTCCACATTCTCCTGTATATACTACCCACTACCATACACTCTGCACTGTACATTCCCTATTTAATATTACCACATTCTGCACAATGTAATCATCTCAGACAATTAACCATATCCCCTTTAACCCAATATTTAGTGCAATTTATACCACACCAACTCGTCGCCGCATTTTTTATTTTCTCCTTGGCTAGGGCCCACTTTTTATCTTGCACACGGGTCCACTGATTTCATGATACGCCCCTGGGGGTAAGTGCTACCTACTGTATAAAAATGTTAAAAGCTAAATTAAATGATATCTCCTGCTTGAGATTCCTTCCTTTCGTACAGTAACAAAGGGACTCTCATTCTTCTGTTGCTAAACTATGTATTCATTGGGCAGACCTAAAGTCATACATTCCTTTTATCATACAGGGCAAATTAACAGATAACAGCAGCCCTTCCCAGCTGCACATATTCACGTTTTCTTTACTTCTTTGTTGGATTTATATGTGGAGCAAAGAAAATATCTGGTACTTTGGGGCACAGTAAATATGTGCATCACTCCCCTTTCAAACAATGTGACAGTACTGCTTGGTAATGGTAGCACAGGCTCCAAGCATGGAGGTGGGTAGAAAATCCACAGAGGGTTTAGTCTCTTTATTCTTAAAATTATTAAATGGAGCAGAAGTAAAGCTTGAGGAAGTGTGGCAGCCGTTGAGTGAATCTATCACACTACTCCGCATGGGCAAAGCACGGGTTCACTTTAAATAGAATCTATCCCCCAACTTTGTATCACTAGTCCTGCTAGTTCCAGGTGATGTGGAGTGATATTTGGCGATGTCACTACTCTACTGCTCACAGTTCTCCTAACTGGAGGCTCTGACATAAGGAAGTAAAGCCATGCCTCTACGAAGAAAGCCCCTTCCAAACAGAAACACTGCAGAACAAGGCATGGTGTGCCAGTAATAGTAAAAGATCAGCTACTAAGAGAGCAGAGGCATTATCAATGACTAGATATTTTCCCACTTGTCTGCTTTTTCTTTTTTTTTGAGACAGCTTTTATTAGTTCCTTTCCTTGTAAACAGACCAAGGGGTAAAATAAAAGAAATTCATACTTAGGGTTTACCTCCAGTTTAAAAGTGGTGTGTTTGGAAAAACAGATGTAGCGCTTACCCCCGAAGGAGCTGCTGGTATTTGATTGGGCTTACCTTTACCTCACCGTTCCACCGTGTCCGTCATAGAGATCCCATTAACCACTTAAGCCCCCGACCAATCTGCAGCCAAAGAACCAGGCCCCTTTTTGCGATTCGGCACTGCATCGCTTTAACTGACAATTGCGCGGTCGTGCGACGTGGCGTCCTTTTTTTCCCACAAATAGAGCTTTCTTTTGGTGGTATTTGATCACCTCTGCGGTTTTTATTTTTTGCGATATAAACAAAAATAGAGCGACAATTTTGAAAAAAAAAACAATATTTTTTACTTTTTGCTATAATAAATATCCCCAAAAAATATATTTAAAAAAACATTTTTTTCCTCAGTTTAGGCCGATACGTATTATTCTACATATTTTTGGTAAAAAAAAAAAAAATCGCAATTAGCGAATATTGATTGGTTTGCGCAAAAGTTATAGCGTTTACAAAATTGGGGATAGTTTTATAGCATTTTTATTAATATTTTTTTTTTTACTAGTAATGGCAGCGATCAGCAATTTTTATTATGACGCAAAGCTACGCCCCCCTACATTAAAAAAAACACACACACACACTTAACCCCTCCCCGCCCCCTAGTGGTTAACTCTTTCACTGCCAGTGTCATTTATACAGCAATCAGTGCTATTTAAATGCACTGATTCCTGTGTAAATGACACTGGCAGTGAAAGAGTTAACCACTAGGGGGCGGGGAGGGGTTAAGTGTGTGTGTTTTTTTTTACTGTAGGGGCCGTGGCTTTGCGTCTGATGTCACTGATCGGCTTTCCCGATGACAGCCGATCAGTGACAGCGTCACTAGAAAGCACGGGGAGAGGTTTGTTTACACATACCTCTCCCCGTTCTTAATCTCTGTGACCCGATCGCGGGACACCAGTGTCGATCGGGTCCGCTGGTCCCGCGGCCATGGTCACGGAGCTCAGGACCACGACCCACGGCTGGGCTCTTAAAGAGACATGTACAGGTACGTGATTGTGCCCAGCCGTGCCATTCTGCCTACGTATATCGGCGTGAATCGGTCCTTAAGCGGTTAAATAGTTGCTCACAGATTTTAGCTCCGACACTCCTTTTTTCAATGCTTTATTGACAGAAAAGACATTCCAATAGAGGGATGGAGGATTAAGGGGAATTCAGGTACCTTATAATTGCGGGTCAGGGGTACTTCTTGATCTAGAGGACAAACAGCTCCACAACTGGATCCAGCAACCACCGGATAGGCCTCTCTCACTGACCTAGCAGTCTCTGCCACAGACTTGAAGAATTAGTGGAACCATTGCACAATCCTCTCCCACAGGATTGTGTAACCAGTAACTTTTGTAATATCAAAGTACAGTCACACAGTACTGTGAGGTAGATGACCTGGGATACATCCTCCAATTGAGTCTCCAGGCTCTTCCAGAGGTACCAGCCTTGTTGCTCGGTCCTCTCTCTGAAAAGTCCTCCCCTGGTTTCTCCAATTGCTTGGCTTCTCCCCGCAGGCAAGACAGCACGGGACCACCCCTGGATTGGTAATCCCCAAGACTTCTGGGCCTACCTTTCAGTAACGAAGCCTCGGGCCAGCCGGCTATGAGACAATTTGAATGGCAGCAGCACACCTTAGGCCAGGAGGGCCATCAGGTCGGAACACACCCTATCACGGGGTCTGTCCCTTAAGTACCCTCTCCCAGAATTCACAGTGGGTAGACCATTCCTACTTTCCGGGCAAAGAGGCACTCAATACTCCCAGCTTGTTGTAATTTCCCACCCTGGCCAACAATGACAGTGCCACCCCTCGGCCAAGTGGAAAGCCACGCAACCTAGCTGAACTGGAACAGAACCAGAATTTTAACATAATCAGTCTGAGCTAAACTACAGCTCAGGCAAAACAAAAATGTTTTACTTATAGCATCTGCCCATCAGGAGCAGGGTGCTAGACAGAGTTAGTATTTTTCTCAAGCAGTTGGTACTGTAGCTGCAAAGTGAAATTGTAACTATTCTAATAAAAAAAAAATGTTTACAATTCAAAGAGAATTGCTGTCAGATAAATGTTGTCAGATAAATGTTGTCAGATAAATGTTCTCAATTACTCCCTGCAGTCAATAAAGTACAAAAGAACATACCTGCAGCCCCACTTTATTAAACCACTGTCTGTGTATCTCCAAATTATTGATCAGTATATATACAGACATTCAATGCTGCCTGTGTTTACAGTCTGAGCAACGGTCAGTACCAAATGCATTATCCCAGCACTGACAGCAGTTCAGAGTGTGCACACAAGCAGTCTTGAGATCTGTCAGTGCAGAGAGGGAAACAGTAGAAGCAGCTAGCTAACTGGAGGAATTTATTGCCAATACAGTACAGTTTATTCAAGGGACAGCAGCAGAACAACACTGTAGTGAGACATTTGCAGGGCACCCCTGATATAACATCCAAGAAGACAATGTCCTGCAGCAATCTGCAACTGCGTGCTGAGAGGTCACAGGAGGCATTTTACAAAAGGGTCTAGTACAAATAACAAAAAGGTAAATACCTGAATAATTCATATTGGCAACATTTTTGAGATGAAAATTTCAGGACAGAGTCTCTTTAAAGTGACTGGAGGCAGAACGTGATATAGGAAGCCTCAAGACATGCTTCTATCAGAATTATAAACCCTTTGGCAATTGATACCTTAAACATCTATGTATTTCAACTATATATCTAGCTGTTTTCCCAACGTTTCACCTTATGATTCATTGCTATCCTTTTATGATATTGACTGTACCTTCTGAGCGATGGCACTGCTCTAAAATATGTGCCTTTTTTTTACATACTTTTTTTTAATTTATTTTTTTTATACTGACTTGTCATGTATGCGCTGACTTGTGTCGCCCATGTTGCTCAGTTCTGCGCAATAAGCATTTATAAAAGCAACCTACTTTTATTGCTTACAGCTTAAGTCTCAGTACATATTAGTAGTAGGGTTGTTGTTTGTGTTCAGGAAAATATTGCAGATTTGTTCTGGAGAGCCAGAACCAAACATCTGTGTTGTTCAAGGGCATTTAATTTGGGTGATGTATTTGATTAAATTTGGTCAGTGATATCACCTGGGATTCCTGGGGATATTGCAGTGACCAGGAAGCTGTCATTTGATTTAGCAAAGGGATGTTAGCATGTACAGATCAGTAGGTGACAAGCCATTGTGATTAACATAGATTACATTGCTGGTCGATATGATTGATATGGATTACCTCACTGGGCACCATATCTGATGCTGGATTTTATTTGGGGAACAATTATAAACATTATTTTTAAAGCTGTTGAACATATTTTTTACTTTATTTTAATATATTAGCTTTTCATAGAGCTGTTTTTTCTAACTTGTCTTTATGGGATTGGGTACCCATGACCCCTTCCCCTGGGAGGGAACAGATATTTGGCCAAGTCTTATTATTTATGGTGGCTTCCAGATTATACCCTAAGCCTCCATAGTACCCCTCATATTTTATACATTCTTTATTTGTAAAGAAAAGAAAGGTAAAAATTTAGGGCTGTTACTGATTAAAATTTTCGTGTTCGATTAATAGATTTTTTTTTAAATAGATTAATCAACTAATTTTGATTAATTATAACGCACATACAGATCCAACTACTTTTAGCTGATCTCCTTGCATTGCAACTCTGCATTAGTCAGTGTTAAATGTGGTATACACTATATATGTAGCGCCGGGCTCCTGAAGAGCATGCGCTATATTTTTGTCAATTTAATGTTTCTAAAACCATAGTTGGGTTTTAGGGTTAATTGCTCTAAATTATGGTCTCAGTACCAGTTTGGCTAGACTGTATTGTGTTCTGCTTGGCCATAGGTGTCGGTGTCACCTCTGGTAAGCATGGGAATGCAGTCTGGTTGGACGCATTGGGTGCCAATCTTTCTAGGAACCAATCAGTGAGTGTGTTGCCTCACTGTGCATTCTGGGAGAGGGTACTTAAGGTACTGAGGTCACGTGATTCTGGGTTCCGGTCCAGAAGATCTTTCTGACTGCTTGGTCCTGGTCCTCCTGACCAGCCCTCAGGGGCCCTCATGGCCTGGGGTGTGGATCCATCCGTTTCCGAGTCTCAAGGCTGGTTTGCCCGAGGTGCAGTATCTGGAAGGAGGATTCCAAGGTGGTCCAGTGCCGTCTCGGTTTTGGAGAGGCCCAGCAACTGAGAACGCAACCAGGGGAGGACTCTTCAGAAGAGGGCCACGCACAAGGCTGGCTGGTCAGCAAGAGCCTGGAAGCTAAGCTGGAACGACACCAGGTGAATCCACACTCCTACGGTATCGCCGGACCGGCTACAAGATACTGGTACCGTGTGAGAATTCTCTAAGTTAATCCTTCAGTTACAACCAAGTCTGTGGCAGAGACTTTTCATCCTTCAGTTACAACCAAGTCTGTGGCAGAGACTTTCCATTCTCAAGTTTTACAACCAAGTCTGTGGCAGAGACTTGGCTTTATCCGAATCACTTGTCGGTTGCTAAATTCACCAAAAGGGGATTTATCCGATAGCTGTAGTATCCAGTTGCGAATGGCTATTCCCTGGATTGTATAGCGAGAGACATTCAAGTGTCAGCAGTTCCAAGAGTACCTGAACTTCCTACCCATACCCTCTATTCCCTACTGAGAGACTGTGTTCTGTTCAACGTTTTGCAAATAAAAATACCTAAAGTGGATTCAGTGTCAGTTTCTACAGTTCTTTGGGCCATCTACCTCGGGAAACCCCTAGACGCACACGAGGTCAAGAAGGTAACGGTAAGCCCAAAAATAACCAGCCGCTATTTCGGGGTTAGTGCTACATATACAATCACCTGACACTAGTTAGTTTCCACAATCCATGACTTAACTTCACAGTTCACAAATATGTTCTAAATTCAAACTAGCACTGACGTAAGTAATTTTTTTGTCCACAGTAGTGTGACAATCCCTCCACCTCTGGTCTAACTAATCACTCTCACCTTATGGCATGGACCCCTGTGCATGGACCCCTGTGCAAACAGGTGGTCATGCAAGAGGGTATCAAAAGGGTTAACACGGACCATAAACTTCTCTCACGTCTCCTTAGATCTCAGCAAGGACACCAGGTCATGGGTATAAAGAAAAGATCTAAGTGCTCACCACTTAAGTATAAGATTACATTTTTGTGTTCAAAACACAAACTACTCACATAAAGATGATAAAAACACAGCATGTAAAGCCGACATCGATCGTGTTAGGGCAGCAGCGGGTGACACATTGCGTAGCTACTCCCCGTACGTGTTACGTTCAATCAGAACTTCAACATCACCGGACTCCTCCCCCCTTCCCTTCGTTAGCAGACAGAGGCACTTGGGGAAGGGGGGGGGAGGAGTCTGGTGACGTCGATGTCTGTGACGTCCCTGGATCTCCGATGGAACTCTCTGAAGACCCGGAAGCCGGAGGAGAGGTGAGTACCGATCAAAAGAATTTTGATCGATCAAAAAAACGAATCGATTAATCGAGGAATTAATCTTTAATTTCCATAGCCCTATAACAATTACAACAAGCATACTGAGCAATCTTGCATCTTACAATGCAATGCAAAATGAAATAGAAGCTTCCAATTTGCAGGTAACTAGATTCTACAACAAATAATTTTTTTGTCATACTTACCTGTAAAATACTTTTCTTTGAGTACATCACAGGACACAGAGCCATTTATTGTAATAACTACTTGAGTTATATGCCACCTATAGGTGAAAAAACTCTGGTAGATCGATCAGAACAATCAAACAGGAAGTCCTCCCCTATATAACACAGGAAGCACTTCAGTTTTGTAGCAAGCATTACAATTCCCAAAGGGACCCCTGTGTTCTGTGATGTACTCAAAGAAAAGGATTTTATAGGTAAGTATGATGAAAAAATACTATTATCTTTATTGTACATCACAGGACACAGAGCCGTTTATTATAATTACTTAGGATGTCCCAAAGCAATACCTTTGAGGGGAGGGAGACACCATCGCAGAAACTCCCACTGAAGAAGGACCTACTCTGCTATTTGTAATACGCTGAAGCCAAAGGCAGTATCCTCCACGTTATTGACATCCACCCGGTAAAAAATCCTGTAGATGTATAAACCAAAGACCAAATAGTGGTCTTGCACACCTGGGCCACTGTCACCTGATGACGGATGGCCCAGGCCACTCCCACACACCTGATAGAGAATCTCTCCACAGAAAAAAAATGGGATTTTGCCCTTTAAACTATGTGCATCAATGATAAACTGAAAGAACCCCTCCTAAATATTCGACCTGGATGCCGCCTGCCCTTCTTGGGCTCCTCTGGCAACCCAAACCAGGATTCCTAACCTGTGCCGACAACTCAAGTAGATCCTGAGCACCTGAACTACCTCTAGAGTATGTAGTGCTCGCTCCTGCCAACTGTGGAGAAAAATATAAGGCAAAACACTGTCCTGATTCAAGTGAAAACTAGAAACCACTTTAGGCAATAAAAATGGATGAGGACGCAACATCACCTTATGATGAAAGACCAAGAACGGCTCCTTGCATGAAAGAGCTGCCAACTCTGACACTCCACTAAGGCCCCTTTCACACTGGGGCGGTTTTCAGGCGGTACAGCGCTAAAAATAGCGCCTGTACACCGCCTGAAAAAACCGGCCCCATTCACTCCAGTGTGAAAGCCGGCGGGCTTTCACACTGGAGCGGTGCGCTAGCAGGACCGCAACAAAAGTCCTGCTAGCAGCATCTTTGGAGCGGTGAAGGAGCGGTGTATTCACCGCTCCTATACCGCTCCTTCCCATTGGAATCAATGGGAAACCGCGGGGATACCGCCCGCAAACCGCCGCTGCAGCGGCGCTTTGCGGAGGTTTTTAACCCTTTTGCGGCCGCTAGCGGGGGTTTAAAACCACCCCGCTAGCGGCCGCATACCGCGGGTAAAACGATGGTAAAGCAGCGCTAAATATAGTGCTGCTTTACCGTCGCCGCCCCGCACCGCCCCAGTGTGAAGCCAGCCTAAGTGAAGTGATAGCAACCAAAGAAGCCACCTTCCCAGATAAAAGGACTAACAGAATCTCCCAATTGGTTCAAAAAGTGGCCTCTGCCAGGACAGTCCAGATCAAGAGTCCATGTGACATATACCTTATGCAGACATGAGTCTATGTGACATGTGTCATGTGTCTCACGCATACATGAGTCTATGCGACATGTGTCATTTGCCTTACGTAGACATGAGCCTATGCGACATGTGTCATGTGCCTTACGCAGATAAGAGCCTATGCAACGGGTGTCATGTGCCTTACGTAGACATGAGCTTATGCGACATGTGTCATGTGCCTTACGCAGACATGAGCCTATGCGACATGCATCATGTGCCTTATGCAGACATGAGCATATGTGACATTTGTCGTGTGCCTTATGTAGACATGAGTCTATGCAACGTGTGTCATGTGCCTTATGCAGACATGAGCATATGCAACATTTGTCGTGTGCCTTATGTAGACATGAGCCTATGTGACATTTGTCATGTGCCTTACGCAGACATGAGTTTATGCAACACAAGAGTCTATGCGCCTTATGCAGACATGAGTTGAGTCTATGCGACACGAGTCCATGCGCCTTATGCAGATATATTTTTAGCAACCATGTGTTTGTAGCAAACCATGTGCTTTTAGCAACATAAGCCTTCAACAAACATAAGCTTTTATCAACATAAGCTTTTAGCAAACATAAGCTTTTAGCAAGCATGAGTTTTAGCATACATAAGCTTCTAGCAAGCATGAGTTTTAGCATACATAAGCTTCCAGCAAGCATGAGTTTTAGCAAACATAGGCTTTAGCAAACATAGGCTTTTAGTAGAAATAAGCTTTTATCAACATAAGCCTTTAGCAACATAAGCTTTTTAGCAACATAAGCTTTTCGCAAACAAGCTTTTTGCAAACTTTTAGCAAGCATCTGGCAAGCATAAACTTTTAACAAACATAAGCTTTTAGCCCAGTTTGCAAGTATGCACCTGTTCAACTGCACCAGGCCCCATACTAGTCTTGTGTCAAATGCACATTATAATGTGGAGTCCACTCCCCTGGACCTGTATAGCACCCTGCAGGAAAGCACCTTGATCAGAACAAATACTGCACAGGGCTCCATTACACAGGGTCCAGCACCATAAGGCTGCATTACAGGCAAAACCTCAAGGAATCTTCTCTCCTGTCCAATGAGGCTCAGGTACCATCCGTTTTGGCTTAAAGCTCTTTCGAATGAAACTGAATGAAGTCCATGATTCTAGATAGAACCGTCCAGACCTCCAAGTATGCTCCCAGATCACATGCATCACATCAGTGACCACTACCTTACAGACACTGGCAAAAACAGAAGTGCTTTCTGTTAAGGGGGGGTTATATAGGGGAGGACTTCCTGTTTGATTGTTCTAAATGATCTACCAGTGTCCATTCACCTATAGGTGGCGTATAACCAAAGTAGTTATAATTAGACTACCGTTTCTGTATCCTGTGATGTACGATAAAGAAATAGAGCCCATGTTTTTAAAGGCGAAGACATTATGCAGGAGCTATAAATAATGTATCACAGGTTTCTTTGATGTCATCTTATTTCTGGCGGTTTGGTGGTTATGATAGACCCGATGAGTGTGCACCAATCATTCTGTATTGGGAAGTAAGATTTAGCATATAATTTGTAGGTTATGGACTAAGGGACTTTTACAATTTATTTATGTCCCCTGTAATGCTCTAATGCAACTTTCGTAATACTGTTAGTATTGATTTCAAATAGGGCCGCAACTAACAATTATTTTCATAATCGATTAGTTGGCCGATTATTGTTTCGAATAATCGATTAATCGGTTAACAACCTTAAAAAAAAGTGTGGTGTATAATTTGGTTAATATGTAAAGTTTAAAAAAAAATTAGCCCTTTATAATACAAAAAAAAAAAAAAAAGCAGATAATCACTACTGTAAGGGGTACATTTTTTTTTTTTACTGTAGAACTGTGAAAGTAATTTATAGTAGCAATTATTTGCTCTTTTTATACTATAAAGGGCTCATTTTAGTTTTTTTTTTTTTTTTTTAACTTCATGATGTTACTGGCCGATTAATCGATTATGAAAATAGTAATCGATTCATTTCATAATCGATTAGTTGTCGATTAATCGATTAGTTGTTTCAGCCCTAATTTCAAATATGTCTGCAATGATGAATTTACAGTATTAATCCTTACAAAGCAGCACTTAGGCTTTTGTTCAATTTATCATACAATTATTTTTATTTATTGTTGTTAATTTGGCAATAGTTTGGTTCAAAAGTATATTAGTTGATTTATTTTATTATTTTTATGTGGACATTTCTGTCAGGGTCCTATTTTGGTGGTTTCCCTGTACCCAGGCCCCCATCAATTTATTTAGTGTGCAGGCACATTGGGCGATTTTTGGAACTGGAAATTACGCAACAATGTTTTGCCGTGACGTCATCCCGCTGTGTTTTTTGGCAGGATGAGCTCTAGAAATAGGAGGGGATTAGGCTGCTCATAGAGGCTATATATAATGCATCACAAGTTAATATGATGTCATTTTTTTGTGGTGGCTTGGTAGCTATTATAGACCAAAGGAGTTTGTGCTACCTATATTATATTAGAAAATAAGACATAGTAGTCAGCTAAATTGTAAGTCATGGATTAAGATAAGATTTGGTCTCATATTTACAATTTAATCTATCCTCTTATCAATTACTAAAAAGAAAAAGAAAATGTTTGATTTTATATAGTCCTTTGCGTTCCTTTTTCAATTAAAGAGTGATTCAAGTGAAAAAATGACAACTGAAGCACAAAAACAAACACTTTTCACCTATTCCTTCTGAAAATCCAAGGTGTTCCCATTTTAAAAATAGATGTCACCTGTCAGAAGTAAATATATCACATAGAACTTTTGTGCAGACTTTCAGTTAACTGCAACTGTGACAGCAGTTTGGAGTCTTTACTCAGGAAACAATTAGTATGTGGGGAGAGAAATGAAACTGTGTAAATGAGGTTGCTATTGCTAGCAAGGCTGAATTTAACTTTTACCATGGATCAAGATGAGGCACTAAACTAATGAGGCTGCATTCATGCATTCAACAGAAATTCAGCAATTCTAAGGCTCGTGCACCGGTTCATTGAGTGCAGAAAAAAAGAATGTATTGTACATTTACACACTAAGCAAACTTGATAGAAGCTTTATTCCAAAGTACCCAGTAAAACTATGGGGGAGCTCACAGATGTGACATCTGCTGGTCGGAATACACAGCATAACACTGTTTTAAATGGTATGGTCAAATACAGGGAGAGTGCCCTCACAGATACAACGTAAAGCATTCGGCAACAAACAGTCACCACACACAGTATACAAACATAGCCTCTAAAGTTAATACTCTATATGACATAACTTCTGAAATATAAACTGCAGATTTTGTGAACAGCATGGAATTATATTCAAATGGAATTAAATTTAAAGTAGAACTATAGGCCAAACTTTTTTTTTTCATTTTGTATAGAGCAAGGGAGGGTTATGACCCCTTTCAGATATTTTTTCACCATCTGCAAAGATTTCCTTTCACTTCCTGTCCTATAGCCAAACAGGACGTGAGAGGAAATCCTTGCAAATCAGTGTGCCCATTGGAAAATGTCCCCACTATTATTTTTCTGGGGACAACCCAAAATGTTGTATTTTCCTTTACTTTAATTTTTAATGATAATGGTAAACAGGATAAATAGAGACAATGAATGTCCCTACTGGGGTACAGACAGCAATAAAAAACAGCCAGCATTCTAATCACTCTGCACACTATACAAAATTAATTTAAAAAGTAGGGCTGCTAGTGATTAAAATTTTCTTGTTCGATTAATAATTTTTTTTTAATCGACTAATTTAGATTAATTATAACGCACATACAGATCCAACTACTTTTAGCTGATCTCCTTGCATTGCAACTCTGCATTAGTCAGTGGTAAAAGTGGTATACACTATATACAATCACCCAACACTAGTTAGTTAGTTTCCACAATCCATGACTTAACTTCACAGTTCACACAAATACGTTTTAAATTCAAACTGTAGCACTGACGTAAGTATTTTTTTTCCACAGTAGCTTGACAATCCCTCCACCTCCAGTCTAACTAATCACTCTCACATTATGGCATGGACCCCTGTGCAAACAGGTGGTCATGCAAGTTGGGTGAGTATGTGGAGGTGGCAAACACAGAGGTGGCAGCCCTAGATGTCACTGCTACCCCTAACAGCCGGGAGAGCAGACCATCTAGTAGAGGTGGTGAGAGGAGTGCAGGTAGGCCTAGACAGTTGGTGGTAATAGGGGATTCTATAATCAGAAGGACTGATAATAATTTGTCACCAGGATTGCCTCAACCGAATGTTTTGCTGTCTCCCTGGTGCTAGGGTTCAGCATGTGGTGGACCGGGTGGATATATTACTGGGAGGGGCTGGGCATGACCCAGCTGTCTTGGTCCACGTTGGAACCAATGACAGTATACATGGAAGGTGGAGGCTCCTTAAGAATCAATTTAACCACTTCAGCCCCGGACCATTTGGCAGCCAAAGGACCAGAGGTCTTTTTTCAATTTCGCACTGCACTACTTTAACTGGTAATTGCGCGGTCATGCAATTTTGTAACCAAACGAAATTTGCGTCCTTTTCTTCCCACAAATAGAGCTTTCTTTTGATGGTATTTGATTGCCTCTGTGATTTTTATTTTTTTTTGCGATATAAACGGAAAAAGAGCGAAAATTTTGAAAAAAAAAAAAAAGAGATTTTCTACTTTTTGTTATAAAAAAAATCTAATAAACTCAATTTTAGTCAAACATTTGGGCCAAAATGTATTCAGCCACATGTCTTTAGTAAAAAAAAAATGCCAATAAGCGTATATTTATTGGTTTGCGCAAAAGTTATAGCGTCTACAAACTAGAGTACATTTTCTGGAATTTACACCGCTTTTAATTTATGACTGCCTATTTCATTTCTTGAGGTGCTAAAATGGCAGAGAAGTACAAAACCCCCCCAAATGACCCCATTTTGGAAAGTAGACACCCCAAGCTATTTGCTGAGAGGCATGTTGAGCCCATTGAATTTTTTTTTTTTTAGTCCCAAGTGATTGAATAAAGACAAAAAAAAAAAGATTTTTTTTTTTTTTTCAAAAAGTTGTCACTAAATGATATATTGCTCACACATGCCATAGTTATATGTGGAATTGCACCCCAAAATACATTTTGCTGCTTCTCCTGAGTATGGGGATACCACATGTGTGGGACTTTTTGGGAGCCTAGCCGCGTACGGGGCCCCGAAACCCAAGCACCGCCTTCAGGATTTCTAAGGGTGCAAATTTTTGATTTCACTCCTCACTACCTATCACCGTTTCGAAGGCCATAAAATGCCAAAATAGCACAAAACCCCCCCCCAAATGACCCCCTTTTGGAAAGTAGACACCCCAAGCTATTTGTTGAGAGGCATGGTGAGTATTTTACAGCTCTCATTTGTTTTTGAAAATGAAGAAAGAAAGTAAAGAAAAAAAAAATTTTTTTTTTTTTTTTTTCAATTTTCAAAACTTTGTGACAAAAAGCGAGATCTGCAAAATACTCACATACCTCTCAGCAAATAGCTTGGGGTGTCTACTTTCCAAAATGGGGTCATTTTGGGGGGTTTTATGCCATCTGGGCATTCCATGGCCTCCGAAACTGTGATTGGCAGTGAGAAGTGAAATAAAAAAATTACACCCTTAGAAAGCCTGAAGGCGGTGATTGGTTTTTGGGGTTCCGTACGCAGCTAGGCTCCCAAAAAGTCCCACACATGTGGTATCCCCGTACTCAGGAGAAGCAACAGAATGTATTTTGGGGTGTATTTCCACATATGCCCATGACATGTTTGAGCAATATATCATTTAGTGACAACTTTTTGTAAAAAAAAAATATATATATATTTTTTTTTTTTTCATTATTCCATCTCTTGGGACAAAAAAAAAAAATATTTAATGGGCTCAACATTGCTCTCATCAAATAGCTTGGGGTGTCTACTTTCCAAAATGGGGTCATTTGGGGGGGGTTTGAACTGTCCTGGCATTTTATGCACAACATTTAGAAGCCTATGTCACACGTCACCCACTCTTCTAACCACTTGTAGACAAAGCCATTTCTGACACTTTTTGTTTACATGAAAACATATTTTTTTTTTTTGCAAGAAAATTACGTTGAACCCCCAAACACTATATATAATGTTAAAGCAAAGGCCCTACAGATTAAAATGGTGGGTGTTGCATTTTTTTTTTTTCCACACAGTATTTGCGCAGCGATTTTTCAAACGCATTTTTTTGTGGAAAAAATACACTTTTTTTTATTTTAATGCACTAAAACACACTATATTGCTCAAATTTTTGATGAAATAAAAAATATGATCTTAGGCCGAGTACATGGATACCAAACACGACATGCTTTAAAATTGCGCACAAACACGCAGTGGCGACAAACTACATACATTTTTAAAAGCCTTTAAAAGCCTTTACATGATACCACATTAGATTCACGGAGGAGGTCTACTGCTAAAATTACTGCCCTCGATCTGACCTTCGCGGTGATACCTCACATGCATGGTGCAATTGCTGTTTACATATGACGCCAGACCAACGCTTGTGTACGCCTTTGCGCAAGAGAAGGGGGGGGCAGGGGTGCTTTTTTTTTTTTTTTTGTTTTTTTTTTTTTTATTTATTTAGCTTTTTTTTTTTATTTTTAAACTGTTCCTTCCATTTTTTTTCTTTGTTATGATTTTTATTGTTATCTCAGGGAATGTAAATATCCCCTATGATAGCAATAGGCAGTGACAGGTACTCTTTTTTTGAAAAAATTGGGGTCTATTAGACCCTAGATCTTTCCTCTGCCCTCAAAGCATCTGACCACACCAAGATTGGTGTGATAAAATGCTTTCCCAATTTCCCAATGGCGCGGTTTATATCCGGGAGGGGGGACATTCCCTCCCACTGCTTGTAAAAGCAGTCTAGAGGCTAATTACCCGCTAGAATTGCTTTTACATGAAAGCCGATCACTGGCTGAAAAGAATGATACCAAGATGATACCTAAACCTGCAGGCATCATTCTGGTATAACCATTCAAAGTCCAGCAACATACTGGACATATATTGTAATCTTTTTTTTTTTCATGCAGCCTCTTGGCTGAACGAAAAAAAAAAGAGATTGATTGGTGGGTATGCCCACCATTAGAATACCTCCCTTCATCCACCCACTTCTAATGATGGGCATACATGCACCATTTATATATGCCGATGCATGGGGGCATCCTCCCGCAAAAGTTATGCCGTGTACACACGGTCGGAATTTCGACCGTATGTACGTGGCATTAGGAGCCAATCGCTCCTCCCCCCCCCCCTGCTGCCCCCATGCTTCGGCATATATGCTCTTTTTTTTTAACTGTGGTGGTGAAATCACCTCCTACAGCGTTGGAGTCGCGGCTTTATGTATCGTGGGAGCAAACGCTGTTGCTGTCAAGATAAATAAATCCGCGTTGCAACTGAATGGCGCACCTGAAAACAAAAAAAAATGCTTAACACTAAAAACACAGTAAACAAAATTACATACCTGAAAAGCAAGCATGATAAAACATGATAAAACATAATAAAACATTGCAGAATAGAATGGAGTAAAAAAAGAGCAACAATAGAGAGAGAATAGAGTGAGAGAGAGAACAATAAAACGACAACTATTTTTTTTTTTTTTTTTTTTTTTTTGAGATTCACAGGTAAAAAAAGCTCCTGACTGAAGCGACTGAATCAAAACGCTACCACAAAAAAAATGTTAGCGATCGCAGGGATCAGGCCTGACTCTGCGAACGCTGCAGTTATGTGTGCTTAGTGTTTTGTAAGTGACAGTGATCGATCGATACTGCACTTGGGTGGGCTGGGGGCTGGGCGGAGGGGGAAAACGCAGGTGCTAGCAGGTATCTGGGCTGATCCCGCTAACAATGCGTTTTTTTTTTGGAACCCTAAACTGCTGGGACGCTAGTATAGATCTGATCAGATCAGATATTGATCTGTTCAGATACTGTACCACTAAGGGAGGTGTATGCTTTGCGCGTGGGTGTTTGCGGTACTGGCACTAACCTGGGGCGACGCAGACCTTATTTGACCCTAAAACCTAATTGATATCACCCGCCGGGCGATCAGGGGGTTAAACCGTTATTGGGTAATAAATGGCGGGTGCCCTGACAGTATAAAAAATAAAGCTAACTAACCAGCGTCACCCGTAACAGTAATACAAAAAAAAAACTGGTTACCTAGCGACACTAATGCAGCGATCAGAAAAACGATCGCTTAGTGACACTGGCAAAAGGGGGTGAAAGGGTTAACTAGGGGCAATCAGGGGGTTTAAAACCTTTATTAGGTAATATATGGGGGTACCTGACGCTATATAAAAACCTGACGGGGAACCTAAATAACGAAATAACTAACTGGCTAACCAGCGTCACCAGTGACAGTTATACAGTGATCACTGGTGAAAGGGTTAACTCTAGGGGCAATCAGGGGGTTAAAACCTTTATTTAGGTTGTAATATGGGGGTACCTGACCTATAAACCTATTTATGAACCTATATAAACATGGCGGTTACCTAAAAAAAAAAAACTGGTTACCTAGCGACACTAATGCAGCGATCAGAAAAACGATCGCTTAGTGACACTGGCAAAAGGGGGGTGAAAGGGTTAACTAGGGGCAATCAGGGGGTTAAAACCTTTATTAGGTAATATATGGGGGTACCTGACGCTATATATAAAAACCTGACGGGGAACCTAAATAACGAAATAACTAACTGGCTAACCAGCGTCACCAGTGACAGTTATACAGTGATCACTGGTGAAAGGGTTAACTCTAGGGGCAATCAAGGGGTTAAAACCTTTATTTAGGTTGTAATATGGGGGGTACCTGACCTATAAACCTATTTATGAACCTATATAAACATGGCGGTTACCTAAAAAAAAAAAAAAATGGTTACCTAGCGACAGCAGTGACACTAATACAGCGATCAGAAAAACGATCGCTTAGTGACACTGGCAAAAGGGGGTGAAAGGGTTACCTGGGGGGCAATCAAGGGGTTAAACCTTTATTAGGGGGGGGGGGTAGGGGGCTACCTTGGACCTAAAACTAACTGCACTGACAGTTATTACAGTCACACTGACACTAAATGCAGTGATCAGTAAAAAAATGATCACTGCAATTAGTGACACTGTGACTGGGGGGGGAGGGGGGGTGATCTGGGGGGTGATCAGGGGGTGACAGGGGGGGTTTTGTGTGCCTATGTGTACTGGTGTCAGTGTACTGTTGGTGCACTAACCTTTAGATGTTCACAGCTCGGCGTTCCGGTCACATAGACCGGCGCACCGAGCGTGACATCACTTCCTCTGCCTGTGTTTTGATTGACACAGACAGAGGAAGCATCTGATTCGCCAGGAGCGATCGCGAGGGGGGGTGGCCAGAAACCACTGGCCGTCCCCTCATCCCGGATCGCTCCTGAAGCGATCCCGACCGTCCCCGCCGGCCGGGGGGGGGTCCGATCGGACCCCCCACGCGCCTGAAGAATGGCACGTACAGGTACGTGGTTCTGCCTGTACGTGCCATTCTGCCGACGTATATATACAGGGGGCGGTCGGGAAGTGGTTAAATGGTCGAGCCAGCGTGAGGACGAAATCCCGCGAGATCTCGGGCGGCGGCACTGTGAGTTGCAAACTACGAGGTGAGAGAGAAGAGAGGAGGTGGCGAGGAGGGGAGGAAGGGAGAGGGACCCGAGCGCAGCCTGACCGCAATTGGAAACCCCTGCAGCCACCAGGAGAGCTCACATAGAGCACATGGAGCGGTGAGTGCGCTGAGACACGGAAGAAGAGCAAACAAGTAAGAAGTTTCAGCTACATTTAAGCACATTTTACTAGTGTATGGAACTGTCTTCACTATATCCGCACTAAAATAAAAACTGTGGGGAACGCTCTTCTGGGACTCCTGAGCAAAAGGCAAAAGGCACAGTGTACAAAGTGCACAGAGAGTGGGGGAAGGGACAACTCCGAATCTCTTCATTCAGCAAGAGGTGGAGATTGTAAGAGACTATTTTTGCATCTAAGTACTTGGAGCAAGTTTTAGTAGGGGATGGTAGAGACATGAATGTGTGAATAAATGTTTCTCTCCCCCCTCCCCTTTTTTTTTTCTTTTTCCAAAACTAATTGTCTCTATCAATCCATCACCTCTTTGGCCTATCTATGCAAAAAAAAAAAAGGAAAGGATGTAAATGTGTAAAAGATAACAAAGCCAAGCATACACCTGCGTCCCATCAGCAAAGGTTGGGTTGTTTTTTTTTTTGTGTTGGAGTGGACTGTGGACTGTGAGGCTGCTATTGGGGAACAACATTTGTTTATACCCTTGCTGTGTATGGGGAGATACCCACATTCAAAAAGACCTGAGCAGTGATGTCTACTAAAAAAAAAGAGGAACACCCTAACATGGAGGGCGGAAGCTCTCAAACAACACGCTCAGCAGTAGCAGCTAAATTAGTACGCTATGCACACACATCAGCAAACCCATCAGTAAATCCAGCGCACTCACCAGGTAGAGGGAACCAACATCAACAAGGGCAGACAAAACCCCCAGTGGAAATGTCATCAGCAGACAGGAGAAGCCAGGGCCGGGATACATCAGCCCCAAAATCTGTAAAGAAAAAGGGCCATGCAGAGGAAAATACGGGGGAGATATCAGCATGCGCACCCGCTTTGGTCCCTACAGTGATCCCTACGGTGGCCCTAGGGGGAGCTCCATTTGAGGGGGAAGAACCATTCTTGAAAGAAGTATTATTAGCGGTAAATGCATGTAGAGGGTCAGTGAACAGGCTAAGCGATCAACTAACTGAAATTAAGGAAGAGCTGAAATCAATAAATCAGGAATTGCAGAGAACTGTTGCAAGGATTGTGGCAGCGGAAGAAAGGTTGAGTATGGTGGAAGATGAAGTCAACCCAATGAAACAAGAAATGAAAGTAATGAAAGAACAAATGGGCTGGCAGGCATCAAAAATTGATGAAATCGAAAACAGGCTACGTAGAAACAACACACGGGTTGTAGGTCTGCCAGAACGTAGTGAGGGTCCACACCCCATACATTTTCTGGAGAAATGGTTTAAAGACACGTTCGGTGGAAAGGCTTTCTCACCACTTTTTCTGATAGAAAGGGCCCACAGAGTCCAATGAGAGCCCCGCTGAAAGATGGTTACCCTAGACCTCTACTCTTAAAGCTGCTTAATTACAATGACAAGGTAGTAGTATTACAAAAAGCTAGAGAAATGGGGGACATATTTTTCAATGGAGCAAGGATCTCGCTATACCCTGATTTTTCTCCAGAATTGAGTAAACGTAGATCGGACTTCAGGACAGTTAAACGCAGTCTTTTTAAAAATAAAATTACCTATGCACTATTATACCCAGCACATCTCCGGATTATGACTCTAGAGGGCCCTATGTTTTTTGACACACCAGGAAAAGCGGCCAAATGGCTGGAAGACAACAAAATGGAACTTTAGATAGAAAGGGTTGGAAGATTGTGGAGGGGGAGAGGAACTGGGGAAAATGTTTCATGTATAAATACACCAGTATGGGACAATGGGGGGAGGGAGGGAGGGGGGAGGGGGGTTTTGGGTTTTTTTTTTCTCTTCTTGCATATTGGGCAATGGAAATGTTTGGAGGTAAAGTACATGTCTTGAGGGGAGGGAAAAGAAGAGAAGGAAAGGAAATTATTATTTTTTTTTTGGAGGGGAAGCATGTTGGGTTAAGAGTGGGAAGAAGTATAAAGGTGTGGGATATATGCAGAGTGTGTGTTGTGTAAGGGAGGAACGGGTCACAAGAACAGCCCCTATGGGTAGCCTAGATAGGCAGAGTAGAGGGGGAGGGGGGGTGGGAGGGTTAAGGGTAGATGGTTGGGGAAAATAAGGTATGGAATCACAAGTAGTACATTTCAAACACAAGGAAGAAAGGGAGTAAAAAGCAACACTGTGGCACTTAGAAGAAATGTATTCGTTTTGGAAAGTACACTTAAAAATTATGCACTAACAATCCAGCGGAGTAGATTTTGTTTCTATTTCGTAGGGTGTATTAAATATTTTTCATTTTTTCTTTTCACAAAACTTTTGAATCACTTGGTATATATACCGGGGTATTTTTTACTTAATCTTCCCCCTCAGGTCTCCTTTGGATATCCCTTTCATTTTCTTTTTTCTATCATTGCGGTGTTCCCGCGTATGGTGCCCATTTTTTTTTTTGCTTTTTCCTCCACTTAACTATGCGGCATGAAACATTTAATATAGCCTCTTGGAACGTCCGTGGGATGGGCGATCCAATTAAAAGAGTTGTCATTTTTTCCACACTTGATTTATATGGGGTAGACATAATTTGTTTACAAGAGACTCATTTAATGAGGGAAACAATAGCAAAATTAACTAATAAGAAATTTCAATACCAGTACCATTCAACCTTCTCTTCCTACTCGAGAGGGGTGAGCATATTAGTAAAAAAGGGTTATCCTTTGTGTGTAGAGAAATTAATATAGATAAAATGGGCCGTTCTTTTTGTATTGCTCTATTGAAGATGAACCCTATGTACTGGCAAACATCTACATCCCTCCACCTTTTAAAATGGAGGTTCTGTATACACTAATGGAGTTTTTATTAGATAAGGAAGATACCCCAGTAATGGTAGTAGGAGACTTCAATGAAGTACTTGACAGAACATTAGATAGATTCCCAGTAAAAGCTGGGACTGATGGAATGAGGGAAGGACGTTTATCCCAATATTTGGAAGAAGTGGTGCGATCTATGGAGAATAGGAAATCCAGACGTGCAGCAGTACTCTTGTTTTTCGGGCACACACAATACACTGTCTAGAATAGATATAGAATAGATATGGTATGGGGAAATAGAGATATATCGCAGTTAGTAGTAAAGATTATATATTACCCAAGAGGGGTGTCGGACCACTCTCCACTGGTGATTACAATGAATACAAAGAAAAAATGTCCCTTAAATAATTGGAAAATAAGCCCTTTCTGGCTGGAATTGATAGAAAAGCCAGAGGAGGTAAATAAAAAACTAAGGGAATTTATATCCCTTAATGTAGGGACAGCACCAGTGGGTGTGGTATGGGACACTCTGAAGGCTTTTTTAAGGGGTTTACTAATCCAACAAGTGGCCCAAATAAAAAGAAGCTCTAGAGAGTGGGAAGAAAGAGTAAGGAAAGAGGTGCTAGAGGCAGAAAAACTATATGTAGAGGAACCATCAACTGCTAGACAAAGAAGTTGGCTTGAGAAACAGAAGAAATATAAAATGTTGGTTACAAAGAAGTTGGAGAATAAACATCTCTTTCAGAGACAGAAAGCATTCGCAGAGGGGGAGAGTGTAGGCCGTATGCTTGCTCTCCTGACCAAAACCAATTCAACTCCCTCTAATATTTTTGCAATAAAAACAGTTGATGGGGTGATTTCCTCCCAGACCACGACAATCTTGGAGACATTTGAGACCTATTATAAGGATTTGTATACATCAAAGAGGACAGTGACAACAGAGGTGGCAGAGGCAATGAACAGCTTCATTGGAGGAATAGAGACTTTATTAAAGGAGGAAGATAGAGAAGCTATGGAGACCCCTATAACGTTGGAGGAGCTACAGTCAGCAGTAAGGGGGATGGCAAATCAAAAGTCTCCTGGGCCAGACGGGTTGCCAGTAGAAATTTATAAACAATACGGGGAGGTACTGCTCCAAGAACTATTGAAGGTAGTGAATAGTGTAGCAGTAGAAGGGAAATTGCCCATCTCGATGACAGACGCAATTATAATCGTACTCCAGAAAGAGGGAAAAGATTGACTGGATACAGCATCCTACAGACCCATATCACTACTATGCTCAGATATTAAGATTATCGCTAGGGTGATAGCAGCGAGGATGAATAAATATATTCAGAAACGTATACACCCGGATCAGTCTGGGTTTATCCCCAATAGAGCAACGAGTACTAATATCAGAAGGGTTTACCTAAACCTGCAGATGCCAATAGAGAACACCGGGAACAGAGCTATTCTATCGCTGGACGCAAAAAAGGCATTTGACAGCCTAGAATGGGATTATCTCTGGCTGGTTCTGGGAAAATTTGGGTTTGGACCTTCTTTTATTAGACTAGTAAAAACACTCTATAATTCCCCACAGGCAAAAATTAAAATTAATAATGAATGCTCCAAGAGGTTCCGATTGGAGAGGGGGACGAGACAGGGCTGTCCCCTGTCTCCTCTCCTCTTCACATTGGCAATAGAACCATTGGCGATACTGATTAGATCCACACAAGATATTCAGGGATTTCAGAGGAAAGTAGGGGAAGAGAAAACTGCATTATATGCAGATGATATACTACTCTTTCTGGGGGACACCAATAAGTCTCTGAAAGGGGCAGTACAGCTAGTAGAACGATATGGACAATTTTCGGGCTTAGTGATAAATTGGGGAAAGTCAGCACTCCTACCAGTGGACCCATTGGATAATTTAGATTTAGGCGATATGTCTCAGTTAAAAGTGGGGGAAAAGATGGACTACTTGGGGATAGTGGTAACACGGCACCCAGAGCAGTATATCCACAACAATTTGGGTCCTTTGTTGGATAAATTTAAAAGAAAAGCAGATATATGGGGACGACTGCCACTGTCAGTGGCAGGTCGTATTAACCTCATTAAAAGGATCTGGATGCCGCAATTGCTATATATACTTCACAATAGCCCAGTATGGATAGGAAAGGAATGGTTTAGGAAGTTAGAAACCCTGTTCAGGGAACTGATCTGGAAGAACGGTAAAGCAAGGATTGGACTTTCAACACTACAACTGCCACCCTCGTAGCTATTTTCTAGCTGCCCAATTACAGCATCTGAGTGGATGTGGCACAACAAATGGAGAAAATACCAGCAGTAAAATTATGCTATTAGATGCCCCTCATAGTACAATAATAGAAAATCTGGAGGCAAACTCCTTCTCGGTTAAATATCCAATGCTGGGAATGATTATGAGGGTGTGGAAAGCGGGTAAAGTAGCATTGGGATATGAGGGGTTGACGGAACACTCTCCCCTTTGGGATAACAAAAATCTGAAGGAAATTCAGGCCATGGGTAAAATCAGAGAATGGGAGAAATTGGGTATAACTAAGGTAATACAATTATATCAGTCTAACACATTGAAATTCTTTGCAGAACTGAGTAAAGAATATGGGATACCAAATACTTTATTCTACAGGTACTTACAAATAAGACATGCCCTTCAAGTTCAATTTAAATCGCAATTAGTGGTATGGGAAGAAACCCCACATTTCCAAAGAATAATCAAAGGGGGAGATCTTAAAGGCATTATTTCAGATCTATATCTACAGATCAGCACTAGATCGATATTGTCCTGGAAATTTATAGATAGGCAACTCCTATCCTCATATTGATTAGTGGTTCCAAATTAATAATAACTACTGCAGTAGGGAACAGACACAAAAGATACGCTCAGCATCTTTCTAAATAACCGTTCTCCTTTATTATGACGCAATTCAGGGGTTTTATACACATGATTACGTAGGTATCACATTAATATTACAATTGTTCATTTATGGTAACAAGGGGCGTATCATAGGCAGGCTTATTCTAATCAGGACTCGAAAGAATGTAAACATGTACTGAAAACATTATTAGTGCCGTGTGCACAGTGAGGGCAGCGTGCAATACATACAAAATAGAATACAATTATATACAGAACTTACAAATTTCCATTACATCAGTAGGGATGAGCCGAACACCCCTGGGTTCGGTTCGAACCAGAACCTTCGAACGGACCGAAAGTTTGCGCGAATTTTCGAACCCTATACGTTATAATGGACGCGAACGTTCGAAATCAAAAGTGCTAATTACAACGGCCAATATGCATGTTAATGTCATAAAACAGGTTTGGGGACCCGGGTCCTGCCCCAGGGGACATATATCAATGCAAAAAGAACTTTTAAAAACTAACGTTTTTTCGGGAGCAGTCATTTTAATGATGCATAAAGTGAAAAAAAAATGTGAAATTTTCCTTTAAATATGGTACCTGGGGGGTGTCTAAAGTATGCCTGTGAAGTGGCATGTGTTTCCCGTGTTTAGAACTGTCCTTGCACAAAATGACATTTGTAAAGGAAAAAAAGAAGCCATTTAAAACCACTTGGCTTTAATGTCATGTCTTGTCCTGGCCGCCATATGGCTGAAAATCCTTGATAAAAATGGCATGGCTACCCCATAACCCCCCCCCCCCCCCCCACCCCAGCCCCTTTGGGTCTTGTATGGATATTAAGGGGGACCCCGCACCCAAAATAAAACCCCATACCTACAAGCCTATATACTCTGAACAGCAGTATATAGGTGGTGCAAACAAGACACGGACTGTAGGTTTGTTCTTAAGTAGAATCTGAACAGGTACATTATGAAGTGTAGCTCCATCCCAAAAAAATCTATTTTTAAGCTTTTTGGAGAACATAGGGAGGGGTTATCACCCCTGTAACATTTGCTGTCTTTGCACATCTGTTCAGAACATGTCACCTCACTTTCCGTCCCAATGACAAATGTTTTTGGAAAAGTGGGGTTTTAATTGAAACAAGGATTGGTGATAAAGTATCAGTAGAGAGGAGATACCTTTTTCCCAAATTAAATCTAACAGGATAGAATTTCCCTTCCTAGGGGTAGATTTCCTCTCACTTCCTGTTTTCTCTTTCCATTTGCAAGTAGGAGTCGTTTGTAAGTTGGATGTTTGAAAGTAGGGGCCTGGCGTATATACTCTGCAGAAATTTGCCCTATTAGATGTTGGTGTAGCCACAAGACTGGTGGGCACAGGAATGGGCCCTGCTGTGAGTTAATAGATCAAGATTTGTACTTGCATGCACCTGTTGAACAGGGCAGAAAAATTGGGGCCTTTGGTGGTGGTGGTGGACGGTGTTGCCACAAGACTGTAAGCTCTCACAGTTACTCTTGGTGGGCGCAGGAATGGGCCCTGCTGTGAGTTATTAGATCAAGATTTGTAATTGCATGCACCTGTTGAACAGGGCAGAAAAATTGGGCCTTTGGTGGTGGTGGTGGTGGTGGTGGACGGTGTTGCCACAAGACTGTAAGCTCTCACAGTTACTCTTGGTGGGCGCAGGAATGGGCCCTGCTGTGAGTTATTAGATCAAGATTTGTAATTGCAAGCACCTGATGAACAGGGCAGAAAAATTGGGCCTTTGGCGGTGGTGGTGGACGGTGTTGCCACAAGACTGTAGGCCCTCATAGTTACTCTTGGTGGGCGCAGGAATGGGCCCTGCTGTGAACTATTAGATCAAGATTTGTAATTACACGCCCTGTTAAACAGGGGCTGAAAAATTGTGCCTTAGACATTGGTGCTGGTGCCACAACACTGCAACCCCTCACAGATACTGTACTCTTAGCACAGCAATGAGACCTGTTGCAAAGCATTGCCTAAAAAATTGTAATTACACGCCCCTGTTAAACAGGGGCTGAAAAATTGTGCCTTAGGCACTGGTGCTGGTGCCACAACACTGCAACCCCTCACAGATACTGTACTTGGAGCACAGCAGTCACACGTGTTGTGAAGCATTTTTTTAAAAAATTGTAATTACACGCCCCTGTTAAACAGGGGCTGAAAAATTGTGCCTTAGGCACTGGTGCTGGTGCCACAACACTGCAACCCCTCACAGATACTGTACTTGGAGCACAGCAGTCACACGTGTTGCGAAGCATTTTTTTTAAAAAATTGTAATTACACGCCCCTGTTAAACAGGGGCTGAAAAATTGTGCCTTAGGCACTGGTGCTGGTGCCACAACACTGCAACCCCTCACAGATACTGTACTTGGAGCACAGCAGTCACACGTGTTGCGAAGCATTTTTTTAAAAAAATTGTAAGTACACGCCCCTGTTAAACAGGGGCTGAAAAATTGTGCCTTAGGCACTGGTGCTGGTGCCACAACACTGCAACCCCTCACAGATACTGTACTTGGAGCACAGCAGTCACACGTGTTGCGAAGCATTTTTTTAAAAAATTGTAATTACACGCCCCTGTTAAACAGGGGCTGAAAAATTGTGCCTTAGGCACTGGTGCTGGTGCCACAACACTGCAACCCCTCACAGATACTCTACTTGGAGCACAGCAGTCACACGTGTTGCGAAGCATTTTTTAAAAAAATTGTAAGTACACGCCCCTGTTATACAGGGGCTGAAAAATTGTGCCTTAGGCACTGGTGTGGTGGCATGGATCATTGAGGAGGAGGAAGAGGATAGTCAGTGAACATAAGAGGACAGTCACTCAGCATCAGCATAGGCAGTCTTGAAGGGATGTGACATTATAAATTATTCCGTTATATCCGCTTCAGGTGCCTGGTAGCTGGTGGTGATCCAAGACTGATTCATTTTGATGAAGGTCAGTCGATCAACCGAGTCGGTGGACAGGCGCACCCTATGATCGGTGACAAATCCTCCAGCAGCACTGAATGTGTGTTCGGAAAGAACGCTGGAGGCAGGACAGGCCAGTAGCTCAATTGCATACTGTGCAAGCTCTGGCCAGTGATCCATCCTCAGGACCCAGTAAGCCAGAGGATTTTCGGTGGGAAAGGTGTCCAAGTCTGACCTTGCCCCAAGGTATTCCTGCACCATGTATATCAGACGCTGGCGATGGTTGCTGGAACCGATCATACCTTGGGGCTGCGGACTAAAAAATTGTCTGAACGCATCGGTCAGACGTCCACCTTCCCCACCGCTCCTTCTGCTACTGACCGAAGCCTCAGCAACTCGTCGCCCAGGACCAGGAGTTTGTAACCTCCCAGTTTCTGGGAACGCGTTGCACAGACCTTTCTGCAAGGCCTCCCTGAGATGTCTCATCCTCTGCTCCCTCTGCGACGGCAAGATAAGGTCCGCAACCTTACCCTTGTACCGTGGATCAAGGAGAGTGGCCAGCCAGTAATGGTCCCTCTCCTTGATCCGAAGAACACGAGGATCCTTCCGCAGGCTTTGCAGGATCAGGGAGGCCATGCAGCGTAGGTTAGCTGAGGCATTCGGTCCGGAGTCTTCTGGGTCACTGAGGATGACATGATCGCCAACCACCTCCTCCCAGCCACGTACAAGTCCACTGGTTTGTTGGGACTGTACATCATCCCTAAAAGACTGCTGCTGCTGATGCTGAGTGCCAGGCTCCACCTCCATGCTCACACAATCCTCCTCCTCCTCCTCCTCCTCCTCCTCATCCTCTTCCTGTGTGATGGGTGGGACAGAAGGAACACTGTCCGGATAAAGGGTGCCTTGAGAGGCAAGGAAGTCCTCCTCTTCCTGCCTCTGTTCTGCCTCAAGTGCCCTGTCCATTATCCCACGCAGCGTATGCTCCAACAGGTGGACAAGAGGTGCAGTGTCACTGATGCATGCACTGTCACTGCTCACCATCCTCGTGGCCTCCTCAAATGGTGAGAGGACAGTGCATGCATCCCTGATCATGCTCCACTGACGTGGGGAAAAAAAACAAGCTCCCCTGACCCTGTCCTGGTGCCGTAGTCGCAAAGGTACTCATTGATGGCCCTCTGCTGCGTGTGCAGTCGCTGCAGCATGGCCAACGTTGAGTTCCACCTGGTGGGCATGTCACATATTAGGCGGTTCTTGGGCAGGTTCAGCTCCTTTTGCAGCTCAGTCAGCCGAGCACTGGCATTATAAGATCGGCGGAAATGCACACAGACTTTCCTGGCCTGCCTCAGGACATCCTGTAAGCCTGGGAACCTGCCCAAGAACCGCTGCACCACCAGGTTGAGGACGTGAGCCATACAGGGCACATGGGTGAGCTGCCCCTGTCGCAGGGCGGAGAGGAGGTTGGTGCCATTGTCAAAAACGACCATTCCTGGCTTAAGCTGACGTGGCGTCAACCACCTCTCGGCCTGCCCCTGCAGAGCTGCCAGAACCTCTGGCCCAGTGTGGCTCCTGTCCCCCAAACACACCAGCGCAAGCACGGCATGGCATCTTTTTGCCTGCGTACTTGCGTAGCCCCTTGTATGCCTACGGAGCACCGCTGGTTCCGAGGACAGAGCACTGGAGGAAGAAGAAGAGGGGGGTGGAGGAGAGAGGTGTGTCACAACCAGTAGCAGTAGTAGCGTTTTGGAGGCGTGGTGGCGGAACAACCTCCAACACTACTGCACCTTGTCCTGCATCCCTCCCAGCTGCCAATAGAGTGACCCAATGGGCCGTGAAAGAAAGGTAACGTCCCTGTCCATGCCTGCTGAACCATGAGTCATCGGTAATATGCACCTTACCGCTGACCGCCCTGTCCAGCGAGGCATGGACATTGCCTTCCACATGCCGGTAGAGAGACGGAATCGCCTTCCGTGAGAAAAAGTGGCGTTTGGGAACCTGCCACTGAGGAACCGCACATTGAACAAACTCACGGAAGGGGGCCGAGTCTACCAACTAAAAAGGCAGCAGTTGAAGTGCTAGCAATTTAGCCAAGCTAGCATTCAACCGCTGGGCATGTGGATGGCTGGGAGTGTACTTCTTTCGACGGTCCAGCAGCTGGGGCAGGGAAATTTGCCTGCTACGATCGGACGTCGGTGTACTGCAAGTACTTGGTTGTGACACACCTAATTCTACACCTTCAGTCCTCTCACAGCAGCTTTCAGAGAGGACTGAAGGTGTAGTGGGGATGGAGATCCCAGCTGATGAGGAGCAAGGAGAGGTCCGCTTAGTTCTTTGGTGTGGGTCTTTTATGTGTGCCTGCCAACGAGCTGCATGGCAGGTCGACATATGTCTGCTCATGCTTGTGGTGCCCAAGCGGCTGATGTTTTGGCCACGCGAGATACGCTTGAGACAAATATTGCAAATAGCAGTGGTGCGATCTGATGCACTCGTCTCAAAAAAGGCCCACACCAAAGAACTTTTCTGATAACGTGCAGAGGCAGCGCCCTGCACAGGCGGAGCTCTGCGGTGTTGTACAGTTGCTGTGCTGGCCTCTAGCTGGCCTCCAGGGGGCATCCAACCTCGTTGGACATGTGACGCCACCTCCTCCTCCTCTCCTCCTCCTCATCCTCTCTCCCTTCAGGCACCCACGTGGTGTCAGTGACCTCATCATCCCCTCCCTCTTCACCACTAGAGCAAACCTGGCAGTAAGCTGCAGCTGGTGGAACAGTACTGCCAGATTGCTGTCCTTCAGCATCCCCTCTCTCTGCGTGCACACTACTGACTTCCTCAAGCTGGGTATCATCATCCGAGCCTTCGAATCGTTGGGCATCCTCCTGGAGCATGTACCCAACACTGTGCTCAAAGAGTTCGGGGGACTCCTCAGGAGGACATGGTGGGTCTAGGGAAGAGGTGGCTGATGATGCCATTGAGTACGCGTTGGCAGCTGCTCTGCCAGTACCCTGAGCCTGGGGGTGAGAGAGGATGAGGAGGATGAGGAGGGCTTGGTCATCCATTCTACCAAGCCTTCAGCATGATGCGGCTCCACATGTCCAGCTGCCGAAAACAAAGACGCGCGTGTCCCATGGCCACGTGCTGATGATGATGCACGACCTAGTCCACGGCCACATCCACTAGAAACAGAGCCTGCCTGCCCTGTGTTCTTGCCTCTGCACGCTCTGCCTCCCCTTGGCGGTCTTCCAGCCATTGTAGTCGGTAGTCCTGTGGGTGCTGCTGAGAAGAAAATATAGGAGCTCTGTGTGATGCCACTAACACACTAGAAGTCCTATAGTTGCTTCTGCAAAGAAAATATAGGAGCTCTGTGTGATGCCACTAACACACTAGAAGTCCTGTGGGTGCTGCTGAGAAAGAAAATATAGGAGCTCTGTGTGATGCCACTAACACACTAGAAGTCCTATGGGTGCTTCTGCAAAGAAAATATAGGAGCTCTGTGTGATGCCACTAACACACTAGAAGTCCTGTGGGTGCTGCTGAGAAGAAAATATAGGAGCTCTGTGTGATGCCACTAACACACTAGAAGTCCTATGGGTGCTTCTGCAAAGAAAATATAGGAGCTCTGTGTGATGCCACTAACACACTAGAAGTCCTGTGGGTGCTGCTTAGAAGAAAATATAGGAGCTCTGTGTGATGCCACTAACACACTAGAAGTCCTATGGGTGCTTCTGCAAAGAAAATATAGGAGCTCTGTGTGATGCCACTAACACACTAGAAGTCCTGTGGGTGCTGCTGAGAAGAAAATATAGGAGCTCTGTGTGATGCCACTAACACACTAGAAGTCCTATGGGTGCTTCTGCAAGGAAAATATAGGAGCTCTGTGTGATGCCACTAACACACTAGAAGTCCTATGGGTGCTTCTGCAAAGAAAATATAGGAGCTCTGTGTGATGCCACTAACACACTAGAAGTCCTGTGGGTGCTGCTTAGAAGAAAATATAGGAGCTCTGTGTGATGCCACTAACACACTAGAAGTCCTATGGGTGCTTTTGCAAAGAAAATATAGGAGCTCTGTGTGATGCCACTAACACACTAGAAGTCCTATGGGTGCTGCTTAGAAGAAAATATAGGAGCTCTGTGTGATGCCACTAACACACTAGAAGTCCTATGGGTGCTTCTGCAAAGAAAATATAGGAGCTCTGTGTGATGCCACTAACACACTAGAAGTCCTATGGGTGCTTCTGCAAAGAAAATATAGGAGCTCTGTGTGATGCCACTAACACACTAGAAGTCCTATGGGTGCTTCTGCAAAGAAAAATATAGGAGCTCTGTGTGATGCCACTAACACACTAGAAGTCCTGTGGGTGCTGCTTAGAAGAAAATATAGGAGCTCTGTGTGATGCCACTAACACACTAGAAGTCCTATGGGTGCTTTTGCAAAGAAAATATAGGAGCTCTGTGTGATGCCACTAACACACTAGAAGTCCTGTGGGTGCTGCTTAGAAGAAAATATAGGAGCTCTGTGTGATGCCACTAACACACTAGAAGTCCTATGGGTGCTTCTGCAAAGAAAATATAGGAGCTCTGTGTGATGCCACTAACACACTAGAAGTCCTATGGGTGCTTCTGCAAAGAAAATATAGGAGCTCTGTGTGATGCCACTAACACACTATAAGTCCTATGGGTGCTTCTGCAAAGAAAATATAGGAGCTCTGTGTGATGCCACTAACACACTAGAAGTCCTGTGGGTGCTGCTTAGAAGAAAATATAGGAGCTCTGTGTGATGCCACTAACACACTAGAAGTCCTATGGGTGCTTCTGCAAAGAAAATATAGGAGCTCTGTGTGATGCCACTAACACACTAGAAGTCCTATGGGTGCTTTTGCAAAGAAAATATAGGAGCTCTGTGTGATGCCACTAACACACTAGAAGTCCTATGGGTGCTGCTTAGAAGAAATTATAGGTGCTCTGTGTGATGCCATTAACACACTAGAAGTCCTATGGGTGCTTCTGCAAAGAAAATATAGGAGCTCTGTGTGATGCCACTAACACACTAGAAGTCCTATGGGTGCTTCTGCAAAGAAAATATAGGAGCTCTGTGTGATGCCACTAACACACTAGAAGTCCTGTGGGTGCTTCTGCAAAGAAAATATAGGAGCACTGTGTGATGCCACTAACACACTAGAAGTCCTATAGGTGCTTCTGCAAAGAAAATATAGGAGCTCTGTGTGATGGGACTAACACACTACAAGTCCTATGGGTGCTTCTGCAAAGAAAATATAGGAACTCTGTGTGATGGGACTAACACACTACAAGTCCTATGGGTGCTTCTGGGAAGAAAATATAGGAGCTCTATGTGATGGGACTGACACACTACAAGTCCTATAGGTGCTTCTGGGAAGAAAAATATAGCTCTGTGTGATGGGACTAACACACTACAAGTCCTATAGGTGCTTCTGGGAAGAAAATATAGGAGCTCTGTGTGATGGGACTAACACACTACAAGTCCTATAGGTGCTTCTGGGAACAAAATATAGGAGCTCTGTGTGATGGGACTAACACACTACAAGTCCTATAGGTGCTTCTGGGAAGAAAATATAGCTCTGTTTGATGGGACTAACACACTACAAGTCCTATAGGTGCTTCTGGGAACAAAATATAGGAGCTCTGTGTGATGGGACTAACACACTACAAGTCCTATAGGTGCTTCTGGGAACAAAATATAGGAGCTCTGTGTGATGGGACTAACACACTTCAAGTCCTATAGGTGCTTCTGGGAACAAAATATAGGAGCTCTGTGTGATGGGACTAACACACTACAAGTCCTATAGGTGCTTCTGGGAAAAAATATAGGAGCTCTGTGTGATGGGACTAACACACTACAAGTCCTATAGGTGCTTCTGGGAACAAAATATAGGAGCTCTGTGTGATGGGACTAACACACTACAAGTCCTATGGGTGCTTCTGGGAAGAAAATATAGGAGCTCTGTGTGATGGGACTGACACACTACAAGTCCTATAGTTGCTTCTGGGAAGAAAATATAGCTCTGTGTGATGGGACTAACACACTACAAGTCCTATAGGTGCTTCTGGGAAGAAAATATAGGAGCTCTGTGTGATGGGACTAACACACTACAAGTCCTATAGGTGCTTCTGGGAACAAAATATAGGAGCTCTGTGTGATGGGACTAACACACTACAAGTCCTATAGGTGCTTCTGGGAAGAAAATATAGCTCTGTTTGATGGGACTAACACACTACAAGTCCTATAGGTGCTTCTGGGAACAAAATATAGGAGCTCTGTGTGATGGGACTAACACACTACAAGTCCTATAGGTGCTTCTGGGAACAAAATATAGGAGCTCTGTGTGATGGGACTAACACACTACAAGTCCTATAGGTGCTTCTGGGAACAAAATATAGGAGCTCTGTGTGATGGGACTAACACACTACAAGTCCTATAGGTGCTTCTGGGAAGAAAATATAGCTCTGTTTGATGGGACTAACACACTTCAAGTCCTATGGGTGCTTCTGGGAAGAAAATATAGGAGCTCTGTGTGATGGGACTAACACACACTACAAGTCCTATGGGTGCTTCTGCAAAGAAAATATAGGAACTCTGTGTGATGGGACTAACACACTACAAGTCCTATGGGTGCTTCTGGGAAGAAAATATAGGAGCTCTGTGTGATGGGACTAACACACTACAAGTCCTATAGGTGCTTCTGGGAAGAAAATATAGCTCTGTGTGATGGGACTAACACACTACAAGTCCTATAGGTGCTTCTGGGAAGAAAATATAGGAGCTCTGTGTGATGAGACTAACACACTACAAGTCCTATAGGTGCTTCTGGGAACAAAATATAGGAGCTCTGTGTGATGGGACTAACACACTACAAGTCCTATAGGTGCTTCTGGGAAGAAAATATAGCTCTGTTTGATGGGACTAACACACTACAAGTCCTATAGGTGCTTCTGGGAACAAAATATAGGAGCTCTGTGTGATGGGACTAACACACTACAAGTCCTATAGGTGCTTCTGGGAACAAAATATAGGAGCTCTGTGTGATGGGACTAACACACTACAAGTCCTATAGGTGCTTCTGGAACAAAATATAGGAGCTCTGTGTGATGGGACTAACACACTACAAGTCCTATGGGTGCTTCTGGGAAGAAAAATATAGGAGCTCTGTGTGATGGGACTAACACACTACAAGTCCTATAGGTGCTTCTGGGAACAAAATATAGGAGCTCTGTGTGATGGGACTAACACACTACAAGTCCTATAGGTGCTTCTGGGAACAAAATATAGGAGCTCTGTGTGATGGGACTAACACACTACAAGTCCTATAGGTGCTTCTGGGAACAAAATATAGGAGCTCTGTGTGATGGGACTAACACACTACAAGTCCTATAGGTGCTTCTGGGAAGAAAATATAGCTCTGTTTGATGGGACTAACACACTACAAGTCCTATAGGTGCTTCTGGGAACAAAATATAGGAGCTCTGTGTGATGGGACTAACACACTACAAGTCCTATAGGTGCTTCTGGGAACAAAATATAGGAGCTCTGTGTGATGGGACTAACACACTACAAGTCCTATAGGTGCTTCTGGGAACAAAATATAGGAGCTCTGTGTGATGGGACTAACACACTACAAGTCCTATAGGTGCTTCTGGGAACAAAATATAGGAGCTCTGTGTGATGGGACTAACACACTACAAGTCCTATAGGTGCTTCTGGGAAGAAAATATAGCTCTGTGTGATGGGACTAACACACTACAAGTCCTATAGGTGCTTCTGGGAAGAAAATATAGGAGCTCTGTGTGATGAGACTAACACACTACAAGTCCTATAGGTGCTTCTGGGAACAAAATATAGGAGCTCTGTGTGATGGGACTAACACACTACAAGTCCTATAGGTGCTTCTGGGAAGAAAATATAGCTCTGTTTGATGGGACTAACACACTACAAGTCCTATAGGTGCTTCTGGGAATAAAATATAGGAGCTCTGTGTGATGGGACTAACACACTACAAGTCCTATAGGTGCTTCTGGGAACAAAATATAGGAGCTCTGTGTGATGGGACTAACACACTACAAGTCCTATAGGTGCTTCTGGGAACAAAATATAGGAGCTCTGTGTGATGGGACTAAACACACTACAAGTCCTATGGGTGCTTCTGGGAAGAAAATATAGGAGCTCTGTGTGATGGGACTGACACACTACAAGTCCTATAGGTGCTTCTGGGAACAAAATATAGGAGCTCTGTGTGATGGGACTAACACACTACAAGTCATATAGGTGCTTCTGGGAACAAAATATAGGAGCTCTGTGTGATGGGACTAACACACTACAAGTCCTATAGGTGCTTCTGGGAACAAAATATAGGAGCTCTGTGTGATGGGACTAACACACTACAAGTCCTATAGGTGCTTCTGGGAAGAAAATATAGCTCTGTTTGATGGGACTATTACACTACAAGTCCTATAGGTGCTTCTGGGAACAAAATATAGGAGCTCTGTGTGATGGGACTAACACACTACAAGTCCTATAGGTGCTTCTGGGAACAAAATATAGGAGCTCTGTGTGATGGGACTAACACACTACAAGTCCTATAGGTGCTTCTGGGAACAAAATATAGGAGCTCTGTGTGATGGGACTAACACACTACAAGTCCAAAAGGTGCTTCTGGGAACAAAATATAGGAGCTCTGTGTGATGGGACTAACACACTACAAGTCCTATAGGTGCTTCTGGGAAGAAAATATAGCTCTGTGTGATGGGACTAACACACTAGAAGTCCTATGGGTGCTTCTGCAAAGAAAATATAGGAGCTCTGTGTGATGGGACTAACACACTACAAGTCCTATTGGTGCTTCTGCAAAGAAAATATAGGAACTCTGTGTGATGGGACTAACACACTACAAGTCCTATGGGTGCTTCTGGGAAGAAAATATAGGAGCTCTGTGTGATGAGACTAACACACTACAAGTCCTATAGGTGCTTCTGGGAACAAAATATAGGAGCTCTGTGTGATGGGACTAACACACTACAAGTCCTATAGGTGCTTCTGGGAAGAAAATATAGCTCTGTTTGATGGGACTAACACACTACAAGTCCTATAGGTGCTTCTGGGAATAAAATATAGGAGCTCTGTGTGATGGGACTAACACACTACAAGTCCTATAGGTGCTTCTGGGAACAAAATATAGGAGCTCTGTGTGATGGGACTAACACACTACAAGTCCTATAGGTGCTTCTGGGAACAAAATATAGGAGCTCTGTGTGATGGGACTAACACACTACAAGTCCTATGGGTGCTTCTGGGAAGAAAATATAGGAGCTCTGTGTGATGGGACTGACACACTACAAGTCCTATAGGTGCTTCTGGGAACAAAATATAGGAGCTCTGTGTGATGGGACTAACACACTACAAGTCATATAGGTGCTTCTGGGAACAAAATATAGGAGCTCTGTGTGATGGGACTAACACACTACAAGTCCTATAGGTGCTTCTGGGAACAAAATATAGGAGCTCTGTGTGATGGGACTAACACACTACAAGTCCTATAGGTGCTTCTGGGAAGAAAATATAGCTCTGTTTGATGGGACTATTACACTACAAGTCCTATAGGTGCTTCTGGAACAAAATATAGGAGCTCTGTGTGATGGGACTAACACACTACAAGTCCTATAGGTGCTTCTGGGAACAAAATATAGGAGCTCTGTGTGATGGGACTAACACACTACAAGTCCTATAGGTGCTTCTGGGAACAAAATATAGGAGCTCTGTGTGATGGGACTAAACACACTACAAGTCCTATAGGTGCTTCTGGGAACAAAATATAGGAGCTCTGTGTGATGGGACTAACACACTACAAGTCCTATAGGTGCTTCTGGGAAGAAAATATAGCTCTGTGTGATGGGACTAACACACTAGAAGTCCTATGGGTGCTTCTGCAAAGAAAATATAGGAGCTCTGTGTGATGGGACTAACACACTACAAGTCCTATTGGTGCTTCTGCAAAGAAAATATAGGAACTCTGTGTGATGGGACTAACACACTACAAGTCCTATGGGTGCTTCTGGGAAGAAAATATAGGAGCTCTGTGTGATGGGACTAACACACTACAAGTCCTATAGGTGCTTCTGGGAAGAAAATATAGCTCTGTGTGATGGGACTAACACACTACAAGTCCTATAGGTGCTTCTGGGAACAAAATATAGGAGCTCTGTGTGATGGGACTAACACACTACAAGTCCTATAGGTGCTTCTGGGAACAAAATATAGGAGCTCTGTGTGATGGGACTAACACACTACAAGTCCTATAGGTGCTTCTGGGAAGAAAATATAGGAGCTCTGTGTGATGGGACTAACACACTACAAGTCCTATAGGTGCTTCTGGGAACAAAATATAGGAGCTCTGTGTGATGGGACTAACACACTACAAGTCCTATAGGTGCTTCTGGGAAGAAAATATAGCTCTGTTTGATGGGACTAACACACTACAAGTCCTATAGGTGCTTCTGGGAACAAAATATAGGAGCTCTGTGTGATGGGACTAACACACTACAAGTCCTATAGGTGCTTCTGGGAAGAAAATATAGCTCTGTGTGATGGGACTAACACACTACAAGTCCTATAGGTGCTTCTGGGAACAAAATATAGGAGCTCTGTGTGATGGGACTAACACACTACAAGTCCTATAGGTGCTTCTGGGAAGAAAATATAGCTCTGTGTGATGGGACTAACACACTACAAGTCCTATAGGTGCTTCTGGGAACAAAATATAGGAGCTCTGTGTGATGGGACTAACACACTACAAGTCCTATAGGTGCTTCTGGGAAGAAAATATAGGAGCTCTGTTTGCTGCCAGTGCCTGCCACTAACACACTACAAGTCCTATGGGTGCTTCTGGGAAGAAAATATAGGAGCTCCGTTTGCTGCCAGTGCCTGCCACTAACACACTACAAGTCCTATGGGTGCTTCTGGGAAGAAAATATAGGAGCTCTGTTTGCTGCCAGTGCCTGCCACTAACACACTATAAGTCCTATGGGTGCTTCTGGGAAGAAAATATAGGAGCTCTGTTTGCTGCCAGTGCCTGCCACTAACACACTACAAGTCCTATGGGTGCTTCTGGGAAGAAAATATAGGAGCTCTGTTTGCTGCCAGTGCCTGCCACTAACACACTACAAGTCCTATGGGTGCTTCTGGGAAGAAAATATAGGAGCTCTGTTTGCTGCCAGTGCCTGCCACTAACACACTACAAGTCCTATGGGTGCTTCTGGGAAGAAAATATAGGAGCTCTGTTTGCTGCCAGTGCCTGCCACTAACACACTACAAGTCCTATGGGTGCTTCTGGGAAGAAAATATAGGAGCTCTGTTTGCTGCCAGTGCCTGCCACTAACACACTACAAGTCCTATGGGTGCTTTTGGGGTGCAGTGCTGTACTAACAGCACTGCGGTTGGTACTACTGAAATACTGTACTAACAGTAAGACACGCACCAGACTAACCCCCAGCAGCAGCTAAAAACACACTAACCAGCAGCAGCAATGGACGATCAATGACAGGTAGCAATGGTTTAGCAAAGTAGAGCAAATCTTTCTAAATGAATCTAGCAAAGAGTGACACAGAATCAGCCTGCTCTCTCCTAAAGCCGGAACTCATGTGACCGGCGCCGACGGCGTGGCGGCCTTTTAAATGAGGGGGCATGTACTAAAGCCCCTGAGCTGTAATTGGCTACAGGCATCCTGCCTGTAGCCAATTATGGCTCTCCGAGTTTCTGGCGCTGTGATTGGCCAAGCATGCGGGGTCACAGTGCATGCTTGGCCAATCATCAGTCAGCAATGCACTACGCCGGCCGCGCCGGCCGCAATGCATTGCGGGGCCGCTCGCATCACACGAATGTGATGCGAGCGGCCAAAATAGTTCTGGGCTCGCCGAGCGAGCGAACACCCGGTGCTCGATGCGAACATGGGTTCGCATCGAGCACCGGGCCCATCCCTACTTATCAGCACATGTAAACATAGACAATTCTACAAAAAATGGAAGAGGTACAAAAGACAAATATGACTTCAACATGGCTAAACAACTTTTCAAATATATATCCCTTACAATTAAAGTAATTGAATCAATAAAGTACCCTAGACTGTGATTGCAAGAGGGAAACAAATCAAACACAGAGATTTCTTTAATTTAGTCATTTTTGCAGTGTCTGGTGTGGATCCAGGTGACTTTTCCTTCAAGTTTTGCAAAACTGTACATGAAATAGATGTTGTATTGAGTCTCCAAACATTTCCTTATATATAAATGTCTCTTAACAATCCACAAGTCACCTGGCTTTAGTTTTAGATCCTTCCAAACTTTTAGGATCTGGAATTGGGGAGAAAACACATAAATGAGTTTGTCAAAAACCTTAAAAGATCAGCAACATTCACTGTGAGATCCGAATGGAGGACTTCAGCTGCTGAGACAAAATATAAGCAAGTGAATAACACACTCCCAAACCAAATCCCATAGGGAGAGAGTCCAACATCCCCTTAGGGGCTTGATAAATTATAAGAAAACACTCTGGCAAAAGTTTTCTTACTCTACTTTGTCCGCTACATTGTAGACAGTAGAGAGTGTAAAAATAAAACCTCAAAACTTCTAGTAAGGACTCTCCTATAAAAATGATTTCCTCTGTTACTCTCTGTACTTACAAACTACTTCTGATAACACTTTTTACTGTGGCCTTTGCAGTAGCATTGGCCACTGGACATCCAAAAAACATGTCCATACAGACAAAATGCATACTCGTAAGATCCTGACTTGGGAAACTGGATATATCTTTTTGTAATCTCTGGAAGGGATGTTCAGCTTTTGGTAACACCTTTGGTAACAGGTAAAACAAGAAGTGGTATGTTGTAAAAACAACTTTGGTGAACCCTGGCTCTATCCCACGCTCATTTACTAAGGCAGCCATAACTGCTTGTGACTGATGACACGGTCCATGTGTCAAGCTGGAGGGAAAAGAGTGGCTGGCAGACATAAATGATCACCTTTTCCAATGTCCTGTTTCATAAGAAGTTGCCCACTGTGGACCACTTGTTCTTCTCGTTCTGGGGTCCTTTAAAGTTGAATTATTAATCCCAGCTATACTGGGCCAGAACTAGGGTGGAATCTGTGAGTTGCACAGACCCAGCAAGTGTCCGGGGCTGTAAATGCAGCATCCTTAGTCGGTCTGCTTCCATGTGTGAGTTTTAATGTTAGTATGGCTACCTCAGCAAGAACCGGGAAGGCTGAAAACAGCCGATCAAATTAACTTAGCATGCTTGATTGGTTTACCTGCCAAAGTGAAAACAAACTTCTGGCCCTTCAAATGGAACCCAAAGCTCTCTAAGTCTCTACTATCTATAAAAATATATACTCTTTTTATAGCTCACAGGCTTTGCTAAAACATGGAGCTCTGCTTCTTGAGCTGGGGAAAAAGGATCTAATGACTCTATATACACAGTATAAAACGGGGAATAACTCTACAAAAAAAATAAATATCTGGGTCTTCAGGGAGTGTGTCCTGCACTGGGCTCACAGCAGCTGATTCCTACGTCATCAATTTAACACATGTGGTCTCCCCCGTCTACAGCTTCCTCCAATAGGGGCAATAAGGTGGCTGGATTAAAATGTACACATTTTTCATTGTTAGCTTTGTACATAAACAAACAAAATAAACTCCTATTTTAAACCTTTCATTAGACAAACATTTAGTTAGCTGTATATTTGCTGCGCAAAATGTCGGACCATTAAAAATTTAATATTTGACCAAAATAATGTCTAACTTTGTCTAATAGCACCTTTGCATAAAGGTACAGCTCTGATATATCGGGGTGAACCCTTCATTACTGGGTCCAGCTTGCATAAATATATTACAATGGTTTGTTTTCTATCATGCTGTTTGTGTAAGAACTCCAGTTTCATGTTTCAAAAAGACAACTTTTTCCTGGCAATATTATAATAAATGATAACAATACCCTGCGGTCATGCAGAGATGTCCATAAATCCAAAATATTATTCTGCTTATACCCACGGCACTTACAAGGAAAAGGGGCACATCATTTCACAATCCACACATTCTGCTTTGGATTCAAAAATAAAAATAAATAAAAACAAACAAAGCGCTCAGCCACATCAAAAACTATAAAACAACTGGCTGCAGGTGGGATCTATCCTAACAGAGTGTGTGGACTTGATGTGATGGGTCTGTCATATTTACATTTTATTTATTATTACTCTCACATCATGGGCCGCACATCAATTTATTATCAGACTTTAAGATTTAATTTTTATAGAAAGACTTCTTATGTATCCCATCCATCTTGGCTTTTTTAAACATTATGGCAGCTGTATTCCAATTAACAACCTCATCTTAAACTTTTTTCTTTCCACTCAATAAATGTAAAATTACAAAATTCTTATCTTAAACTAAACTAATCCCATTTTTATAAATTCCCCATTAACCTGGATTTTATTTCTAATCAAAGGTTGTCTAAACCAATATATCTATATTATTAATAAAATATATACATATTAGAAATTAATACTCAAATGATAATTTCAATATCACACCCTAATATATATATATCCACAGATAACTTTCCTTAAAGGGGGACATATTACTTAATTTTACTTAATTCCCTATTAAATGCACTGTTTCCACTATCAAAGGATATTCAATCTGTGTAATACACGGTTAAATGTAACCTTCATTTTACCATGTTTGTAAAACAGATTCAAAAATAATTGTGATCACATTGTTTATCATTAGATTCGTTAACCCGGCACATAAAGTTATAAATGTTTTGTCTAAAAACTGAAATTGGCATGGTGTCCTTCCAGCTTATCACCAACCTCTCATCCCAGCTACATTCTTTCAGGAGAGCACAAAGGAGGGGGTCACATCTGCGTACATGACACACACAAGCGATAGAACTAAAGGTTCCAGCATTCACACACATACACAAATATCTCTCTGAAATCGCTTACATTTTTCCCATTTGTACACAACACATGCATATCATTCTCTCACATTCTTTTAACTCTTTTAAATACTTCCTTGATAAATTTCTGCTTTCCTTATTTTGTTCTGATATCCTTTACATCCAATGTATTGTAATACCATACTTCACATACTGTACCTTCTATGATCAGACAGGCAGCCATAGTGCTCATCCCATCTTCCCTATCTGACAACATATAAAATATTCTGTTTTAACTCTCATGTCTCTATTTCTTGGCTTTACTAGTTGTAGTGCCTAACCCCAAATTAATCCCACAACTTAACATGAAAATGTCCCTTTCTGTCTAGTGTTAATTGTCACCCTTGATCCATCCTGCTCACATAGCTGTTTCTTTAGCTGTGTACTCTGCATGATTCTTAGTCCCTGTGGACTTCGGTGGTAACCCAGTTACCCATTGTGGATCCATGTCCACTTTAACCAATAATCTAGGGGCTCAGTATAGGCGGAACCGCACCTTCGGTTCATATATAGCGCTCCTCTTGCACTGGGCATTTTTGAGGGTCTCTTACCCTTCATTCTCTTACTTAATTTAATGCCCATAATGACTGGCCAGTCTTCTCTACGTGTGCCTATACCCTCTTGCCTCTAAACTACTTTTTCTAGCAGATGTACTACATATACCTGTGAACAGCACTATTCTTCTCTTTCTTATCTATAACACTCCGATGGACAGTAGACAGTGATAACATAACATATAACCACCAATCAATACAGTTCGATTAAGGGGAGTAAGATAGGTACCTTTGTCCCGAAAATGCCTTACCGATCAAGGAAGTCTGATAACTCAAATGTAAGCAAAAGGCTTACCTCAGCCGGCTGATTATCAGAAATTCCCGGATCGTCTCAAGCTCCTCGTTTCGGATACTCAGGGTCACCTTTTAACCCCTCCTGGCTGGCTCGCCACCTGTCCTGGAAATTTATAGATAGGCAACTCCTATCCTCATATTGATTAGTGGTTCCAAATTAATAATAACTACTGCAGTAGGGAACAGACACAAAAGATACGCTCAGCATCTTTCCAAATAACCGTTCTCCTTTATTATGACGCAATTCAGGGGTTTTATACACATGATTACGTAGGTATCACATTAATATTACAATTGTTCATTTATGGTAACAAGGGGCGTATCATAGGCAGGCTTATTCTAATCAGGACTCGAAAGAATGTAAACATGTACTGAAAACATTATTAGTGCCGTGTGCACAGTGAGGGCAGCGTGCAATACATACAAAATAGAATAAAATTATATACAGAACTTACAAATTTCCATTACAATATCTAGAGATACGGTCGAGAAAAATAGAGGGAAGTGGGAGAAAGACCTAGGTGCTATAACAGCCGATCAATGGGAACAGATACTAGATCAAGGGCCACTGGTGTCACTGTCCCCATCACAGAGAATGTCACATTTATTTTTAATATATCGAGTATATTACACTCCAAAGAGGTTGTATATGTTTGGGAGGAATGCCCTAGATGCCAGGACTCAGGAGATCTTATACATATGATGTGGAGGTGCCCGAAGTTACAGAGGTACTGGAGCACAGTACTGGATACAATTAATCCAACCTTTGGGATAGAATTAAAATTAGAAGCTAAAATTTGTCTATTAGGATGTATGGAAGGAAGCTATGGCCCAAAAAACATCATGGTAGCAGTACGAAGGTGCCTGTTTCAGGCTAGGAAACTGTTAGCACAAAATTGGCAAGCATCGAAAGCCCCGAAACTGATAGATTGGGTGAATATAATGAACGCGACAATATGGAAAGAAAGGGTAGTATTTATCAGAAGAGGAAATTTTAACAAATTTAAAATACTATGGGAACTTTGGTTGAGGAAAATGGGGTGCCCACCATAAAGGAAGCATAGGGAAGTAGCGTTAGCAAAACCGGGTCATAAGAATGAGATTGAAAAGGGGAGGGAAAAGGAAAAGGGAAGAAAGGAAAAGAAAAGGAAGGATTAAAGAGAAGAGAGATAGGGGAAAAATAAAAAGAAAGAGAAAAGGTGAAAATGCATAAGAAACAATAACTCCCCCCTAGTGAATATAGAAGAGTTGTGTAGATAAAGGAAACTAGTGCTTGAGCAGAAGAACGCTGGGGGTGGGAAGGGAGGGTCAGTGAAGGGGTAAAATGTATGGGGATATTAGTGAGAAAGCTAGCAAGTTATGCTGTTTGTATAAATATTATATGCTCTGTTTCGTATTAATGAAAACAATAAAGAATTAAATAATTAAAAAAAAAGAACTAGGCTGCAAGTTGAAGGGAAGGACCTCCAAGGTGATATTCTATGAAATATTGCCTGTGCCATGTGCAACACAGGAAAGGCAGGGGGTGATTAGAGAGCTGAATGCATGGCTAAAGACCTGGTGTAGGGAGGAGGGATTTGGGTTTCTAGAGCACTCGGCTGACTTTTCATTGGGGTGCAACCTATATGCTAATGACGGTTTGCACTTGAATGGAAGGGGGCCTGCTGTGCTGGGGAAGAGGTTTATGGGAAGGCTGGAGGAGTATTTAAACTAGGATTGAGGGGGAGGGTGAACTAGAATTACATCGGGCAGACAGGTTAGCTAGGGGTCTGACATTAATGGAGGGTGGAATGGGAATAGATGAGGGAGGGTTATGGCAGGTGACAGGACATTTCCCATGTTGCAAACTGCCATTGGAAATTATAGTGCCATCTGTACTACTAAAAATGACATGAAAAACACCAGAGCAAAATGTAGTAATGCATTAAAGTGTTTGTTCACCAATGCCAGAAGTCTGCCAAGCAAAATAGGTGAGTTGGAAGCTCTGGTGCATGAGGAGAGCTATGATGTAATTGGTATTGCTGAAGCTTGGCTTCAATCTTCACATGACTGGGCTATTAATATTCCTGGCTATGCACTCTTTCGGAGAGACAGAGTAAATAGGAAAGGTGGCGGGGTCTGTCTCTATGTGAGAAGTGATCTCAAAGCAAGCGTGAAAGAGGACCTGGTTGATGGAGAGTGTGATGAGTCTGAAGCATTATGGGTGGAACTGCATATAGATGTGCGTAGTTCTAAGTTAATCATTGGGGTTTGTTATAGACCACCCAATGTTCACGAGGAGGTGGAGACTCAGCTCCTTGCACAGATGGAAAGGGCTGCAAGGGCTGGGACGGTGATAATAATGGGGGATTTTAACTACCCAGAAATTGACTGGAGTAATGGCACTGCTGGGACAGTTAAAGGGCAATATTTTATAAACCTATTACAGGACAATTTTATGGTCCAGTTTATTGAGGCCCCAACCAGGAATGATGCTCTGCTGGATCTGGTAATCTCAAACCATGCAGAGCTTATTACTAATGTTCAGATAAAGGAACACCTGGGTAACAGTGATCATAACATGATTTCATTTGATGTTAGCTGTAAGCAAGAAATACATACAGGAAAGATAAAAATGCTCAACTTCAAGAGAGCTAATTTTCCAAGGATGAGGGCGTCTCTCCAGGACTTGGACTGGGAGGGAATATTGGCATCAATAGGCACAGAAAATAAATGGGAATTCTTCAAAAAGACTGTCTGGGACCTCACTGCAAAGTATATTCCCATGGGCAATAAGTTTAAAAGGCTTAAAATAAAACCTATGTGGCTCACGGTCAAAGTTAAAAAAGCTATGAACAATAAGAAAAGAGCTTTTAAAAAATATAAAAGTGAAGGAACACTAGTGTTGTTTAAATGTTACAAAGAATTTAACAGAATATGTAAAAAGGAAATTCAAAATGAACGACAGATTGCAAAAGATAGTAGGACAAACGCAAAAAAATTCTTCAAATATATTAATAGTAAAAAGGTCAGGTCTGAGCATGTAGGCCCTTTACAAAATAATCTAGACTGGGGACAAAGAGAAGGCTAATTTATTAAATACTTTCTTCAGCTCTGTGTATACAAAGGAGCATGGGGGAGCTCATGTCCATAATGGGGGTGGTATTTACACAGCCCCGAATGATCCACAATGGCTCAAAAGTGATATGGTCCAGAAATATTTAGACAGAATAAAGGTGGATAAAGCACCTGGACCAGATGGCATCCACCCACGGATCCTAAAAGAATTGAGCTCTGCCATTTCAAAGCCATTGTATTTCATTTTTAGGGACTCATTAATGACAGGAATAGCACTGGATTGGCGCAGGGCGAACGTGGTGCCTATATTTAAAAAGGGAACAAAGTCTTTACCATGTAACTATAGACATGTTAGTTTAACTTCTATAGTTGGGAAGATACTGGAGAGATTAATAAAAGGCCACATAGACAAGTTCTTGCTGGAAAACATTTTAAGCAACAGACAGCATGGGTTCATGAAAGACAGAAGTTGTCAGACAAACCTGATTTCTTTTTATGAAGAGGTAAGTAAAGCCTTGGACAGAGGCGTGGCTGTGGACGTGGTATACTTGGATTTTGCAAAAGCGTTCGATACAGTTCCCCACACACGGCTCATGTGTAAGGTAAGGTCTACAGGCTTGGAAATACTGGTTTGTAAATGGATAGACAACTGGCTAAAAGACAGAATTCAGAGAGAGGTGGTTAATGATTCTTACTCTGAATGGTCTAAGGTTATCAGTGGTGTACCCCAAGGTTCAGTGCTGGGACCCTTACTTTTTAATATCTTTATAAATGATATTGGGTCTGGGATCAAAAGTAACATTTCTGTCTTTGCAGAAGACACCAAGCTATGCAGTGGAATAACGTCCTTACAGGAGGTCTCCAATTTACAAGCCGACATCAATGCGCTGTCTAATTGGGCGACTATGTGGCAGATGAGGTTTAATGTTGATAAATGTAAGTTATGCATTTGGGGGCTAAGAATATGCATGCATCATACATGCTAGGGGGAGTACAACTGGGGGAATACGTAGTGGAGAAGGATCTGGGGGTTTTGGTAGATCATAAGCTCAATAATAGCATGCAATGTCAAGCTGCGGTTTCCAAAGCAAGCAAAGTTCTTTCTTGTATTAAGAGAGGTATGGACTCCAGAGAGAGAGATATAATTTTGCCCCTGTTCAAATCATTAGTAAGACCTCATCTGGAATATGCAGTTCAGTTTTGGGCACCAGTTCTCAAAAAGGATACTGAAGAAAGTGCAGAGAAGGGCAACCAAACTGATAAGAGACATGGAGGAGCTCAGCTATGAGGAAAGATTAGAGGAACTGAATTTATTCACTCTTGAGAAGAGGAGAATAAGGGGGGATATGATCAACATGTACAAATATGTAAGGGGTCCATATAGTGAACTTGTTGTTGAGTTATTCACTTTACGGTCAACACAGAGGACAAGGGGGCACTCCTTACATCTAGAGGAAAAGAGATTTCATCTCCAAATACGGAAAGGTTTCTTCACAGTAAGAGCTGTGAAAATATGGAATAGACTCCCTCCAGAGGTGGTTCTGGCTAACTCAGTAGATTGCTTTAAGATCCAGGGAAAATCCGATTGCCTCAGGGGGATCAGGAAGTGATTTTTTTCCCCTGCTGTAGCAGATTGGAGCATGCTTTTTTGGGGGGTTTTTTGCCTTCCTCTGGATCAACTGTGGGTAAAGAATGGGGTTTATTGGATTGTACGATATATTTTATTTTTATTTATGATTTCTTTTTTTTATGGTTGAACTGGATGGACTTGTGTCTTTTTTCGGCCTAGCTAACTATGTAACTATGTAACTATGTATCAAAAGGGTTAACACAGACCATAAACTTCTCTCACATCTCCTTAGATCTCAGCAAGGACGCCAGGTCATGTGTAGAAAGAAAAGATCTAATTGCTCACCGCTTAAGTATAAGATTTCATTTTTGTGTTCAAACACAAACTACTCACATAAAGATGATAAAAACACAGCATGTAAAGCCGACAATCATGTTAGTTCCGTAGGGCAGCAGCGGGTGACGTCATGCGTATCTCCTCCCCCGTATGCGTTACGTACAATCAGAACTTCAACATCACCGGACTCCTCCCCCCTTACATTCGTTAGCAGAGGGAGGCACTTGGGGAAAGGGGGAGGAGTCTGTGATGTCACATGACCTCCGACGGAACTCCCTGAAGACCCGGAAGCAGGCGGAGAGGTGGGTACCGATCAAAAGAATTTTGATCGATCAAAAAAAATTAACGATTAATCGAGGAATTAATCTTTAATTTTCACAGCCCTAAAAAAAGTGCTGTCTTTAGTCATACTTAAAGGTGGAAATGGGTTCTGGATAATAGCATTCATTCATTTTAAATGCCTTTATTTATATTTTTCTCCACACATGTAGACCAAGCGGTTTAGCAAACATTTTAGTTACAAGTTTGGGACAAATCATATAACACTGTCCTTGGTGTTATCTTTGGTCCACTTTATTTATGTGTAATGTCATTTTTTTGCTTTCTGAGTACTATTGGGAACATTTTCCTTAACTTTCTGTCCCTGAGGCATGACAGAAAGTTAGTGGAAATCTCCCAGAAGGGGAATGTTTGCCTAGAGGTAACACTTCAAATTTTTCCCAAATAAACTAAAACTGCTGCTAAACTGTTTACAGGTGATAGCTGGTGTTAGGTAAGTTTTAAGTAACCATCAATCCAGGTAATGAACAAAAGTCCCCAGATGTTGACTCTTTATAAATGTTTATGTATATATAAACCTGCATGTAAATCTGAAAGAAAATGTTCTATATAAATCACTATACCTTTAAATTTTCAGCAATTTAAAGAAATAAGGCTTAGGATTTTACTAAACTTTCCGCTCTAGATATTTATATAACATTCATTTCTTGTTTCTTTACTGCATGTGTTCACCAGAAGACTCAAAACATTTTTTCATTCATATTAGAAGACAACATAGTAAAAGCACACTTTATCCTAGGAGGCTTGTGGTTAAAAAAGAATTGTAGTGCATGGAAGTGTAAATTGACAGAACCTCAAGTTTGATATGTAAACATAAAAACACAGTTTAGCCCTAAGCTATTCCCAAGGTATAAGTAGAAAACTATAACAGTGAAGATGAGCCTGAAGGCAAAACAATGCGCTAAAATTAGAGTCTTCTGCTAAATGTTAAGATGCTTTAAAAGATGGAGTTTATTTTTAAAGAGCTGTGACATATGAACAAAATTAAAGTTCACATTCTTAAAGAGCACTTAAAGGAGAACTTGCATTGTGATTACATTTTAAAGTATTATTCCTTTTCAGTTAAACATTATATACAGTTTTAAAGTTGTTAGCACCAGTGTGAGCTTCAACACTTTTGCTTTCTTTCCTAAAATAAAATGTAAGTTGGGCTATGATGCTTCATAGAGAGCACAGAGAGAATGTACTGATTTTTTCATGGGCAATGTCTGACTTGCAAGAATGAGATATGTGACTTAGTCCTTGACTGGACAGGACAGAGATGCCTTACATCATGCAGAGGACAGTGGATCAGAATCTCCATAAGAACTAGACTAACTTGCCAATTTAACAGCATCTGAGAAAAGCAGCATAGCGTTTGTGTAAGTAAAAAACACAAATATTGTCATATAGTGAGCAGCCAATTGCATGAAAAACAAAATAGGCTTAGTTCTTCGCTCAAAACAAGCAAACACAGATAGCTCTCTTTAGCAAAACAAAGCCCAAACAATGGTGTAACTAAGACCACAAAATGGCTAATGGCCAGTATCTTGGTCCCATACTTGAGTTTTGGGCTGTCGCCTGTTTCGGAGTACAAGGCAAGCTGCAAGAACTCAGGGAGTTGAGTCTCAGTTGCCAGGACCAATATCCATGTAATCAGGCTGTAGAGTCTCTTTCCCACCCAAAGTCTCTCCAAGCCTCCAAATTCCAAGTTCCAAATGAGGACTTACCAATTCACTGAGTATTATATCTTCTCCTCTCCGACAGGATGACCCCAGAACCTTGCACGAGTAAGAAATCCTGAGTACTAAAAATGTGTTTTAAACTCTCCATTAAAGGGATCAGTTTTCAATCCATGTACTCACCCTTTGGTCTATGCCGACAGACCTTAGTTTGTGCAGTAAATGTTTATGGGGAACTGTATTGAATGCCTTTGCAAAATCCAAATACACCACATCTACAGGCCTTCCTTTATCAAGATCTAGATGGCAGCTCACCTCCTCATAGAAGGTTACAGATTGGTCTGGCCAGAACAATTCTTCATAAATCCATGGTGATTACAGTTTTATAATACAGTTTTTAGTTACATAGCTACATATTAGGTGAGGTTGAAAAAATACACAAGTCTATCAAGTCCAACCTATGTGTGTGATTATATTTCAGTATTGCATTGTATATCCCTGTATGTTGTGGTCGTTCTAATAGTTTTTTGAAACTATTGATGCTCCCTGCTAAAACCACCGCTTGTGGAAGGGAATTCCACATCCTTGCTGCTCTTACAGTAAAGAACCCTGTACGCAGTTTAAGGTTAAACCTCTTTTCTTCTAATTTTAATCAGTGGCCCCGTGTCTTATTAAATTCCCTTACACTGAAAGTGTTATCCCTATTGTGAGGTCACAAGTATGGTATTTGTAAAAATAAATCATATCCCCTCTCAAGCGTCTCTTCTCCAGAGAGAATAAGTTCAGTGCTCGTAACCTTTCTTCATAACTAATATCCTCCAGTCCCTTTATTAGCTGTGTTGCCCTTCTCTGTACTCGCTCCATTTCCAGCACATCCTTCTTGAGGACTGGTGCCCAGAACTTGACAGCATACTCCAGGGGAGGCCAGACCAGAGTCTTGTAGAGTGGGAGAATTAGCACTTTATCTCTTGAGTTAATCCCCTTTTTAATGCATGCCAATATTCTGTTTGCTTTGTTAGCAGCAGCTTGGCATTGCATGTCATTGCTAAGCCTATAATCTACTAGGACCCCCAAGTCCTTTTCCATCCTTGATTCCCCCAGAGGTTCTCCCCCCAGTGAGTAGATTGCATTCATATTTTTGCCACCCAAATGCATTATTTTAATTTTTTCCACATTAAACCTCATTTGTCATGTAGTTATCCAGCAGTAATTTTTATTAATAAAACCTTGTATATAGTACCTTATCATCCCCTCCAAGAGCTTGCAGACTATTGATGTTAGGCTAACTGCCCTGTATTTCCCAGGGATATATCTTGGCCCTTTTTTAAATATTGGTGCTACATTGGCTTTTCCCCAATTAGCTGGTACTATTCCAGTCAGTAGACTGTCCATAAAAATAGGAACAATGGTCTTGCTATCACTTGACTGAGTTCCTTAAGGACCCTCGGGTGCAAACCATCTGATCCTGGTGACTTATTAATGTTACGTTTTTCAAGTCTATTTATAATTATATTCTCTGTTAGCCATGAGGGTGCTTCCTGTGACGTGTTATGAAGATTAACATTGCAGTCTTGGTTACTGAATCCCCCGTTTCCCTTGTGAAGACTGAGGAGAAGAAAAAATTCAAAACATTCGCCATGGCTCCGTCTTTTGTAACTAGATTCTCTTCATAATCCTTTATGGGGCCAATATGTTCTGACCTCCCTTTCTTACTATTTATATACTTAAAGAATTTCTTGGTTTTTTTTTTTTTACTCTCCTCCGCTATGTGCCTTTTGTGTTCTATCTTAGCTTCCCTGATTGCACCCTTACATTTCTTATTGCATTCTTTGTAAAGTTGGAATGACTATGACCCTTCAGCGTTGTATTTTTTGAAGCCTTCTCCTTTGCTTTTATATGCATTTTTACGTTGGAGTTAAGCCACCCAGGACTTTTGTTAGCTCTTTTTAATGTATTTCCCTATGGAATGCACTGGCCTATTGTCAGGGCTGGGCTCAGCCCTCCCTTCTCTGAGCTGGCCGTTCAGCTGTCGGCTAATTGCCAGCTCCTATCTCTCGACAGGTACCCAGCTGTTGATGATATCCTGCTGGTCAGTCCTGCCTACTTAAGCCATCCAGCCCAGAGGATCTCTGTCTTTGCCTTAGTCAACATCACAGAGACTCTCTCCTGCATTCCTGTTAAAAGACTTGCTTGGCTGACATCCCTTCTGGCTCCAGATCCTGCTTGCTGTTTTTTTCTACACCCATCTCCGGCTCCCTGACTTTTGGCTTGTCTGACTATCCGTTCCGGTTTCTGAACTCTGGCTATGTTTTGACTACGTTTGTTCTATTTACTTTTATCATTAAACAAGTGTGATTTAACTGTACTTCTGTCTCGGTCTGATTTCATAGTTTCTGACACCAATACATTTATTTAATACGCTCTTAAAGCACTCCAATTTTTCCTCCATGTTCTTTGTTCCTAGGATATTATCCCATTTAATATCTTTTAGCAAGGAGCGCAGTTTAGGGAAGTTGGCTCTTTTGAAATTCAGTGTCTTTATATTACCCTTATGTTTCTTATTTGTGTGATTTATGCTGAAATGAATTGACCTGTGGTCTCTGTTTCCTAAATTGCCCCGTATTTCCACATCCACGACCAGGTCTGTATTGTTAGCAATCAGTAGGTCTAGTAACGCTTTGTTTCTTGTTGGTGCATTTACCATCTGATCCATGAAATTGTCCTGCAAAACATTTAGGAGATGGTGAGCCTTAGACGAATGTGTGGTTCCTTCCACCCAGTTTATGTCTGGATAATTAAAATCCTCCATTATAATGACACTTCCCATCCTTGCCGCCATTCCAAACTGTGATAGGAGTTCTGCCTCCCCCTCCTCCCTCCTGTTTAGGAGGGCTATCGCCTGCTTACAGTATTACTTTCCCCTTGGTTTCCTCCCTTTGAAGCTCTACCCATAAGGATTCCACCTCTTCCTTGCTCCATTAGTGATGTCGTCCCTCACATTCACTTGTACATCATTCTTGATATACATGCATACCCCTCCCCTTTTTTTACCCTCTCTATCTCTGCGATATAAGGAATACCCTTGAATGGTTGCCAGCCAATCATGAGAGCTGTTGAACCAAGTCTAAGAAATTCCCACAAAATTGAAATCCTCCTCATAAAAACAGCAGCTCTAGTTCTCTCATCTTGTCAGCCAGACTTCTGGCATTAGTGTACAAGCCTCGTTGTTTGTCAGGTCGAATACTATATCCTTGTTGGTTGTTCTGAGGCTGCAATTTGGATTTGTTAATTTACTTACCTTGAGTTTAGGTACTCTAGTCACCCTACCACTAATGCCCCCAACATTACACTCTGAAATTTGTTCCACGCTAGCTATCTCTACATCTGGACCCTTCCCCCTGCCGCTTAGTTTAAAAGCCCCTCTAGCTTTTCGGCCATCTTCTCTCCCACACGTTTGCACACTTTCTGTTTTTTTTTTTATTGTGTTTTATAAAGATTTCCAATCTGTTGGAAGCAGAACAGCTATGTACACACTGAATTTGGAGGTAGCAAAAACTGTGGATACTGTATATTTTTATCACAATTACAAAAGAGGACTTTTTACCTGGAAAGGGCATATTCTTATGCTTGCCTGCATTCTTTTTCTACTTGAGCGATGAAAGCCCAGATCCTCCTCTTCTCAGGTCCCCTGCCGGGACTTCTGGCCCCTCCCCCTGCTGAGTTTCCCCACAGCAAGCAGCTTTCTATGGGGGCACTGAGAAAAGGTGCAGCTCCGTGAGTCCATTCAAACATGTAGCCACGACCCAGCCCCACCCCCTCTCTTTTCTCATTGGATTACTGACGTTGATTGACAGCAGTGGGAGCCAATGGCACCCACTGCTGTCTCAGTCAATGAAGAAGGGAGGTCCTGGACAGCTGAGTCTCTCATGCAACATCGCTGGATCGATATAGGTTCAGGTAAGTATTGGGGGGGGGGGGGCTGAGGGGGACTGCTGCATACATGAGGTTTTTTATCTTATGCATAGAATGCATTAAGCGGAAAAAAAAACGTTCTGCCTTTAGAACCACTTTAAAGTACAATAATCCTCTGACATTGCTATGGACTATACATGCTAGGCTGGGTCTGCTTGATGTTTTTTGAGTTCATACCCTTTGAGATGCTACATCCATGGCAGCATCTATGACATCCACGGCAGCACCAACACATTTTTTGTGAGGCAGGCTTTCAATGCCTACTGATAACAACAGATGTCTTAAGAAGGCTGTCTAGCATATACATACTGTTTTTATGCACCTGCGTATGGCCAGCTTAACTTGAAACATTCCCATTAGAATCCATGCTATAAAACAAGGAAGCAACAAATGGATGTAAGTCTTTCTGTTGTTATAATGTTACAATCTCTGAAGCCAGTTTATATCACCTTTTTTTATTAATATAATTGTTCAGCAACACACCACATGCCTAGTGGAATACACCACTCCTTCACCTTTTTGCCCATGCTACTTTAGTATTTACTGAGGTTTGCCCAGTATTTTGGTTGACACATGTCATTTGAGCTGGCAAATTAGAGCTGCAATCTGTGACTAGATAGTCCTCCTAGCCAAGAACAGATGGCACTCATTACTGTTCTTATCAGCCAGATTTAGAGGGGTTTGTATTTCTAGTCTACAGAGGCACAGATTTCTATTTCCAGCACTCCAGTTTCAGCAAAATATCCTTTTATAATTATGATTATGCTTAATTAAAAACAAAATCCAAATCTAAAGTATTTTGTGAACTCTGTTACTGTTGATGTAAGCAAATTCAATCACATTAATTCCCAGAATTGAATGAGTCTATTCAAAGCTAGCAAAACTTAGTGAATTTGAGTTTTCTATAATGAATGTGAATGTGCTTAATGTATTTGATTATGTTCCTGATTGCGTGATTATTTTCCTGTTTAAATTTACAGTCTCATATATGAGCAAGAAAACACACTAATGGAATAAGTACAACTTTCAAAATGAAATTTCAGGCAAGGTACAAATCAGTACATGAGAGCTGTTCAATGCAAATAAGAACAATATATTATAAGTAGATTTAAAAATGGAAGTCCAGACAATATACATTTTACCTTCCATTGGACTTATAATTCTGTCCAGCCAGTCTGTTGGTTCACACACTTGTTTCATACTGCCTAAAAAAAGCTTGTGGCTTAGCTTTACAGCTTGTGTAAATTGCTCGAGGGGCTGAACAGAATCACAAATAGTATGGCAGTAGGATGCAGCACATATATTTAGTTTTAAATACATGGATAACTGTTCACATAAAACATTGATATAAATCCAATTATAGATGATACACATAAAAGTAGCTTACTGTTTAAACAACTAATCTTTTTGCTTATTTCATCTTGAAATCTTATTGAAGAACTATGCTACAGTTATATTTAAAAAACTGCACCTAACATACATACAAGGGACACAGTTCATCAGTTTATAGCTGTATTAATTGAATGTTTAAGACCACTCTGCTATATAAAAACCTCATCAGCATGTGTCTTTTTAAAAACTAGTAAAGTATGAAGCTAGGAATTAAGATTAACTGAATTGACTTTTTGACTTCAATACAGAGGCAGTTTTTCCTACATACTTTGGTACTAAATTTACTAGTTGCCATGGAGTTTTTCCTTACATTACCTCTATGTAACAACAGAAAGTGGTCTCTAACAGTCCTCATTTAGCAGAAATGTCGTCTATTTTTTTCCCCATTCTTGAATTAATAAAAGAAATCAGATATACATTACAAGAGTAATCATAGATACTTTGTGAGAAGTAGCAATATCCGGAGTTACACAGTTGGAAAAAAAATTGTTGTTTGAGAACATTAGGCGATGAGAAAGAATTACTCAAAACAACAACATTTAAAAGAAGTAGAATCACCAAGAGCATGAGGAGAGGTCATGAATTGTATAAATAGGTTTTATACTCTACTATTACAAAGCTGTAAATCACAAAAATAAACTAGCCCTCTAAAACTGAGTCACGGTTTTGGAAAATGTTCTTGAACTTCAAGAAATTAGAAGAAAAAGTTAGGTAAAGTGTAGAGTAATAATATGGAATTGTAATGGGGGATGCAAGGGGTGGATACAAGAGGTAGGGTTAGCAAGGGTAGGTTGGTAGTGATAAACAATTGGACCAAAGTATCAAATAAAGGTATATGAAATAGGCCTGATTTAAGCAAATGGTTCACCTTTCTATCATGACCTCTCTTGTGGTAATTTACAGTTCAATATGTAATGCCCCGTACACGCGGTCGGAAATTCCGATGGGAAAAGTCTGATCGGATTATGTTGTCGGAAAATCCAATTGTGTGTGTGGGCTCTAGCGGACTTTTTCAGACGGAAAAAAATTTGAGAGCAGGACCTTAAATTTTCCAACAACAAAATCCGATCTGACTTTTTCCGTTTGCGTGTATAGAATTCCGATGCACAAAGTGCCACGCATGCTCAGAATACATTTGGGGGCGAAAGCTATTTGCTACTGGCCTCTACGTAGTCCCGTTGTACGTGTTGTATGTCACCTCGTTCGGAACGATCAGGTTTTCTGACAACTTTGTCCGACCGTGTGTATGCAACACAAGTTTTGGCCAAAATCCGTCAGAAAAAATCATACAGATTGTGTGGACGGAATGTCCGACCGTGTGTACAAGGCATAACAGTTTTGTTGCTATGTACATGGAAAAGTGAATAGCAATACCATGTAATAGGTTATTCTGGACATGTCAAAGGGGAGTGACCATTTAGAATACACTAATTTACCCTTTAAGGTGTGGGTTTGCATACCAACAAGAAGCATTGAAGACAAAAATTATGGAGAAACTCCACCCGTAAAAGTAGGCACTAAATACAATGTAGTGCGATTGATAGCAAAAATAGCTTTATTGAGGGCATTTACAATTAACAAAAGAAAAAAATTGAAACATTACATGAAAAAATACCTCCACCCCGCACTTTATTAAAAATGACAACATTGTCAATATGTAAAATCCCAGAGTCCAGACTCAGACATGGAAATAGATTTAGACAAGTGTCACAAGGTGTCTATTAAGATATGGGTCAGTCTCCATCTAAAAAAAAAAGCATGAATAAATACTAAAACACAATCAAGTGGGGAGAGAGCCATTCCAAAAGGGCATCAAAGTTTTATCAACTCCATGCGCTGAAGTACCTGGGACCAAGGGACTAAGGGTTTGCGCCAGTTCAGTGCTATCGCCCATTGTAAAGCACTGAATAGCGTGTGGACCAACTTTTGTTCCGGGGTACGACCCCTGGGAGGTCAGCAAATAAGATACACATTTGGTAAGTCAGAGTGATGTTCAGACCTGTTATTTGTAGTACCTTCGTAGTAGCCTGTTGCCAGAGGGAGCCTAGCGCACTACAACTCCAGAAAGTGTGGAGGAATCACATGATATTTTTGTGATATATCATGTGAATGAGGTTCTGAAAGGAAAAGCAAAGTCATCCGTGGCTGCCCAAGAACAGATCTTTCACTTCAATTCTGGTTCGTTGTATATCACTCTGACTGACCCTGAGCTGACCCCATATTGGAGACTTCCTGACTGATAGCCATAGGAGAGTATTGCCAGCAAGGTCTCAGGATCCCATTTGCATCCCTGGCTGGGGTTAAGAGCCATCTGCCCATACGGGTCCCCTATAATAAGGGACCACGTATTTCCGGTAAGCGGACAAGTGTGCTTTCTGGTGGAGGTTTCTCTCACTCTACAGCGTGCTGTGAAAATCACTTTTGTCTATAACACCAGATGACTCTCTGAAAGTTCAAGTTTTTGCTGTTTTTTACTATGGGACATTATGCATTTCTCACTTGGACTCTATCCATGTATTAACTTGAATGCCAAATTGTGATCAGTTTGTGACCATTTTTTCAGTGGGGTTACAAGCTCAGCCTGCTGTTTATTATTTATTGTGCCCTTTTTTTGTATTACATTACTAGCATCGTGATATTTGTTTTTTATATATTTTTTATATTTGATGCAGACTCAGCCAGGTGTTTATTAATCATTGTGCACTTCAGGTGTTTATTTTTTTATTTTTTATTTTTTCACTAATTCAGTCCTTCTCACTGGTTGATTTGATAAACCATTTCTTCATATAAGTAACGATATATGAGCATATAATTCACGATAATAGTTTTATTAGACACACTGTATTCATTTACACCAAATAAACAATAGTGCCAGGTACAAGTTAACCATTATCTTCCCACAAAATCACCAGTGCAATAAAACACATACGTTTTTCTCCTACCTACAGGAAGAACCATGGCCAGTGTGCATCAACTGTTAGTTATAAATGTATCCCTGTGTATAAGTCTGACTCAATTCTTTGTCAAGATTGCACCACCAGGAGCTATCCGACCTTCAAGCTATTTTTTCACTTGTTCACATACTGTACAGTATACTGGATAATGCATATCAGTAGGGCCGTCTTTAACGCAGGGCAAACGGGGCAGCTGCCCAGGGCCCAGTTATTGTTGTGGGGCAAGAAGCAGCACCCCCTTGAGCCCATAGATCTGAAATTTTGCCTGCCACAATGACGCTGCTGAAGTCCCAACTCCTGGCTCCTGTTGCTGCTGCTACTGACAATAGTGGTTAGTTGCTAGGACCGCCCGGCGTCTAGCAACAAACCACGTGGCTAATCTGACTCCAACTCCGCTGCTGCCACACCTCCAGGCCCCCCCCCTGCAGCTGTCAGTGGTGGTTGGTTGCTAGGTCACGACCACTCAGCAGCTAGCAACTAACCACATGGTTTGTCTGACTCCGCCCCCGGCCACCATGTTCACTGGATGAGCACAGGATTTCCTGCTCCAGCCTGGGCTGCTGCAGCTGTTGCCAGTGCCACATGGCTTGTCTGACTCTGCCCTTCCACCCCTCAGTGTTCAGTGGAGGAGCACGGGGCTTCTCCCTCCAGACCTGGCTGCTGCAGATGCTGTCAGTCCAGTCCCAGCTCATTGAACTCAAGGAAGGTAAGGAAAAGCTCTGATTTATTTTAGAGGAGTAGCAGCAGCTCTGGTTTACCTGAAATAAGAAGGGGGGGATCCTCATGAAAGGGAGAAATGTGTGGACCCTGATGTAAAGAGGGGGCCCTGGTGACCCTGATGTAAGGAGGGGTCTCTGGGGACCCTGATGTAAGGAGGGGAGCCCTGTATACCCAAATGTAAGGAGGGGGCCCTGGTGACCTTGATGTAAGGTGGGGCCCTGGGGACCCTGATGTAAGTAGGGGGTCTCTGGGGACCTGATGTAAGGAGGGGAGCCCTGTATACCCCAATGTATGGATGGGGCCCTGGTGACCTTGATGTAAGCTGGGGATCCTGGGGGCTCTCTGGGGACCCTGATGTAAGGGGGGCTCTCTAGGGACCCTGATGTAAGGGGGTGCTCTCTGGGGACCCTGATGTAAGGGGAGGCTCTCTGGGGACCCTGATGTAAGGAGGGGGCTCTCTGGGGACCCTGATGTAAGGAGGGGGCTCTCTGGGGACCCTGATGTAAGAAGGGGGCTCTCTGGGGACCCTGATGTAAGGAGGGTGGCTCTATGGGGAACCTGATGTAAGGAGGGGTGCTCTCTGGGGACCCTGATGTAAGGAGGGGTGCTCTCTGGGGACCCTGATGTAAGGAGGGGGCTCTCTGGGGATCCTGATGTAAGTAGGGGGGCTCTCTGGGGCACTGATGTAAGAAGGGGTCTTTGGGGACCCTGATGCGAGAAGAGGGTCTCTGGGGACCCTGATGTGAGAAGGGGGGCTCTGGTGACCCCAAAGTAAGGAGAAGGCTCTGGGGACCTCGATATATAGAAAGGAAAATTAAGGGGGCTCTGGGGATCTTAATACAAGAAAGGTGACGTTGGGACCATGATTTAAGATGGGGAAACTCTGGGGACTCTGATGTAAGGAGAGGGGGGGTTCTGTACTGCCACTGATTCCATCCCCCCAAGCACTGCCACTGACCCAATGCCCCTGCACTATAACTCCCCCCATCGCCCCTGAACTACCACTAATCCCACCCCCCATTGTCATTGATAACACCCTCCCCCCCACAGCTTCAAACACCAATGAGTGAGCAGTAATGATGTGTGGTAGTCTCTGGCAACCAATCAGGGAGCGTAAGTGGGGAGCAAAATTGCATGGTGGGGGCCCAAAAAAAATGTTTGCCCAGGGTCCAATCAATATTAAAGACGGCCCTGCATATCAGCCAATTTTTCCAGCTAGCATTATGTTGTTTTACTTTAATTATGTGCATTAGTGACCCACAGTAATCAGCTATCAGTGCCTTGACTGTCCTTAACAGCTTTGGCACTTGAAATCCAATGCTATTGGCAATGGTTACTATACAGTAGATTATTTTTTTTTTTTCATTAAGGTATTTAGATAGCAAGGTATTTTGAAAAAATGTATATAATGTATTTGTCGTAACTGTAACCCACCTACCCTAGGTAAGGATAAGCTTAGTTCTGTGTGCTGCATTTTTTTGCAGAGCTTAACAAACTCAGCCAATCTTTCACCAAGAACTGATCTAGATGGTGTTTTTTTTTTTTGAAAAAAAAATAGTTTTCCCATTTGTAGAAAGACTTTACACTTTTTCCTTAAAAAAAAAATTCTGATCAGTTTTATTGCTGTCAGAAGGAATGTAAACATCCCTTGTGAAAGTAATAGGCAGTGCCAGGTATTCTTTATGGACTGGTCTGGGGTCTATAAGACCCCAAATCCTTCCCTTGCACTTAAAAGCATTCAAAACACCAAGTTTGGCTGTTTTGAATACTGTTTTTTTTTTTTTTTTTTATTTGGCGCCTTTAAGTCTTCTGTAAACCGGAAGTGACTTCATGACATTGCTTCCGGGTTACTAGATCCGACACCCGATCAAAGCCAATTCCGGCTTCATTTGGGTCTCTGGCTGATGGTTCGGGCCTCCCGGTGGGACGGGAGAGCCCGGCCAATCTGCAGAAGGCAGCTTGAGGGGGACGTCCCCTCCCGCTGCTTGTGATAACAGCCGAGCTGCATCGGTTGTTATCCCAAGAAAGTTGACAGGGGTTAAAAGGTTCGCGGGCCGGGTGCATGTGAATTCATCACGTGCACTGACGGGCCAGACATTTATTTGCGGCGACGGGCTGGGTGTTACCTAAGTCACCAGAACTAGTGACCCTGTTTTTGTCTATATTATTGTTCTGCGGACAGCCCAAATATTGGGATTTTCTTTCACTTTCACTCTCAGTAATAATGGTGAACAGGACAAATGAGAGGGTAAATCTCCCTAATGGGGGCACAGATAGCTATCTAGATAGCTATCAGGTGTTCTACTCCCTCCCCACTCTAAACAAAACCACAAAACAAAAAGGTTTAACCTATAGCTATATTTTAAAACTACAGATTTGCCTAAGGCTAGATTATGTACTTTATGTTGGACTAGAGGATTTACTGTACATAAATACAAAACACTGTAAATTACATTTTCTGTTTGGATTCACAATTAAAAGAAGCATAATTTTCCATCCAAAACCATTGATATTCTCAGTTTTATAATTACTATGATGATTTTTTTTTCTGGTGCTGTTACTTTTAAAGCATGAAATTGGAATTATTTTCAAACAACATGGATGAATCCATCATGGTTGATTAAGAAGGGATTGCATGTAATAAATAAAGTATTGGGAAATGTTAAGTGCATGTTATTTTATAGAAAGATCTTTAGAAGTTTAATGATCCATTATCAAAAGTGGAACATCTCAGAAAAATATAATTGCTGTTTACTGCATGCTTTTTTTCTTTGTTGCAAGACTCTGCAAAAAATTAACTATTTTATTAGAGAGAGAGAGGGAGAGAGGGAGAGAGAGAGGGAGAGTGAGAGGGAGAGAGGGAGAGAGAGAGGGGGAGAGGGAGGGGGAGGCAGAGAGAGAGAGGGGGGAGAGGGAGGGGGAGAGGGAGAGGGGGAGAGGGAGGGGAGAGGGAGGGAGGGGGAGGGAGGGAGAGGGAGAGAGAGAGAGAGAGAGAGGGAGGGAGAGAGGGAGGGGGGAGGGAGGGAGAGGGAGAGAGCGAGAGAGGGAGGGAGAGAGAGAGAGGGGGGGAGGGAGGGAGAGAGAGAGGGGAGAGGGAGGGGGAGAGGGGGAGGGAGAGAGAGAGAGAGGGCAGGCACCTTAATTCTTCTGATCCATGAGCGGCCGTCCACTTCTCCTATTCTCCTCCTGCAGACTAGTGGGCGGGCCGAATGGAAGAAGAAATAAGCGGTGCTGCGCTGCCGTGCGTGGCGCCGCACGAGCCGAATGCATGTAGAAATCATGCTCCTCCCCTCACTCAGGCAGACAGGCAGTAATATCAGTGTGTGCGGCGCAAATCAGAAGAGGAGATACAGGCATGCGCACACACGGGCTGCATTGCTAAGAGCGGCGGCCGCCTCTGCTGTTTTTTTTTGCTGCGCCAGCCAAGCCCCGAGACTAAAGCAGACGGCATACCGGGAAATTTCCCGGTATCCCGGTAGGCCAGTCCGGCACTGTTCGCTGCATCCCCACAGAGTAACAGGCATTTTTAACCGCAAAAACAATCTGCTCATTCACACTGTGTGAGCCAGAGAACCCGTGTGAATGAGCCCTTAATTGCATGTATTCTATTTTATCATTGTTTACAATTTTTTTTTATTATTTTTTATCATTTTGAATTTTTTTTATCATTTTGAATTTTTTTTTACTATTTTATTCTTTTCCTTATGTTTTACATTTTTTTTTAACAGCCCTGTTGGGAGGCTTTGGTAAAATATCAGGGGTAAACATCCCTTGTAATAGAAAAAAAGCATGACAGGACTTCTTAAATATGAGATCTGGTGTCAAAAAGACCTCAGATCTCATATTTACACTAAAATGCAATTTAAAAAAATGTTGTTTAAAAATAAATAAATAAATAAATATGTTGCTTTAAGAGATATGGGTGGAACTGACGTTTTTATGTCGCTTCCGCCCTACAATGGTATGGAGACGGATGGGGGACATCTTTCCCTCACTCGTCTCCATACCCAACAGAAGACAGGACCCGATCGCCTTCACCGCTGCCGGGCACCGGAGCGGATCCGCCACAGAGACCACTTTTATCTGAAAGCGGACCATCCGCTGAAGAAGAGGATACCAGGGTTATGGTTGCTAGCTGCTGCCACAAGAAATGATATCCCTCTTCAAAATACCAACGTATAACGACAGCGGGCGGTCCATAAGTAGTTAAGGACCGCCCTACATACATATACTGCAGCAGGGCAGCCCTACCTGTACATGATTGCTTTCATCGGCTCTTGAGCGCGCCACTGGAGCCATGCTCCCACTGTGATTGGACACAGTGGGAGCCAATCAGCAGGCCACCCACGATCGTTCACTGGAGAGACAGAACCACAGTCTGCCAATGTAAACAAGGCAGACCGTAGAGAGCAAGGTAGAGAGAGATCTGTGATTCCTGTCAATTAGGAACACACATGTGTCCTTTCCTCGAGTCAGTCCATCCCCCACATAGTAAGAAAACACACCCAGGCAACACAGTGTCTGACCCTGCCATTGTCATTTCTACTGTGTCAGTGCATTTTTTTTAGCACTGATCACTGTATTGGTGTCACTGGTCCCCAAAAAGTGTCACTTATGCCGCGTACACACGAAGGGACTATCCCGCGGGATTATCCGCTGGACCGAAGTCCAGCGGATAATCCCCTCGTGTGTGGGCGCCGGCGGACTTTTTTTGGCCAAAGTACGGCGGACTAAAGTTTCAGGTTTTGTTCTCAAATTATCCGCTGGACTTGGCAGTCCAGCGGATAATCCGGTCGTGTGTAGTATGGTCCGGCGTACCAAAAAGGACGCATGCTCAGTAGCTATTATGTCACGGACTCGCTCGGTCTGGTAAAACTAGCCTTCGTTTTGAAGCTCGCACAATCGTCACGCTGCTTTTTTTTTTTTTTTTTTTTTTCTGACAGCGGGATTTGTATGTTATCGTACTTGAAGAATGATTTTGCCTTGCTGCTTGTATATTCACGCAGAGTACTCCCGAACGTTTTTTCTTCAGCATTCTTTAGTGAAGTTATATATTTGTATATATATATATATATATATATATCTATATCTCTATCTCTATATATATATATATATATAGATATATATATATATATATATAGATAGATATAGATATCCAAATCACCAAATGAAAAATATATCTATATTTCTCAATAAGCCCAAAAAAATATATATCGATATCTATATATATATATATATATATATATTAATATATATAGATATATAGATCTATACGTGTATAAAAATATATATATATATATATATATATATATATATATATATATATATATATATATATATATATATATTATATATGTACATATATCTCTATATAGATATTTTTTATTATTTGTTGGTTATCAAAAGGATTAGTTATTACACATGATACAATTGTGGAGTCAGCAGAGCTTGCCCTTAATTCAGATCTTAACCCTCACCTTTCCAGCGACTGCACTTGCAGTTCCATTGAAGTTGCACTTTACACTTGTATTGTCAAATGAATGTTTAGACATGTACCTGCCTACTCCTAAAGAAACTATGTTTTTGAATAACAAGCACGTATATCATTATTTGATGAAAATTAAATGACCATTTATTCTGGTTAAAACAAACAAGGCAAAACAAAATAGGAAGGCAACACTGGAGCCACTTGTAGATTTTGTGAAGACTTTTTGCCCCAACGGCAGACACCAAGTTTGTGAAGCCAAAAATTAAGCTTGGGCACATTTCATCCAATATAGGGAGCACAAGAAGATTGACCAGGAATCAGACAGACCAGGAACAGCAGCAGATGACATCTATGTCCCCAAGCTGTGGCACTACAACAGCCTGTGTCTTCTGTGAGACCAGACTGAAGCCAGGCAATCACTTCCGACTCTTCCCACCACGCTGCCCTGCACTCTTCCCTGCAGTCTTCCCTGCACGCTTCCTTGGAGGCTGACTTGTGGTAGGAGGAGGAGTAGGAGGAGGAGGAGGGAGGAGAAGAAGGAAGACGAGGAGGAGGAGGAGGAGAAGTTGGTGTCGGGCCTTCATGGGTCAGGCGGGTGGATTCTCGTAATTCACCCCTCAAACCCCCCCTAATTGCCTCAGAAATGAGGCCCTCACACAGGTGCCGTTGGCCCCTCTCCATTTCCAGCAACCTGCTGGACAAGTAGCTGGCATAGGCCTCTTCTGGAAGGGGGGGTTTGTCGAGAATCGCACTCGCCTTCCGAATCAGTTGGAGTGATTCCTCCTCAACAATGGTCATCCTCCTGGGCCTTCTTGGGGGTAAGGGCAGGGGTGGAGGTAGACTTCTTAATTGGGTCTGGCTGTCACTCTGGCTCGTGCTGGGCCCAGCCACCTCCTGGCTCTCGCTGGTCATGTCCTCCTCCTCCATACCACTTGTCCCGGCATCATCCTGGGTCAGCTCATCCTGTGTGCAAATAAAAACAAAAATCAAACACCTGTTTTGTGGTTTCTGGCCTCCTCAATCATCCAATTGTAAACTTAGGAACGAGCATCTAAATTTTCCAAAAGATCCAAAAGGCTATCATTTGGACCCCTGCATTTTCCAAGCAGATCACCAATGTTGTCTAACGCTTTTTTTGCCACTACTGGATGTATGTATACACTATATATGTATCGATATGTTGCACCAACACTTTTTAGAAGTGTGCTGAATTTTTGTCAGTTTTTTTCACAATTCTGAGTTCAGGGTGTTAATTGTTTCACATTTTAACGTTTACAGCATTAATATTCACACAATCACAATTTAGGCTACTAAATATATACCTGGCTCCAGCTGGGCGCATCAGCCTGCTCCAAGGTGGAGGGGTCTTCTCCTTCCGTGGAAGCCTCAGCTGGGGTGGAGGGAAGAGTGGAGGGAAGAGTGGAGGGAAGGGTGGAGGGAAGAGTGGACAGTGATTGCCTGGGTTCCATCTGGTCACCTATAAAAGTCAGTTGGTTGTAGTACCACAGCTTGGGTACATAAACATTCTCTGCTGCTGCTCCTGATCTGACTGATTCCTCAATCTTCTTGCGCTCCCGCTTGTACATGTGCCTTAAACTTGCAATTCTGGCTTCCACAAACTTGGTGTTTGCGTTGGGGACTTTAGTCTTCACAAAAGCCACAAGTGGCCCCAGTGTTGCCTTCCGGACATCCCTATTGCCATATAAAGGGTTCTTGAGCTGCCACAGGTTGGTATTTTTTCTGTACAGGGCAATGAATTCGGACATGAACTGCTGGTCCTTGAATGGATTCAACTGGGGTGCTGACATGTTTGTTTCTGTTTTGTTAGTAATGGCAATACAAAAGACCAAAAACACAAATGTTACTTAAAACGCACAACCAGTTTTTCTTACCAAACATTACACAACACACCCACACACAGGCAGCAACCCCTACACACAGGCAGCAACCCCTACACACAGGCAGCAACCCCTACACACAGGCAGCAACACATCCACACAGGCAGCAACCCCTACACACAGGCAGCAACACATCCACACAGGCAGCAACCCTACACACAGGCAGCAACCCCTACACACAGGCAGCAACCCCTACACACAGGCAGCAACCCCTACACACAGGCAGCAACCCCTACACACAGGCAGCAACCCCTACACACAGGCAGCAACACATCCACACAGGCAGCAACCCCTACACACAGGCAGCAACCCCTACACACAGGCAGCAACCCCTACACACAGGCAGCAACCCCTACACACAGGCAGCAACACACACATATCCTTAAAAAATGCTGGCCCAAAACCCAAAAAAAAACACAGTAATGCATCCTAGAAAACACTTACCTTCGTACAGAGCGCTCGCTACTTCCGTTCGGGAACACGTGGGCCCCTCAAACAGCCTTATATACACTGCGCACGCGTCGAAGTCCGCCTGCGTCCTCCGCGTCGCCCGCCCATGACGTTCCTCCTGACGAGTATTCCCCGCCCCGCTTCCCCTCGTTGCATTGTTGATGAATAAATTCATGAATATGGCGGACACATTCTCAGCCAGTAGCGCGGAGGAAAGCCAAGAAGCCAACACATCTGCATCCAGCAGCAGATATAAGGCCACCAATATGGCCTTTGAAGAGATGGTGGAGATGGTGGACATCCTCCAAAGGGAAGATTACGACGGGGAAAATGGCCCGTACCCTCGACCCAATTTGCGCAAGGACAAGATTCTCACTACAATCGTCAGCACCCTGGAGCAGAAATTCGGCGTACGAAGGGGCAAGGATCAACTGCGCAAGCGATGGTCCGACATCAAATCCAGGGAGCACGATCAGTACAGGAGAATTCGAAAAGCCATCAAAAAAAGTAAGTCAAGCACGTGCGCTACTATGGTTATACTTGATATGTCTAATCTTGCGCAGATGTAATTACCATTCGTCCGTGAAACTTGCGCAGATGTAATTACCATTCGTACGTGAAACTTGCGCAGATGTTATTAGCATTCGTACGTGAAACTTGCGCAGATGTTATTAGCATTCGTCCGTGAAACTTGCGCAGATGTTATTACCATTCGTACCTGAAACTTGCGCAGATGTAATTACCATTCGTCCGTGAAACTTGCGCAGATGTAATTACCATTCGTACGTGAAACTTGCGCAGATGTTAATAGCATTCGTACGTGAAACTTGCGCAGATGTTATTAGCATTCGTCCGTGAAACTTGCGCAGATGTTATTACCATTCGTACCTGAAACTTGCGCAGATGTAATTACCATTCGTCCGTGAAACTTGCGCAGATGTAATTACCATTCGTACGTGAAACTTGCGCAGATGTTATTAGCATTCGTACGTGAAACTTGCGCAGACGTTATTAGCATTCGTCCGTGAAACTTGCGCAGATGTTATTACCATTCGTACCTGAAACTTGCGCAGATGTAATTACCATTCGTCCGTGAAACTTGCGCAGATGTTATTACCATTCGTACCTGAAACTTGCGCAGATGTAATTACCATTCGTACGTGAAACTTGCGCATATTTGATGAAAGTTCCGTTTGTCTTCATAACGTTTATTGAGTTTACCTGGCTTTGGGTTGTTGGAGTTGTAAGGTTGTTTATTATTGTCACTATCTATACAATTACTGCTGTAGTAAGGGTTTTAGGGGTAACTTACACAGGGACTCCAGAGGCTGTTTTGGGGGGGGGGATAAATATGTTAAGCAGGGTCTCATGCTCACAATTCCCAAAAAATGCTCATCATCTCTAAATACTGTAGGTGGTGACTTTTCAAAGAAGTACACTCACCTGTCCCTTGGATGGTGCAGCTACAATCTCTGATCTTGCAATCATGAAATTAATGTTTGCGGCTTCACTTCCCGGGTCACTATTGGGCATGCGCCAGTTGCGCAATGCAATAGGACTGGTCCGCGCGAGCTCGGGGACCCCTGTGTGTCCCAGCAGACAGCACGGTGGGACGGGATGTGGCGTATACTTCTGTGGGAGTCTAGGGCCGGATGTGTGTGCAAATACCTGCCTTACACAGGTATCTGCAACCCATCCCCCCTAAAAGGTTCAAAATAAGACACCACAGGGGTGCAGGGATCCAATGAGCGGAAGTTGAAATTTAGGGTTGAAGGGCGGTTTAAGTATTGGAGTTTCATTAGATAGACATTTCAATTCTGTCTTCAAGTAGGATCTTCTAACAAACTGCTAATAATTGGCAAGACTTTTAAACAATGTTTACTAATCCTATTTTGGCACTCAAATATCAGTGTGATTCAAAAGTGTACCTTTTTGTGTTCCATTACCATAGGGGGCAAAAGACTCAGACGTCAGTCCGAACCTACGAGGACCTCCCGGCCTCACCAGACTAATTGGGCAGTTAGCCCAAGCCCGCGCGTGGATGTGGCGGAACAGGTCGTTGAAGTGGATCAAATCTGCACCCCACCAAGTGAGTGTCTCAGAACACAGATTGAGCTAATAAATTAAGGTCTGCATGTTTTTGACACTTTTTTTCTTGTGTTTTATCTACCCAACTTTTAGGTGATGCTGATCTGTTTGTGGAAGGACAAGCTGCGGAGCCATTTTCCACTGACAGTGCCCACAGGCTTATTGGCCAGATCATGGCCTGGAATCTGCAGCTGGAAAATATGCAGAAGGAGATGGCCACCATGCAGCAGGGAATGAAGGACATGATTGATGTTTTGGGGAGAATCTAAAGACCCCTTTTACATTTCTTAACATCAATCATGTCCTTCATTCCCCTTTTGATGCGCTGTTTAACTAATTTTAGAGGCCAAATTTTTAATATGCACACGGTATGTCAACATGTGCTATGTGCCATCAGGGGATCTCAATGGACGCATTTGGTGTTTGCAACCCCTAATGCTAGTAGGTGAGAGGGAAGGGGTTTCACACACAAAACACGTCCATTGATTCCCCATGATGGAACATAGCACATGTTGACATTACCCATTTTCCAGTTAAATTAGTGTGCATATTCAAAATTTGGCTTCTACTGTTCATGGGTTACCTGTTGAACTTTGTAAGTTCTGGACTTTTACATTGTGTAAATAATTTCAAATGCTAAGCCTAAATTTTTTAACATTTTTAAACATGTTTTTATGTTTGTTTTAAAAAATCAATCCCAAAAAAAAAAAAAAAATATGTTGTGAGAAAAACACCAAAAAAATGTCAAAAAGATAACATAAAAAAAAAAAAAAAATCTTGTTCAAAAAAAAAAAAAAAAAAAAATTAACCAAAAATACCAAAAAAAACAAAAAAAAAATAAATAAATAAAAAAAGTTTTGGATGTGCACTATAATAAAAAAAATAATGTTTGCACAAATTCAAAAATGTGTGGCTTCTTCTTTTTAAATACTACCAGTTTGACAAAAACATGTTGTGGTTCATTGACAAAGGGGCTTATTTACTAAACGCTAAACAAGTTTGCCACTATTAAGATGTGCACTAGGACAACATATAAAACAGGCCAAATTAAAAGCAAAACAATACGAAACTACCAATATTTCAAACATAAATAACTGTATTTATTCTTTGTAAATCAAAAAGATGGTTTAAGGGTCTGCTGCCATTTCAATGGCCCCCCTACCATTAAAATACTGTAAATAAAGGTCCCGCACTTGCTGGGCTGATTGTGGTGCCGAACCAAGAGGGCGATTATCCAGCCCTGTCATGTTGCCTTCCACTCCGGCCTCAGGGCCAATTGGTAAGGAGTATGTTCCTGAATGTTTCCGTAAATAATTGTGCATGACACAGCATGCAAGAATAATAGTATTCAGTTTGTACTCTGCCAGATGTAGGGATGTAAGGAGCAATCTGAAACGGTTGGCCATAATACCAAAGGCATTTTCCACCACCCTTCTTGCTCTGGCCAACCGATAATTAAAAATCCTCCTCTCAGGGGTGAGGGATCGTTGGGGAAATGGCCTCATCAGATGGTCACCCAGACCGAACGCCTCGTCGGCAATGAAGACGAAGGGGAGTCCCTCCACATTATCTTCATCTGGTGGCAGCTCCAGCCCACCAGTCTGGAGACGATGACCGAACTCCGTGTGGTTGAAGACTCCTCCGTCCGACATCCGGCCGTTTTTCCCCACATCCACATACAGAAAGTCATATTGTGCCGACACCACCGCCATCAACACGATACTATGGAACCCCTTATAATTCCAATAGTATGACCCCGAATGGGGTGGGGGCACAATTCGCACATGTTTGCCGTCAATCGCCCCTCCGCAGTTGGGAAAGTCCCAACGGGCAGCAAACTGGGAAGCCACAGTCTGCCATTCCTGTGGCGTGGAGGGACACTGTGAAGTCAAACAGAAAGATACAATTTAAATTATAAACCAGGCAAAACACCAAACTAAATGCAACAAATTAACAAACAATTTGGAAGAACATATGTATTTATTTTGTAAATCCTTGAAATAAAGCCAAAAGATTAAGGATAAAAGGGACAAATCTCTGATTGATGACCCCTCTGATGGACCAGAGAAGATAATAATGGGGATGTGGGTGGGGAGTAAATAATTGTAAGGTCACACAATACACATGCAATTAATTAAAGGTGTGTGTGGGGGGGGGGGATAATTACAAGCTGACCAAAACCACATGCTATTAATTATCAGGGGGTGTGGGGGTGTGGGGGGGGGATAATTACAAGCTGAACAAAACCACATGCTATTAATTATCAGGGGGTGTGGGGGTGTGGGGGTGGGGATAATTACAAGCTGAACAAAACCACATGCTATTAATTATCAGGGGGTGTGGGGGTGTGGGGTGGGGGGGGGGGGGGGATAATTACAAGCTGACCAAAACCACATGCTATTAATTATCAGGGGGTGTGGGGGTGTGGGGGGGGGGGGGGGGGGTAATTACAAGCTGAACAAAACCACATGCTATTAATTATCAGGGGGTGTGGGGGTGGGGATAATTACAAGCTGACCAAAACCACATGCTATTAATTATCAGGGGGTGTGGGGGTGTGGGGGTGGGGATAATTACAAGCTGACCAAAACCACATGCTATTAATTATCAGGGGGTGTGGGGGGGGATAATTACAAGCTGACCAAAACCACATGCTATTAATTATCAGGGGGTGTGGGGGTGTGGGGGGGGGATAATTACAAGCTGACCAAAACCACATGCTATTAATTATCAGGGGGTGTGGGGGTGTGGGGGGGGGGATAATTACAAGCTGAACAAAACCACATGCTATTAATTATCAGGGGGGGTGTGGGGGTGTGGGGGGGGGATAATTACAAGCTGAACAAAACCACATGCTATTAATTATCAGGGGGTGTGGGGGTGGGGATAATTACAAGCTGACCAAAACCACATGCTATTAATTATCAGGGGGTGTGGGGGTGTGGGGTGGGGATAATTACAAGCTGACCAAAACCACATGCTATTAATTATCAGGGGGTGTGGGGGTGTGGGGGGGGGATAATTACAAGCTGACCAAAACCACATGCTATTAATTATCAGGGGGTGTGGGGGTGTGGGGGTGGGGATAATTACAAGCTGACCAAAACCACATGCTATTAATTATCAGGGGGTGTGGGGGTGGGGATAATTACAAGCTGACCAAAACCACATGCAATCAATTTAAAATTGAGGGTCAAGGGGGGTGAAAGGGGGGGTGAGTAAAGCTGTACAATGGAGCTGGTAATATACATTTTTAACCAAAGAAAGTGACTAGGCTAGGGGTGTTTAGGGGGCCAAGCTTCCATGCTGGGGAGGTTGGTGCAAGCAAATATGCATGTGACCCACTAAATAATACATTCTTAAAGCTATTTCGATAAGTCAACCATAAAATACTAGACAAAAAAACAAAATCCAAAAAAAAAAGGAATAGGGGACATTCATAGAATAGTCCTATCATGGTAATTAGCTAATGATGACATTGATGCACTACATTAGCAAACATACAAGACATAGGTAATTTTAAAAGAGAAGACTTACCTTAATGTATTCCTCCTGCAGGACGTGGATAATGGCAGAACAGGTCTCTGGAATAATGAGCCCCAGAGCCTGGGGGGAGATGCCTGTCGTGAACTTGAGGTCCTGCAAGCTTCTCCCCGTCGCCAAGTAACGCAACGTGGCGACTAGCCTCTGCTCCGCACTGATGGCTTGCCGCATGCAGGTATTCTGCCTGCTAATATAAGGGGACAGCGAAGCCAACAGACGGTGAAAAATGGGGTCCGTCATCCGGAGATAATTCCTGAAATCATCAGGATTATTCTCACGGATCTCACGGAGCAAAGGCATATGCGAGAATTGGTCACGCTGGCGCAACCAATTCTTGGTCCATGAACTCCTCCTCACCCTGTTCATGGACCGGGCTCGTGCCAAGGTGTTAACCGCAACACCGAGCCCCTGCACAGCACGAACTCGTTCCCGAGTACGTCCACACTCCATGGCTTCAAAACGGTCGGCTGATCAAACAAACAACTTAACAGAACGCACTGAAGAACAGCAAGGCCTATGAAGAACGACCTGAAAAACAGGAACGAGCGGACCAGAACGGCCTGAGAACAGGTAGGAACTGATCCACACGCACTGAAAGCCAGATACAAACCTCACAAGCACAAACTGAACGGCAGAAGCGAACGAATTAAGCAGAAGTCTGAGAAGCGCGAATCGTCTCTAACCAAACGTCAACTAACACGCGATACACACGAGATTAGCTGACGGGGCCCAAAGGGTGTCGTTTGGGATCTCGAGCTTCCTTTTTCTAGTCCCGTCGTACGTGCTGTACGTCATCGCGTGAACCGCCGGACTTTTTGCGTGATCGTGTGTGGTCAAGTCCGTTCGCTTTTTAGTCCAGCGTACCTAGCGGGAAAGTCCAGCGGATTGTCCGCTGGACTTAGGTCCGCCGGGAAAAGTCCGTACGTGTGTACGAGGCATTAGTGTCAGATTTCCCCCGCCGCAATGTCCAGCCAAAAATTTGCTGATCGCTGCCATTACTAGTAAAAACAATAAAAAATAAAAAAAAAGTTCATAAATCTGTCCCATAGTGTATAGATGCAATAACTTTTGTGCAAACCAATTAATATACGCTTATTGGGTTTTTTATTACCAAAAATATGTAGCAGAATAGAAATTCACCTAAACTGATGAAGAAATTAGATTTTTTATTGGATAGGTTTTATAGCAGAAAGTAAAAAATATAGTTTTTATTTCAAAATTGTCAGTCTTTTTTGTTTATAGCACAATATAATAAAAACCGCAGAGGTGATCAAATACTACCAAAATAAAGCTTTATTTGTGGGAAAAAAGGACATAAATTTTATTTGGGTATAGCATCGCACAACCATGCAATTGTCAGCTAAAGTAAAGCAGTGTCTTATCGCAACAAATGGTCTGGTCAGGGAGGGGGTAAAACCGTCTGGAGCTGAAGTTGTTAAAGAATATTGCTAACATGAAGAGCTAGCAGATCCTAATTTTTTTAATAAATGTTATCTACCCCCCCCCCCCACAAAAAAAAACACACATTGTATATATTGCTTCTTTCTGGTGTTTAACTACTGGACCACTGGGCACTTAAACCCCCTTCCTAACCAGACCAATTTTCAGCTTTCGGTGCTCTCACATTTTGAATGACAATTACTCAGTCATGCAACACTGTACCCATATGAAATGTTGTCCTTTTTTTATACAAACAGGGCTTTCTTTTGGTGGTATTTAATCACTGCTGGGTTTTTTATTTTTTGCGCTATAAATCAAAAAAGACAGAAAATTTGTTAAAAAAAAAAGAAAAAAATTCCTTGTTTCTGTTAAATTTTATTGCAGAGTATTGGCAGAGTATTGGCGAGTATTGGCAGAGTATTACATAGTATTGGCAGAGTATTGGCAAAGTATTGCATAGTATTGGCAGATTATTGGCAGAGTAATGCATAGTATTGGCAGATTATTGGCAGAGTATTGCATAGTATTGGCAGAATATTGCAGAGTATTGGCAGAATATTTCAGAGTATTGCATACTATGGCAGAGTACTGGCATAGTATTCACGCTGAGCAGCGCTGTGGGCTGGATCTGTAGTGCCCAGAGTGCTGCAAATGATCTCTCCCCTCTCTCCTCTCACACTGTACTGAGCGGTACAGAGGGGAGGGAGGAACCGGCGTCATGGAAATGACGACAGTTTGTGTACAAGTGATGCTCCGTCATTTGCTATCAGTGGCCGTTTACTGTGATCCGTGATGCGCCAGGTCCCCCGCACCCTGCGGTCACGGATGTTCCCAGGTGCACGCCCAATGGGGCGCCCGGGAGCGCTATTCTGGGAGGACGTCCCACGGACGTCCACCCAGAATAAGCCGACCTCGCTGTAGCCGTCTTTCGGCTATGGCCCGGTCGGCAGGTGGTTAAATGAGGTAGATCCACTATTTTTCTTCTTTCAGGTTCTTTTTTCTTTATTTTCACCTGGCAATCTTGCCAGTAACATTTTCCCTGTCCTAGGGTGAAGCTGCTCTCTTACTGGTCTGTATCTATGGTGAAGTATTGCTGTCACCCAAGCTGTATTTTGTGGATTTGGACTACAGAGCACCTCCACCTTTCCTCATTAGAGATGGGCTGAACACCCCCCTGTTTGGTTTGAAGAGGAACTCTCGAACAGGGGAAAGGTTCTAACCCAAACAGCAAATCCCATTAAAGTCTATGGGAGCCGAACAGGAAAAATCAAAAATGCAAATTTTAAAGGCTTATATGCAAGTAATTGGCCATAAAAGGGGTATGGAGGTCCGGGTACTGCCCTGGGGGACATGTATCAATTTTTTTTTTTTTTTTAAACAATATTTTTTTCAAGGGCAGTGCTTTAATGTTGCTCAAAGTGCAACATTAAAAATTAAAAATTCCTTTAAATATAGTGCCTGGGGGGGGCTCACTTTAGACTGCCTGTAAAATGGCACATCTGTAATAAATATAGAACATGCTGCAGAAAAAATGACATTTCACCCCTTTAACAAGGGGATCCCGATCCCACCCCCACCCCCTTTATTTGAATGAGTATAGGGTACATAGTACCCCTACCCATTCATCAAAAAAAGAGTCAAAAAGTAATAAAAACACACACAATTCCCTTATTAAAAAATGTAAAAATAGTTTCCCCCAATGTAAATCCATTGTCAATTACGCTGCCCCCTGCACCCGAAAAATAAAATAACAAAAACACTCCCACCGTCTATGAAGGCTGGCTGCCTACTGCAGGCTCTGCTGTTTGACAATTCTTATACAGGTAAGGGGTGAGGCCACCTGGCTACGTCACCTGGCGGCACCGCCCACGTTGCCGACCCAGCATGCACCAGTCGGTGACATCAGAAGGGGGTGGTGCCACCAGGTGCCAAAGCTTTGCACAATCAGGGGCGCAAAATTGACTGTGCAGCGTGCAGTGCATTGCAGGGCATTTGATGTGGTGAACACCCCTGCCAAACATCCTGCAAATTCGGGTGTTGGACGAATGGGCCGAACAGCCAATGTTCGGTCCGAACTCATGCTTGGGCCAAACCGTTCACCCAACACTGCTCCTCATATACAAAACGTAAGCCTCATACACACGATCGGACCTGGGCCAACTTTCCCGTGGATTTTTGTCCAAAGGGCGTTGGCCCCAAGTTGGTATTGCATACACACGGCAGGACTTTTTCAGCCAACTTTCACCAAATCACTTGGTTTTTCTGCTCTTTACCGCCACCTTTGGTCAACTTCTGTATTGTTGTCTGATCTTTTGCATTGGTTCTGCATTGGTTTGTACAAAAGTCCGTTGGTTTTGTGTACACACGGTCGGACTTTGGTCCATCGGACTTTTGTTGGCAGAAAGTTGGTCCGTTCGCACAGCCAACAAAAGTCCGATGAAACCTGGAAAAAGTTGGTCTGATGGAGCGTACACACGGTCGGATGTTGGTCCAAAACATCTAATTTGCATGTTGGTTGTCAAAAAGTCAGATTGTGTGTATGGGCCCTTAGATTAAAGGTGTTCTGTAGTTCATAGAGGTTAAAAAGGCAGAGTAGATAGAACATACTGCATTTCTAGAAGGACTAATATAGTTTTTTTTTTTGCACTTATCAAACAGATATGACATAATGCTTTCAATGATATAAACAGCAGACAAAAAAGGAGAAAATATGAGTAGTTCCTTGTCAAAAAGATTTTATTGAACATACAATAGAGTATTTGACAATAGGTTAAGTACATAATATACAACAGAAGTAATGAAGCTCAGAGTTATATGTTCAATACAATGTAAATTATATATTCAACTATAATTACTACTATAACAATAACGCATATCTATGGTATGGTTTATTAGAGGAATTATCTTCTGAAGTAGGAAAGAGCTTCAAAATCATAATAGGAATAGATAGAGAAGAAAGGAAATATAGGAAGAGAAGAAACTAGGAAGGGAGGAAGAGAGGTCCGGAGGGTCGAGTCGAGGGCCGCCATTTCACTCAGAATCCATATACTGTAAAAATAAGAGTAGTTCATATGGTTTATATACATCTTAACTTAGTAGTTTTCTATGAACGTGCACTGCAGTTATTCTGCTTGTATCTGGTAAAACAGGGTTAATATCTTCTATGTGAAAAACAAACTTGTGCATGCCACCATGAAGGTCATTGTGATGATGATACAAATATCATTTAAAGTACACACAGTGAGACAAGTAGTGGCATGGCATTTCCAAGGATCTTTACATGGTTTGGCAAGGATCGATGCTTGGAGCAAGCATGAGACAAGTAATGTGCTTGTAACATATATATTTCCTTTCCGGTCCTCCATTCCTATGCTCCACTGCACATTTCTTTTAAAATGAAGGCACTTTAGCTTCATTGTATTGCAATAGTTCTACTGATATAGATGGAATTAGGTATGCTTTTTTTTAACAAAGATAATAACAATTCACTTTGCTGTGACTTGGCAAACTAGTAAGAACAGTGTCCCATTATTAAAGTAAGGCCAATCATTGCTAGTAACCTTCCAAGTATCAGTCATGCATCCTTCTGCTACCTAAACTACAAATTAGCCCCAGTTGGTATGGATCATTATTCTTTGCTTTTAAGGCTTAAATTCATTGCACATAATAGTTAGCTTGTTATCTAAATTATACAGAAGCATGACATTATGTCCAGGCTAATATAACCTCAAGCCTCCCCCTTTCCCTATAGAACATGTCTCATCATTCAATTTTTGTTTACCTCATCCTTTACAGATTTAATTCCTTGTTGTGACACCATCACCAGGCCTGTAAAAGTCTTGCAGGGACAGCTGCGGGGAGCTCTGCTTCTATTTTTGTGGGCATATCCCCCCGAAATACAGCTCCCAAGAGCCCTTACCCCAGACACAATTGGGTAAGGGAAGTAGCACTTTGCAATTAAATTATCATCATAGCTTAGTACAGGTGAAGCTCTGCTGACTTCCATCATCCAATTATATACAAGCTAAAAATATTTTCTTTTTCCTTTCACATGATTGAGTTTTCTTCGCAAAGTGAAATGTTATCACATTCACCAAGCTCTGGGGCAAACTTGCTTGCACAGTGCAAGTAAATAGCATATTTGCCTTGCCTAAATCAACCCCAATGTGTAGGCAAGCTCTTGAGAGTCAATATAGTATTGCCGGAAAATTAATCAATGTATCTGTGTTAGGTAGTCCCTCAGGCAGGGCTGCAAAACCATGACTCATAGCAGAAAATGCAATTTGTTGTCAGCTCAGTCAGGAAGTTAGAGGCCCAAAGAATTGTGGCAGAAAACCTTGGAAAATGGGGGGTATTTAGGCCCCCCTTGCCTCATGGGGCCGTGACGTCTGCAATTTTTACTAATATTAAAGGATTTATAATGGGGTTCATTATATTGGTGAAATAGGGTCACATGACAGAGAAGCTTCCAGAAGTTTAAATGCAGATTGGCTATATTTGGAAATTCTTTAAATGATCGGATAGACCCAGATTTAACATCAGTGTCTTATGCATCGTTTGAATCAGCTTTACAAAATACATATATTGGGAAGTAATGCTTTAAGTCAGCTTTTAGACTTCTCCCGTTGAATTAAAATTGTTTTTTATTCTTTAGGAATTTGTTTTGAGAATAAATTTTGCTTTGACAAGTGCCTGCCAATGAGCTGTTCATTGTCACATTACACATTATACATTTTTAAACATTTTCTTCATTCATTGGATGGGTAGTAAATGAAGTGGCACATTCCAACGTCTCAATTCATTATTTAGATGATTTTCTTTTCATGGGAGCTGGAGAATCAGAGGACTGTCTTCATTTACTGCATTTATTCTTTTCAGTATGTAAATATTTTGGTATTTCTCTGGTAGAGGAAAAAACTGTTTTTCCGACAACATCTATAGAATTTTTGGGCATCACATTGGGTATAGTAGTAGGTGAGTTTTGGCTCATATATGGCTAAAATATACAAGATTATGCAGATGCTGTTAATGTTCATAAGAAGAAAGAAAATAACTTTAAAAGAAATGCAATCGCTATTGGGTCAATTGGCATTTGCGTCAAGGGTTTTACCGATGGTGAGAGTTTTTTCCAGAAAGTTGTACATGGCTATATCTGGTTGAAGAAAAACTTCCTCTCATGTTAGATTGACCTCGGAGATAAAAGGGGACCTTTTGGTTTGGTTGAATTTCCTGGAGCAATTTAATGGGAATTCACTGTGGCAGACAGATTTTATGTGTGACAGTGATTTTTTATTAGCAACAGATGCAGCAGGATCGGTTGGGTTTGGAGCAATCTGGAGAGGCCATTGGTGCACATCTGCTTTGCTGAGCCGGTAGATCGCTAATGGTTTCTGCAGAAATATAGTGCTTTTAGAATTATTCCCGGTAATTGTTTCTTTGGAGTTATGGAGTTTTCAGTCTGTGAATAGGAGAATATTACTGAGTACAGGCAATAAAGGTGTATGTTTTGCAGTAAATTGTCTTTCCTCCAAGTCTCCGCAGGTGGTTTCTTTATTGCAGCATTTAGTCTTTCTTTGTCTAAAATGTAACATCTGGCTAAAGGCTAAATACATTCAAGGTAAGGTTAACATCATAGCTGATGCTTTCTCTCACCTGCAGATGGACCATTTTTCCTCCCTGCTGCCAGAGGCGGATCTAGCTGGTGCTTCATGCCCGCCCCATTTATGGGATCTGATTTCATTTTTGCAAATATTAAGAATTCAATGGGGGCTTCTACTTGGAAAACTTATTCTGCTGCATGGATACTTTGGTTATCTACCTTTTCTGAATATTCAGAACATTTAGTGTTACTATTTCTTCATTCACTGACTGTGAAGAATTTCTCTTGGTCACACATTAACAAAACAAAACTCAATCTATAGTATCATTTTTTTCTATGTCTTTACAAATTACCTGCTTGTAAAAGTTTCTTTTCAATAAAGCAGGCTATGAAAGATACAGAAAAACACATTTGATTCATGATAAAAGATCTCCTATTACACCTGAGACATTATCAAAGTTATGCAGGGTAACAAATTTCAATATGAAGCTATCCTGTTCAATGCATTTTTTTCTCTGGCATTTTTTGCAGCATTCAGGGTATCAGAGTTATTACCTCCATCAAGGGCAGGAAGGTGAGATATTTTGTTATCTAATGTGCAGTTGTTGGAAGAAAGTGTAAGGATATTTCTGAAATTTAGCAAGACGGATTCTTTGGGTCTTGGTTCTTGGATATCTTTAAATAGGTATGAGGACGAAAGTATTTGTCCAGTTAAGGCATTGAGGTTATATATGAATATGAGGTCTGGTTTATCCAATTTATTATTCATTCACAGTGATGATCCACCTTCAACAGGTTATCAATTTAGAGTGATATTAAAACAATGTTTGTATCAATTACATTTGAGCCATTTAAGGATCATGACACATTCTTTTAGAATAGGAGCATCTACAGAGGCTGCTCGGATTGGTCTAGAGGTTAATAGCATTAAGAGAATAAGTAGATGAAGCTCTGACTCCTATAACTTGTATATTCGTACTTTTTAATTCATTACTTTGTTTCAGGTAATCATCGCTCGGTGTGGATAGTGGGGTATTCTTTTGTCTTCTGGGCACAGAAAAGAGCGTCTACTAGATTTTATTCTGGAAATTTGGGATTGGATCCAACCTCATTTTGCGTTAATTGGTATGGTAGAAGGTGAATGGTTTGGAGTGATTTATTATACAAGTTAGGTAGACTTTATGCTATTTTCCCCAACCTGACATTCTTATAATTCACTTGGGGGAAACGATATTGGCAAAATTAAGATGTTCGACTTACTGACAAATATGAAGGATACTTTTAGGTTTCTGAAGTTAGTGTTGCCAAATACAGTGTTGGTATTTTCGGAAATAATATTCAGGTTAAGATGGTTGGAATCCATTACCTTTAAGCCCTTAGAGAACATTTGCAAGAGAGTGAACAGAGCTTTGGAAAAATTCCTAGTTCCAGATTTTGGTATTTCATTTCAGCATGTTGACCTTGAGGGTGGTATCCAAGGTATGTATCGTTATGATGGGATACATTTATCAGATGTAGGCTTGGATATGCTTAATCTCAACCTGCAGACATGCATTGAAGAGGCCGTGGTATGGTGATGACAGGGGGGCTATTTTTTACAGCACTCTTGTCGGTTGGGATATGTGAGAATATGTTTAAAAAAGAGATGATGGTCAGCCAGAGTCTTAGTGGCTGGGTTGAGCTTTGGTGAATTCTGGATGAATTTTGGTTGAAACCTTTTTTTAAGTAATAAAGTTTATGACGTTATATATATTTATAATTTTGATGTAAACCAATAAACCAGGCCATGGCCTGTTTTTATCCAAATATTTATGTGTGGAGTGTTTTTTTTTATTATGCATGTTTGCAGGTTGTTTAGCCTGACGTCTACGGTCCCATGTGCATGTGTTGTAGAGATGTAATTATTATTATTAATTTTTTTGTTTTGCTTAACATACACTTTAATTTTCAAACAAGGAAGATGCCGCTTCAGGTGAGAAATCACTATAGTCCAGATGTGCTGTGTGCAAGCCACAGCTCGCCACCAATGATCAATTAGGAAGAAAAGTTACAAAAATGCTCCAAATCATAGCAGAACCCACTCTTTTCAAGGTTTACGGTGGTATATGGTCAGGCGACCCCTACCTAACTACAAGTAGGCTATCATTAAATTGATCTCAAAGAAGGGCAAAGATCCCCAGGAACCGGGCTCCTACCATCCCATATCGCTCGTAAACCAAGACTTCAAAATATTATCCAAAATTATAGCCACCAGACTAGCCACCATCATTCCCTCACTGATACACCCCACCCAATCAGACTTTGTGAAAAGGAGAACAGCCACTTTAAACATCCAAAAGGTAATGATGGTTTTAGAACATGCCAAATATAACCCGGGAGGGTGACCACGCCCTCATCACCCTTTCGAATGGCTCTCATTGGCCATGTCAACAATGAGGTTCTCAGGCCCCTTCAATCACCTCATAAACGTTATGTACACTTCTCCCATGGCCAGACTGATGGCAGCTGGTCTCCTATCTGACAAATTCTGCCTCCACATGGGCACGAGACAAGGATGCCCCTTATCCCCAATCCTTTTTAATATTGCTTTAGAGCCCTTGTCTCGATACTTAACCCAGAAGGCCCCTTTACACGGAATCTGTATTGGCAATCAGGAATTATGCACTTCCCTTTTGGCGGATGATGTCCTAATATTCTCAGCCAACCCCTCCTCTGACATGTCCAAAAACAGTATTCGACTAATTCAGACTTGGCTCGGGTCTCCGTATAAACTATAGTAAAAGTGAAATCCTTCCCATAGGCACCCTTTCTAATTCTCCCTGGGCCCACCATTCACCTTTCACAGTGGCCAAATCACACGTAACATACCTAGGCATCAAAACAGGGAAGCAACCCTCCTCTATCTATCACCTTAACTAACCCCCTCTGATCAAAAAGATATCCCAAGAATTGGGAAACTGGATGGATCTGGCCCTTTCGCTCCTGGGAAGATGCCACTTAGTGAAAATGGTAAATTTTGCTCGCTTACTATACCCACTACAAAGGATCCCATTACTTTGACAACACAAGGACATACAATCCTTGAACAAGGCCATCTCAAAATGTATCTGGTAAAACAAACGACCACGCATTGCTTTTACAAAACGATATCTTCCCAGACGCAAAGGGGACATCAACCTACCAAATGTTAGAACATATAACCTAGCATTTTTACTCCAGATAGGTATAGACTGGATTGCACAATCATCCCGTTACTCAAACTACTCCTTGGAAACTCTCATGGCCCACCCCTACTCTTTGGTGACTCTTCTCGACTGCAAATGGAAATCTATCCCTGTACCCTTCCAGCATAACCTTCTTTTAAGGGACACTGCCATAGCCTGGAGAGAAGTAAGAAAAGGCCTGAAACCCCCCTCCCCCTTCATGTCCAGGCACCTCATGATCCAAGGGAACCCTAACTTCCCACCAGGAATGGATTACAAACCTTTCCACATCTGGGAACAAAAAGGCCTCACAAAATTCTCCTCCCTATGCAGTATGGAAGAAAAGAATTGCTGCACACCACAGGAACAATCCAACGATATTATTCCAAAAATAGCAAATGACAGCCAACAAAGACAGAGTGTCCGGAACCAGGAGGTGTGCTTGTGACGTGACCTCAGTGCACACCACAGGGACGTTGGAACGTTCCTGTGGTGTGCAGCCATTCTTTTCTTCTTATGCACTTAAATTTGTTACCACTGGACTTACTGACACATTTTAATTTCTGAATATACACCTTTGCTAAATATTTTCATATTTTGTTAGTTTGTGCATTGTAGCAGTGTTAGATTATATTTAAACTATTTGCATCATAATATCACTAATACTTAGATAAATCATTTGTGATTGATAGTTTGTTATTCATTTAAAACTCATCAGGTCAGTGTGAGATTCGCTTTGTATTAAAGCATTTCTTTATGGATTTTGCCAATACATAGGAATATGTTACTTGTTTTTCTTGTTTTTCATGATTGTACAGCTTTAATTACCCATAGGATGGTGCTACCCCAGTGGTGTCATTTATATACAAGATCAGGGACAAGTACAACTTTTTTTTTACCAAACAAGCAACTTCCCAAAACAATACAGTGACTATACAAATCAGCTTTATAGGTTTTCCTAACATTAATGTTCAAATAGGGATTTTTTGCCAAATTGATTCCAGCTCTATTTAATTGGATGGCATTTGGCATTGTGATAGTGCTACATTAGGCGCTCAATGGCATTGACTACTTCGCTGCCTTTGGAAAACGCACACTCCTTCTGATACAGGGTAACAACTGATACCAGTAGATACAACCTCATTGTACAACATGTATATTTTTATCTAAAAAAAATAATAACCTTCTTTGGTTCAGCTGTAGTTTTCCAACTTTAAAAATTCTTCCTCTTGAGTAAGCAGTCGCCTAGTTATTTGCTATTCAGATTAGAAAAGCAGCATAAAGATAGAGAATGGCCATCCCCCATAACATTCCCAGTTCAAGCACGACGCATAAACACATGAGAGGTGCAGTGAGTTATAAGGAGAAGAAGTATGACCGCACAACTTCCAGGAACTAGATGCACTGCTTGCACCTTGACTGCACTACCATCATCATGTAAATAGAACCAGCACAAATGACTTCCAATGTATCAAACAAATCTCTTCTTAATTTCAGTTAACCACTTCCTGACCACGCTATAGGCAGAAGACTGCTACAGCACAGTTGTCCAAAACCCTGCCCCCTGCGAGTCTCCTGTGGTGCAGATGTGGGCATGTTCTGTGACCGCTGTGTCCTTTTGGACACAACTGATCACAGATTGGGATAAAGGACCAATCACAGCAGCCCTTTACCTTGTAATCAGCTGTATCCAATCACAGCTGATCACATGTAAACAGACTTGCCAGTTATTGGCAGTCCTTTTCTCCCACGCTGTGTCTGTGGGAGGAAAGGAGAGCCGTTATCCAGTAATCATGTCAGCACATCGTTTACACTGATAATTAGGGAACATATCATCAGTGCCCTAATTATCAGTGCAGCCCCATCAGTGCCACTTATTAGTGCCCATCAATGTCACTTATTAGTGCCCATCAGTGCCACCTATCAGTGCCGCCTATCAGTACCTTCTCATCAGTGTCCATCAGTGCCATCTATTAGTGCCCATTAATGCTGCCTATCAGTGCTGCCTACCAGTGCCCATCAGTGTCACCTATCAGTGGCAATGAGTGCCTCCTCATCATCGCCCATTAGTGCCTCCTCTCATCAGTGCCCATCAGTGCCACCTTATCAGTGCCCATCAGGGCAGCCTATTAGTGCCCATCAGTGCAGTCTCATCAGCACACATAAGTGAAGAAGAAAAATTACTTATTTGCAAAATTTCATAACTAAGAAACTAACTTTTTTTTGTTTGTTTGTTTAGCAAAAAAGAAAAGCCCAGTGATGATTAAATACCACCAAAAGAAAGCTCTATCTGGCTAAAGAAAATTATAAAAAATGTCCACACAATTGTCATTCAAAGTGCAACAGCACTGAAAGCTGAAAATTGGCCTGTCCAGGAAGTAGGTGAAAGTGCCCAGTATTGAAGGGGTTAATGCAGTAGTATAAACCAGCCATTGGATGACATCCCTCCATAATAAAGATGCTACATTTTGGGCCTAAATGGACACTTTCTCAAGCAGGATTTGAAGAACAGTATATAACACTCAGGGATTGATTTCCTAAAGGGAGTATTTTTCCCAGAGCTTAGTGAATGTGGTGAAATTTTACTTTGCAAAAATACCCAATCAAGTGCAAGGAAAATAAAAATAAAAAGCTCATTTTATTCTTGCTCATGGTTGGATGATTGAAGTCAGTAAGTTTTACCTCATTCACTAAGCTGTGGGGAAAATTCCCTTGAAAGTTTCCACTTCCTTTGCAAAGCGAATAGCCGACTTCCCTTTAGTAAATCATTCCCACAATGTTTAATATAAACCTTCGTCCACCATTCAGGAGCTGGAGGGTGTGGGGGCAGCTACAAATTCAAGAGCAGCACTAGAACAGATCTGATGGGGGAACTCATTAGTGTTGCAGTACCCTAATCCTACTCCATGAATGGTGGTTGATGTTGCACCCACCTTATTTTGAATGATGGGTATGGGATTATTTTGAGCATTGAACATTATGCATTGTCCTTCAAATATTATCTGACAAAGGTTTTTTTTTGTTACTATAGAATGATTTTGTCATACTACTAATTTAAATTATTGTATTGAATAAATTAAGAAAGATGCATTATGCACTCGATTCAGTGTAAGTGATAATGAAAATCTGAATCCTTCAGGAACTGGCTCCCTTATTAACCACTTCCCGACCGCCCCCTGTATATTTACGTCGGCAGAATGGCACGTACAGGCAGAATCACGTACCTGTACGTGACATTCTTCCGGCGGTTGGGGGGTCCGATCGGACCCCCCTCCGCCGGCGGGGACGGTCGGGATCGCTTCAGGAGCGATCCGGGACGAGGGGACGGCCAGTGGTTTCTGGCCACCCCCTCGCGATCGCTCCTGGCCAATGAAAAGCTTCCCCTTCCTGTCTATTGTATAGACAGGAAGGCGGAAGTGATGTCACGCTCGGTGCGCCGGTCTATGTGACCGGAGACGCCGAGCGGCGAACATGTACAGGTTAGTGCACAACACTACACTGACACCCGTACAGTTAGGCACATATTCCACCCCCCTGTCACCCCCTGATCACCCCCCAGATCACCCCCTCCCCCCCCAGTCACAGTGTCACTAATTGCAGTGATCATTTATTTACTGATCACTGCATTTAGTGTCAGTGTGACTGTAATAACTGTCAGGGCAGTTAGTTTTAGGTCCAAGGTAGCCCCCTACCCCCCCCTAATAAAGGTTTAACCCCTTGATTGCCCCCCAGGTAACCCTTTCACCCCCTTTTGCCAGTGTCACTAAGCGATCGTTTTTCTGATCGCTGTATTAGTGTCACTGCTGTCGCTAGGTAACCATTTTTTTTTTTTTAGGTAACCGCCATGTTTATATAGGTTCATAAATAGGTTTATAGGTCAGGTACCCCCATATTACAACCTAAATAAAGGTTTTAACCCCCTGATTGCCCCTAGAGTTAACCCTTTCACCAGTGATCACTGTATAACTGTCACTGGTGACGCTGGTTAGCCAGTTAGTTATTTCGTTATTTAGGTTCCCCGTCAGGTTTTTATATAGCGTCAGGTACCCCCATATATTACCTAATAAAGGTTTTAACCCCCTGATTGCCCCTAGTTAACCCTTTCACCCCCTTTTGCCAGTGTCACTAAGCGATCGTTTTTCTGATCGCTGCATTAGTGTCGCTAGGTAACCATTTTTTTTTTTTTAGGTAACCGCCATGTTTATATAGGTTCATAAATAGGTTTATAGGTCAGGTACCCCCATATTACAACCTAAATAAAGGTTTTAACCCCCTGATTGCCCCTAGAGTTAACCCTTTCACCAGTGATCACTGTATAACTGTCACTGGTGACGCTGGTTAGCCAGTTAGTTATTTCGTTATTTAGGTTCCCCGTCAGGTTTTTATATAGCGTCAGGTACCCCCATATATTACCTAATAAAGGTTTAACCCCCTGATTGCCCCTAGTTAACCCTTTCACCCCCTTTTGCCAGTGTCACTAAGCGATCGTTTTTCTGATCGCTGCATTAGTGTCGCTAGGTAACCAGTTTTTTTTTTTGTATTACTGTTACGGGTGACGCTGGTTAGTTAGCTTGTTTTTTATACTGTCAGGGCACCCGCCATTTATTACCCAATAACGGTTTAACCCCCTGATCGCCCGGCGGGTGATATCAATTAGGTTTTAGGGTCAAATAAGGTCTGCGTCGCCCCAGGTTAGTGCCAGTACCGCAAACACCCACGCACAAAGCATACACCTCCCTTAGTGGCACAGTATCTGAACAGATCAATATCTGATCTGATCAGATCTATACTAGCGTCCCAGCAGTTTAGGGTTCCAAAAAAAACCGCATTGTTAGCGGGATCAGCCCAGATACCTGCTAGCACCTGCGTTTTCCCCCTCCGCCCAGCCCAGCCCACCCAAGTGCAGTATCGATCGATCACTGTCACTTACAAAACACTAAGCACACATAACTGCAGCGTTCGCAGAGTCAGGCCTGATCCCTGCGATCGCTAACAGTTTTTTTTTGTGGTAGCGTTTTGATTCAGTCGCTTCAGTCAGGAGCTTTTTTACCTGTGAATCTCAAAAAAAATAAAAAAAAATAAAATAGTTGTCGTTTTATTGTTCTCTCTCTCACTCTATTCTCTCTCTATTGTTGCTCTTTTTTTACTCCATTCTATTCTGCAATGTTTTATTATGTTTTATCATGTTTTATCATGCTTGCTTTTCAGGTATGTAATTTTGTTTACTGTGTTTTAGTGTTGAGCATTTTTTTGTTTTCAGGTGCGCCATTCAGTTGCAACGCGGATTTATTTATCTTGACAGCAACAGCGTTTGCTCCCACGATACATAAAGCCGCGACTCCAACGCTGTAGGAGGTGATTTCACCACCACAGTTAAAAAAAAGAGCATATCTGCCGAAGCATGGGGGCAGGGGGGGGGGAGGAGCGATTGGCTCCTAATGCCACGTACATACGGTCGAAATTCCGACCGTGTGTACACGGCATAACTTTTGCGGGAGGATGCCCCCATGCATCGGCATATATAAATGGTGCATGTATGCCCATCATTAGAAGTGGGTGGATGAAGGGAGGTATTCTAATGGTGGGCATACCCACCAATCAATCTCTTTTTTTCGTTCAGCCAAGAGGCTGCATGAAAAAAAAAAGATTACAATATATGTCCAGTATGTTGCTGGACTTTGAATGGTTATACCAGAATGATGCCTGCAGGTTTAGGTATCATCTTGGTATCATTCTTTTCAGCCAGTGATCGGCTTTCATGTAAAAGCAATTCTAGCGGGTAATTAGCCTCTAGACTGCTTTTACAAGCAGTGGGAGGGAATGTCCCCCCTCCCGGATATAAACCGCGCCATTGGGAAATTGGGAAAGCATTTTATCACACCAATCTTGGTGTGGTCAGATGCTTTGAGGGCAGAGGAAAGATCTAGGGTCTAATAGACCCCAATTTTTTCAAAAAAAGAGTACCTGTCACTGCCTATTGCTATCATAGGGGATATTTACATTCCCTGAGATAACAATAAAAATCATAACAAAGAAAAAAAATGGAAGGAACAGTTTAAAAATAAAATAAAAAAGCTAAATAAAAAAAAAAAAAAAACAAAAAAAAAAAAAAAAGCACCCCTGCCCCCCCTTCTCTTGCGCAAAGGCGTACACAAGCGTTGGTCTGGCGTCATATGTAAACAGCAATTGCACCATGCATGTGAGGTATCACCGCGAAGGTCAGATCGAGGGCAGTCATTTTAGCAGTAGACCTCCTCCGTGAATCTAATGTGGTATCATGTAAAGGCTTTTAAAGGCTTTTAAAAATGTATGTAGTTTGTCGCCACTGCGTGTTTGTGCGCAATTTTAAAGCATGTCGTGTTTGGTATCCATGTACTCGGCCTAAGATCATATTTTTTATTTCATCAAAAATTTGAGCAATATAGTGTGTTTTAGTGCATTAAAATAAAAAAAAGTGTATTTTTTCCACAAAAAATGCGTTTGAAAAATCGCTGCGCAAATACTGTGTGGAAAAAAAAAATGCAACACCCACCATTTTAATCTGTAGGGCCTTTGCTTTAACATTATATATAGTGTTTGGGGGTTCAACGTAATTTTCTTGCAAAAAAAAAAAATATGTTTTCATGTAAACAAAAAGTGTCAGAAAGGGCTTTGTCTACAAGTGGTTAGAAGAGTGGGTGACGTGTGACATAGGCTTCTAAATGTTGTGCATAAAATGCCAGGACAGTTCAAACCCCCCCCAAATGACCCCATTTTGGAAAGTAGACACCCCAAGCTATTTGATGAGAGCAATGTTGAGCCCATTAAATATTTTTTTTTTTTTGTCCCAAGAGATTGAATAATGAAAAAAAAAATATATATATATTTTTTTTACAAAAAGTTGTCACTAAATGATATATTGCTCAAACATGTCATGGGCATATGTGGAAATACACCCCAAAATACATTCTGTTGCTTCTCCTGAGTACGGGGATACCACATGTGTGGGACTTTTTGGGAGCCTAGCTGCGTACGGAACCCCAAAAACCAATCACCGTCTTCAGGCTTTCTAAGGGTGTAATTTTTTTATTTCACTTCTCACTGCCAATCACAGTTTCGGAGGCCATGGAATGCCCAGATGGCATAAAACCCCCCAAAATGACCCCATTTTGGAAAGTAGACACCCCAAGCTATTTGCTGAGAGGTATTGTGAGTATTTTGCAGATGTCGCTTTTTGTCACAAAGTTTTGAAAATTGAAAAAAGAAAAAAAAAATTATTTTTTCTTTACTTTCTTCATTTTCAAAAACAAATGAGAGCTGTAAAATACTCACCATGCCTCTCAACAAATAGCTTGGGGTGTCTACTTTCCAAAATGGGGTCATTTGGGGGGGTTTTGTGCTATTTTGGCATTTTATGGCCTTCGAAACGGTGATAGGTAGTGAGGAGTGAAATCAAAAATTTGCACCCTTAGAAATCCTGAAGGCGGTGCTTGGGTTTCGGGGCCCCGTACGCGGCTAGGCTCCCAAAAAGTCCCACACATGTGGTATCCCCATACTCAGGAGAAGCAGCAAAATGTATTTTGGGGTGCAATTCCACATATAACTATGGCATGTGTGAGCAATATATCATTTAGTGACAACTTTTTGAAAAAAAAAAAAAAAATCTTTTTTATTTTTGTCTTTATTCAATCACTTGGGACTAAAAAAAAAAATATTCAATGGGCTCAACATGCCTCTCAGCAAATAGCTTGGGGTGTCTACTTTCCAAAATGGGGTCATTTGGGGGGGTTTTGTACTTCTCTGCCATTTTAGCACCTCAAGAAATGAAATAGGCAGTCATAAATTAAAAGCGGTGTAAATTCCAGAAAATGTACTCTAGTTTGTAGACGCTATAACTTTTGCGCAAACCAATAAATATACGCTTATTGGCATTTTTTTTACTAAAGACATGTGGCTGAATACATTTTGGCCCAAATGTTTGACTAAAATTGAGTTTATTAGATTTTTTTTATAACAAAAAGTAGAAAATCTCTTTTTTTTTCAAAATTTTCGCTCTTTTTCCGTTTATATCTCAAAAAATAAAAATCACAGAGGCAATCAAATACCATCAAAAGAAAGCTCTATTTGTGGGAAGAAAAGGACGCAAATTTCGTTTGGTTACAAAATTGCATGACCGCGCAATTACCAGTTAAAGTAGTGCAGTGCGAAATTGAAAAAAGACCTCTGGTCCTTTGGCTGCCAAATGGTCCGGGGCTGAAGTGGTTAAGAGAGTCAAGTGTGGTTGTAAATCGGTAAATAGAGCTGAAAACCCCATGACAGATGGAATCTCAGCTCTCACCAAAACTGTTGTGGTTTTAGTTCTGTATAGAATGGGAGAGGGACCTTTTCTAATTTTATTTTTGTCTGTAACTTTTTTTTAACCAAGGCAAGAAGGCATAGAAAAAAAGATGTAGTATTTTTGCTGTCACCTAGCAAATGCTTAGAGTGAAAACACAGCCAATCAATCTCTGAGAACATCATATATCTGTCAATGCTTGAGCTTATGGTAACAGAAAAAATAGCCTGTTGTGCCATTGGCTATATTTAACCACTTTCTTACTGGGCACATATACCCCCTTCCGGCCCCGGCCAATTTTCAGCTTTCAGTGCTATCACTCTTTAAATGACAATTGCGTTGTCATGCAACACTATACCCATATGACATTTTTATATATTTTTTTCACACAAATAGAGCTTTCTTTTGGTAGTATTTAATCACCATTGGGGTTTTTATTTTTGCTAAACAAACAAAAATAGTCAGAACATTTTTGAAAAAAAAAAAAGTTTTCATCGTTATAAAATTTTGCAAACAGGTAATTTTTCTCCTTCATTAATGTGCGCTGATGAGGCTGATCTCATGGGCACTGATAGGCTGCAATGATGGGCACTGATAGGCACTGATAAGGCAGCACTGATAAGGTTGCACTGATAGGTGGCACTGATGGGCCCTGATATGTGGCACTGATAGGTGGCACTGATGGGCAATGATAGGTGGCACTAAATATCACTGAAAGGCAGCACTGAAGGGCACTGAGAGGTAGCACTGATGGGCACTGATAGGTGTCCCAGAGGGGCACTGATATGCACTGGTAGGTGACACTGATAGGCAGCACTGATAGGTGCCAAGGCAGTAATTGGCTTATTCTTTTCTCCTCACGCTATAAGCACGAGGGAAAAAAAGCTGATTACCGGCTTGTTTACATCGGCTGTTATTGCCTGACAGCTGATCACATGGTAAAGGATTGGGATCAGCCCTTTACTTCTCCCATGGACTCAGTGATCACAGAATGCGCCACCCGCACCCCTCAGGGAACACGCGCAATCACAGGAGGAAATACATGGATGTCCTCCTGGCAAATTAAGCCTGCACTGTAGCCGTCTTTCGGCTATAGCATAGGCATGAAGTGGTTAATATGCAAAGGTGGTACTATTTAAAATAATTTTTTCAAACAACCTGGCTACTTATATATTTTTTCAATACATTTTTTCTCATTCTTCTGACTGATTGGCTGTTTTTAACCACTGGTTTCTTTTGTAGTTTTCTCATGCTGCTAGTGTGTTGATTTTTAGCAGCATACCACATGATGTCCATATGAATGTGTCCTTGCATGTTGAAACAGATTTGCTTAAACCAGATCTTGTGTTTTTGACAGAAATCCTTACATGTTTTACAAAGAAAAGTATCTAATATTTACTCAGCTTGTTTTCTACTTTTCTAGCTTTCGTTCATTTCAAACAGCTCTGAAAATCCATTGGATCAAGCTGACTACCCTGCTGCCTCATTGCTATTACTTTTAAATAGTTACACTACAAGCTATTTTGGGTCCTAAATTGAATGTCAGAAGTCATTTGGCTTTGAAAATGTGATGCATTTGACTGTCTGGAGAAGCTGTACAATAAATACATGCATCCTAGTTTCTAATGCTGTTCACATGATTGTGTTATGACAGAATACTACCAAGAAAACATTTGAAACCTCTTAAAACAGCAATGTTTTTGCATTAAATTCAATGTCATGGATTTACTTTAATGTAATTGATAGTGTGTGTTAAATGTTCTATGGGATAAATAATGGTACTGTGGTATTTTCACAAATGTAATTAGAGGTTAAATGAAAAGGCACAAAGGAAAATTACATTAGAGCAACATCTCTTTAATTGCTTGCCGCCCGCTCCACTGTCAAATTACGGCGGGGCGGTTTGGCTCTCGTTCTTGGACAACGTCATATGACTGCGTCCCAGAACAGCCGCTCTCACGTGCCCGCGGGGGCCCCACGGCAGGGAGATCACAGCCGCGCCGTGTTGCTAGGACACGGCGCGACCTCGATCTCTGTAAAGAGCCGCGCCCAATCACAGCCGGTCACATGTAAACACGGAGATGCCAGTAATCGGCTCTCCTCGCCTCACACTGACAGAGTGTGTGGCGAGGATAGCCGATCAGCGGCATCTCCGCGCAGGGGGACATCTAAGAATGTAATCAGGGCACTGATGATCAGTGCCCTGATTACAATATAGCAATATAGTGTCACTAATCAGTGTCCACCATTGTCCACCAATGCCAGCAATCAGTGCCCACCAGTGGTAGCAATCAGTGCCCACCACTGCCCACAAGTGCCACCAATCAGTGCCCATTAGCGATGCCAGTCAGTGCTGGCAATCAGTGCCACTTATCAGTGCTGCCCATTAATGCCCATCACTGCTGTCAATCAATGCCCATCAGTAATGCCCATCAGTGTCACCAATCAGTGTCCATCAGTGCCACCTATCATGCCACCAAACAGTGCCCACCAGTGCCACCTATTATTGCCCATAAGTGCGGCATATTAGCGCCTCCTCATCAGTGCCACCTAATCAGTGCCCATAAGTGGCACCTCATCAATGCCCACCAGTTCATCAGGACACAGCAGTGAAGGTGAAAAATGACTTAGTTAGTTTCTGTAAAAAAAAAAAAAAAAAAAAGTGATTAAATACCACCATCAGAAATCTCTATTTGTGTGAAGAAAATGATAAAAAATTTGTTTGGGTACAGTGTAACATGACCACGCAATTGTCATTCAAAATGCGACATTTGTTGTGACTAGGATTGAACCAAAATGGAGAGTTTTAATTTTGGATTCAGCAAACAATTAGGAGATTTTGGTGATGTTTCTCCAAAATTTGGGGGTAATGAAGAATGCATAATAAATGTTTTTTGTGGCTTTTAAAGGTGAACTGGGCTTTAAATGGCCCTTAAAAAGGTTCTAATGATTCCTCACCGGCCCCTAATTAATCTTCTTATATTTTTTTGTTGTTTTTATCATAGAAAGAAAACAACAACAGAGTGATGTGGGCTGTCTCTTACTAGATATATATGTGGGCTGTCTCTTGCTGGTTGTATATGTGGGCTGTCTCTTGCTGGTTGTATATGTGGGCTGTCTCTTGCTGGTCATATATGTGGGCTGTCTCTTGCTGGTTATATATGTGGGCTGTTTCTTGCTGGTCATATATGTGGGCTGTCTCTTGCTGGTTATATATGTGGACTGTCTCTTGCTGGTCATATATGTGGGCTGTCTCTTGCTGGTTATATATGTGGGCTGTCTCTTGCTGGATATATACATGGGCTGTCTCTTGATGGTCATATATGTGGGCTGTCTCTTGCTGGTTATATATGTGGGCTGTCTCTTGCTGGTCATATATGTGGGCTGTCTCTTGCTGGTTATATATGTGGGCTGTCTCTTGCTGGATATATATGTGGGCTGTCTCTTGCTGGTTATATATGTGGGCTGTCTCTTGCTGGTTATATATTCGGGCTGTCTCTTGCTGGTTATATATGTGGGCTGTCTCTTGCTGGTTATATATGTGGGTTGTCTCTTACTGGTTATATATGTGGGCTGTCTCTTACTGGATATATATGTGTGCTGTCTCTTACTGGTTATATATGTGGGCTGTCTCTTACTGGTTATATATGTGGGTTGTCTCTTGCTGGATATATATGTATGCTGTCTCTTGCTGGATACATGTGCACTGTCTCTTGTTGAATATGAGGATATCTGTAAGTACCTCTTTGGTAAGCACTGGATATTTCTAATGTTTTGTACATTTTATTTATTTGCTTTTTATTAACAAATTCCATACAAAAATACCTTATATATCCCCACAAAATAAAATACTTGGTTTCCTGTTCTCTAAAGGGGGCAGTGCTAGGTGTGTAGGGGTGGAGACAAGGGGTGGTCCTAGGGGCAGTTCTAGGGGGTGGGTAGGGGGCGGTTCTAGGGGGGTGGATAGGGGCGGAGACAGGTGGGACCAAGGGGAGGGGGGTGAGTCCCTGCACCTTTTCTCTGAGAAGAAAAGCCCTGTAATCTAAATGCTCTTTGTCTACCAGTTTGAATTCCTATAGCTGATATATTTTTTCTTTTAGTTCCCTAAAACACAGCTTGCCACAATATGATGTTTCCTCACTAACATAGCACACAAAAGTCACAGTGCAAAATCTGGCAAGCAGAAACTAAAACTTTGCTAAATCTAACTTCAAAGAAAGTTACTGAGCACATCTGTTTTTAGCCTTCTTGCAAAGGGTTTGCGGTTGTGCTTTTTTATATATAATTTATTTTCTAGAGATTCTCTGCAGAGTTCTAGCACACAATGTGAAGACTTCTTTAGCTGGCTCCATCTGATATTGTGGATAATATCTTTAAAACACAGGTTAGAGGACCCATTCATATCCCATTCATATCTCTTGTACTTATTATTTGATATTATTAGTTCAAAAGATTGCAAAGCCCACAAAAAAGCAATAAACAATAAGCAAAGTTCAAAATGCAATAAGGTTAAAAGCAGATAACATTGGCAGTAAAAATTCATTACTAGGTTTTTGAGATAAGAAAGATACAAAAAAAAAATTAGAATTAGCTCTAGTATATTGTATAATATATTTGAAGCATAAAAACATTTTGTGCAGTGCTTTATCAGTCAAAAATAGTACAAAGCTTTTAGTACTAAAAGCTGTAATTAGAAGCTCGTTGATGCATTATGGAAAGCACAATTGACTGTTCTTAAACTACAGCATATTTACTCACCAATTCAATGATAAGTAGACATCAGTACTCTCAGATATATGTCATAATCTGTACAATTCTTTTACCTATGTTGCATTCTGCTTTCATTTGTCTCTAACTGTGTACAAGTGACAATAAGTATACGTTATGGTAAGAATAAAATTCATGTGCATAAGAACATTTTCTGCTTTCCACATGAATAGCCTTTACAAAAATAACAACTGTGTAAAAAGTCTTAAAATATGCCTAAGATTTATTTTTAGGAAACTCTTGAAAAGTTCCCTCAAGAACAAGGAAAATATGTGAGCTGCAATTCAAGAAACATTGGATATATATTAGAGTCCAAATGTCCATGAAGGTGAGATATCCACCAGGCCATGTACACTTAGCACATGGAGGCTGTGGATATAGATGGTGAAAGAATCAGTATAGCTGTAGTTTACAGCTTATAAAGCAATCTGCCGTTTTACTTTAGTTGATGTTCAGCTGCACAAGGGCCTTTTAGAACTTTTATATAACATTTGTGTCATGTTGACCTAGATATGTGCGAAGAGAGAGGCATTTTTCATGATGTACCGTATATACTCGAGTATAAGCCGACCTGAATATAATTTTACCACAAAAAAATGGGAAAACGTATTGACTCGAGTATAAGCCTAGGGTGAGAAATACGCAGCTACTGTAAGTGGAATAGAGGGTCAACAATACCCATTTGCAGCCTCACTGTGCCCATTTGCATGCCTCACTGTGCCCATTTGCAGCCATAGGTCCCCCTAGCTGCAGCCAAAATTTGGGGTTTCCCAAAGGGTCCCGAAATGACATTGCTGCAGATGGACACAGTTGACTAATTTTGGGGCCCCGTATCTCGGGGCCACTTGGTGCTAGGAACCCCTAAATTTGGTGTGCAGACCCAGTGGAACTAGCACTACAACATATCCAATGATATGTTGTAGGGCCCCAAAGTCGGTTCAGAAAAAGTCAAGCACTTTTCTGCAGCAGAGAATGACATTTTCCGAACTGTATCTCGGGGCCACTTTGTTAGATATGTTGTAGTGCTAGTTCCACTGGGTTTGCATTCCAAATTTGGGGTTCCTAGCACCAAGTGGCCCCGAGATACGTGCCCCAAAGTCGGGTCGGTAAATGTCATTCTCTGCTGCAGAAAAGTGATTGACTCAAGTATAAGCCGAGGTGGGTATTTTCAGCACAAAAAATGTGCTGAAAAACTTGGCTTAAACTCGAGTATATACGGTAATCAAAAAATAAAAAAAGTGATGGGGTGTTTAAGGGTGGCCACTCGGTATTGACATAACCTTGCAGGGACCACCAAAGCATCATACAAATATTTCAACATTTTATTATGCAAAGTTAAAAACATATACAGCTCTCAATACATAGACAAATTCATCAAGTTTAAGGAGTTAAGCTCCGTACACATAATCGGAAATTCGGCCAGCAAAAGACAAATGAGAGCTTTTGTTCGGAAAATGCGACCGTGTGTATGCTCCAATTTCTGCCAGCAAAAGATTGAGAGCATGTTCTCAATGCTATACCTGGCTCAAGCTTGGCTCCTCCACATATTGCTGCCTGGAAGGCCCATGTTGGTCATCAGAAGCCTCAGCTGAGGGGGAAGTAAGCCTTGAAGGAAGACTGGAGAGTGCTGGCCTGGGTTCAGTCTGGACTGCCAGAAAATGCAGTCTGTCATAGTACCACAGCCTGGGTACATAAATGTCATCTGCTGCTCCTGATCTCAGGGAATCCTGGACCCTCTTGAGCTCCCTATTATAAGTGCTCCTCATGCCAACAATAAGGGCCTTCAAATAGGGGATGTCTGCCGTGGGGATCACCGGCTTCACAAATTCCGGCAATTGGTCCAGCTCTGCCTTCCTCTTTGGTTTATTGTTATAAAAGGGGTGGTTTACCTGCCACAGACAGGGCAGCTCCCTGTAAATTTCAATGAATATGGGCATAAAGTCCTCGTCATTGAATAGATCCATTTTCTCTGCAAGACGCAACAAAAGACAAACCCTAATGTCAGGCTAAACTCTCCTAATCTTGACCCAATATAGGCCTCAATCTATAAGCAGTATAGGACACTGATGCACCAACCTAAAATTATACCTTCGTTATAACGATCGTCGATCCGTTACTTCGTCCTCCACTCACAGATCGTACGTACGACACACGCGTGTTCTGCTTTATATACACTGCGCATGTGTGAAACTCCACCCGCGTCGCACACCCCTGAGGTTTTTTCTAGAATATTCCCTGCCCCTTCTCATACGTCACAGTGGGAGAAGACATGGTGGAGACACAGCAGTTGCTTAATAGCAGTAACAAGGAGGAAAGCCCAGAGCCAGAAACCTCCAGATCCCGGAGGAGAAGATTTAAGGCCTCAAATATGTCCTTTGGTGAAAAATGTTTTTTGTTATGGAACTGGAAGGAATCATAAGATTGGATGTGATTAGGCTGACACAGAAAGGGATAGTATTGTACTAATCAGAGCATAAACATAAACAGTGTAAATGATAGATGATTATATATAATCCATATACATCCATTTAGACCATTAATTTTAATTTTACTGTGTTATTATGCTATATTTTATCATGTTATTATGCTTAACTGTAATATACATAATGTTCAGTTTTTATAATGTAACCACCATGTCATCATTTTATGTAATGAAATAGATTTACATAGAAATTAAGATGAGTGTTATATGGGCTTTTGGGTCTTGTTTGATCCAAATAGGCATAGTGTATGGTGCGGAGATGTGCCGTGGTCACATGGGATACAATATATGCGCAAGTGCAATGTAATCTGTGGGACGGGGTGAATAAACTCTTGTTTACATACATAGTGCCTTATGCGCATGCGCGGTATATCGCAGCTAGGTTGCGCGCGCGGGTGATGCGGGCGCATGCGCAATAGCCGGATGCGCGTGCAGATCATGCGCGCGATGTTTCAACAGAAGGCGCTTGTTATGCATCCCTGATGATTGGATGCGGGGGGTGCATACGTAGTTAGCCGGATGCACGCGCAGATCATGCGCGCGGTGGTGGAACTAAGGACACCTGTTTACATCTCCTAGGATTGGTCAGACGGGCGGCCATGACGTATAGGTTTGGTAAAGCCAGCTAACACAGGTGAGTTGATTTGACCTGTTGGTCAGACACAGGTGCATTAGGGGGGAAGTTCTGTTATTTAAGAGCCAGCAATAGTCCGTGTGGCCAATCCCTAAGAAGAAGTCACATGACGAAACATGTCGGGGCCGTGGCCACACGGACATTAACAATCCTTTGACAGTTTGGCGTGTTGCTCATAGAGATCCTGAGATTCCATTGTTTATCACAGTCATCATTCAGAGTTCACTGGAGAAGTGGCATATTGAGAACAGCTTCTGAAGTGGGTGAGATACATTGTGGCATACGTTGGGACCCTATGCGACCATTTGGGCGTACTTCCAAGCCATTTTTTCAATTCATAGTTTGCTGTGGAAATATTTGCGGAGATTTTGCTGTTTTTTTACTTTTAACATGTGATTTTGACTATTGAAGTGTGCGTGTATGATATGGTTGAATAAACGTTTTGAAACAGAATCACACTATGTGGAGCACTGTTCACTTTTTATTTTCACATATGGAGGTATACGTTCTGATGTGATCAGATCATTGACCCAGGTGTGGTTAAAAAGCTTGTGTGCCAACCACGAGAGTGGGCGGCAACACCATCTGGTGAGTACGGTCTCATTTGGGAGCGGGATCACGAGGCACGTTGGTGTGGTGGAAGAATTTAAAACATTTTTTTGAAGATTGAATATGTTTTGAAGATATGTTTCATCACAGAGATCAAAAGGATGATTTGTTTATTCATTGTTGCACTATTTCACATGGTGTTTCATTATTTCATTAGTGTTATTATTATTTTTTAGGTTTGGTTTATATATATATTTATTTATATATATATATATTTATTTTACATTTTATTTTATTTTTATATTTGCGCCACTGGATTATTCTCTTCAAATATTTGATTACACTACACGTTTGAGGTTTAATCTGAACACAATTCATTATATTATTTTAAAGTGGCAGCTAGTTCACTTCACGAGCTTATTTTTATATATATTTTGTGTATACACAATATTAGTAGTATTATTTTTGGAAGAATTGGCGCAGTGGAGGTACAATATTTCAGCAGGCGGACATATAGAGTACCATTAGATCAAAAAAAATGTAAAGCGTCTGCGCCTGAATTTTGGGGTATGACGATCCAAGGAGCAATTGAGGAAACGCTGGTCAGACCTCAAATTGAGGGAGCAGGGTCAGTACAGAAGTAAAAAGTAAGTTGTTGTCGTGTGTTCAGACTATTATTATTTCTTGCATTCTCCTCCATGTGCTTTTCTTTAATGTTGTACAGTTTTAAATGACTACTTTCATGTTCATGGGCACAGTAAATCTGTCGTAGGAAACATTGTTCGTTTGACAACTAAATACTCTGTTTTTCCCAGATACAGGGTTAACTATATTTGGTCATGATAATTTGTATAAAAATAAGTTTAGGACATTGTTGTCTAGATATGTTTGAAACTAGAAGGAATTGCAAATTTCATTCAGTGTAATGTAAGGAGAGGACACTCAGCAGCAGTTTACACATCTGGACTCAGGAACACTAGTGTGGGACACCAGAACAAACTTTTTAGGGTGTCCCGCACAGGTGCTCCAGTGGATACTAGGGGTGTTTACATGTGTGAAACTTATCCAAAAAAGGTAAGTATTCCAGCTTTGGTAAGGGAAAAATCATGTCTCTAGCTTTGAACTCTGCCAAAACAGACAATTGTACCCTACTTCCAAGCAATGTTTCATATTCCTATTTCTGGCCTCAAATATCTGTGTGCTAAGTATACCTTTTGTTTCATTCTCAAAGGGGAGAAAAGACTCGGGACTAGAGTTGAGCGGACACCTGGATGTTCGGGTTCGGCGGGTTCGGCCGAACTTCGGAAAAAAGTCCGGGTTTGGGACCGAACTTGACCCGAACTTGACCCCGAACTCCGAACCCCATTGAAGTCAATAAGGGCCCGGACTTTTGAACACTAAAATGGCTGTAAAAAGGTCATGGAAAGGGCTAGAGGGCTGCAAATGGCAACAAAATGTTGTTAAGAGCATGGCAAGTGATCTGCAAACAAATGTGGATAGGGAAATAACTTAAAATAACAATAAAAAAAAAAAAATGCTGGAGGCCCCCTTCTCAGCAGAAGAGGTACAGGAAGTCATTAAGAACCTCAGAAACTCAACGGCACGATGCCGCACATATGGTGGGAATACCCCAGAATACGCACTTTCTGGAAACAATTTTTCAATTTAATGGATAAGATAGTGGGAAAATAAAATACTTGGAAATAAAAAAAAAATGAAAAAATTATAATCTTGACCTAGGAGGACAAAATTCAAATGGAGTAGGAGGTTGAGGTGGCGGTGGATGTGGTGGTGTTGGTGGAAGCGGCGGTGGAGGAGGACGAGGTAGCCAACACTGGTTCAAAAATACAACAATGGCTGGGTAAGGCTAGTGGTGAATGATGTGTCGAATTCTGTCCCCCGTCGCATAGTGTCTGCCCTGTACTGCGCTTGCTCAGTACGTAGGACAAGGGGATTTTGAAACTCTCCGAAGACGATGCGCTGTGACTCCAGGTTCAAGCCACATCATCCGAGGTTGAAGCCTAGCCAAGCGAGCCCGTGAGGGGACCTGTTACTATGTGCTACCGTATGTCCACTTGGATGGTCAGGCTTGAACCTGCACTTACTGCGCAGGCGACGTTCATCTTTGGAGATTTTGTGAATCTCCTTGTCCTCCGTACTGCGCAAGCACTGCACCTGCGCAGTAAGTGGCCGGACACTATCCGATGGCAAGGCAGTTTTCAGCAGAACACCGGTATATGTGTCTATTCTGCACAAGGTACGGCCAAGTCCTGTGGGATCCATGCCTGGTTCATTTTAATGAACGTGAGCTTGTCCAAATTGGCTCTGGACAGGCAGCTGCGCTTGTCTGTGATAACGCCCCCTGCCGTGCTAAATACACGTTCAGATAATACACTGGCGGCAGGGCAGGCCAGAACCTCCAAGGCGTAAAGGGCAAGCTCAGGCCATGTGCCCAATTTGGAGACCCAGAAGTTGAAGGGGGCAGACCCGTCATGCAGTACGTGTACGCGTGTGCACACATACTGCTCCACCATGTTGGTGAAATGCTGCCTCCTGCTAAGATGTTCCATCTCAGCTGGTGGTGCTGGTTGTTGTGGTGTGCCGACAAAGCTTTTCCCCATTCCGGCTATGCTAACCCTGCCTTGCGAGGTGCTGGCGGTGCCCCGGCTGCGTTGGCGACCTCTTCCTCCTCCTCTGCCTTCGCCTTGTGCTTCCACCGTACCCCCGCTTCCAAGTGGGAATGCCACCAGCAGCGCGTCTACCAGCGTGCGCTTGTACTCGCGCATGTTACGATCACGCTCCAGTGAGGTAATGAAGGACAGCACGTTGTCCTTGTAATGGGGATCCAGCAGGGTGGCCACCCAATAATCAGCACCAGTTAAAATGTGGGCAACTTGGCGGTCGTTGCGGAGACACTGCAGCATGTAATCGCTCATGTGTGCCAGGCTGCCCAGAGGCAAGGAAAAGCTGTCCTCTGTGGGAGGTGTATCGTCTGTGTCCTCTGTATCCCCCCAGCCATGCACCAGTGATGGACATGAGCTGGTCTGGGTGCCACCCTGCTGTGAACATGGTTCCTCCTCCTCCATCTCCTCCTCATCCTCCACCTCGTCATCCTCCAGAACTGTGCCCTTGCTGCCAGACAATTGTGTACCTGGCGCTTGTTGGTGCAGGAACCCACCCTCGTAGCCACTTGTAAATGACTGCCCTGAAAGCCTTGGAAATGAACCCTCTTCCCCCTCCTCCTCCTCCTCCTCATCCTGTGCCACATCCTCTTCCATCATCGCCTTAAGAGTTTTTTCAAGGAGGCATAGAACTGGGATATTAACGCTGAGAACGGCGTCATCGGCACTGGCCATGTTGGTAGAGTACTCGAAACAGAGCAACAAGGCACACAGGTCTCGCATGGAGGCCCAGTTATTGGCGGTGAAGTGGTGCTGTTCCGCAGAGCGACTCACGCGTGCGTGCTGCAGCTGACACTCCACTATCGCCTGCTGCTGCTTGCACAGTCTGGCAAGTATGTGCAAGGTGGAGTTCCACCTTGTGGGCACGTCACATATGAGGCGGTGAGCGGGAAGGCCGAAGTTACGCTGCAGCGCTGACAGGCGAGCAGCAGTAGGGTGAGAACTCCGAAAGTGCGCACAGACGGCCCGCACTTTCTGCAGCAGCTCTGGCATATCGGGGTAATTCTTCAGGAACCTCTGGACCATCAAGTTTAGCACATGCGCCAGGCAAGGGATGTGTGTCAAACCGGCAAGGCCCAGAGCTGCTACGAGATTTCGCCCATTATCGCACACCACCAGGCCGGGCTTGAGGCTCACTGCCACCAACCACTCATCGGTCTGTTGTTCCATGTCCCTCCACAACTCCTGCGCGGTGTGGGGTTTTTCCCCCAAACAGGAAAGTTTTAAAACTGCCTGCTGTCGTTTAGCCCTGACTGTGCTGAAGTTGGTGGTGAAGGTGTTACACTGACCAGATGAGGAGGCGGTAGAGGATGAGGAGGCGGAGTAGGAGGAGTTAGCAACAGGAGGCAAACTGAAGTGCCCTGCAATCCTCGGTGGTGGAAGGACACGCGCCAAAGTGCTATCCGCCTCAGGCCCAGCCGCCACTACATTTACCCAGTGTGCTGTTAGGGAGATATAACGTCCCTGACCGTGCTTACTGGTCCACGCATCCGTAGTTAGGTGGACCTTGCCACAGATGGCGTTGCGCAGTGCACACTTGATTTTGTCCCCCACTTGGTTGTGCAGGGAAGGGATAGCTCGTCTGGAAAAGTAGTGGAGGCTGGGCACGACGTACTGTGGGACAGCCAATGACATCAGCCTTTGAAAACTCTGTGTCTCCACCAGACGGAATGACAGCATTTCAAAGGCGAGCAATTTTGAAATGCTGGCATTCAGGGCCAGGGATCGCAGGTGGCTAGGGGGGTACTTCCTGTTCCGCTCCAGTGTTTGGGAAATAGAGAGCTGAAAGCTTCCATGGGACATTGTGGAGATGGTTGGTGACCCAGGTGGTAGTGTTGCTGGCAGATCCTCTGTTTGCGGGTTGGCAGGTGTCACTGTCACTACAGAGGTGGATGAAGAGGCCGAGACTGCAGCAGAAGAGGAAGCAGGAGGAGCCAGAGACCTTTCTTGGTTTTTGCGGTGTCTACTCCACTGCATCTCGTGCTTTGCACGTAGATGCCTGGTCATGCAGGTTGTGCTCAGGTTGAGAACTTTTATGCCTCGCTTCAAGCTCTGATTGCACAGCGTGCAAACCACTCGTGTCTTGTCATCAGGACATTGTCTGAAGAACTGCCACGCTAGGGAACTCCTTGCACCTGGCTTTGCTGTGCTCGGTCCCTTGCTGCGTTGGGCAGTAGCAGACGTACTGTCTAGGGGACGGACGCTCCGCTTTTGCACCCTGCTCCCTCTTCTGCTGTGCTGGTGGCTCTGTGCGACCACCGCCTCTTCCTCTGAACTACACTGGTCACCTGCATGACGTTGATTCCATGTGGGGTCAAGGACCTCATCGTCCTCCACATCATCTTCCACCCAAAATTCACCCCTGCCCTCCTTGTCGGTCTGCACAATGGCGAAAGCAGCAGCAGTTGGCACCTGTGTTTCGTCATCATCCGAGACGTGCTGCGCTGGTCCTCCCATGTACTCATCATGAAACACAAGTGGTTGGGCATCGGTGCACACAATCTCTTTCACTTCTGAGGCAGGGCTAGGTGGATGGCCCTGGGAAACCCTGCTAACAGAGTCATCAAAAAGCAGAAGAGACTGCTGCATGATTTGGGGCTCAGACTGATTGGCTGATTTGCAAGGTGAAAGACTGATGGACATCGGCTGCAGGTGCCAACTCTGAACTTTCATCAGGAGACTGGGTGGGAGACAATGTGAAGGAACCAGAGGCACTGTCAGCAGCAACCCAATCTACTATCGCCTGTACTTGTCCTGGCCTCGACATTCGTACAGCCTCATTAGGCGCGCCAAGATACTGCTGCAGGCTCTGTCGCCTACTCGCACCTGCGGAAGGTGTTTCACTAGTGCGTGTAGCTGGCACAGATCGACCACGTCCTCTCCCTGCAACAGGAGCGCCACCAGCAGCACCACGACCCGGGCCACGTCCCCTTTTTGATGATCTCCTCATATTTTCTAAATTTATGATCTCGCCCTAAATGGGTGTTTTTGTATATAGCAGAATACACGTAGAGTGTCTAAAGCGTTTATGAAAACGCAGAAAATGCTATTGGGAAGAAAAAAAACACTGCAAAATTAAAATTTTTTGCAATGTTTTTACAATATCAGAATAAACGGATAGTGTCTAAAGCGTTTATGAAAACGCAGAAAATGCTATTGGAATAAAAAAACACCTTAAAATTATTTTTTTTTTGCAATGTTTTTGCAATATCAGACTACACGGATAGTATGTAAAGCTTTTATGAAAACGCAGAAAATGCTATTGGGAAGAAAAAAAAACACTGCAAAATTTTTTTTTTTTTGCAATGTTTTTGCAATATCAGAATACACGGTTAGTGTCTACAGCGTGTATGTAGGAACACGCAGAAAATGCTATTGGGAAAAAAAAATAAAAAGCAAAATTCAATTTTAAGGCAATGTTTTTCCAATAGCAGAATACACACAGGCTGTGGTGTATCTCTTAGTATATGCAGTGCAGTAATGTTGCACTGAGCTTGCAGGTAAAACGTTTAGATTTTGTCTGGCACTGGCCTCATGGCACTGTTACTGTGACTGTGCACTGCACCCCAGCCAGGGTACAATTGATTTAGGAATCTCTTCAATAATTATGTCTGCCTCTTTCTTTTGCAAAATAAAGAAACTCCCTCCCTACTCTAGCTATCTAGATCGCTCACTGATCTAACTAATTAGAATAAAATTCCAGGAATGTGGACTGACTTTAGCACACTAACTCCTAAAATCCTCTATCTATCTGCAGCACAGGAACCTGCCTAACAGTGTCTGTCTAACAGAATGACGCTGTGTGCTGTGTGTGTACTATTTATAGAGACTGGGTCACACATTGCTCAGATTAGGACCATGAATCGATCATGTGATGGGAAGGGGGCGGGTAATAAGGTACGCGCCAACCGTACCATCCCAAACAATTAAAAACACAGATGGCATGCTGCACTGGCCAAATCACAGCTATGCCATTAGTAGGCATGGCTGTGATGGCTTCTAGGGCACACTAGTGAAACGATCATCCATTAACACAAACCAAAAAAAAAGTACCACTGATAGAGAAAAATCAAATGTCTTTTTTTTACCACCTTTTCCGTACAGTCAATGCAAATCAAACACATTTATAACAAAAAAAACATTGGGGGATACTCCCGAACGGACAGAGTTCTCCACGTCCGCAATACCTGAAAGCGGAAGCGGTGGTTATATTCAGGGTGCCAGATCTATACAGGGCCCAGATCGCCCCTCAATGTTATCGATCCCCCCAAAAAAGTATTTCCTTCTTTTTTCAAAATGCATTACTGTGACTGTGCACTGCACCCCAGCCAGGGTACAATTGATTTAGGAATCTCTTCAATAATTATGTCTGCCTCTTTCTTTTGCAAAATAAAGAAACTCCCTCCCTACTCTAGCTATCTAGATCGCTCACTGATCTAACTAATTAGAATAAAATTCCAGGAATGTGGACTGACTTTAGCACACTAACTCCTAAAATCCTCTATCTATCTGCAGCACAGGAACCTGCCTAACAGTGTCTGTCTAACAGAATGACGCTGTGTGCTGTGTGTGTACTATTTATAGAGACTGGGTCACATGCTGCACTGGCCAATCACAGCTATGCCATTAGTAGGCATGGCTGTGATGGCTTCTAGGGCACACTAGTGAAACGATCATCCATTGGCTGCCCTAAAGCTGTTAAAAAGGCGCCAATACAGCGCCGAACACCGGAACCGAACCCGAACTTACAGCCAATAGTTCGGGTTCGGGTCCGGGTCCCCGACACCCAAAAGTCTGGTACGGACCCGAACTTTACAGTTCGGGTTCGCTCAACCCTACTCAGGACATCTGAGCACACCAGGGACCCCCCACCTCCTGAAGAAGGGGAACAGAGGACACCACAACCTGAGGATGTGGAGGAAGGAGAGGTGGTTGAGTCACCACAACAGGTGAGTATCTGACACCAGGTTTTCAGGTAATAGATTTATGCCTGCATATTTATAATACATGGTGTATATTATTATTTTTTAGGTGATGTGCGGGTTGTGGAAGAACAACCTGAACAACCACCAGTGACAGTGCCCAAAGGCTAATCCAGGACATAATGTTTTGTAGTCGTGATTTAGACTTTAAAAAGCAAAAAACAAAGGCGATTGAACAAAAACTGAAGAACATGATGGATGCAGTAGGAAGAATATAAATACCCAAAAAATGGCAACATTTTTTTTATGCCGTCAAAATTTTTATGCATTTTCAAAGCCAAATTTTGAAGATACACACAGTGTGTCAACATGTGCTATCTGCCATCAGGGGATATCAATGTAAGTGTTTTGTGGGTGCAACCCCTTCCTCCCAACTCAAGTAGGTGAGAGGAAGTGGTTGCACCCCCAAAACATGTCCATTGATCCCCCATGATGGAAGATAGCACATGTTGACATTAGGCATGGAATCAGGAGGGAAATCCACAGTTTGACTCCCAATTTGTGTGCATCTTCTAAATTTGGCTTTTACAGGGGTGACATCACCCCATCTGATGAAGATAAGATCAACACATTTTGGACACTATAAAGTCTGATATTGCCTTAAGTTTTTTCAATGTTGAACTTTGTAAGTTCCTGAGTTGTGTATGTTATATTTTGAAACATGCCTGTTTATGTACCCTAAAAAAAATTCAAGGTCAAACTTTATGAAACCAAGAATTTTTGTTTTTTTTAAAAAAATGTTTTATAACGCACATGTGTATGTGCACGGAGTAACAGGTTTTATACTCAACAATGTGTGGCTTCTTCTTTCAATGATCAATACCAGTTTTTGTGTTAAGTTGGTGTTTACAGTGACAATGGGTGTTATTTAATAATGGAAACACCACTTGGCACTACAAGTGCACTAGGGGAACCTAGGAGACAGCAAAAAGAAACACAAGCAGTAAATGAAAATCAAGATTTTATCTGATAAAATAGAAAATGTATTACAAATTTGCTGGCATAGCAATGCCCCCCCCAACCCGTAAAATATTCAACATGTTTTTCCCGCACTTCATGGCGCTTTGGGGGGGCAAGTCAGGATGGACCGCTTCCAGGGCCGTCATTGTTTCATTAAGTCCGGCCTCAGGCCCAACTGAGGCAACATAACTTGGATTATTATTTTTTTTAAATTGTGCAGTATGCAGCAACATAAAATGATATGCTTTAGTTTGTACTCCTTTGAAATAGGCGGAACTGGCTGGCCAGGATCCCAAACGGCTCTGGCCAGCCGGTAATTAAAAACCCTCTTCTCCGGGGTGAGGGTCCTCTGGGGGAATGGCCTCATCACGTGCTCACACAGACCAAATGCCTCATCAGCGACAAACACAAATGGCAGTCCCTCAACATTATCTTCCGCATGTGGCAATCCCTAGCCACCACTCTGGAGACGTCGGTAGAACTCGTTCTGGGCAAAGACTCCACCATCCGGCCATTCCTCCCCATGTCCACATATAAAAACTCATATGTCACCGACACCACCGCCATCAACATGATACTATGAAACCCTTTATAATTATAATAGTATGACCCCAAATGGTTGGGAAAGTCCCAACGATTGTCAAAGTGGGATGCCACAGTCTGCCATTCATGTGGTGTTGAAGGGAACTGTAAAGTCAAACAAACAAAAATTGTCATTAAGCACATAAACATTGCAAGCAGATTAGACACAAACATTTTTTTTCTTTTTTTTATCCAACAAAATTTTATTTAGTTTGCATAGGTACATTACAAGCATATTTCTCCTTGCATTAAGTGTTAAATTGCAGTACAAATAAAGTCTTCATTGCATTATTGAATTCAGTGCAGTTTGTTCAACCAGAAAACAATTCCTTATGTATCTACCTAAATAACATCACTGTATCCCCTTTATTATTTTGCCTATCTCAATCCTCACCTGACATTTATTCCCAGTAATCTATCTGCTACCAGGTCCACCGGGGCCAGTCCCGGTACATCTAGCCACATTGCCTACAGTTTCTCGAACTTGTGCGTGCTGCCTCGTTGCTGGTAAATACATTTTTCCATTCTTAGCATCATTCCAATATTTTCAATCCACTCTTTTGTGGTCGGAGGAGCCTCAGATCTCCAATGTAGCATAATTAATTTCCTTGCCTGAAATTAAATTCTGTGCACGGCCTCTCTGCAATGTTCTTCCCACTCATATTCCTTCAGAGAACCCAAGAGGCACGCTCTCGGGTCCTGTGGAAGAGAGACTTTAAATACTGAGTTGACCGTGGTCACTACCCTTGCCCAGTAAATATGTAGTTTGGGGCAGTGCCATAGCATATGGATAAGACTCCCGTGTTCTCTTTTGCATCTAGTACATGTGGGGTCAAGCTGTGGGTTCATCAAGTGAAGCCTGTGGGGGGTGTAGTACATTCTCAGCAGGATATACAGCTGTGTCAGCCTTTGAGATACATTCAATGAGCACTTGCCTACTGCCTGGAATATTTCCTCCCACTGTTCCCCATCTAATTGTCTGGCATCTGCTTCCCATTGAAAATGCATTGTTGTTGGAAGATCATAGGTTTCCTTCAAATCCTCAAAGGGGCGTAGCACCCCGTTGCGGAATATGTGTGTGAGGTGTGTAACCCCATATCTCTTCCACCTAGCTCCAGCCTGTAGCTTGTAGACATGTGCACACTGAAATATTTTGTTTAGGAATTTCGTTTTCGTCCGAAAAATACATTTATTTAGTTACTCCCGAAATTCATTTTTATTTATTTTGTTTCATTAAAAAATGCATTCGTCTGAAAATCTGAAATAATTAAGGTTGAATCTGTCATTGAAGGCTTATGGTGTCTGTCGAATGTTCTAAGAAGATTTGACGGAGAAGCTAAACTGTACGACGCGCCAAACGTACATTTACGGTTGAATTTTCCGCCTACAAGCTATAGTAGAATTCTAATGTTGTATGAAACTAGTAATACTTATATTTATTAATTATTATTACTAGTCAACCAACATTAGAATTCTTCTATAGCCTATGGGCAGAGCATTTGACCATAAACGTCTGCTCGCGCAGACTGCTTTGTCAAATGTTTATGTTGAATCTTTTCTCTCTATGTCGAATAATCTTGGACTAATAGAGGTAGGTTAGGCACATTCAACCTTTTTTGCTATTGTCTCTATAATGTTGAATCTTTTCTCTCTATGTCGAATCTTTTCTCTCTATGTAGAATAATCTTGGACTAATAGAGCTAAGGTTAGGCACAATCGACCACAGGTTCGATGGACACAGATCACTATTGTCAGCATTATGTCGAATCTCCTTTCTTTATCGAACTGTTGTCACAACAAAAACGAAAATAAAGCATTTGTTTATGTCAGATCTTTCGGTTTTCGGATTCTGCACATTCGTTATCGTTTAGTAAATGGATAACGAAAATACCTGAAATTCGGACGAAAATGCATTTGGACAAAAACTAATGCACATGTCTAGTAGCTTGGCCAGTTCAGTGTATGTGTCATTCCACCATATGGGACTGTACTCTGTGTAACCTTCTGCATTCTGAATGTATTTGGACTTATTCCATACTTTCTGTATTAAATTGAGGGTTGGGTATTTTTTGTGAGGTTTGGCAAAAGCCAAGGCATCCAGCGCCATGGGAACAGGACCCCTATGTACATTATGTAGTAGTAGTTTTTGTGAATAACTTTGCAACCTAGTCTCTGTCCCCCCTGTTGATGGAAACATGCCAATGAGGTGCTGTAGCTAAGCCACAGGTAGTACAACCAGGGGGTTGGCAATGTCTTTAGACCTTTGTAAGTGTTCCATTTTAATCCCAGGGTTTTTATCTTTCCACATGAGGCTGCGGAAGATGGTGTTTATAGTGCGGAACGTCTTCAGTGGGATAAAGTTATGGAGAAAGTACAATAGTTGCGGCATAAGGATCATCTTAATTAAGTGTACCCTACCCGCAACTGATAGGGAGAGTGATTTCCAAGTTTTAACCTTGTCCCTGAACCTCAGTAGTAGGGGAGCAACATTTAAGTGCAGAAAATCTCTTGGTTTAATGGTAATTTGGATCCCCAGGTATTTAAAAGATGTGGCTAAGGGTATAGGGCAGGCGAAGTTAACTATCTGTGTATCATCCCCATCCAGCAGGAGTAGAGCAGATTTTGACCAATTAATAAGTAGGCCCAAAAATCCTCTGAATCTGGATATGGCTGACATGGCTTCCTTAAGGGAGGTATCTGTGTCTCCTAGCAGAAGTATCGTGTCATCCGCATACAGCATGACCTTTTCTTGCATGCCACCATAACAGAAGCCTGTAATGCGCTGATTTGCCCTGATATCAATAGCCAGTGGCTCAATTGCCAGCGCGAAGAGGAGGGTGGACAGGGGGCAACCCTGTCTCGTTCCCCTCCTCAGCGCAAAGCTCCTAGACAAGGAGCCAAGGCTCCTAATGGCTGCCTGCGGTTGGCTGTATAGGAGTTTTACCCAGGAGATATAGTTTGGGCCGAAACCAAATCTCAGCAGAATTGACCATAGGTAATTCCAATCTATGCTGTCAAATACCTTTGTGGCGTCTAATGACATCAGTGCTCTACTGCCCATGTTATCTGCCAGTGACTGGATATTGAGGAACAGTCTCCTCAGATTGACTGCTATAGATTTATTGGGCATGAAGCTAGCCTGGTCATCATGCACAATAGATGTCATCACCCCATTCATCCGAATTGCCAGTACTTTTGCTAGTATCTTGACGTCACTTTGAAGCAACGAGATTGGGTGGTATGCCCCTGGGTCTACTGGGTCCTTGCCCAGTTTGAGTAGTAGGAATATGTTTGCTTTGGACATGGAGGGGGGGGGGCTCTCTCTCTCTAGTTTCATTGAAAACTTTTAGCAGTTGTAGTAGTAGTTCCTCAGAGTAATGTTTATACACTTCTATTGGTAACCCACCTTCCCCCGGGGCCTTACAGTTGGGGAAGGTCCCAACTGCCACCTGTAGCTCCTCTACTCTAAGCGGGGCTTCCAGCCGGGCTCGTTGGCCCTTGGACAACTCAGGGAATGTAATTTGGCTCAGGTATAAATCCAAGTCTTCTTGAGTGTATGCCATGCCAGGGCTATATAGAGTCTTGTAGAAACCGGTTAACTCCTGCATAATCAATTCGGGCTGGCTCACCAGGATACCCGCTTGAGACCTGATAGCTCCTATTGCAGGCGAACGTTGGTGGGAGTTCGCAATCCGAGCCAAAAGGCGACCGTTTTTTTCACCCTACTCAAAGAACGCCTGCTTTGTAAAGAACCTCTTCTTCTTGGAGAGCAGATGCTGATAGGTAGCCTGTGCCACCTGCCATGCCTCCTTGACCGAATCCAAAGGGCTGTCAATGTATGCTTGTTCCATTGTTTGAACCTGTGTTTCCACCTCCATCATTAAAGCCGATCATGTTTTACCCTATTAATTTCCCTAATCAATAGTCCACTTATGTATGCCTTAAAAGGCATCCCATTGTAATACAAATCTCCCTTCCATATCTATGACACTTTCAAATTCCTGGTAGTCCAGGGCTCTGTGAATCAATACACTTACCCCCCTAGAGAAGGAGGTATGTGTAGAGTGGTAGGCCTTCCCCACCCAAGAGTATCGCAAAAAAACCTTCTGTCTCCACTGTCAAGTAAGTCTCCTGGAGACATATTACCCTGGGGAGGAATTTCTTCAGGCACATAAAGATCATAGTACATTTTAAGGGGGAGTGCAGGCCTCTGACATTCCACGATACTATGGGGACTTTAACCATGTATGCCAGTAATAAAAGTCACTGGACAGGATGGTTGTGGGTTCAGATATACATACAGTCCTGTAGGTAGGGTCATTTTCATCTCCATCTGGTTGGTCTTTTTATAGTTGTCAGTGTTCGAGCAGGCCCGGAGTCTTTTGTTATGTACCTCTTTTGGCCAATAACTGTCAGGAAAAACAACTTGAGTTGGAACTGCAGACCAAACTGGTCTATAAACTTTGCTGGCTACCAACAGGGCAGCTGTAACTTCATTTGCGACCATTCGTCGCCACTAGGGTTGAGCGAACCCGAACTGTAAAGTTCGGGTCCGTACCGGACCAATTGACTGTATGTTAGGGTTCGGGTCCGGTGTTCAGGGATTTAATGTTGCTTTTAAAAATGTCTTTTTAAAGCACTCGCGGCTATATGAATTGATATTCATATAGCCGCGAGTGCTTTTAATACAGAGAACAGTCATTGAAGTCATTTATTTTTAAAAAGTTAGTCATAAAAAGTGTTTGGGGACCTGGGTCCTGCCCCAGGGGACATGTATCAATGCAAAAAAAACTTTTGAAAACTGCAGTTTTTTCGGGAGCAGTGATTTTAATAATGATTAAATTGAAACAATAAAAGTGTAATATTCCTTTAAATTTCGTACCTGGGGGTGTCTATAGTATGCATGTAAAGGGGCGCATGTTTCCAGTGTTTAGAACTGTCTCTGCAAAAAGTGTCATTTTTGCAGAAAAGAAAGCTATTTAAAATCACTCGCGGCTATATGAATTGTCGGCTCCCGTAATACAGAGAACAGTCATTCATTGAAAAGTCATTCATAAAAAAAAAGTAATTGATAAAAAATAAAAAAAACAAAAAAAAAAAAGCGTAGGGGTCCCCCCAAATTCAATAACCAGGCCCTTCAGGTCTGGGATGGATATTAAGGGGGATCACAGCCAAAAAAAAAAAAAATGGCGTAGGGTCCCCCTCAAAATCCATACCAGACCCTTGAGGCCTGGGATGGATTTTGAGGGGAAACCCAGCCAAAAAAAAATGGCGTGAGGTCCCCCTCAAAATCCATACCACACCCTTATCCGAGCACGCAACCTGGCAGGCCGCAGGAAAAGAGGGGGGGACGAGAGCGACCCCCCCTCCCACCTGAACCGTACCAGGCCACATGCCCTCAACATTGGGAGGATGCTTTGGGGGTCTAAGACCCCCAAAGCCTCTTGTCCCCATGTTGATGAGGACAAGGGCCTCATCCCCACAACCGTGCCCGGTGGTTGTGGGGGTCTGCGGGCGGGGGCTTATCGGAATCTGGAAGCCCCCTTTAACAAAGGGACCCCCAGATCCCGCCCCCCCTGTGTGAAATGGTAAGGGGGTACAAAAGTACCCCTACCATTTCACCAAAAAAGTGTCAAAAATGGTAAAAATGACAGGAGACGGTCTTTGACAATTCCTTTATTAAAATCTTCTTTCTTCTTTCTTCTGGTCTTCCTTTCTTCATCTTCTCCTTCCGGCATCTTCTTCTTCCATCTTCTTCTTCCTCCGATCGGCTTCTTCTTGGCCTTCTCGTCCAGCATCGGTGTCTCTTCTGGGCCGCTCCGCGCAATGGGAGGCTCCTGCTGGGTGAGGCTTCTCTTCGGTATCTTCTTCCACGGCGTCGGTCTCTGAGGCTTCTCTCCGGTATCTTCTTCCAGGGCGTCGATCTGTTCTTGGGCCACTCCTCGCAATGGGAGGCGCCCGGTGTGTGAGGCTTCACTTGGGCTGACAGTTCTTTTATAACTGAGGGCGGGGCCACCTGGTAACCCCGCCCCCCTCTGACGCATGGGGACGTCATGGGGACTTCCCTATGGCTTTCCACATGACGCCCTGGAAGAAGATACCGGAGAGAAGCCTCAGAGACCGACGCCGTGGAAGAAGATACCGAAGAGAAGCCTCACCCAGCAGGAGCCTCCCATTGCGCGGAGCGGCCCAGAAGAGACACCGATGCTGGACGAGAAGGCCAAGAAGAAGCCGATCGGAGGAAGAAGAAGATGGAAGAAGAAGATGCCGGAAGGAGAAGATGAAGAAAGGAAGACCAGAAGAAAGAAGAAAGAAGATTTTAATAAAGGAATTGTCAAAGACTGTCTCCTGTCATTTTTACCATTTTTGACACTTTTTTGGTGAAATGGTAGGGGTACTTTTGTACCCCCTTACCATTTCACACAGGGGGGGGGGGCGGGATCTGGGGGCCCCCTTGTTAAAGGGGGCTTCCAGATTCCGATAAGCCCCCCGCCCGCAGACCCCCACAACCATCGGGCACGGTTGTGGGGATGAGGCCCTTGTCCTCATCAACATGGGGACAAGAGGCTTTGGGGGTCTTAGACCCCCAAACCATCCTCCCAATGTTGAGGGCATGTGGCCTGGTACGGTTCAGGCGGGAGGGGGGGGCGCTCTCGTCCCCCCCTCTTTTCCTGCGGCCTGCCAGGTTGCGTGCTCGGATAAGGGTCTGGTATGGATTTTGAGGGGGACCTCACGCCATTTTTTTTGGCTGGGTTTCCCCTTAAAATCCATCCCAGACCTCAAGGGTCTGGTATGGATTTTGAGGGGGACCCTACGCCATTTTTTTTTTTGGCTGGGATCCCCCTTAATATTCATCCCAGACCTGAAGGGCCTGGTTATTGAATTTGGGGGGAGCCCTACGCTTTTTTTTTTTTTTTTTTTTTTATCAATTACTTTTTTTTATGAATGACTTTCAATGAATGACTGTTCTCTGTATTACGGGAGCCGACAATTAACATTAGCCGCAAGTGATTTTAAATAGCTTTCTTTTCTGCAAAAAATGACACTTTTTGCAGAGACAGTTCTAAACACTGGAAACATGCGCCCCTTTACATGCATACTATAGACACCTCCCAGGTACGAAATTTAAAGGAATATTACACATTTATTGTTTCACTTTAATCATTATTAAAATCACTGCTCCTGAAAAAACGGCCGTTTTTAAAAGTTTTTTTTGCATTGATACATGTCCCCTGGGGCAGGACCCAGGTCCCCAAACACTTTTTATGACTAACTTTTTAAAAATAAATGACTTCAATGACTGTTCTCTGTATTAAGGGGGACGGGAGCAGACACATTTTTATAGCCGTTCGGGTCCCCATTGACTTCAATGGGGTTCGGTGTTCGGGGTCAAGTTCGGGTCAAGTTCGGTCCCGAACCTGAACTTTTTTCTGAAGTTCGGCCGAACCTGCCGAACCCGAACATCCAGGTGTCCGCTCAACTCTAGTCGCCACTAACTGTCCAAAAACAACCTTTGTTCCATCCATTTCGCTCTCATTGTATTGTGCAATATTTTGTCCCCCAGCCAGGGAGTGTCTTCTTAACATATATGTAGGGGGTCTCCCCTGAACAAGATAAACATAGAGTGTCTTCTGCCATGTTGTTGTACATGTCCACCGGACAACTCACTGTGCAGGTGTCAGTCCTCATTCTCTTGTGCTCTTCTTTGTAGTGCTTGTTCATTGTGATCTAGCCATGCTGCAGCCTCTTTGGCTGACTCAAAGAATTGGGCTTGGCCCCTCACTGCTATCCGGAGTTTTGCCAGGTATAGCATGGTGTAGGGTAGTTGTAGGAGCCTCAGTCGGCGTTTGACATCTGTAAATTTGGCTCTGCATCTCTGGACCTCTGCTGAAAAGTTTGGGTAGAAGGACACCCTGGTGCCATTGTGTTGGATATTCGCTCGGTCCCTTGCTTGGCGCAGCACTGCCTCGCTTTACCGGTAGTGAAGTATCCTTGCTAGGTTGGATCTAGGGGGGCCTCCCGGCTGAGGTCGACGAGATGGCACCCTGTGTGTGCGCTCCACTGCAAAAAGGGTCAAGAATGCATTTTTGCCAAATATTTCTATCAGCCAGTTCTCCACATATGAAGTAGGGTCTGTGCCCTCCACCTCCTCCTGCAGACCCACTATGCGTACATTGTTTCATTGCAAATTATTTTCGAGATCTTCTGCGCGATCGTTTGCGTCTCATGCCATCTGCAGCGCAGCTCTGGAGTCTTGGGCCATGGGTTGCATATGGTCCTCCACCTTGCTGACTCTGCTCTCCACAGCTGTGGTACGTTCGCTGATTTTCTGCATGTCTTGCCTTAGTAGTGACACATCCTCCCTGAGGCCCCCAAACTGCTCCTTTAAGGTGTTAACAGACGCTGTGCAGTTCTGTACAGCTTTAAGGATATCTACCAGTGTGGGTTGTGCTGTGTCTTGTGCGTCTTGGGCCTGGGTTTCCACCATTATGGCTTCTGCTTGCTCTCCCTCCTCGTCACCCCAGTGATCAGGGACAGGCGCTGTCTGCATGGTATGCTGCTTGTGCTGTGTGCCCCCCGAGCAGGATGGCTGCTCCGATCCCATGGCCCCAGATAGCTTTTGGGTATAATATCCCATGTCTTTAGGGGGTTCTTTGTTGAGAGATTTGGGCATCTTACATGCTTTAAGGTTTTGCTTGTCCTGGCCTTGTGGTGTTCCCATCACAGGGAGCACGGCGGCGCCATCTTGGATCTCCGGACCCGCGGTCTCTACCAGTCCTTTGCGGGTCATCCCTCTGGTGCAGAGGGCCAGCGGTGGTTCCACAGGGGTCTCTGGGGTACAAGTATGCAGCATATGTCAGTATACTCTCAATCGGGCGGCTGGGGGAGGATCGGTACTTGATTAACGCCTGGAGCTGTGGGAGATGCTTCCTCTCACATGACTGCCTTGGCCATGCCCCCAGACACAAACATTCTTGGCCAACATCAATATAACAGATTTTTGAAGCAGTATTTAAAGGCAAAAATATAAGGTCCACTTATCAAATTCCTTACCCGCTCTGATGGCCCCTTGGAAATAGTTTAGGGGGAGATGTTTTGGACAGGTAACCCTCTCCACTTCATTGAGAGCTGAATGCATAAATAATGTGTGTTACTTTGGCCAGCCCCTTCTTACTTACACTATTGGCAGCCCACTGGACAGGTAAGAAGTGTCATAATACAAAAATATAAATACACACTGTACAAATGGAAGCACATTTTTACATTATGCAATTAACTATCAAGATAATAGGAGAACAAAACTTTAAACAGTACCATTTGAAAGTATTCAGGCAGGCATTTGCACTACATGCTTTGGGGAATTCACCCATAAATATGACCACAAAAGAGGTAGGTATAGTGTGTATGGGTTTGGCAAAGTCAGCAGAAGGAGGATTGGTATCAGTTGACTTAGCAGTTGGGGGGAGGGAGGGTTCCAAGTGAGTTTGGGCCCCCCCAAAAAAATCCTCTTGCACTATGCATTAATTTAAGGACATAAATAAAATTTTTACATATTTTAAGGGGTGTTTAGGGTAAATTACTACAATGGAGCTGACAAAATACATTGTTAAGTGACTAGGCTAGGTGTATATGGGCCCAGGATAGCATGCTGGGGTTAGTGAAGGCAAATATGCATTAAGGACAAAAAAGGAACTTTAAAAAGTTCCAGCATGCATGAGGATAATGGGGACATTCAAAGCATATTACAATCATGGTAATTAGGGAATGATGAAAGAAATACAATACATTAGAATACATAGAATGTGATGTTAAAGGAGAAAACTTACCTTAATGTAGTCCTTCTGCAGGACCTGTATAATGGCAGAACAGGTCTCTGGAATAATGATTCCCAGAGCCTGGGGGGAGATGCCTGTTGAGAATTTGATGTCCTGCAGACTTCTCCCAGTCACCAAGTACCGCAACGTGGCAAAAAGCCTCTGCTCGAGAGTGATGGCTTGCCGCATGCAGACACTTACTGTAATTTGTCTTTCTTGGTGCCAATCCACGGCATCAAACATGCGGTAGTAAGCTGCCATGTTGAGGCCAGGAAAATGGAAAATTGTATCAAATATTTACTGTAATTTTTCTTTCCTGGTGGAAATCCATGGAAGCATACATGTGGTAATATGTAGTAGTATGTGATTGGTGCTAAGAAAATATTTTTAAGTGAATATTGCCAAAAGAGAGCTTTTTCGTACAAAAAAAAAACATGTATGTGTTACCCTGGTATATAAAGTAAAGGCAAAATGACTGCCAATCAAAAGGGATACAGGTGTGAGAACGTTCACAAAAATAATAATGTGCAATATAGATGGTATTTCTTGTTTAACAGTAATGTTACTTAATATTTATTTTGCTATTAGACAGGTTTTAATTTAAAAATGTAATTTTGAAAATTACAAAATATATTCTGTATATGTATATTTTTTACAAATACAGCATAATATGAGTATAGAGGTTTATGCAATAGAATCCTTTGATGACCACTACTAGCGAACAGCTGGAATAATGCTTTTTTACTGTTGAACTTTTGAAAATAAATGTACTATGTAAAGGTCAAACAAGTTATTTCTTAGCCACCAAAAGTATTTTCTACTAATAGTGGAAAAGTGTGTTTTGCAATCATATTGTTAAATTGAATGAAACACTGAAAGAATATATTTCTTCAACTATGAATAAATATGTGTGGAGTAGGAACATTTTCCGACAATTCCGACGCACAAAATTCCACGCACGCTCTGAATCAAGTATGAGACGGAAGCGATCGGTCTGGTAAAACTAGCGTTGGTTATGGAGATAGCACTTTCGTCACTCTGCAAATGTTTTCATCTTTTAATGCAGCACATTTTCTTCTTCTTTATAATGCTAAAAATAATGAAGTTGTTTTGCTGCTGATAAACTGATTTCTTTATTATTTCTCGTGATCTCCTGAATAACCTTTATTTTTTTTTTACGGCAGATCTCCAGAATAATGTTTAGAATATTTTTTTTTATAGTGATAGATTTTTTAATTTTTTTTATCTAGTGATCTCCATAATATTTTTTTGTCGTTTTGTGTGTCAAGTTACCACAACACCATTATTAACTTGTATTTTTTAACCTCAAGGAGGTTGGTTAGTGTTGGTGTCTCTTGTTAATTTGATATTGTATTTTTGAAATGTACCTGCCTACTCACAAACAAACTGTCCTTTTTGAAGTAAAACACATAGCCAAGTATTTGTGAAAACAAAATAGAAATTTATTAGGGGTCATAACAAAATAAAGAGGAAGGCAACGCTGGATAAACTGTTAAGATTGGTGAAGCCTTTATACCCCAGGACAGACATCAATTATTTGACAGGCAAAATTAGTAGTCTTAGTCCATTTAACCACTACAATACTGGGCACTTTCGCCCCCTTCCTTCCCAGACCATTTTTCAGCATCAGCGCTCTCGCACTTTCAATGACAATTACGCGGGCATGCTACGCTGTACCCAAATTGAATTTTTATCATTTTGTTCACACAAATAGAGCTTTCTTTTGGTGGTATTTATTCATGACTTTTTTGAATTTTTTGCGATATAAGCGAAAAAGAGTGGAAATTTTGAAAAAAAACTATATTTTCTTCTTTCTATTTTGAAAGAAATCCAATAAAATCTAATTTTGTCATAAATTTAAGCCAAAATGTATTCTGCTAAATGTTTTTGGTAAAAAAAAAATCTGTTAAGTGTATAATAATTGGTTCATGTGATCACGGACATGATCATGTACAGATGTGCACAGGTGATCATGGACATATGTGTGCAGATAATCATTGGGACATGTGATTTTAGTGGGACATATGTGGGGGACATGTGTTTTTTATTATTTGGGGACATGTGTTTTTATTATTTGGGGACATGTGTTTTGGGGACATTGTATGGGGACATGTGTGTTTATACTGTGTGGTGTGCTGTGTGTTTACACTAGGTTAGTGATCAGTGAGTAAAAAGCTGTAAAAAAACAGCACATACTCACTGATCACCAGCCGGCTGCAGCGATCCGCTCTCCTCTCCTCACCAACAACTTCCGTGCGAGGAGAGGAGAGCCGATTGCCTAGCAACCGGCTCTGTGTTTACATCACATGACGGCTGTGATTGGACATGGCCGTCATGTGATCAGGAGGGCCAATCACAGAGCCCTCCTGCCGATCAGAGATGCGGCGTGTCCGGGTGACACGAGCGCATTGGGATTGCGCCAATGCGCGGGCATGCTCGCGTGTGATCCCCCTCCTTTGGAGGGACGTTCCTGAACGTCCACTCAGAAGGAGAGAGTGCCCATCCGGCCATTTATATGCATAGGCTGGGTGGGAAGTGGTTAACCACTTAAAGACCAGGCCTCTTTTCCAGACTTGTGTTTACAAGTTAAAAACATGTTTTTTTGCTAGAAAATTACTTAGAACCCACAAACATTATAATTTTTATTTTCTAACACTCTAGAGAATAAAATAACGGTCATTGCAATACTGTTTGTCACACCATATTTGCGCAGCGGTCTTACAAGCTCACTTTTTGGGGAAAAAAAAAAATTTTTTTGAATAAAAAAAATGACATCAGTAAAGTTAGCCCAATTTTTTTTTATATTGTGAAAGATAATGTTACGCCGAGTAAATTGATTACCAACATGTCACGCTTCAATATTGCACATGCTCGTTGAATGGCGTCAAACTTTTCCCTTAAAAATCTCCATAGGTGATGTTTAAAAAATTCTACAGGTTGCATGTTTTTAGTTACAGAGGAGGTCTAGCGCTATAATTATTGCTCTCACTCTAACGATTGCGGCCATACCTCACATGTGTGGTTTGACCACCGTTTTCACATGACGTATGCGTTCGCTTCTGCGCGCAAGTTGTCGGGATGGGCACTTTTTTTATTATTTATTTTACTTGATTTTATTTATTTTGTCACTGTTTTAAAAAAAAATGGGTCACTTTGATTTTATTCCTCTTAAATATAAGATCTGAGATCTCATGTTTGGACTTAAATGCAATAAAAAACTAAAAAAAAAAATTGTTATTTGAAAAAATGACAACAGAAAAATGTGCCTTTAAGAAGTATGGTCACGTTTTGACGTCGCTTCCGCCCTGCTATAGCATGGAGATGGGTGGGGGCCATCTTCCCCTCACTCGTTTCCATACACAGCCATGGACAGGTCCTGATCGCCTCCACCGCTGCAGATGGCTCCGTAAGCAGCGGAGGGCGCGGGAGAGTGGTGGGAGGGGGTGGTACCTCTCCCGCCGCCGAAACCGCCACAGAGACCACCATTATCATAAACAGGACTGCCGGCTCTAAAGGTGGATACCTCGGTTGTGGCAGCAGCTGCCACAACCATGTTGTGGTTACATACTCGTCGTACAGTTCGTGCTGTGCAGGGACTTGGTGTTGGGGTTCTTACTTTGACCCAAGCCCAGTCCATGAGCAGAGAGCAGGGAGGAGTTCATGGACAAAGAATTTGTTGCTCCAGCATGACCAATTCTCTCATATGCCTTTGTTGCGGGAGATCCGTGAGAATAATCATGATGATTTCAGGAATTATCTCCGGATGACGGACCTCGTTTTTCACCATCTGTTGGCTTTGCTTTCCCCTTATATTAGCAGGCAGGACACCTGCATGCGGCAAGCCATCACTCCCGAACAGAGGCTAGTCGCCACGTTGCAGTACTTGGTGACAGGGAGAAGTCTGCAGGACATCAAGTTCTCGACAGGCATCTCCCCCCAGGCTCTGGGGATCATTGCCCCAGAGACCTGTTCTGCCATCATTCAGGTCCTGCAGAAGGAATATATTTAGGTAAGATTTCTCCTTTGTGCGAATGTATGTGTCCTTCACACTACTAGGAGTAATAATAAGTAATAATGCCTATCTACAAAATATTGTGAAGTGATATATCCAAATAATTGCTGTAAAATCTAAAAGTGTTCACAATAACACAAGACAAATAGTAACAATATGTATAAATTGATTTTGCGCAATGTAAGAAAGAGAACAACAGATGTTGTTCTCTATGCTATTAGATTTCTATCATTTTTTTGAAGACACTTATATGATATATTTTTTATGTCACACTTTAGATATTTTTTATCACTGTATGCATTTGTCACTTTATGTATTGATATTGATTTGCACTGTGTCACTTTGTATATTGACATCCATCTGCACTGTGACACTTTATCCACTTGATTATTATGACACTTTATTATCTACGCATAAGATATTATTGCACTATTATTCAGCCACATAGAGAATTTATTTCTCTAATAGAAGATTTCTCCTTTAACATCACATGAATGCCTGCTGCATTCTGCACAATGTAATGTTTGCTAAAGTATTGTATTTCTTTCATCGTTCCCTAATTACCATGATTGTAATATGCTGTGAATGTCTCCTTTGTCCTCATGCATGCTAGAAGCTTTAAAACTTCCTTTTTTTTCCTTCATGCATATTTGCCTTCACTAACCTCTCCAGCATGCTATCCTGGGCAAAAAACGGTAAAAGTTGGATCTGAATTTAAAATCATTTTGGATTACAACATCCAACATAAAAAATTCGAAAAAATCATAATGAAGCACTGGGATATTCTTCGTAAGGACAATATCTTAGGAAAAACATTACCGTCTCGCCCTAGGTTTATTTACAAAAGGGCACCAACATTGAGGGATGTCTTGGCCCCTAGTGTGGTTGACCCTCCTATTGTAAAGGATAATAAAATATTTTCTTTTCTCACGGGATTTTACGCCTGTGGGCGCTGTAAACAATGTAAACATAATATAAAGAAAAGAAAAAACTTTTCCTGTTTTTCCACTGGTGTCACATATCCTATCAAAAACTTGATCACTTGCAACACCACAGGCGTGGTGTATGTTCTTGAATGTGACTGTGGAAAACAGTACATTGGGAGGACCTCCAGACCTCTTAGTGTTCGTATAGGGGAACACGCCAACAATATTAAAAAGGGTTTAGTAACACATAATGTGTCTAAACACTTTAGGTTATATCATAATAGGGATCCAAAATGCCTTAAATTTTGTGGACTCGAAAGGGTTACCCCACACTGGAGAGGGGGGAATTTTATCAGACAGTAAAGTCGGCGTGAATCCTTCTGGATTCATGAGATGCAGGTACTTTTTCCTAGGGGGATGAACGTCGACTTTGATTTAAATTGCTTTATATCTGATAAATAATATATAGTTCCCCCCCCTCCCCCTATTGCCCCAATTCTTTTTTTCTTTCTTTTTTCTTTCCTTTTCTTAGATTAATTAATTAGGACCCCACTTCTTCTCATACCAGATATATATAATAATATTATCCTTCCGTTTCTATGGGTGAAATAGGAATGATATATGAAAGAATGTGAGGTTGTATAATGTGATAACTGTGTTAATTTGTAAGTATTCAGTGATGGACGCGAGTGTACATAAAATATATTTTTTTGGAAAATAATTTTTTCAAACATATATTTTTTTTTTAACAATATATTAAAAATTTTAACACCCATTTGCAACGGTCAGGTATAGAAATACATTTTTTTTTTTCTGTATATGTTTTAATATTTTGAGTTTAATTTTAAATAAAACATTTTTTTAATATCATTTAATATAAATTCCATATACATTGGTGCATGGTTTTCTTGGTATCATTCCAAGAGGGTTGGTTGTTCAGCTGTATGCTGTTTCATATACTCCCACTTAATATATTAATGAGAAAGTTTGGCTTTTGTACATTTGGTGTCCCCGTTGTGATTTGGCGTGGAAATGTTGCAGGGGAATGCACAGTGCTTGGATTTCCGGCGCCGGCTTATATCCGCACAAAACATGCTAATTACGGACCGCCCAGGTGGCTATATCTAGCCTGAGAGGTGACTGCTTGACTCCACCCACCGCTGACGAAGTCCTGGAGACGTAACGTACGTACGGGGAGGAGTTACCGCGTCACCCGCCTCTCATCACTGCATACAGTGGCTGCACACCATGCTGTGTATTTATACTACAAAGTTTTTTGTCTGTTTTTGGCAAATCTTTTTTGTTTATTTCCATTGCGCTTCAGTGTATCTCTTTGCGCTCTTGGAGCTTCAGAGACTGGCTATTTCTAGTATACACTTTCAGTGCGCTGCTCTTATGAGAGCATGTTCCTGTTTAATTTTGCTACATTTTTTAAATAAATGAAGATGACAGTGTGCACTTAGATCGCATTCCTATCTTTTTTCTGGGCATCACACTTGTATGACTACATCCTGTTTGAAGCTGCATCTTCAACCTAAGGACATCTTGGATCGTTCCTGATCAGCATACAGCTCCAGATTGAGTCTCGGATTGGCCAGATCGGTGTCTCACGTTTTATCCCTCATTGGGTCCATTCGTTTTTACTTATCACATCTGGTAAGAGTATTTTATTCGTATGGTGGAGGATTTATCACTGCAATATTCGATTGATGATTGACAGTCACTGGGTGTCCTCATCCCCACAACCCTGGCCGGTGGTTGTGGGGGTCTGCGGGCGGGGGGCTTATCGGAATCTGGAAGCCCCCTTTAATAAGGGGACTCCCAGATCCCGGCCTCCCCCCCTGTGTGAAATGGTAAGGGGGTACAAAAGTACCCCTACCATTTCACCAAAAAAAGTGGCAAAAGTGTTAAAAATGACAAGAGACGGTCTTTGACAAGTCCTTTATTAAAGTCTTCGTTCATCTTCTTCTGGTCTTCTTCCTTCTTCCTTTCTTCGTCCTTCAGTTTCTTCATCTTCTTCCTCCATCTTCTTCTTCCTCCGATCCGCTTCTTCTTGCTCCGGTGTTCTCGTCCGGCATCTTCCTCCACGGCGTCTCTTCTTCGTTCTCGGGCCGCTCCGTGCAATGGGAGGCTCCCGCTGTGTGACGCTTCTCTTCTTCTGACAGGTCTTATATAACGGAGGGCGGGGCTGCCTGGTGACCCCGCCCCCCTCTGATTCACGGGGACTTGGGGACTTCCCTATGGCTTTCCCCATGACATCAGAGGGGGCGGGGGTCACCAGAAGCGGCCCGAGAATGAAGAAGAGACGCCATGGAGGAAGATGCCGGACGAGAACACCGGAGCAAGAAGAAGCGGATCGGAGGAAGAAGAAGATGGAGGAAGAAGATGAAGAAACCGAAGGATGAAGAAAAGAAGAAGTAAGAAGACCAGAAGAAAGAAGATGAAAGAAGACTTTAATAAAGGACTTGTCAAAGACTGTCTCCTGTCATTTTTAACACTTTTGTCACTTTTTTGGTGAAATGGTAGGGGTACTTTTGTACCCCTTACCATTTCACACAGGGGGAGAGGCCGGGATCTGGGAGTCCCCTTGTTAAAGGGGGCTTCCAGATTCCGATATGCCCCCCGCCCGCAGTATACTGTACCCAAACTGAATTTTTAGAATTTTTTTCACACAAGTAGAGATTTCTTTTGGTGGTATTTAATCACCACTGGGTGTTTATTTTTTGCTAAAGAAACAAAAAAATACTGAAAATGTTGAAAAAAAAATTATGTATCCTTCACTGATCTGCACTAATAGGCTGCACTGGTGGGCATGGATAGGCTGCACTGATGGGCACTGATAGGCACTGATGAGGTGGCAATGATGAGGCGGCACTGATGGGCACTGATGAGGCTGCACTGATGGGCACTGATGAGGCGGCACTGATGTGCACTGATGAGGAGGTACTGATATGTGACACTGGTGGGCACTGAGAGGTGACACTGATAGGTGTCACTGATGAGCACTGATAAGGCGGCACTGATGTGCACTGATGATGAGGCACTTATGGGCACTGATAGATGGCACTGGTGGGCACTCGTGGGCACTGATTAGCAGCACAGAAGCTGATCATCAGGAGAAAAAAAGCTGCTAACTGGCTTCTGTTTACAGCTGATCACATGGTAAAGGGCCCGCTGTGATTGGCCTTTTACCCTCAGCCGAGTCCGAAGGACACTGAAAGCTCACGCTGTAGCCATTATTTGGCTATAGCATGGGCGGAAAGTGGTTAAGGGATTTGTGTATTTTCAATGGTGACCTCAAAGTCACATCAACAGACCCTCTCCCCATTGTATGGTATGTTTTTTTTGCATTTGTAGACCTCCATGGGATTCACCTCTAAAAAAAAGTTTACTATATTTTGAGCAAAATTCACTGAACCCTTGGTGAATCGAAACTGGGCAGTTCTGCCCATTTCTAATACTAATGCTAAAGGCATAAATTAACATGGACTGACATATATTTAACATTCAAACACTAAAGCAGCACAAACAGGAACCCCCCCAACCTATCCCTGTGAACCTGTACTCCAATAAAGGATCATTTGTCTCAGAGCAGTCACACAACATTTGGTCAACATTTCAATTTACCATAATAAAGCAAAATATATTTTCATTTTCACTCTTCAAACGTATTATCATAATGCCAATCATACAGACATTTTCTTTGTATTTCTGCAACTGTTCAATGAATTTACAGTTGCTCTCATAAGAAACTCTGAGGGAGTTTCTCGTAATGCTATAATGGAGTTAGCATCAATAATGTAATGTTTATTTCCCAGAAAAACAAGTAATATGTTCACAAAACATTTTTTTAAATGACACACATAATTCTTTTATGTGTACCTTGAGAATCATTACAACAAAAAAGCAGTGAATAATTCCTTCTCTCAGAGTCCTCTGAGTAATGAAGGGAACATTGTTATAAACAGAAGTGTATTCTGCAGCATATATAGAAAGTTGTATATGAACACTAAAAGCATCATAGTAATGCTGTCTCACTCTTGACAATCCCATGCATAAATTATAAATGTATAATACACAGAGGATAACACTGACTGCTTTGTGGAAAGTTACAACCTATTTGGTATATTTTACTTTCAATTAAATAAAAATGCACTCCAATTGAATAAGGCCTCTTGCACACTGTACTGATATATGAGCATCAGACATTTCTGGCAGAAACAAAAGCGAGGATGGGCTTTATACTACTTGCCCATATTTGCACGTATTTCTGAGTATGCACATACAAGAATAAAAATTCTTCTAGATTTATTTTAATGAAGGAAATGTGGCATATGTGTGTATTTGCATGTATTTACACTTATACAGTACATGCAAAATACTGACCGGCAACTCAGATTTCTTTATTGTATTTACTGATCTATAAGCAGTGCATGTTTACGCGACTGTGTGTACAGGGACATTGAAAACAATGGGCTGGAATTGGATCAGTTAAATAAAAGCCTGTATGCCTGAAAACTGAGCATTTTCAGGCAGCAGTGTGCAAGAGTCATCTGCATTTTCTTTCCTATGTTGCCTTATTACTGAAACTTGCAGAGTTTCTGTGTTTCCACTTGATATGTGTACACAGGCAGAAATAGCCACAGAACTAGGCTGCTAAATACACTGTATAAAATTGCAAGAGGGGGTACCGGCGCCAACTCCTATATTAGGTTTATTTATGAAGGCTGCAATCTAGAATTACTAATTGTACAGTTACTGGTTGGAATTGTACTAAGATGGAGAATTGCGCCAATCAAACAGTTATTTTGTTATCCTCTGAGCCCTAAAATATAACGGGCTTGTTTTTTTACTGCTACTGTCAATTACAGATCCCTTTGGGTAGTGAAGTGTTATATAATAAAATGAAGTAAAATAAAATACATAAAAAATAAGATGTAAGAGTTGTGGTGACAAATACTATTATGCCTTAGTTTATCATGTACCACTAGGCAATCTTATCTATAAATGTGAAATATGCTATAGGTGGTTGTCTACTATTCAAAACTCTTGTGACAAAATCACTATTGTTGTGAACAAACAAATGGGAACCCTACAATCCTAAACTCCCAATCCTGCAGAGGGAATTTAGGCAAAAAAATGTGTCAGACGACCTATACTTTTGTGTCAATATTCCCGTGAAAAGAAAAACTTTTTTCTGTGAAAAGAAAACTTTTTTGTCCCCCTCACCACAATTGCTGTTGGAGAAAAAACACAATACCACAATATCGCAATTCTGTGGAAAAGATATATAAGTGTATCACAATTCTGTGGAAAAGATGAAAAAAAAAAAACCCCAAAGCAATACCCTTTTAGTCCAAATCCTGCAAAGGAAATTTCAAACAATATAGGTATAGTCCCCAATCGTGTATAAACATAAACTATATGAAAAGAGAGTCCATGTGTTGCCACCACCGACGTTCCAGCCGCTCCAAAAAAGGTAAGTTCCAATTAGTACAGTGACTAGTAATTAGTGCTTTCAAAATATATTTTTATCACCCTGTGAATCCACCACCATAGAAAATGGCCACTCACCAGATTTAGGTGAGTAATAGGCGTTTGGTTTATTTAGCCGGATAACCACTTCTTCTCCTTTTTATATCTCCACTTTACAAGGTCCGGATAAGTTTAATGCAGGGAGCGTCCTCCATTCTCAGGGAAAATGATAAAAATATGCTCCCATAGCGTAATATGTTTAACAATTTATTAAAACAAATAGAAACAAGAGAACTATTCCACTCACATATGATAGTGCCCTCAAAGCCGGCACTGAGCCTCTCCAGCCATGTATAAAAGGACCTCAAATCACAGAAAGGACCGCTTGTGCTGTGGACCAGTTTGGCGTCTTGATTGTTACCCAGCAGCCTCTACGCGTTTCGCATGTGTGTCTGCGTCATCAGGAAGCTTCAATTTTTGGGTGGAAAAAGTTCAATTTTTGGGTGGAACTCCACTTTAAATAGATTTATCAGATTGAGCTTTAAAACTGATCTCTAGCTTTTAGTAAAGCTTAAAACGGAAGTACAGCCAAAGCTTGTTTGGCTGTACTTCTCCTGTGGATCACAGGAGTGCAGTTCATTCTGCACAACTGTGACACGTTTTCAGCCAACTGTGGGTTGAAGCCCGCTGTCTGCTGACGTCACAGGCTTGGGCAAGCTCGCAACAATAAATTTGGGATCCGCCCACATGCCTGGAACGGCACCCAGCTCAGCCTCTCAGTGAGCTGCTGAGAGCATGCGCCAGCCACTTCTGCCCCCTCCACAGCCCCAGCGCTCCAGTGAGCGCAGGGAGGAGCAGAGCAGTGACTGACATTAACCAGCTCTCTGTTCACTGAGCCCTGAGAACTGAGCGATCAGTGGCCTTTGATCACTTGGTTCTAAGTCTTAGAGCCAGTGGGGGACAGATGCAGCATCGGGCCAATGGTACATCCGCCTAGGTAAGTATGATTAACCCCCCTGGCTGTAATCCCGAGTCTGGCTCGGGGTGGAACTTCAGTACCATAAGCGGTAACCCCGAGCCAGACTCGGGCTCGCATTGCAGGATACAGGGAGACTTACTTACCTTGTCCCCTGGATCCTGCAATGTCTCCCCGCTGTGTGTGCGAGCTCCTACGCTCGATTCACACAGTGCTCGAGTGCAGCTGATCTCCATTCCCTGCGACGTTACGACTCATGGGAGCGGAGATCGGCGCCAAATTCAAAAAAGTAAAAACCACACAAAACACATACAGTACTGTATTCTTACAGATTACAGTACTGTATAAAAAAAAAATACACATCCCCTTTGTCCCTGGTGGTCTGTCCAGTGCCCTGCATGTAGTTTTATATTATAAATACTGTTTTTTTCTGCCTGGAATTTGGAGATTGTCCATAGCAACCAAAAAGTGTACCTTTATGTCAAAAGTGATTTTAGACCTGCTAGAAAACAGTGATAATAAATTAGAATCACTTGCAGAATTGAGCGATAGTGATTTGTGGGGAAATCGTCATCAAACACTAAATCTAATGACAGCGACAATTCTGCAACTGAGCAAATTTCAGTGTTTTTGATTTGATTAAATTATTTAATAATTTCTATAGTTATTTATTATATTTTAATTTATGATGTTGTGTTTATCACACCCGGGATGTCTACTAGACTCTGATTTGGACAGATTTAAGTGAGTTATACCTAAGAATTGCAGGTCTACAATATAAAATGCCAGATTTCCATGCAAAATAATTGTAACGCTTTCAGCACCCTAAAAAAAAAAAACATACCGCTAGGGAGGTTAAAAAAAAAAAAAAAACTTCTCATTTAAATAGTTTGTTTGGACCAGTTTTGTCCAGACAAACTTTAAAGTGGAACTGTAGCCTATGGAAATAAAATTGGCAGTTTTTTTAATGCAGAAGAGATTTGCTTTGTCTCTTCTAAATTAAAGCTACTTACCTGCCTGTTCACCCTTGTACAGTGAGCTCACAGCTCACTGTACACATTTGGCTATGCCGAATCTGACTGAACGCCCACGCATTCACGGAGTGATGTCACCTCCCACCCGACCAATGACAAGCCAGGTAGGGAGCTTGAGGATCCCGCATCGCTGGAGCTGAGGTCAGTATAGTTCTTCTTTAAGCTTCACTAAAAGATGGTGATCAGCTTTAAATCATTGGGGGTTCATTTAAATGTGGTGGAGTTTTGTTAAAATGTGGTGTTTTTTTCAGCAATTTTCACCAAACTTTTTTTAAACTTTGATAGGATGACATTTGAAAGTCTTACCCATGCTGCTTTATTTCCCTGTCCACTAAGCAATTAGGAGGGGTTGGAGTCCATGCTAGTAATTTTCTGGGTACACACTAAGTTTCTTTCATTGTTACTTTCATTGGTTCTTTTTCTTTGCCGATTTCAGGGCTCCATACATTAGGATGGCTGATCGGTATGCCGCTACAAATTATACAGATTATTCTTCTACCTTACTGTATTAGATCAGCAGTGTCAGTGGTGTATTGCAATATAAACTTCACTAAACCAGAATTTCTTGTTCTCTTTATTCATATGGCAGCAGTGCATTGTACTCTTCTACAAAAGTAACCTTTTGTAATTTAAACTCTTTGTGGCATTAAAATCATTGGCAGTCATTTGCAAATTGGTTGGTAGTTATCTGGCACCAATCTTCACTATGACTATTGCCGCGTACACACGTGCGGACTTTTGCCGGCGGACTTAGTCCAGCGGACAATCCGCCGGACTATCCAGCTGGGTCCGCTGGACTTTCCGAGCATATGGACTTGCCCACACACGCACGGACTTCTCTGGCGGATAATCCGCCGGCCAAAAGTCAGCGGTACTTTTGAAAATGAATGGACTTGCCCACACACGGAGCAGTCCGTTCATTTAACTTCAGGTTACGTAGCTAGCATAGGCAGTAAATGCCGCCGCGCTAGCTCCGTGACCTGGCATGGATTTAAAGGGACTCCCCACGCCGAAAAAACGGCGTGGGGGTTCCCCCCAAATCCATGTCAGACCCTCATCCGAGCACGCAGCCTGGCAGGCCAGGAAAGGGGTGGGGACGAACGAGCGCCCCCCCTCCTGAGCCGTACCAGGCCGCGTGCCCTCAACATGGGGGGTGCCCTGGGGAAAGGGGGGCGTGCGGCCCCCCCACCCCAAAGCACCTTGTCCCCATGTTGATGAGGACAAGGGCCTCTTCCCGACAACCCTGGCCGTTGGTTGTCGGGGTCTGTGGGTGGGGGCTTATCGGAATCTGGGAGCCCCCTTTTATAAGGGGGCCCTCAGATCCCGGCCCCCCACCCTATGTGAATGAGTATGGGGTACGATGTACCCCTACTCATTCACCTAAGGTGTAAAATGTAAAGTACAAAAACACCCACACTTTTGAAAAAATATTTTATTGCACTGCTCCGGGGGTCTTCTTCCGTCTTGGGGGTCTTCTCGCCGGACTCCTCCGCCATTTACCAAGCTCTTTTACCGAGCGGAGAAGTCCGGCTACCTTCTTCGTCATCGCCGCCGTCGTCTGGGGGTCTCGATCCACCTTCGGGGGTCTTCGGGGGTCTCTTCTGTTCTTGCTGCGGTCGTCGTCTTCCGCGCCGCCGCCGCCTTCTTGTTCTTGTTCTTGTTCTTCTTCTTCCGATGTTGACACGTCGCTGTCTCTGCCCGGAATGCCAGAGCCGCGCTGCGCTGGGACTTATATAGGGACATGGGGACAGGGTCACATGCTCATGTCACATGGTGACCCCGCCCCCTTGTGATGTCACAGTCCCGGAGGATGCTGGGACTGGGACATCACAGGGGGGCGGGGTCACCATGTGACATGAGCATGTGACCCTGTCCCCATGCCCCTATATAAGTCCCAGCGCAGCGCGGCACAGGCATTCCGGGCAGAGAGAGCATCGGGTCAACATCGGAAGAAGAAGAAGAACAAGAAGAAGGACAAGAAGAAGAAGGCGGCGCCGGCGGCGCGGAAGACGACGACCGCCGCAAGAACAGAAGAGACCCCCGGAAGACCCCGGAAGACCCCCGAAGGCGGATCGAGACCCCCAGACGACGGCGGCGACGACGAAGAAGGTAGCCGGACTTCCCCCGCTCGGTAAAAGAGCTTGGTAAATGGCGGGGGAGTCCGGCGAGAAGACCCCCAAGACGGAAGACCCCCGGAGCAGTGCAATAAACTATTTTTTGCAAAAGTGTGGGTGTTTTTTTACTTTAAATTTTACACCTTAGGTGAATGGGTAGGGGTACATCGTACCCCATACTCATTCACATAGGGTGGGGGGCCGGGATCTGAGTGCCCCCTTATAAAAGGGGGCTCTCAGATTCCGATAAGCCCCCGCCCGCAGACCCCGACAACCAACGGCCAGGTTTGTCGGGAAGAGGCCCTTGTCCTCATCAACATGGGGACAAGGTGCTTTGGGGTGGGGGGGCCGTGTGCGGCCCCCCTTTCCCCAGGGCACCCCCCATGTTGAGGGCACGCGGCCTGGTACGGCTCAGGAGGGGGGGGGGGCTCGTTCGTCCCCACCCCTTTCCTGGCCTGCCAGGCTGCGTGCTCGGATAAGGGTCTGACATGGATTTGGGGGGAACCCCCACGCCGTTTTTCGGCGTGGAGAGTCCCTTTAAATCCATGCCAGCTTACGGAGCTAGCGCGGCGGCATTTACTGCCTACGCTAGCTACGTAACCTGAAGTCACGTGCTAAATGAACGGACTTGCCGATGAGCGGCAAGTCCGTTCATTTCAAAAGTCCCGCGGACTTGCCTACTAACGGCGGGATTGTCCGCCGGACTGCCAAGTCCAGCGGATAATTTTAAAACCAAACTTAAAACTTTGGTCCGCCGGACTTTGGCGCCAAAAAGTCCGCCGGCGCCTACACACGAGGGGATTATCCGCTGGACTTCAGTCCAGAGGATAATCCCGCGGGATTGTCCCTTCGTGTGTACGCGGCCTATGTGTCACATCTTGCTACTCAGTGGTGCTTTACCATCATCACACAACAATGTAGCAGGTGTTGAGCAGAGCTAATTTTATATATTGATGATTACTGTCAGAGTATAAACAGGTGTATACTCTTATTGACCGTTTTGTGCTCACCTCATTTAAAGTCCCACAGACGTAATTCATTTTTGTTGTATATAATTTAGGGAGGTGTGTCACTGGCAACACCAGAATTTTTTCTCTTTGCGTATATTGTACCCAGGTGGAAGACACCTACATGCCCAACCTCTACTGTTGCTGCCCTCGATCAACACATCTGCACATAGTTTGTATTATGGATTTTTATGTCTTCTTTTTTACAGGCTCACTTCTTTGCCTGTCCCTTTAGCTGTTTCCCATCAGTGGCTGTGAGACCTGCCATGTCCCGGGAGCTGCAATGTATATTGGGAGGTATTTCCTCCCCTCCTTTCTATCGACGGGAGGGGCCGCCTATACATCGGCGTCATGTTTGTATGCCAACCGCGGGATGCCTGTTTACAAATTTATGGCCCGTATTACTATCAATATAAAGTTTACTGTGTCACATAGCACAACTAGCACAACTGAGATTACCTTTCTAGATGTCCTCATTAAAAAACAGACAGATGGCAGCCTTTCCAGTGAGCTATACCGTAAATCTACAGCAGGAATCACGTTTCTATCCAAAACCTTTACTTGCATCAATCCCCTACTCAGATGACACCAGTTTCCAAAATGAGGCTGACACTCTGAGAACTAGACTCCTGGAAAGGTGGACACTCTAGTGCCTGTCTCAAGAAAGCCCATAGAAAGACAATCAATTTATCCCACCGAGAATTACTAAATACACACAAACAACCCTCAAATGACAACACAACTGGAATCATTACTACTTACTCGACACAGCACAAACAGGTTAGGCGTATTTTGAACAAGTACTGGCACCTCCTAACCATGGACTCTCTTCTTGCCCCGTTTATTTCTGACTTGCTGGCTGTCGCCTACAGGAGGGCCCCCTCTGTGGACGACAAGTTGGTAGCAAGCAAATACAAATCTATTAAAGGTGATATATGTAAAACTCTGGGAACTTTTGCATGTGGTGGATGTAGCTACTGCCAATATTTTGATCGGCATAGACACATTGATTTACCCAATGGACGTAATTTCCACCCCAAACATTATGTAAATTGTAGAACTCCCTGCATAGTGTACCTACTTATCTGTGAATGTGGGTGCTACTATGTCGGGAAGACTATAAATTCATTTTGGAAACAAATATACCAATATTTATCCACTATACACAAACGAGACCCTAATGTACCCATTGGTCGCCATATGGCATCGGTTCACCCAGAATCCATCCCTAAGGTATACTTTCTGGCACTTGATCGCATACATTTTACAATTCACAACTCCAGAGGTAGAGATTTTAATAAACGTCTCCTCCATTGCGAGTTGAGATGGATATTTATTTTACAGGCCACTTCACCACCTGGCCCAAATGAGGTATTCAACTTAAAATCTTTTCTTCCAGGCTTTGTTTCAGGGGGCTGTGAATTACATTTATAGCTCCCTTTTCAAAGTCTTGGATATACTATGTTCAATGACATCTTAACTACTCTGCTTTGCACTATATTCTTTATACTATGGTTCCATAGATCTATTAGCTATGTGAGCACCTTTCTGGTATTGTGGGGATATTATAATCAGTGACACCATAATCTTTGCATTTTGTGATGTTTCTCTCATAGTACAGCTTTTTGACTGCATGATTATCTTTACAACTATATGTATGTAATATGAATTGTTTATCCTATTGTAAATTATGTCTACATGGTATTCACTTGTTATGCTTTTCCCGTTTTTGGTTTGTTTTTTGTCATTATGATTTTCCTATAATGTAAACATGTTGGCTATCATTGTCCGTTTGGTCCACTTGGTGGTAGTGCATTGTGTGCTTCCTGGGCCTTGCTTTCACAACACCCGGCGGGTAGCCTCCACCTGCGCATGGCCGATGGATGACAGGGGTTTCCCTGCCTCCACACCAGGCCATATGTGTGGGGAGGAGCTCCTACCTGTTCCTGCTGTGTCTCCAACATGGATGGGGATTTATTTTACGCCGGTGATGCGCCGGCGCGTGACGTCATCACACCCCGAGGGGGCGGTGCTATGCCGCACGCCTCCACATCAGACTTTTTTGCTGGTTCAGCCATCAGGGTGTTTCTTGTGGATGTGAATCAGTGGTTAGTCCGGGGTTGCATGCCTGTTCGCCTATGCTGTCCATATGGACTCTCTCAGCCAATATGGATCCCTGTAATTGTTTTTATTTTATTATTTCCTCATGCTCTCTTAGTGAACCCTTTATGTAAGTACCTTTAAGCCTAATACTATATAGCTTATTATGTAACACTACCTGTTCTTATGTACTATAGTGCAAACACTATGTAACTATACCTATGTTTCAGATAAAGATAAAGTCACCCTAAAGTAAACCCTCCCTAATGAAGGACAATACATACCAATAAATGTCCAAACATGTTGGGTTACATGCTACAAATCTTCATGGACTGACCTCAGCTTGACTTTGGCAGTACCTGGATTATCCGCCTTGGGTTTGATATATACATTTATGTATTAATTGGTTCATTGGTATACTTTGTATATTTTAATGTTATTGTTTATGTTCACAAATGTATTTATTATATTGTGTATTCAATAAAAGTGTCACTTTGTTGCCTTTTACTTACTCTGTTACTCCCATTCATGACTTAAAAGTCCAAGGGGTGGCTCTTGCTGCACTTGTTGCATATTTCTTCTCTTAATTCATGTTTATGTTCAATTCAATGGTACATCTTGGTTCTGAAGAGAGATAGACACCAATTACATGGGCTTTTTTAGCTTTTATTCGTGCACTTGGGATCACTCCAGGAGTTAGAAGTTAACAACGTGAATTTGTAGAAGTCCTATCTATTGTTAGAGAAAACTGTGTTTGCCAAGAAAATTATTTTATATAAAGCTGGCAGCAGATTTGGTGGATGTCAAAGGCCTAATCACTTTGCCTGGGCTATGTAGAGGGAGTTGAAGGTTTTGTCAGGTTTGTTTTGATAGCCTTCATCTACAAAAGATTATTTCATTGGCACCACCCAGAAATATCGTACAAGAGTACTGCTTTGAAGAAAAAACATTTTTTTTTTAGAGAAATACGTTAAACCTAAGCTATTTTACTAAAAAATATGTTATAGCTTCATGAGCAATATGCAGCAAAAACAAACATGTTAATTTATTTAAGCACAATTATAAAAGTAATAACATGACCATGGTCATAACAATTAACACAGGCTTAAAAAAAAAAAAAAAACAGCTAACTATATTTTAATAATTTTACAAATTTTTTAATTAAGGGATTTTTTTCACAAGAGAAAAATAGAACCTGCTCTCACTTTCTGAAAATGCTAATTGTCTGGTTGCTATCCTGACCCTTTTGCTTTAAAACTTTCATTATCAGCGACATGTTTATTGCAATACATAATGGCAATGAAAGGGCTCAAACAAGCTTGCAATAGCAGCCATGATATGGTTTTAGATTTCATTAGCAGGATGTAATGTAAAAGTGATCTGAATGGCTTTATAGCCACCTGCTTATTTTTGCAGGTGAAATATTTTGAAATATGTTAAAGCCTCCAACATCGTAATAACAATGAAATACACTGTAATTGATCATGTACCAACATTGAAAAAGAAAGCGATAGTAAATTTAAATTCAATAACAAAAAAAAAGAAACAGAATCAATACACTGGTGAATATTTATCAATATTTTCAACCAAGATTTACCTATTTTTAAATAAAAACAAATGTGAAAAATAGAATCTAATGTGAAAATGGGTGAATCTCGAGAGAAAAGTGAAGGAATTTTGGGTGAAAACTTTAATACATAGACCCTACTGACCTGGTATAATTAAACCATAGTCTCAATGCACGTGTGTGTGTGTGTGTGTGTGTGTGTGTGTGTGTGTGTGTGTGTGTGTGTGTGTGTGTGAATTTAGTCAGGTTCTTTATTATCTCTAACTTGAATATTTTTTTAATGAATAGCCAATAAATAAAATGAAAAATGTATTGTGCTTTTTTACACAATTAAACACATTTATTATTCTTTATCTATATAGTATCTAAATAAATGATACGTATTGTTTTCTTGTTATAAGCTTTCATTTCTTCTGGCAACACTGATTGAAATAATAAGCACTGGCTATTTGCTTAAGGTAAACCAGCTTCAGTACAAATTCAATTTTGTCAAGTGTAATTTTGCCACAAGGAAGTTAATTTGTATGCTCTTTGTTTTCTTCAGTGCTATTATGTCTATAGTATGCAACATTTAAACTGCAATTTAAGGTTATATTCTAAATTTGTCTCTGTAATTCTTTTAACAAAACCTAAAATTTGATTATTGTTGCACACCTACTAACATGCCTCACAGCGGTCTATTTTCCCATGTACAGTCACCAACAAAGCAGCTTTGATGAAACTCTGACGTTCTATTCACAACTTTGTAATGCTGTAAACATACAGATTTTATATGCTTTAACTGAGGGCCAGATTTATCATTAGATCCAATAGATCTGTGCAGGCAGGCATAAGCAAAGGGCAGACTTTTACCTGTATAGATATTAGATATATTTTTTCTTTCATGTCATCAGTAGAAATATAGAAATATCTTACATAATTAAGAAAAGATTGTTAAAATATTTCAAGCCATATTAGGATCAGTGAAACAAGCAACTGTTCTGGGTATTAGGGGTGATATTAACAGAAGTTTTCTGCTTTTGTGGTTGCATGTCTACAGACTCCAGTGATGGTGCTTGCATTATGTCATGCATCACCTTACATGAAAAAGCATCAATGTGCATTTTTCTGATTGTATTGTGTATCACCTTTTATGAAAAAAAAATATAAAATACATCAATCATTTAGTGGTCTTGCATTATGCATATCATTTACTGCTTTACTATTGGTTCTAATAGCTCTGAAAGCAACAGACAACACAACAAAAATTATACAGACCCTTTTTTGGAACACACTACACTGAATTGCATTGACTGGTTTAACAATGATATGCTTCCTGTGGTTTCACTGCAGTAGCTTACTATGATGTATCACTGGTTGGTGCTTCAATGTGAACAGATCCTTAATATCAATTAATAAAAGTAAGAAACCCAATTCTTAGCTTAAAAAAAACAAAAGATTGATTATTGTAATACTCGGCAGCTGAAGCAACAGTGTGGTACTCTGCTTTGTGATTCACAGTTTTCAAGGCAATGAGTGTTATTTGGGTTAAGAAGCACCAGAACATATTGTTGGGTATTATGAAGTGTTACTATTCCTTTTAAGTAACTTGTCTCTGGGAAGCAGCTTTACAGTTTTCTTTTACACAAGAAAAATGTAAAGTGAAAAAATAAATGTAAAAAGGGGAACTCAATCATGCCTGTAAGTGCCCTTCAAAAAAGCCTTTTGTAGTGCACCAGAACCCCAAAACCGTTGATACCCTGATATTAATTAGTTACATACTTTGGGAAACTAACTTTTTAAAGGAAAATAATTAGACACATGCCCACCCTATTTAAAGAGTGATAGTTAAATGGCTAAGATGATACAGAGTTGACCTTTCTTTGACTTTGCTTCCTAGTATTTTCTTCTCAGGTAAATGGGCTTCAGAACAGATATATTCTATAAACTGTGAAGAATCTGTTACCCACTATCTCCACTGAACACAGCAGATGACACATAGTTGTACTGGGGCAGCCCCAGCACCAGGTAATTGCTGTGACCAATCACATGTCATTTGTACTCAACAAATGTTTTTTTCATTCATAGCCATTCATTGTGTACTATTGTGAAAATATTTGTGATTGGTCACAGTGAACTCATGTTACAGACTGGGCCAATCACAGTGCATCTGTACCATGTGATAGCTTTGGCCTATCACGATAGCATACACTGGCAATGAACAGATGCCATTCATAAAAAAATGATTTCTTAGTGATCATCACTGTTATAAGCAATCATAGTGTAAAAAAAACACACCCAGATCACCTCCCCAAGGCAGCTGAGTGTCTCTATGGTAACACTGTTCTGGCCTGGTCACAGTATGTACAAAAAATTTTACAAAATAAAAATATTTAAAAAAAAAATATTAATTGAAAAAACAATCAATTTAAATACATTTTCAAAAAAATTGTGACAAAAAATTACAATATCAAAAAACTCACTGTGCCTCTTACTAAATACCTTAGAGTGTTTACTTTCCAAAAATGGTTCATTTGGGGGGTATTTGTACTTTCCTGGCATTTTAGGGCCTCAAGAAATGAGAATTAGGCCCCTTTCACACTTATACGACTTGTCCCACGATTTGGGACTGCAAAGTAGCATGACAAGTCGTTCCCCATGATTTCCAATGACATCCATTTATATTAGTACGACTTCAAGTCGTTCCGACTTCAAAGTAGTCCCTGCACTACTTTGGTGTGATTTTGATACCACTTACACAGACATTCCTTGAAATCGCGATGAAATCGCTGCAAAAATCGATGCCACGAATCGCGGCAACATCGCGGTAAAATCGCATGACTTTGAAGTCGCACAAATGTGAAAGGGGCCTAAGGCAATTTCAAATATATATGTATATATAGATATATACAATAGTGTTTTGACTCTAACTTTCCCACAGCCTAAATAATATACACTGATTTGGGTTTTCTTTTACCAAAGAAATGTAGCAGAATATTTTTTGGCTTAAATTTATGAAGAATTTTATAACAGAAACTAAGAAAATATTTTCAAATGTTTCTGTATTTTTTTTTTGTTTATATAGCAGAAAAAAGTGGTGGTTAAATACCACCAAAAGAAAGCTCTACCTGTCTCAAAAAATGATAAGAATTTAATTTGCATACAGTGTTATATGATTGAGCAATTGGAAGTCAAAATGTGGTAGTGCTGAAAGCTGAAAATTGGCCTGGGTGGTTAAACAAAGACTATTATTTAAAAATATAAAAAAAAAAATGAAAAAAAGATATGCAAATACAAAACAAAACAAATCAGAAAATGTGTAATACAGCTTTTTAAATAAACATCTCAAATATGCGATCCACTCTAATGTTAACAAGCAATAAATGGCAAATGATTTGTGCTGTAAAAGAACAAAATGTATAAACCAAAATTAATTTTTAAACCACAATTAAAATGTCCAGTAAGTGCACTTCCACACTGCGTCCACTGGAAAGCAACTTGCAGTAATTATTTGACTTCCATACAGCTGGTAGATCCAAAAAAGATTTGGCATTCCCCCTGATAAGTCAGAAAATGGAATAGTATAGAAAGAGCAGTCTCATCAATAGTCACAGGAATCTCCAACTTAGCAAAGCTCCATCCTAAATGTAGAGTGCATTGATTGTAAAGATATTACCAAAATTAACCGCTTCAGCCCCGGAATGACCGCTGAATGACCGGGCAGTTTTTTGCGATATGGCACTGCGTTGCTTTAACTGACAAGTGCGCAGTCGTGCGGTGCTGTACCCAAACAAAATTGATGTCTTTTTTTTTCTCCACAAATAGAGCTTTCTTTTGGTGGTATTTGATATTTTTATTTTTTTGCGCTATAAACAAAAAAAGAGCACCAAATTTGAAAAAAATACAATATTTAGTACTTTTTGCTATAATAAATATCCCCATTTTTTTTTAAAAAAAAAGCTAATTTTTTCTAAGTTTAGGCCAATATCTACTCTTCTACATATTTTTGGTAAAAAAATCGCAATAAGTGTATATTGATTGGTTAGCGTCTACAAAATAGGGGCTAGATTTATAGCATTTTTATTATTATAATTTTTTTTACTAGTAATGGCGGCGATCTGCAATTTTTATTGGTACTGCGACATTATGGCGGACACATCGAACACTTTTGACACATTTTTGGGACCATTGGCAGTATACAGCGATCAGTGCTATAAAAATGCACTGAATACTGTAAAAATGTCACTGGCAGGGAAGGGGTTAACACTAAGGGGTGATTAAGGGGTTAATTGTGTTCTAACTGAAGGGGGGATGGGACTGTCTAGGGGAGATGACAGATCGCTGTTCATACTTTGTATGAACAGACGATCAGTCTCTTCTCCCCTCAGAAAACTGGGATCTGTGTGCTTACACGCACAGATCCGGGTTCTCGGTGTGTCAAAAGCTATTACGAGAGCCCGGCGGTCATCGAAACCGCCGGGCACTTGCATCGGCTCCGGGGGCAAGCAGCGGGCCCCTAGTGGCCACAGGGAGAAGCGACGTTACATAATGTCGTTTCGCCCAGCTGTGCCATTCTGCCGCAGTGAAGTACTGTAAAATGTAATAGAAATCACAAAACAGATAAAGGCACTCACACGTATATAGTGCCTCCAAGCACTTGCATAGATAATCCAGAAAGGAGGCAGCATTTAGAGCCTCTCTGGTAACCTCTCAGCTGATCAAAATGACAAGTAGCAGAGTGATGACATAATCAAAGACATAATATAAGATGCCCAATGCCTTTCATTGTTAAGGCGACTTCCTCACATCCCTGATGAAGTTGCCTGGATGGCGAAATGTGTTGGATATTTTGTCATCCAGGCAATGGAACACCTGGGAGTCATAGTGACATCCAACATTACAACTCAAACAAGTTGGTAAAGCCTTTTATGTGTTTAATATTTAAGTAATTATGAATCTGTTGAAGTTCTATACACACCATTAGAGTTTTTTTCCTTGCATAAACCTTCATTTAATGACCGCAAAGACCACAGAGTATGGTTCCTGAAACTGGGGAAATATTATCCAACAAGTCTATTTTGACATATTCTAAACTGGAAGTTTAAAATAATAATAAAGTCTTGTTGTTTTGTTTGTTTTAAAATAACAAACATGTCAATGTCATACATCCCTTCTCTGTGCAATGATTTTGCACAGATCAGCCTCAATCCTCCTCTTCTCTCTCTATCTCTCTCTCTCTCTTCTTCTCCCATCAACACTCCTGGCTTCACCCCCCTCCAAGTGCCCCATTAGCAATCCATAAGACAAACAGAGCAGGACTTGACCCTGCCCCCCACTCCCTTCTCACTGGTTCTGATTGACATCTGGTTGTATCTAAACCAATCAGGAGCAAGAGACCTGAGCCTTGGTTCTTGTGCACATCACTGGATCGGGATCGAGCTCAGGTAGGTATTTGGGGGGGGGAGCATGGGGGACGGTTTTGCCTTTACAACCACTTTAAAGATCTGGTGAGTTACTTCTTCCAGTTTTTTTTTTTTTCCACAAAAAGTTTTTATAAAATTTTACACAGAACATGTAATGCAACAAGCAGGAAACATAAAGTATATTAAAATACAAGTGAACTTCCACAGCTACAGGGCATAGTTTCACAAAAGTAAAATTTCCATGTTTATCAGAAGTTCCATCAAACAATTTAGAACAGGCACAAATTTTATTCTATTTCTGTGAGACCGATCGGGACAGCAGGTACTTATTTTTTATTTACTTATTACTAAAGGGAGGCAGATATGAGTAAAGTAGAAATAGGAGGGTTGCCCAGGGGAAAGCCCATAGGGGGCCTGCACCTGGACGTAGGGAGAATGGGAGAGAGGGGGGATAGGGGGGGAGGGGTAAAGGGAAGGGGTCCAGAGTGGGGTGAGGTGGGGTTTTTTGGGGTGCATTTGGGGCCAAGATCCATAGGATCATAAATCAATGGGGCCCAGCCACCTCGGTATGTTTGTTATGCATAAATTAATGGTCAAAGAGACAGATGAGCGTGAATCAAGGTGAGTACGCTTGAAAGCGCTGTGTAGTCCTAAAATGAGTCCAACAGGCCCATGTTGTCGTGAATTTCTGGATACGCTCCTGCGAATAGTGTACCAATTCTTCCATTTCCTCAATTTTAGAGATCCTCAAGAACCATTCCCTAATTGTCGGAGTGTGTGTAGATCGCCAGTGAACCGGAATGCACAGCCTGGCAGCATTCACCATGTGCATAGCAAGAGATTTAAAGTATTCCGACCTGGTCAAATGAGTATGGTGCAGGAGGTATTGAGCTGGGGAGTAGGTTAGAGTGTATGTGGTAACATGTGAGATAATATCGTGTACCTCCTTCCAAAATGGCTGGAGTTTCTCGCAATCCCACCATATGTGGAGCATCGTTCCTCTGTCTATCTTACATCTCCAGTAGGGATGAGCCGAACACCCCCGGGTTCGGTTCGCACCAGAACCTTCGAACCGACCGAAAGTTTGCGCGAATTTTCGAACCCTATACGTTATAATGGACGCGAACGTTCAAAATCAAAAGTGCTAATTACAACGGCCAATATGCATGTTAATGTCATAAAACAGGTTTGGGGACCCGGGTCCTGCCCCAGGGGACATATATCAATGCAAAAAGAACTTTTAAAAACTAACGTTTTTTCGGGAGCAGTCATTTTAATGATGCATAAAGTGAAAAAAAAAAAGTGAAATTTTCCTTTAAATATGGTACCTGGGGGGTGTCTAAAGTATGCCTGTGAAGTGGCATGTGTTTCCCGTGTTTAGAACTGTCCTTGCACAAAATGACATTTTTAAAGGAAAAAAAGAAGCCATTTAAAAACACTTGCGGCTTTAGGTTTGTTCTTAAGTAGAATCTGAACAGGTACATTATGAAGTGTAGCTCCATCCCAAAAAAATCTATTTTTAAGCTTTTTGGAGAACATAGGGAGGGGTTATCACCCCTGTAACATTTGCTGTCTTTGCACATCTGTTCAGAACATGTCACCTCACTTTCCGTCCCAATGACAAATGTTTTTGGAAAAAGTGGGGTTTTAATTGAAACAAGGATTGGTGATAAAGTATCAGTAGAGAGGAGATACCTTTTTCCCAAATTAAATCTAACAGGATAGAATTTCCCTTCCTAGGGGTAGATTTCCTCTCACTTCCTGTTTTCTTTCCATTTGCAAGTAGGAGTCGTTTGTAAGTTGGATGTTTGAAAGTAGGGGCCTGGCGTATATACTCTGCAGAAATTTGCCCTATTAGATGTTGGTGTAGCCACAAGACTGGTGGGCACAGGAATGGGCCCTGCTGTGAGTTAATAGATCAAGATTTGTAATTGCATGCACCTGTTGAACAGGGCAGAAAAATTGGGGGGTGGTGGTGGTGGTGGACGGTGTTGCCACAAGACTGTAAGCTCTCACAGTTACTCTTGGTGGGCGCAGGAATGGGCCCTACTGTGAGTTATTAGATCAAGATTTGTAATTGCAAGCACCTGATGAACAGGGCAGAAAAATTGGGCCTTTGGCGGTGGTGGTGGACGGTGTTGCCACAAGACTGTAAGCTCTCACAGTTACTCTTGGTGGGCGCAAGAATGGGCCCTGCTGTGAGTTATTAGATCAAGATTTGTAATTGCAAGCACCTGATGAACAGGGCAGAAAAATTGGGCCTTTGGCGGTGGTGGTGGACGGTGTTGCCACAAGACTGTAAGCTCTCACAGTTACTCTTGGTGGGCGCAGGAATGGGCCCTGCTGTGTGTTATTAGATCAAGATTTGTAATTGCAAGCACCTGATGAACTGGGCAGAAAAATTGGGCCTTTGGCGGTGGTGGTGGACGGTGTTGCCACAAGACTGTAGGCCCTCATAGTTACTCTTGGTGGGCGCAGGAATGGGCCCTGCTGTGAACTATTAGATCAAGATTTGTAATTACCCGCCCCTGTTAAACAGGGGCTGAAAAATTGTGCCTTAGGCACTGGTGCTGGTGCCACAACACTGCAACCCCTCACAGATACTGTACTTGGAGCACAGCAGTCACACGTGTTGCAAAGCATTTTTTTAAAAAATTGTAATTACCCGCCCCTGTTAAACAGGGGCTGAAAAATTGTGCCTTAGGCACTGGTGCTGGTGCCACAACACTGCAACCCCTCACAGATACTGTACTTGGAGCACAGCAGTCACACGTGTTGCAAAGCATTTTTTTAAAAAATTGTAATTACCCGCCCCTGTTAAACAGGGGCTGAAAAATTGTGCCTTAGGCACTGGTGCTGGTGCCACAACACTGCAACCCCTCACAGATACTGTACTTGGAGCACAGCAGTCACACGTGTTGCGAAGCATTTTTTTAAAAAATTGTAATTACCCGCCCCTGTTAAACAGGGGCTGAAAAATTGTGCCTAAGGCACTGGTGCTGGTGCCACAACACTGCAACCCCTCACAGATACTGTACTTGGAGCACAGCAGTCACACGTGTTGCGAAGCATTTTTTTAAAAAATTGTAATTACCCGCCCCTGTTAAACAGGGGCTGAAAAATTGTGCCTTAGGCACTGGTGCTGGTGCCACAACACTGCAACCCCTCACAGATACTGTACTTGGAGCACAGCAGTCACACGTGTTGCGAAGCATTTTTTTATAAAAATTGTATGTACACGCCCCTGTTAAACAGGGGCTGAAAAATTGTGCCTTAGGCACTGGTGTGGTGGCATGGATCATTGAGGAGGAGGAAGAGGATAGTCAGTGAACATAAGAGGACAGTCACTCAGCATCAGCATAGGCAGTCTTGAAGGGATGTGATATTAAAAATTATTCGGTTATATCCGCCTCAGGTGCCTGGTAGCTGGTGGTGATCCAAGACTGATTCATTTTGATGAAGGTCAGTCGATCAACCGAGGCGGTGGACAGGCGCACCCTATGATCGGTGACAAATCCTCCAGCAGCACTGAATGTGCGTTCGGAAAGAACGCTGGAGGCAGGACAGGCCAGTAGCTCAATTGCATACTGTGCAAGCTCTGGCCAGTGATCCATCCTCAGGACCCAGTAAGCCAGAGGATTTTCGGTGGGAAAGGTGTCCAAGTCTGACCTTGCCCCAAGGTATTCCTGCACCATGTATATCAGACACTGGCGATGGTTGCTGGAACCGATCATACCTTGGGGCTGCGGACTAAAAAATTGTCTGAACGCATCGGTCAGACGTCCACCTTCCCCACCACTCCTTCTGCTACTGACCGAAGCCTCAGCAACTCGTCGCCCAGGACCAGGAGTTTGTAGCCTCCCAGTTTCTGGGAACGCGTTGCACAGACCTTTCTGCAAGGCCTCCCTGAGATGTCTCATCCTCTGCTCCCTCTGCGACGGCAAGATAAGGTCCGCAACCTTACCCTTGTACCGCGGATCAAGGAGAGTGGCCAGCCAGTAATGGTCCCTCTCCTTGATCCGAAGAACACGAGGATCCTTCCGCAGGCTTTGCAGGATCAGGGAGGCCATGCAGCGTAGGTTAGCTGAGGCATTCGGTCCGGAGTCTTCTGGGTCACTGAGGATGACATGATCGCCAGCCACCTCCTCCCAGCCACGTACAAGTCCACTGGTTTGTTGGGACTGTACATCATCCCTAAAAGACTGCTGCTGCTGATGCTGAGTGCCAGGCTCCACCTCCATGCTCACACAATCCTCTTCCTCCTCCTCCTCCTCCTCATCCTCTTCCTGTGTGATGGGTGGGACAGGAGGAACACTGTCCGGATAAAGGGGGCCTTGAGAGGCAAGGAAGTCCTCCTCTTCCTGCCTCTGTTCTGCCTCAAGTGCCCTGTCCATTATCCCACGCAGCGTATGCTCCAACAGGTGGACAAGAGGGACAGTGTCACTGATGCATGCACTGTCACTGCTCACCATCCTCGTGGCCTCCTCAAATGGTGAGAGGACAGTGCATGCATCCCTGATCATGCTCCACTGACGTGGGGAAAAAAAAACCAAGCTCCCCTGACCCTGTCCTGGTGCCATAGTCGCAAAGGTACTCATTGATGGCCCTCTGCTGCGTGTGCAGTCGCTGCAGCATGGCCAACGTTGAGTTCCACCTGGTGGGCATGTCACATATTAGGCGGTTCTTGGGCAGGTTCAGCTCCTTTTGCAGCTCAGTCAGCCGAGCACTGGCATTATAAGATCGGCGGAAATGCACACAGACTTTCCTGGCCTGCCTCAGGACATCCTGTAAGCCTGGGAACCTGCCCAAGAACCGCTGCACCACCAGGTTGAGGACGTGAGCCATGCAGGGCACATGGGTGAGCTGCCCCTGTCGCAGGGCGGAGAGGAGGTTGGTGCCATTGTCAGAAACGACCATTCCTGGCTTAAGCTGACGTGGCGTCAACCACCTCTCGGCCTGCCCCTGCAGAGCTGCCAGAACCTCTGGCCCAGTGTGGCTCCTGTCCCCCAAACACACCAGCGCAAGCACGGCATGGCATCTTTTTGCCTGCGTACTTGCGTAGCCCCTTGTACGCCTACGGAGCACCGCTGGTTCCAAGGACAGAGCACTGGAGGAAGAAGAAGAGGAGGGGGTGGAGGAGAGAGGTGTGTCACAACCAGTAGCAGTAGTAGCGTTTTGGAGGCGTGGTGGCGGAACAACCTCCAACACTACTGCACCTTGTCCTGCATCCCTCCCAGCTGCCAATAGAGTGACCCAATGGGCCGTGAAAGAAAGGTACCGTCCCTGTCCATGCCTGCTGGACCATGAGTCAGCGGTAATATGCACCTTACCGCTGACCGCCCTGTCCAGCGAGGCATGGACATTGCCCTCCACATGCCGGTAGAGAGACGGAATCGCCTTCCGTGAGAAAAAGTGGCGTTTGGGAACCTGCCACTGAGGAACCGCACATTGAACAAACTCACGGAAGGGGGCCGAGTATACCAACTGAAAAGGCAGCAGTTGAAGTGCTAGCAATTTAGCCAGGCTAGCATTCAACCGCTGGGCATGTGGATGGCTGGGAGTGTACTTCTTTCTACGGTCCAGCAGCTGGGGCAGGGAAATTTGCCTGCTGCAATCGGACGTCGGTGTACTGCAAGTACTTGGTTGTGACACACCTAATTCTACACCTTCAGTCCTCTCAGAGCAGCTTTCAGAGAGGACTGAAGGTGTAGTGGGGATGGAGATCCCAGCTGAGGAGGAGCAAGGAGAGGTCCGCTTAGTTCTTTGGTGTGGGTCTTTTATGTGTGCCTGCCAACGAGCTGCATGGCAGGTCGCCATATGTCTGGTCATGCTTGTGGTGCCCAAGCGGCTGATGTTTTGGCCACGCGAGATACGCTTGAGACAAATATTGCAAATAGCAGTGGTGCGATCTGCTGCACTCGTCTCAAAAAAGGCCCACACCAAAGAACTTTTCTGATAACGTGCAGAGGCAGCGCCCTGCACAGGCGGAGCTCTGCGGTGTTGTACAGTTGCTGTGCTGGCCTCTACCTGGCCTCCAGGGGGCATCCTGCCTCGTTGGACATGTGACGCCGCATCCTCCTCCTCCTCGTCCTCCTCCTCATCCTCTCTCCCTTCAGGCACCCACGTGGAGTCAGTGACCTCATCATCCCCTCCCTCTTCACCACTAGAGCAAACCTGGCAGTAAACTGCAGCTGGTGGAACAGTACTGCCAGATTCCTCAAGCTGGGTATCATCATCCGAGCCTTCGAATCGTTGGGCATCCTCCTGGAGCATGTACCCAACACTGTGCTCAAAGAGTTCGGGGGACTCCTCAGGAGGACATGGTGGGTCTAGGGAAGGGGTGGCTGATGATGCTCTGCCAGTACCCTGAGCCTGGGTGAGAGAGGATGAGGAGGATGAGGAGGGCTTGGTCATCCATTCTACCAAGCCTTCAGCATGATGCGGCTCCACATGTCCAGCTGCCGAAAACAAAGACGCGCGTGTCCCATGGCCACGTGCTGATGACGATGCACGACCACGTCCACGTCCACGGCCACGTCCACTAGAAACAGAGCCTGCCTGCCCTGTGTTCTTGGCTCTGCACGCTCTGCCTCCCCTTGGCGGTCTTCCAGCCATTGTAGTCGGTAGTCCTGTGGGTGCTGCTGAGAAGAATATATAGGAGCTCTGTGTGATGCCACTAACACACTAGAAGTCCTATGGGTGCTTCTGCAAAGAAAATAGAGGAGCTCTGTGTGATGCCACTAACACACTAGAAGTCCTGTGGGTGCTTCTGCAAAGAAAATAGAGGAGCTCTGTGTGATGCCACTAACACACTAGAAGTCCTGTGGGTGCTGCTGAGAAGAAAATATAGGAGCTCTGTGTGATGCCACTAACACACTAGAAGTCCTATGGGTGCTTCTGCAAAGAAAATAGAGGAGCTCTGTGTGATGCCACTAACACACTAGAAGTCCTGTGGGTGCTTCTGCAAAGAAAATAGAGGAGCTCTGTGTGATGCCACTAACACACTAGAAGTCCTGTGGGTGCTGCTGAGAAGAAAATATAGAAGCTCTGTGTGATGCCACTAACACACTAGAAGTCCTATGGGTGCTTCTGCAAAGAAAATAGAGGAGCTCTGTGTGATGCCACTAACACACTAGAAGTCCTATGGGTGCTTCTGCAAAGAAAATAGAGGAGCTCTGTGTGATGCCACTAACACACTAGAAGTCCTGTGGGTGCTGCTGAGAAGAAAATAGAGGAGCTCTGTGTGATGCCACTAACACACTAGAAGTCCTATGGGTGCTTCTGCAAAGAAAATAGAGGAGCTCTGTGTGATGCCACTAACACACTAGAAGTCCTGTGGGTGCTTCTGCAAAGAAAATAGAGGAGCTCTGTGTGATGCCACTAACACACTAGAAGTCCTGTGGGTGCTGCTGAGAAGAAAATAGAGGAGCTCTGTGTGATGCCACTAACACACTAGAAGTCCTATGGGTGCTTCTGCAAAGAAAATAGAGGAGCTCTGTGTGATGCCACTAACACACTAGAAGTCCTGTGGGTGCTGCTGAGAAGAAAATATAGGAGCTCTGTGTGATGCCACTAACACACTAGAAGTCCTATGGGTGCTTCTGCAAAGAAAATAGAGGAGCTCTGTGTGATGCCACTAACACACTAGAAGTCCTGTGGGTGCTTCTGCAAAGAAAATAGAGGAGCTCTGTGTGATGCCACTAACACACTAGAAGTCCTGTGGGTGCTGCTGAGAAGAAAATAGAGGAGCTCTGTGTGATGCCACTAACACACTAGAAGTCCTATGGGTGCTTCTGCAAAGAAAATAGAGGAGCTCTGTGTGATGCCACTAACACACTAGAAGTCCTGTGGGTGCTGCTGAGAAGAAAATAGAGGAGCTCTGTGTGATGCCACTAACACACTAGAAGTCCTATGGGTGCTTCTGCAAAGAAAATAGAGGAGCTCTGTGTGATGCCACTAACACACTAGAAGTCCTGTGGGTGCTGCTGAGAAGAAAATATAGGAGCTCTGTGTGATGCCACTAACACACTAGAAGTCCTATGGGTGCTTCTGCAAAGAAAATAGAGGAGCTCTGTGTGATGCCACTAACACACTAGAAGTCCTGTGGGTGCTTCTGCAAAGAAAATAGAGGAGCTCTGTGTGATGCCACTAACACACTAGAAGTCCTGTGGGTGCTGCTGAGAAGAAAATAGAGGAGCTCTGTGTGATGCCACTAACACACTAGAAGTCCTATGGGTGCTTCTGCAAAGAAAATAGAGGAGCTCTGTGTGATGCCACTAACACACTAGAAGTCCTGTGGGTGCTGCTGAGAAGAAAATATAGGAGCTCTGTGTGATGCCACTAACACACTAGAAGTCCTATAGGTGCTTCTGGGAAGAAAATATAGGTCTGTGTGATGGGACTAACACACTTCAAGTCCTATAGGTGCTTCTGGGAACAAAATATAGGATCTCTGTGTGATGGGACTAACACACTTCAAGTCCTATGGGTGCTTCTGGGAAGAAAATATAGGTCTGTGTGATGGGACTAACACACTTCAAGTCCTATAGGTGCTTCTGGGAACAAAATATAGGATCTCTGTGTGATGGGACTAACACACTTCAAGTCCTATAGGTGCTTCTGGGAACAAAATATATGATCTCTGTGTGATGGGACTAACACACTTCAAGTCCTATAGGTGCTTCTGGGAACAAAATATATGATCTCTGTGTGATGGGACTAACACACTTCAAGTCCTATAGGTTCTTCTGGGAAGAAAATATATGTCTGTGTGATGGGACTAACACACTTCAAGTCCTATAGGTGCTTCTGGGAACAAAATATATGATCTCTGTGTGATGGGACTAACACACTTCAAGTCCTATAGGTGCTTCTGGGAACAAAATATATGATCTCTGTGTGATGGGACTAACACACTTCAAGTCCTATAGGTGCTTCTGGGAACAAAATATATGATCTCTGTGTGATGGGACTAACACACTTCAAGTCCTATAGGTGCTTCTGGGAACAAAATATATGATCTCTGTGTGATGGGACTAACACACTTCAAGTCCTATAGGTGCTTCTGGGAACAAAATATATGATCTCTGTGTGATGGGACTAACACACTTCAAGTCCTATAGGTGCTTCTGGAACAAAATATATGATCTCTGTGTGATGGGACTAACACACTTCAAGTCCTATAGGTGCTTCTGGGAACAAAATATATGATCTCTGTGTGATGGGACTAACACACTTCAAGTCCTATAGGTGCTTCTGGGAACAAAATATATGATCTCTGTGTGATGGGACTAACACACTTCAAGTCCTATAGGTGCTTCTGGGAACAAAAATATATGATCTCTGTGTGATGGGACTAACACACTTCAAGTCCTATAGGTGCTTCTGGGAACAAAATATATGATCTCTGTGTGATGGGACTAACACACTTCAAGTCCTATAGGTGCTTCTGGGAACAAAATATATGATCTCTGTGTGATGGGACTAACACACTTCAAGTCCTATAGGTGCTTCTGGGAAGAAAAAATATGTCTCTGTGTGATGGGACTAACACACTTCAAGTCCTGTAGGTGCTGCTGGGAACAAAATATATGAGCTCTGTGTGATGGGACTAACACACTTCAAGTCCTATAGGTGCTTCTGGGAACAAAATAGATGATCTCTGTGTGATGCCACTAACACACTTCAAGTCCTGTAGGTGCTTCTGGGAACAAAATAGATGATCTCTGTGTGATGCCACTAACACACTTCAAGTCCTATAGGTGCTGCTGGGAACAAAATATATGAGCTCTGTGTGATGGGACTAACACACTTCAAGTCCTATAGGTGCTTCTGGGAACAAAATATATGATCTCTGTGTGATGGGACTAACACACTTCAAGTCCTATAGGTGCTTCTGGGAAGAAAATAGAGGTCTGTGTGATGGGACTAACACACTTCAAGTCCTATAGGTGCTGCTGGGAACAAAATATATGATCTCTGTGTGATGGGACTAACACACTTCAAGTCCTATAGGTGCTTCTGGGAAGAAAATATAGGTCTGTGTGATGGGACTAACACACTTCAAGTCCTATAGGTGCTTCTGCAAACAAAATAGATGATCTCTGTGTGATGCCACTAACACACTACAAGTCCTGTAGGTGCTGCTGGGAAGAAAATATAGGAGCTCTGTGTGATGCCACTAACACACTACAAGTCCTATAGGTGCTTCTGGGAAGAAAATATAGGAGCTCTGTGTGATGCCACGAACACACTAGAAGTCCTATAGGTGCTGCTGAGAACAAAATATAGGAGCTCTGTGTGATGCCACTAACACACTACAAGTCCTATAGGTGCTTCTGGAACAAAATATAGGAGCTCTGTGTGATGCCACTAACACACTACAAGTCCTGTAGGTGCTTCTGGAAGAAAATATAGGAGCTCTGTGTGATGGGACTAACACACTTCAAGTCCTGTAGGTGCTGCTGGGAAGAAAATATAGGAGCTCTGTGTGATGCCACTAACACACTTCAAGTCCTATAGGTGCTTCTGCAAAGAAAATAGAGGAGCTCTGTGTGATGCCACTAACACACTTCAAGTCCTGTAGGTGCTGCTGGGAAGAAAATATAGGAGCTCTGTGTGATGCCACTAACACACTTCAAGTCCTATGGGTGCTTCTGCAAACAAAAATAGAGGAGCTCTGTGTGATGCCACTAACACACTAGAAGTCCTGTGGGTGCTGCTGAGAAGAAAAATATAGGAGCTCTGTGTGATGCCACTAACACACTAGAAGTCCTATGGGTGCTTCTGCAAAGAAAATATGAGGAGCTCTGTGTGATGCCACTAACACACTAGAAGTCCTATAGGTGCTTCTGCAAAGAAAATAGAGGAGCTCTGTGTGATGCCACTAACACACTAGAAGTCCTGTAGGTGCTGCTGGGAAGAAAATAGAGGAGCTCTGTGTGATGCCACTAACACACTAGAAGTCCTATGGGTGCTTCTGCAAAGAAAATATAGAGCTCTGTGTGATGCCACTAACACACTAGAAGTCCTGTGGGTGCTGCTGAGAAGAAAATATAGGAGCTCTGTGTGATGCCACTAACACACTAGAAGTCCTATAGGTGCTTCTGGGAAGAAAATATAGGTCTGTGTGATGGGACTAACACACTTCAAGTCCTATAGGTGCTTCTGGGAACAAAATATAGGATCTCTGTGTGATGGGACTAACACACTTCAAGTCCTATGGGTGCTTCTGGGAAGAAAATATAGGTCTGTGTGATGGGACTAACACACTTCAAGTCCTATAGGTGCTTCTGGGAACAAAATATAGGATCTCTGTGTGATGGGACTAACACACTTCAAGTCCTATAGGTGCTTCTGGGAACAAAATATATGATCTCTGTGTGATGGGACTAACACACTTCAAGTCCTATAGGTGCTTCTGGGAACAAAATATATGATCTCTGTGTGATGGGGACTAACACACTTCAAGTCCTATAGGTTCTTCTGGGAAGAAAATATATGTCTGTGTGATGGGACTAACACACTTCAAGTCCTATAGGTGCTTCTGGGAACAAAATATATGATCTCTGTGTGATGGGACTAACACACTTCAAGTCCTATAGGTGCTTCTGGGAACAAAATATATGATCTCTGTGTGATGGGACTAACACACTTCAAGTCCTATAGGTGCTTCTGGGAACAAAATATATGATCTCTGTGTGATGGGACTAACACACTTCAAGTCCTATAGGTGCTTCTGGGAACAAAATATATGATCTCTGTGTGATGGGACTAACACACTTCAAGTCCTATAGGTGCTTCTGGGAACAAAATATATGATCTCTGTGTGATGGGACTAACACACTTCAAGTCCTATAGGTGCTTCTGGGAACAAAATATATGATCTCTGTGTGATGGGACTAACACACTTCAAGTCCTATAGGTGCTTCTGGGAACAAAAATATATGATCTCTGTGTGATGGGACTAACACACTTCAAGTCCTATAGGTGCTTCTGGGAACAAAATATATGATCTCTGTGTGATGGGACTAACACACTTCAAGTCCTATAGGTGCTTCTGGGAACAAAATATATGATCTCTGTGTGATGGGACTAACACACTTCAAGTCCTATAGGTGCTTCTGGGAACAAAATATATGATCTCTGTGTGATGGGACTAACACACTTCAAGTCCTATAGGTGCTTCTGGGAACAAAATATATGATCTCTGTGTGATGGGACTAACACACTTCAAGTCCTATAGGTGCCTCTGGGAAGAAAATATAGGTCTGTGTGATGGGACTAACACACTTCAAGTCCTATAGGTGCTTCTGGGAACAAAATATATGATCTCTGTGTGATGGGACTAACACACTTCAAGTCCTATAGGTGCTTCTGGGAACAAAATATATGATCTCTGTGTGATGGGACTAACACACTTCAAGTCCTATAGGTGCTTCTGGGAACAAAATATATGATCTCTGTGTGATGGGACTAACACACTTCAAGTCCTATAGGTGCTTCTGGGAACAAAATATATGATCTCTGTGTGATGGGACTAACACACTTCAAGTCCTATAGGTGCTTCTGGGAACAAAATATATGATCTCTGTGTGATGGGACTAACACACTTCAAGTCCTATAGGTGCCTCTGGGAAGAAAATATAGGTCTGTGTGATGGGACTAACACACTTCAAGTCCTATAGGTGCTTCTGGGAACAAAATATATGATCTCTGTGTGATGGGACTAACACACTTCAAGTCCTATAGGTGCTTCTGGGAAGAAAATATAGGTCTGTGTGATGGGACTAACACACTTCAAGTCCTATAGGTGCTTCTGGGAACAAAATATATGATCTCTGTGTGATGGGACTAACACACTACAAGTCCTATAGGTGCTTCTGGGAAGAAAATATAGGAGCTCTGCCTGCCTGCCACGAACACACTACAAGTCCTATAGGTGCTTCTGGGAACAAAAAATATAGGAGCTCTGCCTGCCTGCCAGGAACACACTACAAGTCCTATAGGTGCTTCTGGGAACAAAATATAGGAGCTCTGCCTGCCTGCCAGGAACACACTACAAGTCCTATAGGTGCTTCTGGGAACAAAATATAGGAGCTCTGCCTGCCTGCCAGGAACACACTACAAGTCCTATAGGTGCTTCTGGGAAGAAAATATAGGAGCTCTGCCTGCCTGCCACGAACACACTACAAGTCCTATAGGTGCTTCTGGGAACAAAATATAGGAGCTCTGCCTGCCTGCCAGGAACACACTACAAGTCCTATAGGTGCTTCTGGGAACAAAATATAGGAGCTCTGCCTGCCTGCCACGAACACACTACAAGTCCTATAGGTGCTTCTTGGAACAAAATATAGGAGCTCTGCCTGCCTGCCACGAACACACTACAAGCCCCTCTTTCTAAATCAATCTTTGTAAATGAATCTATCTAACTCAATCTCTCTAAGTAAATCTCTCTAACTAACTAAATCCAGCAGAGTGTCACAGATCTATCCTGCTCTATCTGCGCCGGAACAGCATGTGACCGGCGCAGACGGCGTGGCGGCCTTTTATAGGGGGGGGGGGCGTGTACTAAAGCCCCTGAGCTGTAATTGGCTACAGGCGTCCTGCCTGTAGCCAATTATGGCTCTTCGAGTTTCCGGGTCTGTGATTGGCCAAGCATGCGGGGTCACAGTGCATGCTTGGCCAATCATCAGCCAGCAATGCACTGCGCCGGCCGCGCCGGCCGCAATGCATTGTGGGGCCGCTCGCATCACACGAACGTGATGCGAGCGGCCAAAATAGTTCTGGGCTCGCCGAGCGAGCGAACGCCCGGTGCTCGATGCGAACGTGGGGTCGCATCGCGCACCGGGCCCATCCCTAATCTCCAGCATATGTCAGGAGTGGATGGGGAGAACTTGTGTAATAGATGTGGGGTTCTGTACCACCTTGTTTTGATCTTGTAGCAGTTCTCTTGGATCGCCACATTGAGGGATCCTTTATGAGCATATTCATTGATAAGAGTCCAGTCCTCCTCTGTAAGAGAGAGTTTAAGATCAGTCTCCCATGCAATGCGGGCAGAATCTGGTGGGGTAGGTGTTTCTTCTAGGAGTATATTGTATATGGTAGAGATCAGGTGTCTTTGTAGGGGGGGGGGGGGGGGGGGGGGGCTTGTACATATCTTCTCAAATGGAGTCAGGGGTCTGGTCCATATGTCTTTTGTGGCCTTTGTGGATAAAAAGTGTCTAATCTGTCTGAATGACCAAAATGAGAAAGAGTTGGAAAGTGATGTCGCCACTATATCTTTAAAAGTTCGTGGGACACCATGGGAGAAGAATTGATATGCCAAGACTCCTCTGTGTGGCCATTCATGTATGAGGTAAGTAGCCAATGAACCCGGTGTGAAGTCGGGGTTTCCCCTTAAGGGAGTCAAGGGTCCAGGAGTTGAGGAGAGCTCCGTTGATTTGGTCGTTTTCCTAAAGATTTCAAGGGAGGGGTGGACAATGGGGTGTGTCTTGGCCTCTAGGGGCCAAAGGCTGGGTGGTACCCAGGGGAGGGAGTACAGCGGTGGGCCCATACATGCTTTCTCTAGTGTAACCCAGACCTTTCCGGACTCGTGGATGTTCCAATCAATCAAGCGAGTCAAATGACAGGCTGAGTAATATTTATAAAGGTCCGGCAACCCAATTCCGCCTTTAAGTTTAGAACACGTTAGGCGTGTGTACTTAATTCGGGGTGGAGAGTTCTTCCAAATAAATAGTGAAGAGGCCTTCTTATATGAGGCAAAAAAAGATGTTGGGAGGCTGATGGGGATACACTGAATGAGGTACAAAAGTCTCGGTAGTACTATCATTTTCAAAAGGGCCGCCCGGCCAAACCAGGATACATTAAGATTGCCCCAGTCTTTCATGTCTTGCTGCACTTTTTTTAAAGCCCTCAAGAAGTTTTCATTATACATCTGAGCTAGGTTTGTAGTAATTTGTATGCCAAGGTAAGTAACGGCCTTCTGATTCCAAAGGAAAGGGAGGGATTTTTGACAAAGGTCTACATCATTTTTGGGGAGAGAGATATTTAGGGCGTGGTATTTTGTGTAGTTAATTTTTAAATTTGATAAGGTTCCGAAATGTTCCAAATCCTTTAGAAGGTTGGGTATGGAGGTGAGAGGGGAGGAAAGGGATAGGAGTATGTCGTCTGCGAAAGCAGCTACTTTGTATTCCTTATCCTGTATTAAAATACCTTTTATATCGGGGTTGTCTCTCAGTCTGTTAAGAAAAGGTTCCAGTGTAATGACAAAAATTAAGGGAGACAAGGGACATCCCTGGCGAGTTCCATTGCTTATAGGGAAGGCGTTCGATAGGTGGCCGTTGACCCTGACCCTTGCACTGGGGGAGGAATACAGGGCTGCGATATGTGATAGCATACGGGTGTTGAGACCCAGTGCCTTCAGGGTTTCGTACATAAAGTCCCAGGCCACTCTATCGAACGAAAAAAGCCTCGGGTTGCGGAATTCGTAAGCCAATGGTGGAGATTCAGTGCTCTGATGGTATTGTCCCTTGCCTCCCTTCCGGGTATAAAACCCACCTGATCTAGGGAGATAAGGCCGGGTAGGGTTGGGGATAATCTATTGGCAAAAACTTTTGAGTAAAGCTTAATATCTACATTTAAAAGGGAAATGGGTCTGTAATTCTGTACTAGGGTTACATCTTTCCCCTCTTTGGGAATGACGGCAATATGAGCTTCCAGCATGTGGCCTAGTGAAGTTTGAGGGGTTGCCATAGCATTGAAGACGGTTATTAATTTCATGGACAGGATATTGGAAAAGAGCTTAAAGTACTGTAAGGTGAACCCATCGGGGCCTGAGCTCTTTCCCGGTTTCATCTGTTTTAGTGCGGTCTGTAGTTCTTCTAAGGAGAGGGGCTTCTCCATTTCTTGGGCTTGGTCGTTCGTAAGGGATTTTGGGCAGTATTGTTGTAGAAAGTTCCTAATAGCTTCTGTCCTGTGGTCTGCCTGTTCTTTATTTTGTGTGGTAGGTTTCAGGTTGTATAGTTGTTTGTAATAGCTCTCAAATCTGTCTGCTATATCTTCGTTTTTAAAAAGGGGCCTACCATGTGGGCCTTGAACCTGATGTATCGTATTGGAGGGTCTGGATGATTTCACTGCTCTCGCCAATAGCCTCCCACATTTATTACCTTGCTCGTAAAAAATTCTCTGGTGTAAGACATAACGGCGTCTTGTTTGTTTGCCTAGCTCCTCCAACAGCAAGGAACTAGAAAGAGACAATTCCTGCAAGGAGTTCTGTGATTGTGAAAGTTTGTGTGAGGTTTCTAGATGTTTAATCTTTTCTATCAATTTTACTATGGTATCCTGACGTAGTCTTTTAATTTTACCTGCTTGCCTCATTAGTTCCCCCCTTATAACACACTTGTGTGCTTCCCATACTGAGATAGGGGAGATATCTTCAGTAGTGTTGATTAAGAAATATTCTCGGATTCGAGATACTAGGCGTGAGGTGAACTCTACATCCTTTAGCAAAGCGGAGTTAAGTCTCCAAGTTTTGGATTTTGGTACTGAGTCCGGAAAGGTCAGGGAGATTGAAATAGGGTGGTGGTCTGATAAGTACATGGGCTCTATCGCTGCCCGTGTAAGATATGGCAAGTCGGGTTGGGAGAGGAAAAAATAGTCTATACGTGAGTATTTTTGGAACGGCACGGAATAGTATGTATAGTCCTTAACCGTAGGAAATAACGTGCGCCATGCGTCGTGTAGGTTAAGGTCTTGGAGCTGTAGCTTAATTTGTCGGAGTGCCCGGTATGATAGGGTCGAGGAGCCTGTTGATGTGTCTATGACCGGGTGTAGCGGGGTATTAAAATCTCCCCCAAGAAGGACAATACCTTCATTGAAAGAAAGTAAAATCTCTTTGATTTTCCTGAAGAATGCGACTTGGTGTTCGTTTGGGGAGTAGATGTTTGCTAACGTCAAGGGTTTGGATGCGTAGTGGCCTTTGAGGAATACAAATCTGCCTTAAGGGTCTATCAAGGAGTCCGAGATTTGGAAAGGGGCATGTTTGGAGATTAGGATTGAGGTCCCCTTGGTTTTTGCCAAGGGGTTTGTGGAGTGAAAGGCGGTGTGATAAATATGATTAGTGATCTTAGGGATGGCATTTGAGCGGAAATGAGTCTCTTGAAGAAAAATAAACTGAGCTTTCTGTTTAGTAAGGGCTGCTAAGACCTGTGAGCGTTTTTCGGGGAGATTCAGGCCTTTAACATTAAGCGACACACATTTCAGCTGTAGGGGGTTGTGGTTCTGCAGATCATTTGACATTATAGTGGTAAGTGTAGGATCCTATGTAAGAGAAATCAGATACGGCTTAACACAAGTGAATATGTCCTTTACGTGTTCCGAGGTGGCTGGGCTGGGGGGTGGTTCGGGTTGATCCGATGGGTGTAAGGGCGTGGGGGAGGGGGGGAGGACACACTACAAGTCCTATAGGTGCTTCTGGGAACAAAATATAGGAGCTCTGCCTGCCTGCCAGGAACACACTACAAGTCCTATAGGTGCTTCTGGGAAGAAAATATAGGAGCTCTGCCTGCCTGCCACGAACACACTACAAGTCCTATAGGTGCTTCTGGGAACAAAATATAGGAGCTCTGCCTGCCTGCCAGGAACACACTACAAGTCCTATAGGTGCTTCTGGGAACAAAATATAGGAGCTCTGCCTGCCTGCCACGAACACACTACAAGTCCTATAGGTGCTTCTGGGAACAAAATATAGGAGCTCTGCCTGCCTGCCACGAACACACTACAAGCCCCTCTTTCTAAATCAATCTTTGTAAATGAATCTATCTAACTCAATCTCTCTAAGTAAATCTCTCTAACTAACTAAATCCAGCAGAGTGTCACAGATCTATCCTGCTCTATCTGCGCCGGAACAGCATGTGACCGGCGCAGACGGCGTGGCGGCCTTTAACTAACTAAATCCAGCAGAGTGTCACAGATCTATCCTGCTCTATCTGCGCCGGAACAGCATGTGACCGGCGCAGACGGCGTGGCGGCCTTTTATAGGGGGGGGGCGTGTACTAAAGCCCCTGAGCTGTAATTGGCTACAGGCGTCCTGCCTGTAGCCAATTATGGCTCTTCGAGTTTCCGGGTCTGTGATTGGCCAAGCATGCGGGGTCACAGTGCATGCTTGGCCAATCATCAGCCAGCAATGCACTGCGCCGGCCGCGCCGGCCGCAATGCATTGCGGGGCCGCTCGCATCACACGAACGTGATGCGAGCGGCCAAAATAGTTCTGGGCTCGCCGAGCGAGCGAACGCCCGGTGCTCGATGCGAACGTGGGTTCGCATCGAGCACCGGGCCCATCCCTAATCTCCAGCATATGTCAGGAGTGGATGGGGAGAACTTGTGTAATAGATGTGGGGTTCTGTACCACCTTGTTTTGATCTTGTAGCAGTTCTCTTGGATCGCCACATTGAGGGATCCTTTATGAGCATATTCATTGATAAGAGTCCAGTCCTCCTCTGTAAGAGAGAGTTTAAGATCAGTCTCCCATGCAATGCGGGCAGAATCTGGTGGGGTAGGTGTTTCTTCTAGGAGTATATTGTATATGGTAGAGATCAGGTGTCTTTGTAGGGGGGGGGGGGCTTGTACATATCTTCTCAAATGGAGTCAGGGGTCTGGTCCATATGTCTTTTGTGGCCTTTGTGGATAAAAAGTGTCTAATCTGTCTGAATGACCAAAATGAGAAAGAGTTGGAAAGTGATGTCGCCACTATATCTTCAAAAGTTCGTGGGACACCATGGGAGAAGAATTGATATGCCAAGACTCCTCTGTGTGGCCATTCATGTATGAGGTAAGTAGCCAATGAACCCGGTGTGAAGTCGGGGTTTCCCCTTAAGGGAGTCAAGGGTCCAGGAGTTGAGGAGAGCTCCGTTGATTTGGTCGTTTTCCTAAAGATTTCAAGGGAGGGGTGGACAATGGGGTGTGTCTTGGCCTCTAGGGGCCAAAGGCTGGGTGGTACCCAGGGGAGGGAGTACAGCGGTGGGCCCATACATGCTTTCTCTAGTGTAACCCAGACCTTTCCGGACTCGTGGATGTTCCAATCAATCAAGCGAGTCAAATGACAGGCTGAGTAATATTTATAAAGGTCCGGCAACCCAATTCCGCCTTTAAGTTTAGAACACGTTAGGCGTGTGTACTTAATTCGGGGTGGAGAGTTCTTCCAAATAAATAGTGAAGAGGCCTTCTTATATGAGGCAAAAAAAGATGTCGGGAGGCTGATGGGGATACACTGAATGAGGTACAAAAGTCTCGGTAGTACTATCATTTTCAAAAGGGCCGCCCGGCCAAACCAGGATACATTAAGATTGCCCCAGTCTTTCATGTCTTGCTGCGCTTTTTTTAAAGCCCTCAAGAAGTTTTCATTATACATCTGAGCTAGGTTTGTAGTAATTTGTATGCCAAGGTAAGTAACGGCCTTCTGATTCCAAAGGAAAGGGAGGGATTTTTGACAAAGGTCTACATCATTTTTGGGGAGAGAGATATTTAGGGCGTGGTATTTTGTGTAGTTAATTTTTAAATTTGATAAGGTTCCGAAATGTTCCAAATCCTTTAGAAGGTTGGGTATGGAGGTGAGAGGGGAGGAAAGGGATAGGAGTATGTCGTCTGCGAAAGCAGCTACTTTGTATTCCTTATCCTGTATTAAAATACCTTTTATATCGGGGTTGTCTCTCAGTCTGTTAAGAAAAGGTTCCAGTGTAATGACAAAAATTAAGGGAGACAAGGGACATCCCTGGCGAGTTCCATTGCTTATAGGGAAGGCGTTCGATAGGTGGCCGTTGACCCTGACCCTTGCACTGGGGGAGGAATACAGGGCTGCGATATGTGATAGCATACGGGTGTTGAGACCCAGTGCCTTCAGGGTTTCGTACATAAAGTCCCAGGCCACTCTATCGAACGAAAAAAGCCTCGGGTTGCGGAATTCGTAAGCCAATGGTGGAGATTCAGTGCTCTGATGGTATTGTCCCTTGCCTCCCTTCCGGGTATAAAACCCACCTGATCTAGGGAGATAAGGCCGGGTAGGGTTGGGGATAATCTATTGGCAAAAACTTTTGAGTAAAGCTTAATATCTACATTTAAAAGGGAAATGGGTCTGTAATTCTGTACTAGGGTTACATCTTTCCCCTCTTTGGGAATGACGGCAATATGAGCTTCCAGCATGTGGCCTAGTGAAGTTTGAGGGGTTGCCATAGCATTGAAGACGGTTATTAATTTCATGGACAGGATATTGGAAAAGAGCTTAAAGTACTGTAAGGTGAACCCATCGGGGCCTGGGCTCTTTCCCGGTTTCATCTGTTTTAGTGCGGTCTGTAGTTCTTCTAAGGAGAGGGGCTTCTCCATTTCTTGGGCTTGGTCGTTCGTAAGGGATTTTGGGCAGTATTGTTGTAGAAAGTTCCTAATAGCTTCTGTCCTGTGGTCTGCCTGTTCTTTATTTTGTGTGGTAGGTTTCAGGTTGTATAGTTGTTTGTAATAGCTCTCAAATCTGTCTGCTATATCTTCGTTTTTAAAAAGGGGCCTACCATGTGGGCCTTGAACCTGATGTATCGTATTGGAGGGTCTGGATGATTTCACTGCTCTCGCCAATAGCCTCCCACATTTATTACCTTGCTCGTAAAAAATTCTCTGGTGTAAGACATAACGGCGTCTTGTTTGTTTGCCTAGCTCCTCCAACAGCAAGGAACTAGAAAGAGACAATTCCTGCAAGGAGTTCTGTGATTGTGAAAGTTTGTGTGAGGTTTCTAGATGTTTAATCTTTTCTATCAATTTTACTATGGTATCCTGACGTAGTCTTTTAATTTTACCTGCTTGCCTCATTAGTTCCCCCCTTATAACACACTTGTGTGCTTCCCATACTGAGATAGGGGAGATATCTTCAGTAGTGTTGATTAAGAAATATTCTCGGATTCGAGATACTAGGCGTGAGGTGAACTCTACATCCTTTAGCAAAGCGGAGTTAAGTCTCCAAGTTTTGGATTTTGGTACTGAGTCCGGAAAGGTCAGGGAGATTGAAATAGGGTGGTGGTCTGATAAGTACATGGGCTCTATCGTTGCCCGTGTAAGATATGGCAAGTCGGGTTGGGAGAGGAAGAAATAGTCTATACGTGAGTATTTTTGGAACGGCGCGGAATAGTATGTATAGTCCTTAACCGTAGGAAATAACGTGCGCCATGCGTCGTGTAGGTTAAGGTCTTGGAGCTGTAGCTTAATTTGTCGGAGTGCCCGGTATGATAGGGTCGAGGAGCCTGTTGATGTGTCTATGACCGGGTGTAGCGGGGTATTAAAATCTTCCCCAAGAAGGACAATACCTTCATTGAAAGAAAGTAAAATCTCTTTGATTTTCCTGAAGAATGCGACTTGGTGTTCGTTTGGGGAGTAGATGTTTGCTAACGTCAAGGGTTTGGATGCGTAGTGGCCTTTGAGGAATACAAATCTGCCTTAAGGGTCTATCAAGGAGTCCGAGATTTGGAAAGGGGCATGTTTGGAGATTAGGATTGAGGTCCCCTTGGTTTTTGCCAAGGGGTTTGTGGAGTGAAAGGCGGTGTGATAAATATGATTAGTGATCTTAGGGATGGCATTTGAGCGGAAATGAGTCTCTTGAAGAAAAATAAACTGAGCTTTCTGTTTAGTAAGGGCTGCTAAGACCTGTGAGCGTTTTTCGGGGAGATTCAGGCCTTTAACATTAAGCGACACACATTTCAACTGTAGGGGGTTGTGGTTCTGCAGATCATTTGACATTATAGTGGTAAGTGTAGGATCCTATGTAAGAGAAATCAGATACGGCTTAACACAAGTGAATATGTCCTTTACGTGTTCCGAGGTGGCTGGGCTGGGGGGTGGTTCGGGTTGATCCGATGGGTGTAAGGGCGTGGGGGAGGGGGGGAGGATAGGGAAAATGCCGTAAGGTAGGGGGCACTGGGTAAAAAGGGGAAGAGGAGATGGGGGGGCGAGAGGAGAATGGGTCAGGGGCAGTAAGGAGAGAGAGGAGAGGGGTAGGGGTAGAGAAGAGAATTAAGTAAAGGTGAGGAGGGGGTGCCTCAGGGGGGTGAGGGAAATAGAGAGCTGAGTAGAACCTGTGGGGGACAGAGGCCTCACAGGGGGAGAAAAATACCAGAGGTGGGAAGGAGGTTCCCTTCCACCTGGAGGATGGGAGGCTGGATGGTCAGCAGGCTAACTAGATAGGACTGCTGTGGGGGGATAATGAGAATGCCCGGGAACAACGAGTGCTGCAATTTGGAGGAACTGGCAAGCATTAGTTGAGAGGGGAAATGGGAACTAATGGTGGGTAAGGGTATGCTTATCTGATGGTTAAAGTGGTGCGGTACAATTAAATGACCTTAACATAAAAATACAACGTTGCCAATGTGTTTGTAAATCACATTTACCAGTAACTATGTATCGGCCTGTAAGTCTACGATCTCTTTGCATCAAAAAAAAAAAAAGGGAAACACGAGAATGGACATAGAACATGTAGCCATAGGAAAACTTTGGTTCATCATTTCGGGTAACGTTACAGTCTATAGGTCCTGTCAGCTTAAGGAAACAGAGAGGGGGGGGGGAAGAGAAAACCACCTCATTGTCTACACTCCTCTTCCCTCCCCTCCAGGAACACTAGCCATTACCTTTATGCGGGTTTCGGCCCTGGAGTGATTGGGATCACACACCTCTATTTGTCAGGTAGAAGGCAGGGACACCACCGACCTCGTGGTATCTCTTCTGGCTGTTGGGAGACATCAAATTTTGACCGCTAGCTTCCATAGTTAGACAATGCATTTTAGATAAGTAATCAGACAAAGTGGGCATTGCCCCAAAGACCGATGAGACCAATGTGTATAAGTTGTGCGTTTAAAGTGTGGGCAAGTGTAGCAGCAACCCGAGGTTAAGTTTTCCCAGGTGCTCGGACAGGTGGCCTACCCCCGGTGTTTCCAAAGATTTTGGTCTCATTAGGGGGGGGATGGCCCCGGGTGTGGGGTCGGGGAAAGTGTAATGCATTGGTTGAACATCAGTCTCAGGAGCAAAACCCGCCAGAGTCATAGCACATTATGGAACTGTTTTCTTGTAACAGTAATACAAGATTAATAGTTCCTGATCTCCAGGGACAAAATAAGCTCATTCTGAGGAGCAGGGGGGAGTACTTCCGCTTATAGCATTAGTAGTGTGGTAAGTTGTTTTAGTTTGTGATTCGCATAGGCAGTTCAGGGTGAATGATCTGAATCCCAGATAATCGTCAAAAACGGGGGATGAGTACAGTTCTCCTGGTGGCCTGCTTTTAACCTCACCCGGTTTCACTTTATAGCAAAGTATGTATGTGGGTGCATCCGCCGGTAAGCCTTGGAAGTGGTAGCGTAGAGGGGTAGTTGTGTTTGCATATGGCCGTGGAACATACCATTGTTGGAAAGAGTTCGCGTCTGTATGGGGTCACCCACGGATAGCGTCCCCTGAGTGTCTTCATTTGTGGTCGGACAGGGATTACTTTCCAGGGCCTGGCAGTGCTGGAAGTGGATCAGGAAAGTGAGCGTCAGTTTTGGTTATAGTGGGCGTAGGAGGACCTTAGCAGGCATGTGGAATTTAGACAAAGCAAAGAGAAAAAGAAAACATTGTCTTTGGATGCTACTTACAGGCCGGTACTTCGTACACCGAGGGATGGTTTAAGCGTCCTGACGGTCCCTGCGCGGAGTAACAGGAGGATCCAGTGTCCGTTGCTGGGAGTTGGGGCGGGAAGGACGAGCTTCAGGTGACTGAAGGTTAGAGCCTGTTCTCCTTGAGCGGTGCCGTTGGGTTTTCGGCGAGAGGTTGTGCGAGGTTGGTCTCCAGGGTTCCGACGGGAAGTGGAAAGGACACCTGTCCGGAATGCTCGATCAAGGGGATATCAAGTTGCTCGCAGAAGGATGGCAAGTCATCAGGTGAGCGCAGGAGGGCAGTGCGACCTCTAGCGGAGGCGGACAGGCAGAACGGGAACTTCCACCGATACTGAATGTTGTGGGTCCTCAATTGATCCAGTAGAGGGCGTAGGGCTCTTCTGCTCTGCAGGGTGGTTGGAGAAAGGTCCTGGAAGAGCTTTATTTCGGTCCCGTTGTATAGTATACGGCCTCTTTCCCTTGCTTTTCTCAGGATTGCTTCCTTTAAGGGGAAATTCACTATACAGCAAATGATATCCCTCGGTGGCTCGTTGTCTCGGGGTGGCGGTCTCAGTGCCCTATGAGCCCTTTCCATTTCGATTGGCGAATCTGCTGGGCATTCCAGTAAATCGCTAAAAATGGCGCAAATAGTCTGGGGCAGAGAACCGGCGTCCAGACCCTCGGGTACTCCGCGGACTCTTACGTTATGCCTGCGGCCTCTATTGTCAAGGTCTTCCACTTGACGGTGGAGGTCAAATAAGTAGGCAAGTTGTGAATCATGGGCTCGCTGTACTTGCCTTATGGCGGCCGTGTGCAGTTGCGTTGTTTGTTCCACATCCACGAGGCGGGTAGCCACCGACTGTATGTCCGTTTTTAGGTGCCGACAGAGTGCTAGTGATGTTGCTGGTAATGTCGGTAGCTACTCTGTGTAGGTCAGCTAAGCTCACAGCAGGGGTCGGTCGTCCATCTGTGTGGTTACTTCCATCTGATTGTGAGTCAGACCTGTTCCCTGGAGAGTAAGGCTCTGCGGCCTGCATAGCCTAATGGTTATCCGAGCGGAGGGAGCGAAACAGCTCAGGAATATTACGGCCGCGCTGCGATCCGTTATCCCTCGGTGTCCGGGAGGCTGAGGCGCTTCTGTTAGATTTACCTATGGTGGGAAAGTAGGGCAGTTTCCCCAGATAAAAGGATATTTCGTCCTCTGTATGCAGGAGCTCTAAGATTAAGCAGCCATCTTCGGTCCCGGCCAAGCCACGCCCTACTTCTTCCAGTTTTTGGTAAAGGTCACAATCTGGTTCAAACTACATGGTAGTAAAATATATCATCTCATTTAAATTATATTTGGATCATATATATAGTCACAGTATATCCATGCTGCTGCTTTCTTCAGACTCATATTTCTGTGGACTTGTATTCATATTATTTTAGAAGCTGGCACATTTCTATCAGTAGGTTTCATTTAAATGGCTTCTTTGCATAATCAACTAGAGGCCATTCAGTCAATAACCACACCTTAGAAATACTTATATTGCAGTTGTCATGATGTATGACAATGTCATTGTATAGTCTGAAATAATGTCATCATTCTGTGCACAATCACATCCAGATTTTCCAAGGGGTCATCATTTGTCTTGCCTCATCAGGTTTCTTGTCTTAAGCCTAGTACACTCGGGCCAAATGTCGGGCAGCATCGGTCAGTTCAATAGAAACCGGCCGACATTTGGCCAGTGTGTACCGGATTCTGTCCATTCAGCCAGCTTCTGTCAAAATTGCATGACTGAAAAAAGTCTGCCGATTGGCTCCTGATCAGCGCTCTCAGACAATAGCTAAGGGTGCTGGCCGAAGTGTTCTGACGGGGGGCGCCCCCCTGTCAAAACACAATAGAACAGCAGGGGAGATCGCTGTACTTATATCAGATAGTTATTATAGCAGCTCCTCCTGAGATGTCTGTTTTTTTTGTTCAGCCCTGCTGGTTTGAAGGAAAAAATCTACTAGTGTGTACTAGGCTTTAGTATTATGCATCAGAATACTGCTAGACAATTACTGTTTTTTTCTCACATACTGCTTCAGGTAAGTGAATTAAGAAAACATAATGACAAACAACATGGTGTCTGATATTTGATGAAATAAATATGCTATTTGTTCATGTCTGCTTCTGAAACAGCAGCTCTGCATTATAAATTATATTTTCCCTTAACAGTGTTCGTGCTCAAAGCCCAAATTCTTCTATGTACAGCATGAATTACATGCAAACTAATTGTAACAGTCCCTGTTGCTGCTGTCAGTTTCATTTCATAAGTATTTTCCCACTAAAACTGTTTTCATGCATCTAACATTTACATTTTATTCCATTTCACATCGCTTGTCAAATTGTTAAAGCCGTGGGCCTCACTACAATTTCTTGTACCTCTTGTAAATTATTGTTATGTATTGATGCCTGTGAAATTAGATAATTAATGAAATATAGGGATGAGCTGCCTGTTCGAGTCGAACATGAGTTTGAGTCGAACATCAGCCGTTCGCTGAATTTCGAACATTATGGGCCGTTCGTGCCAAATTCGAGCGGCACGTCACGGCCCATAATGCACTGCGTCATCGCAGTGCATTGCTGGCTGATGATTGGCTAAGCATGCACTATGACCCACATTATTTGGCCAATCACAGCGCTGTAAGCGAAGAGAGCCATAACTGGCTACAGGCAGGGTGCCTGTGGCCAATTATGGCTCAGGGGGTTAAGTACGCGCCCCACATTATATAAGGGTGCCCGCACGTCGGCCTCGTGTAGTGTGTTTGTTCAGAGAGAGACAGAGAGACTGTCATTTCATTTGTGAGCTCATTTGAGCAGGCAGGCAATTCCTGGAGTTCTGTTGCTAATATACTTCAGGCAGTCAGGCGAGACAGTTAGATAGCTGCAGTGTATTGTATATATATATATATATAGAAGAGAGGAGGAGGATGCACATCTCCAATGAGGCAGGATGCTCTCCAGGGGCCAGCTTAAGGGCAGCCAACCGACTGCATCACACCGCAGAGCTCCGCATGTGCAGGGCGCTGCTGACTCTGCACATTTTTCCAAAAGTTCTTTGGTGTGGGCCTTTTTTGAAACATGTGCAGCAGATTGCACTGTTGCTGTTTGCGTATCATATGGCGTATCAAGCGTGGCCAAAACAGCAGCAGCTTGGGCACCACATGCTTGACCAGACATATGTTGAGCTCCCATGCAGTCCATTGGCAACAGTACTTAAAAGACCTACACCAAAGAACAAGGCGGACCTCTCCTTGCTCCTCATCAGCTGGGATCTCCAACCCCACTATACCTTTAGTCCTCTCAGAAACCAGCACTGACAGGAATGAAGGTGTAGAATTAGGTGTGCCAAGTACTTGCGGGCAATCTGCTATCACTACACCAACGTCCGATAGTAGCAGGCAAATTTCCCTACCCCAGTTGCTAAACCGGCGAAAGAAATTTGGTCCCAGCCAACCACATGCTCAGCGACTGAATGCTAGTTTAACTAAATTGCTAGCACTCCAACTGCTGCCTTTTCAGCTGATAGACTCTGCCCCCTTTTGAGAATTTGTGGAATGTTCAGTACCTCAGTGGCAGGTTCCCAAATGCCAATTTTTTTCTCGTAAGGCAATTCCGGCTCTTTACCGACATGTGGAAGGCAATGTCTTGGCCTTGTTGGACAGGGCGGTCAGCGGTATTGTTGGAGCTTGTTCCGCCACCACGCCTCTAAAATGCTGGTAGTGGTGATTCTGCCACACCTCTATCCTCCACCCCCTCCTCTTCTTCTTCCTCTATGGCCTCTTCCTGTGCAGATTTGTCCTCAGAACCAGCGGTGCTCCGTAGGCGTTCTAGAGGCTACGCAAGCACTCAGGCAAAAAGATGCCATGCAGTGCTTGAGTTGGTCTGCTTAGGGGACAAGAGCCATACTGGGGCAGAGATTCTGTCAGCTCTGCAGGGGCAGGCTCAGAGGTGGTTGACGCCATGCCAGCTTCAGCCAGGGATGGTGGTTTGTGACAATGGTACCAACCTCCTCTGCACCTTCCGACAGGGACACTTCACCCATGTAAGTGGTGATGGCTTAGTACCCCTGTCAGATTTGTATTGCTCTCTGTGCCCCATTAAATAGATATATTATTTATCTTGGGGACCACCATCACTGGGAATGAAAGTGAGGGAAAAAAACTACATTTTGAATTGCCACAAGAACAAGAATAGTGTGGAACTCTATGGAACTACTTTACTTTCAATAATTTGTATTGAGATAGACAGTGTTTTTAAGTTTAACATAAGAAAAGTATAACAAGCAAGTTACAAGGTTATAAAATAAAAGAAATATATGAAATATGAAGATAATGACAAGTTGGAAAACTTTACATAATAATACATTGGGTAGGTTTTTAACTGTAAATCGAAATACAGGCATGTCCAAGAAATTTTTACATCTATATACTCTTACTGCAATTAAATGCAGATTGACTATCAAGAGTAAAGATGGGCCGGGTGTTCGATTCGAACCCATGTTCGAATCGAGCACCGGGAGTTCACTCGCTCGGCGAGCCCAGAACTATTGGGGCCGCTCGCATCAAATTTGTGTGATGCGAGCGGCCCCGCAATGCATTGCGGCCCGCGCAGTGCAATGCTGGCTGATGATTGGCCAAGCATGCACTGTGACCCCGCATGCTTGGCCAATCACAGCGCCGGCAGCGAGGAGAGCCATAATTGGCTACAGGCAGGATGCCTGTAGCCAATTATAGCTCAGGGGCTTTAGTACACGCCCCACGGTATAAGAGGACGCCGCGCCGGCGGCCTCGCATATTATGTTTCAGTCAGTGTCAGCGTGTCAGTGTGCTGCTGACAATATGTGCTCTATTTCTGGGGATATGTGTGTGCGTGCTGTTAGAACAGCATTGCAGTATCACATCTGGGGGGTGTCTATAGGTGGCCTGTGAAGGGGGGCAGGTTTCCTGTGCTTAGAACTTTCCCTGCAAAAAAGTGTCATTTTTGCAGGAAAAAAGCTATTTAAAAGCACTCGCGGCTAATGAATTGATGGCTCCTGTAACACAGAGAACTGTCATTCATTAATAAAAAACAAAAAAAAAGCGTAGGGGTCCCCCCAAATTCAATAACCAGGCCCTTCAGGTCTGGGACGGATATTAAGGGGAACCCCAGCCAAAAAAAAATGGCGTGGGGTCCCCCTCAAAATCCATACCAGACCCTTATCCGAGCACGCAACCTGGCAGGCCGCAGGAAAAGAGGGGGGGACGAGAGCGGCCCCCCCTCCCGCCTGAACCGTACCAGGCCACATGCCCTCAACATTGGGAGGATGCAAAGCACCTTGTCCCCATGTTGATGAGGACAAGGGCCTCTTCCCCACAACCCTGGCCATTGGTTGTGGGGGTCTGCGGGCGGGGGGCTTATCGGAATCTGGAAGCCCCCTTTAACAAGGGGACCCCCAGATCCCGCCCCCCCCCCTGTGTGAAATGGTAAGGGGGTACAAAAGTACCCCTACCATTTCACCAAAAAAGTGGCAAAAATGGTAAAAATGACAGGATACAGTCTTTGACAATTCCTTTATTAAAATCTTCTTTCTTCTTTCTTCATCCTTCGGTTTCTTCATCTTCTCCTTCCGTCATCTTCTTCCATCTTCTTCTTCCATTTCCTTCTTCCTCCGATCCGCTTCTTCTTGTGCTGGTCTTCTCGTCCTTCTCGTCCAGCATCTTCTTCCGTCGGCGTCGGTGTCGGTGTCTCTGTCTCTTGGGCCGCTCCGCGCAATGGGAGGCTCCCGCTGTGTGAGGCTCCGCTCCGTCTGACAGGTCTTTTATAATGGAGGGCACCTGGTGACCCCGCCCCCTCTGACGCACAGGGACGTCATGGGGAATTCCATGATGGCTTTCCCCATGACGTCAGAGGGGGGCGGGGTCACCAGGTGCCCTCCGTTTTAAAAGACCTGTCAGATGGAGCGGAGCCTCACATAGCGGGAGCCTCCCATTGCGCGGAGCGGCCCAAGAAGACACTGACACCGACGCCGACGGAAGAAGATGCCGGACGAGAAGGACGAGAAGACCAGCGCAAGAAGAAGCGGATCGGAGGAAGAAGAAGATGGAAGAAGATGACGGAAGGAGAAGATGAAGAAACCGAAGGATGAAGAAAGAAGAAAGAAGATTTTAATAAAGGAATTGTCAAAGACTGTCTCCTGTCATTTTTACCATTTTTGCCACTTTTTTGGTGAAATGGTAGGGGTACTTTTGTACCCCCTTACCATTTCACACGGGGGGGGGGGGGATCTGGGGGTCCCCTTGTTAAAGGGGGCTTCCAGATTCCGATAAGCCCCCCGCCCGCAGACCCCCACAACCAATGGCCAGGGTTGTGGGGAAGAGGCCCTTGTCCTCATCAACATGGGGACAAGGTGCTTTGGGGGTCTTAGACCCCCAAAGCATCCTCCCAATGTTGAGGGCATGTGGCCTGGTACGGTTCAGGCGGGAGGGGGAGCCGCTCTCGTCCCCCCTCTTTTCCTGCGGCCTGCCAGGTTGCGTGCTCGGATAAGGGTCTGGTATGGATTTTGAGGGGGACCCACGCCATTTTTTTTGGCTAGGGTTCCCCTTAAAATCCATACCAGACCTCAAGGGTCTGGTATGGATTTTGAGGGGGACCCTACGCCATTTTTTTTTTTTTTTGGCTGGGGTTCCCCTTAATATCCATCCCAGACCTGAAGGGCCTGGTTATTGAATTTGGGGGGACCCCTACGCTTTTTTTTTTTTCATTTTTTTTATTTTTTATCAATGACTTTTTTTTATGAATGAGTTTCAATGAATGACTGTTCTCTGTATTACGGGAGCCGTGAATTAACATTAGCCGCAAGTGATTTTAAATAGCTTTTTTACTTTCAAAAATTACACTTTGCGCAGAGACAGTTCTAAACACGGGAAACATGCGCCCCTTCACAGGCATACTATAGACACCCCCCAGGTACGAAATTTAAAGGAATATTACACTTTTATTGTTTCAATTTAAGCATTATTAAAATCACTGCTCCTGAAAAAACTGCCGTTTTTAAAAAAAAAATTTGCATTGATACATGTCCCCTGGGGCAGGACCCAGGTCCCCAAACACTTTTTATGACATTAACATGCATATTAGCCTTTAAAATTAGCACTTTTAATTTCGAACGTTCGCATCCATTATAACTAATAGGGTTCTAAAGCTCGCACGGACTTTAGGTCCGTTCGCGGTTCTGGTGCGAGCCGAACGGGGGAGTGTCCTTGTCCGGTTCGGCCCAGGTCTCAGGCGCCCTAATAGGAACTCACTGTGCCCTACGCCCGGGACGACCAGGTCACCCTTTTGTTATAGCATGTCACAAATACACAAATTATAGTAGAAAATAAGAAAATAATAAAATATGTAGGTTGATATTATTCAAATTTTTCTAGTGATCCTTGTTGATTTGAAACCATTCTAGCCACGGACGCCAAATATTATACTTAGATTGGTAGTTACCCTCGGAAGCGGCAAACATCAGCTCATAATTTATATCTAAATCAACAGTCCTTATTATTTCCATTAGAGTTGGAGCTTCAGTAGTTTTCCATCTCTTTATTATTGCCAATCTAGCACTCACTAAAATATGAAAGACTATGTTTCTGTACATTGTGGGGACCCTTTCTATTCACAGTGATAGAATAGCTAGTTCTAGATTTTTGGGAAGAGGGGTGCTGGTGATTTTTATAATTAAATCAAAGATTTGAGACCAAATGGTTTTTAGTACTGGGCAAGCCCATAATATATGTATAATTGAACCCCTGTTCTCACCGTGTCTCCAGCATAGCGTGCTCGGATAAGGGTCTGAAATGGATTTGGGGGGGACCCCCGTGCCGTTTTTCCGGCGTAGGGATTTTCCTTTAAATCCATACCAGGTGACGGGCTATGACGGCGGCATTCTCTGCCTTCGCTAGTCCCGTCTACCTGGAGTCACGGTATAAATGAACAAACTTTCCGATCGTGTGTCTGCAAGTCCGTTCATTTCAAAAGTCCCGCGAACTTTGGCCAAAACGCTGGTGGATTGTCCGCCGGAAAAGTCCGGGCGTGTGTGGGCAAGTCCACACGCTCGGAAAGTCTGGCGGACCTCTGCTGGAAAGTCCGGCGGTTTGTCTGCTGGACCAGGTCCAGCGTACAATCCCGCCGAAAAGTCCGAGCGTGTGTACGCCGCATAAGTTCACGCATTTGGTGGCTACATAGATAATTTTTTATTGAGTTTTGCCATTGTTCTATGGAGTATGAGGACATTAAGTCCAATTCCCATGTTTTCATGGATGGTGATTTGGAAAATTCGGGGGGGATATACCTTTAATTGTGGTGTTGGGATTAGTAAAATAGAGAAAGATCCTAGTTGGTAAAGAAACGTAAGGTGTAGGAATGGCTGATAGAAGAAGAGTTATTTGGTTGTAAGCATATATATCCTTTGATTTTAGGCCATGTTCTATTTGGATTGCTCTAAATGTTTTGATTGATGGGCCTACTGTGATATCTTCGACATTAGTAATACCTTTCGCTATCCAATTCCTTATATTTAGGTCAGGAATTAATAGCTGTAAGCTCGAGATAGGTAAAGGTATATTTGATAGTATGGTTGGACATAGAAGAGCTTAGGAGTATGTTCCATGCTTTATGCGTGGCTTTCATAGTGGGAGACATAATGCCTGCTGCCGAGGGATTGAATGTACTTGTTAGAAGCAGGTCACATGTGTTACTGTTGGTACATTGAGATTTCTCCAGTTCTAACCATCTGGGTGTTTGGTTTTTTGGGAACCACTGTTTTGCCTGGGCTAGAATAGCGGCTAGATAATAATCTTTTAATAGTACGTGTCCTATCCCCCCAGCTCTTCTTGATTTAATCAATTTTTTAAATGCGCACCTAGCTTTTTTCCCCTGCCATAAGTATGTATTAATTACTGATTGGGCTCTAGAGAAAAAACTTTCAGGGACTATAATAGGGAGGGTTCTGAATAGGTAAATAAATTATGGTAAGACCATCATTTTAAATGCAGCCAGTCTGCCTGACCATGTCATTTCGGTTTTGGCTATAGAGCATAGTTTTAACCACTTTCCGACCGGCGCACGACGATGTACGTCCCTTTTTTGAAGAGGGATATCTCGGTAACGGCAGCAGCTGCTGCCACAACCGAGGTATCCATCTCTTCAGGCGCCGGTCGGCTGTCCGATAATGGTGGTCATCGCGGCGGATTCGCCGCGAGATCACCGTTATCGGCGGCGGGAGAGGTGCCCCCCCTCCTGCCGCTCTCCCGCGCCTTCCGCCGCTTACCGGAACCGTCGGCAGCGGCGGAGGCGATCGGGTCCTTTCCCCTCCTGTGTCTAGAGATGAGTGACGCTAAGATGGCCGCCACTCATCTCTATACCATAGGAGGGCGGAAGCAACGTCAAAAACGTCACTTCCGCCCGAGGAATTTTCAAATGTAATTTTTTTAAATGACATTTTTTTTTTTTTTTTTTCATTGAAGTCCAAATATGAGATCTGAGGACTTTTTGACCCCAGATCTCATATTTAAGAGGACCTGTCATGCTTTTTTCTATTACAAGGTAATAGTAATAGTAATAAAAGTGAGCCAATTAATTTTTTTTTAAAAAACAGTGTAAAAATAAATAAAATCAAGAAAAATAAATAAGAAAAACAAACGAGCTCGTGCGCAGAAGCGCAGAAGCGAACGCATACGTGAGTAGCGCCCGCATATGAAAACGGTGGTCAAACCACATATGTGAGGTATCGCCGCGATCGGTAGAGTGAGAGCAATAATTATAGCCATAGACCTCCTCTGTAACGCAAAATATGCAACCTGTAGAATTTTTTAAACATCGCCTATGGAGATTTTTGAGGGTAAAAGTTTGATGCCATTCCACGAGCGGGCGCAATTTTGAAGCATGACATGTTAGGTATCAATTTACTCGGCGTAACATTATATTATCTTATTATATAAAAAAATTGGACTAACTTTACTGTTGTCTTATTTTTTTATTCAAAAAAGTGAATTTTTTCCAAAAAAAGTGCGCTTGCAAGACCTCTGCGCAAATACGGTGTGAAAAAAGTATTGCAACGACCGCCATTTTATTCTCTAGGGTGTTAGAAAAAAAACAATATATAATGTTTGGGGGTTCTAAGTTTTTTTCTATCAAAAAAAACTGTTTTAAACATGTAAACACCTAAAATCCAAAACGAGGCTGGTCTTAAAGTGGTTAAGGCTAGCCTTTGGAGAAAAGGCAGATAGTTTGCGTTAAATAGTTGTTCGTTTTTTTCAGTTGACGTTATGCCTAAGTATTGTATTCCCTTGGTGCTCCATGCATAGGGGAAATGCTGCTGAAGTCTAGTTCTCGTTTGGACATCTATTCCTAAACCCAATATTTGAGACATACTTTCGTTTATTTTATAGTATGATATTTGATTAAACAGAGAGAGGGCTTTCTGTGCTGCAGCCAGGGAAGGATCCACGTCTGATAAAATCATAATAACATCATTAGCAAACAAGCTGATGGTGTGATTTGTGTTACCTAATGAAAAACCTGTAATTTGTGGGTGCGATCGAATATGGATGGCAAGGGGTTCCATCAATAGGTTGAAAATTAGAGGGGATAAGGGGCATCCTTGCCTCGTTCCATTGGATTTAGAGAAGGGAGAGGATAGTACGCCTGATAAGTACACTCTGGCGGATGGTTTGGAATATAGAGCCATGATGGCCGATAGTATGTTGCCTTCAAATCCAAATGATTCGAGCACTTTGATCAAATATTGCCAATTAATACGATCAAAGGCCTTCTCTGCATCCAACGTTAGGAGCAGAGAAGGCCTTTTCATCACCTCAGCTAGGTGTATGATATTTAGTAATCTCCAGGTGGCATCCGATGTCTGTCTGTGTTCGGTAAAACCCATTTGATCGGGATGAATCAGCTATCAATTTTGCGTATATCTTCAGATCGTTATTCAAAAGTGAAATCGGCCTGAAGTTCGGAGGGGAATCTGGTTCCTTCCCTGACTTAGGCAAGGTTATAATAAGAGCTTCCAACATTTCAGGAGGACAAGAGGTAGAGGCAGAGGCAGCAGCGGTATTAAAGATTTGTTTTAAACATGGTGTTAGAATGGACTTAAATTGTTTTGCACTCCTGTGACCCATTATCAGCTGACGTTTTACAGAGCTGGTCCAGGCTCGGAAAAGATTATAGCCATAGGGTTGGCAGCCACCCACATGCCTAGACCAGCACCCAGCTCAGCCTCTCACCGAGCCGCTGAGAGCCTGAGCCAGATGCTTCCTCACTCTTCACAGCCCAGCGCTCCAGTAAGCGAGGGGAGCAGAGCAGGACTTGCAGTCACAAGCTCTCTGCTCATGGAGCTGTGAAAATCGAGCAATTGGCAGTGTTTGATTATGTGGCTCTCAGTGTTAGAGTCGGTGGGGGACAGATGCATCATAGGACTGATGCTGCATCCCGCTAGGTAAGTATGATTTAAAAAAAAAATCCCATGCTTCTCTTTTACTGGAGCTCTGTATTCATTAATACATGTTATATTTTGTAGGAGCAGTACCTGAATTTGACCTATTGCAGTCTTTATACAACAGCACTTAGGCTAGGGGCAGGAAAGGCAGCACAAATAGCCAATAGGTTGGCAGACTAACAGAAAGATAAGCTTATTAATTGGATGCTTTTCCCTTTACTATCCAGTCACAGTGTAGGCGGCCAGGACAAGACCTGTTATCAACACCGAGGTGAAGAAGAGAAAAAACAAGTCTTGTGTCTTGCTAGGTGGAGCCATGCTGTGTTCAAGAACTGTGTAAACTGAAGCACTGGATATAGAGAAATACAATTCCTTTGGTAGGTAAAACAATTCTTATATGTGTATTTCTTCTGTGCGTTTAGTGATATGCCTGGAGGTCAGCTTTAATCTATCATGTCCTTCTTAGATCTCATCGCAGGTCATCAAGAACAGGTGAATATGAAATCATAATAAACAAATTAACATCTACAAATATAATTATAACACGCTAAGCTGCCAGTCTATGAGTTTTCTTCTCATCTAAATGGTGTTACATGAACTCATCAAAATGTAATCTGTGCAAAGAATAGGTGTTCCGCTATTTACCAAACTGTGCAGGCTATAATTGTAATGTTAGAGCAAAGCATTTTTTTTTATTGCAGGGAATTATTTTTTTACTGTGCATGCTTAAACCCTGAATGAGATGCATTGTTTGTTGACATGCATTTCTTCATTTCCATTCATGGCTGCCATTACAAGCTAGATAGAGATGCCATTAATACTAAAGAACATTACATGCCACAAAACTGAATTGAACATCTGTAGAAAAAAAAGAAAATGATCTACACTAAGCTATATAATATAGAGGGATAATCAACTTAATTTACTTTGTGCATCTTAGTACATTTGTCCTCAATGGGAGCCAAAAAAGTCATTGTATCTATTTGCTTTGTATTCTAGCACATATCGATGCCAGTTTTAGAAAAAAATGGGTCCATCCATAGTGATTTATACTGTTTGCAATGTCAGCTTATTACATGTCATTGTCCTTTAGTTTATAATTCTCCAATTACTACAGTGTAATAAAATAATGTATGGAATAGAATTTCAAAACAGCCAACATTTATTCTACACATGTTCTAAAAGGATAATTTGAACTGTTTCTCAAAATACTATTGCATTTTAGAACAGCCACAAATGATACATACCATATAAACTCAAGTCTGCATGTTAGATGTATATATGCGTGATTTCTCATTTGGACTATCAGTAACAAGACAGTAGTAAAATATATCGTTGCAGTAAGTCTTTGTTATGTTATCTTAAAGCAGAACTAAATACAAAAACTAGTCTTTCTAGTTTTGGATAGAGTGGCGAAAGATTAGAAAACCTATTTTGTTGCTGTCTATGCGTCTGTTAGGGTAGATTCACCCTTTCTATTTGTTCCGCTAACTGTTATTATTGAAAGTGAAAGTGAAAGAAAATCCCAAATTTTGGGTTGTCACCCGAACAGGAATAGAAAGGACATTTTTTATTGGAGACGCAAGTTCCGGGGATCATGGTGACAGCTAGGGATTCCCTCAGGAGAGATTTACTCTCACTTCCTGTTGTGGCTGTAGGATGTGCCCATTGTTGCCTTTGCTTAAAGCGATTGAAAATTTTCATTTTTTAAAAATAACAAACATGTTATACTTACCTGCTCTGTGAAAGGGTTTTGCGCAGAGCAGCCCCGATCCTCCTTTTCTGCGGTCCCCCGGCGGCGCTCCTGACTCCTCCTCTTCATCGAGTGCCCCCACAGAGAGCTGCGTTCCCTGGGGGGACTCATGCGGGGGCGCTCCCGAGTCCTGCTGCTGCGTCCATTGAGACAGACATCAGGATTTGGCCCCACCCCCAGCTCCTGTGTCACTGGATTTGATTGACATCAGCGGGAGCAGTGGCGGCTGGTCCTCAAAATTTTTGGGGGGCACAAACAAACTGAAAAATTCTGAAAAATATTGAAAAAAAAAACATGCATTGCAGCCTCCCTGTGCGATCAATTGCAGCCACTATGCTTATAAAATGCAGCCACTGTGCGATCAATTGCAGCCACTGTGCCCATAAAATGGAGACACTGTGCCCCATAAAATGCAGCCGCTGTGCCCCATAAAATGCTGCCACTGTGCCCATCAAATTCAGCCACTGTGCCCATCATATGCAGCGCCTGTGCCCATCATATGCAGCCTCTGCACCCATTATATGCAGCCTCTGTGCCCATCTTAAACAGCCTTTGTGCCCATCATATGCAGCCTGTGCCCATCATATGTAGCCTATGTGCCCATCATATGCAGCCTGTGCCAATCATATGCAGCCTCTGTGCCCATCATATGCAACCTCCATGCCCATCATATATAGCCTGTATGCCCATCATATGTAGACTTTGTGCCCATCCTATGTAGCCTCTGTGCCCATCATATTCAGCCTCTGTGCCCATCATATGCAGCCTGTGCCCATCATATGCAACCTGTGGCAATCATATGCAGCCTCTGTTCCCATGATATGCAGCTTGTGCCCATCATATGCAGCCTCTGAGCCCATCATATGCATCCTCCATGTCCATCATATGTAGCCTGTGTGCCCATCATATGCAGTCTGTGTGCCCATCATATGTAGTCTCTCTGCCCATCATATGTAGCCTCTGTGACCCCCCCCCCCGCGCTCGCCGTCTGACCGGCACTCACTTACCCCATCCTGGTGGCGGGTGATGGCGTTGAGCTGTGGGACATGCAGCATGTGATGGCGGTGAGCTGTGAGACATGCTGTGTCCTCCATGGCTCCCTGTCCTCCCGTTCTTCCGTACCATTATGCGTCCAATCAGGGCGCCTGTGCCTTCAACCAATCAGGTGACAGGTATTAGATCTGTGCCTCCTAATTGGCTGAGAGGTGGTTCAGTGTTCGCAAAGCAAATATTCATTTGCTTTTCTAACCCACCTGAGTGAACTGCGAGCGCAACGCTCTGTGCTCGCAGTTCACCTTTTTTTAAGCCTATTAGAGCCTATGGCTCTAATCAGGTGCTTCAAAAAAACACCCCCGCCGCTGGAATTCAGGCGCCCGGCATCCGAAAAGGTTCTGGATGGTTGAATAGGCAGTGACTGCAGCGCCCATGGATAGATTTGTGCAATGCATGAATCTATCCATTTTACACAGAGGGGGTGGCTGGAGAGAGGGGGCTGGAACAATTAGGTTCAGGTAAGAAAAAGGGGGGCTCTCGAGGCAGCTTCAGCACAGAAGGTTTTTCATCTTAATGTATGGAATGCATTAAGGTGAAAAACCATGAGACTTTACAACCCATTTAATGTACTTCTAGCCTGTTCATCCTTTAGAGCAAGACAGGGGCTTCAAGATAGATCCACAAAAAAACATTGGCCAATGCTGACAGTTTTCTGGAATAATTATGGACCTGGGAGTGGTTCAGGAAATCCAGGAACTTGGGTAGGGAGTTATGTGCAACTTACCTCCCCTTTCTTATAGATAGAGTAGTTGCTACCTTCCCACTCTTCCAAGTGAATAGGGTAAAGTATATATTGAACTCCGTTCATATGTAGCAACTACTCTGGGTACATATGCAACACTTTAAAGGACACATGGATTTAAAAATGAACATCACTTTTGTGGAGGAAAAAATAAAAAATTCTGGGTGATCTATGTACATTGCAAGGTTTTTAACAAACTTGGTTGCAGATTCCTACCTTTTGTTATTCTGAAGAAATAGCTGTATATTTGTCTGTGTCTTTGTGCAAAGTAAATCTGAATGGGATGATTTTTTAATTAGGGATGAGCTGCTGCACTTGCAGGGTTCTAATAGGAAAATTGTCAGGGTCTGAATCACTTCAGATGTGATAAACTCTTTGGGAGTATTTTAAAAAGACTGAATTGTTTGTTGCAGAGGATGCAAGGATGGTGAAAATCTTATTTGCATCTTAGAGCAGTCTTCTGGGAAAATCAGTGAGCCAATCACACAAGGAGGGAATTATATTTCTGGGGGGAGTTCTATATACCATCTGTGTACAGAATGCCTCTGGTTTACCATATTGCATTGCATTTTACAGAAAATTACTGCAGATTGAAAAAGGAAAGGTATTGTTTAATAATGTTATAATACAATACAGGTAGTGTCGCAATTGTATAATGCCCCGTACACACAGTCCGACATTCTGACCACAAAATCCGTCTGATTTTTTCTGACGGATTTTGTCCGAAACTTGTGTTGCATACACATGGTCGGACAAAGTTGTCGAAAAATCTGATCGTTCGGAACGTGGTGACGTTCATTGCGTACGACAGAACTAGGTAGAGGCTAGTAGCCAATAGCTTTGGTCTCATAATTTGATCTGAGCATGCGTGGCACTTTGTCCATTGGAATTCTCTACAAACGATCGGAAAAAGTCAGATCGGATTTTTTTGTCGGAATATCCGACCGTGTGTATGGGGCATAAGCTATAATATTTATTTTTCATTTTTTTTCCACAGAAGTGAAGTTACCCTTTCATCTATCTCTTAAAACAGTTAATGCGAGGCGCATGCGCGGCGCTCTGTGGAATGGACGCTTAGACACAGAGCTCCCTCCCGCTCCGTAACACCGGCGCCCTCCACAGCGGGTACACTCTCCCCTTTGGTCCGTAATCAGGACCGGACTGCTTGCTAAGCCTTCGGGCACATTTGGGGTCACTTTTCGCCAGCAGATCGGCCACCCACAGGCGGGTTACATTCCTGTGAGAAACCGCTGATCTATCTAAAATGGCGGCGGAGCGGCCGCCTCAGGATTACACAGGCCCTGCAGTTTCCTCTCCCTGGCGGGCTGAGCTTCTTGCTGAGGTATGTGGAGAAACACAAACTCTCCCCACATTTGTGGGACCACAATCCCCAGCATCCACTGCCTCCCTCATACAACAAACCCTGGAGGAGATGCATATGCCCCACACCATCCCACCCTCACAGGAGACTGCACTGCAGCAACATGGCCCAAGCCTATTCACCTCACATCCCCAAGACATCTCTATGCTGTTTACAAGATTTGCTGAAATGTTTGACAGGGGACTTGCTCAAACAGCAGCCAAGATTACCTCAGATATCACCTCTGATATTAAAGCAGATCTTCACATGTTAGGTTCACGCATTGAGCATATTGAAGATAAATTAGATGCCACAATTGATCGCGTCAATCAAAACACCGATCGTTATCAGGAACTTCATGGTCAGCTTGAGGAAGCCGTTGCCAAAATTGATGACCTCGAAAATAGGTCCAGAAGGCTAAACTTCCGGATCAGAGGTCTTCCTGAGAATATTACTGACATCACGGGAGCAGTACATACTTTGATCAAAAACTTGATTCCTGACATTAGTACCCAAAATTTGGAACTTGACCGGGCCCATAGAGCTCTGGGGCCCCAGCGATCGGATGGTCTACCACGTGACATAGTGGTGAAACCCCACTTCTACAATACCAAGGAAGAAGTCATGAGGAAAGCTCGCTCAATTCCACAAATACAACTTTTGGGACATTCCGTGCAAGTATACGCTGACATCTCCCCCTATACTATACAAAGACGGCGGGCACTCAAACCTCTCCTCACAGTTTTACAACAGAAAAACATCAAATATTGGTGGCTCTTCCCCCTGAGCCTGAAATTTGAATTTAATGGCAAACCATACAGATTCTCTACATTGGCGGAAGGGGAACTCTTACTGAAGAAAATGGGACTCTTGCCTACTGAACCAACTTCACCGATGCAATCCTTATCCTCCAACATGACCAAACGACCTCCTCCTCCGAGCCCTCTCACCCCGGCGTGGCAAAAGCCGAAATTCAAGAAGAGCAAGGAGTCTGCTAATACCTGATCTAAACTCTCATACTCTTTTCCACTTTCATAACCCCTTATGGGGATCTGGGGCATGGCTGGCCCCTTAGGCTTTATTGCCTACCAGGAATTTTTACAATAATCCCCTTTTTTATTTGTATTTATTATTTTTTAATATTTTTTATAAATTTTTTATTTTTTTATATATAATTTTTCTTTTTTTTTTATTTCTTTTTTTATTTTTATTGAGGTAACTCAGACTTACCTCTTCACTGAAATCAGTCTACTAGGTTCCTTGGCGTAACAATTATTTATTTTTATTTTTAAAATTTTTTTTTTTTTTTTTTTTTTGTGTTTTGGTTTTAGTGTCACCGTGACTGACCCCACCTCGACTGACCCCCTTACTCGCCTCTCCTTTATTTTAAAGTTTATTATCTGATGTGTCAATAGCTTATATTTGGAGGGGGGAGTGTACCTACATTTCATGCTTGTATTTGTTGTACCATTATTACAGAGGGCGCCGTGTTTGGAGCGGTAGCCATGCACCTCATCCTACCCTGGAAGCCGGAATTTTCTCCTGCTTCTGGTTGGGATTTCCCCCACTGGTGGGGGATACCGTATTTTTACCACGGAATATGGTGAACATCATCTCACCATATTCTTGGATCTCTCTTTGTGTTTTCTTTTCCTCTATCCTCCTTTTCTCTTTTTCGCCCTTTTCTAACCTTTCATTTCTTTCAGTGGCAAGTGCGATCTCCTTCACTGACGGCTTCCGGAGATTTGTGTTCTCGGCCTCTCGGATGGATGATTTTCATGGACCGCCTCCCCAAGGTCAGGTAAGTGATTGGGACCTTCTGGCATCACACCCGATACTGCTCTATGGCTGACCACACCACTACTACACAAGACGTGCGCTTTGCCTCACACAACGTTCAGGGAATTAACTCCCCTGTCAAACGTCGTAAAATATTTCAATACTACCATGACCGCAAGATTGACGTTTTATTCCTTCAGGAAACTCATTTCCCGAAATCCTATGTCCCCTCCTTTATTCACTCCAAGTTCCCTACATTCTATCTTGCTAACTCTGACACTAAAACCAAAGGGGTAGGAATATTTTTTTCCCGGAACACCCAATTCTCACTTGTTTCGGAACACAAGGACCCTGAGGGTAGGTTTATTCTGGTGAAAGGTCTCATTGATAACCAACTATACTCCCTGATCTCATACTACGCGCCTAATCGAGGCCAATCCAAATTTTTTCGATCTCTTTTCAGCACTCTGGCCCCAAGATTGGAGGGCACGGTTCTCTATGGAGGTGACTCCAACATTGCATTTGATGCAGGTAAAGATAAGTCTCGACCCCCGGGTAGGGATGGCGTGCGTCCCACTAGACAGAGCCTGGACATAGCCAGACAGTTGTTCCATCAGGGCTTGATTGATGCCTGGAGGGAATCTAACCCTGGATCCCGGGACTATACACATTACTCCAACCCCCATAACACATATGCTAGAATTGACCATTTCTTTATTCTACAAAAACACGCTCCGATGCTAAGAAAAGTTATTATCAGGGACTCTGTCTGGTCGGACCACTCTATCCTTATTCTGACTTTACACAAACCACCGACTCACCAACGTGAGTTTCATTGGAGACTGAATGCCTCTATTCTTAGTAATCCCGCACACGTTAGTGAGCTTGAAAAAGATATTCGTGAATATTTCCTGCTTAATGATATTGATAATATCTCGGCCACAACACTGTGGGCTTCCCATAAAACCTTTATCCGTGGTAAACTTATCCAACTTTCCTCTAGGATACACAAGGCTCGTAAACTAGAAATAGGACGCCTAGAAAATGAATTCGCTTGTCTAAGCAAACAACATAAACGCAACCCCTCCTCTAGCTCTAAGGCTAACCTTGAAACTGCACGTACAGCACTTAACTTAGCACTCACAGCCATAGCTGAAAAAAGCCTCAGGTGGGATGGTGGGAGGTTTTATCACCAAAAGGACAAGTTGGGGACCATGCTCTCACGCAGAATTACTCCTATGATTAGGGCACGCACTTTGCCGAAGATACGTCTTCAAAATGGTTACCTTACACAAAACCCCCAGAAGATCATGGAAGCCTTCCATGATTTCTACCGTTCGCTATACAGTAAAAGTACGACGGATCCTCCATCTAACTTTATAGACTCCTACCTCAACTCTCTGCAGATCCCCAAACTCCAAACACATCATAGGGACAGCCTTGAGGATCCTATCACATCGGATGAGATTTCACAAGTTATCCATAATCTTAAAAATAACTCTGCCCCAGGGCCGGATGGCTTTTCAACCCCATACTATAAACATTTTTCCCCACTACTATCCCCATTCCTGGCGAGATTCTTTAACCAACTCCGAACAGGCTCGCCTCTGGACACTTCTCTAAATTCAGCCTTTATCACGGTTTTACCCAAACCTGGCAAGGACACCAGTTGTACTGCAAACTATCGCCCCATATCTTTAATCAATAATGATCTTAAAATCTTAACGAAAATCCTCGCAAACAGAATCTCTTCCTTTATTAGCCTATATGTACACAAGGACCAAGTGGGATTTATCCCTGGAAGACAGGGTCCGGACCAGATCAGAAGAGCCATAGATGTGATTTCGCTCCTGAAATCTGGTTGGGATAACGGTCCTCCACAACAGGGTTTTATTCTTTCATTGGATTTAATGAAGGCCTTTGACTCTGTCTCTTGGTCCTTCCTATTTCCCATTCTACAAAGATGGGGTTTTGGTAACTCCTTTATGAATTTGATTGGGGCCCTGTATTCCTCACCGTTTGCACAAATCAAATTACAGGGTCATTATTCCCAGCCTTTTCAGATCTTTAACGGCACTAGGCAGGGCTGCCCTCTATCTCCATTGATCTTTGCCATGGTCATCGAGACTCTTGCTATCGCCATTCGGGATAATCCCGATATACATGGAGTACGCTGTGGCCAGCAAACCCACAAGTGTGCTCTTTTCGCAGATGACGTATTGCTCTTTATCACATCCCCACTTGTTTCCCTACCAAATTTATGTAGGGTTCTCGATGACTTTGGCAAAGTTTCCGGTCTTAAGGTTAATTTCTCTAAGTCTTTGGCTCTGAACGTCAATTTACCGGATCCCCTAGTATCTCAGCTCAAGGATAATTTTAAATTTGGTTGGGGTGAATCTTTACTCCCTTACCTGGGTATCAACCTTACGGCCTCTATAGACAATCTTTATAAGGCAAACTTTCCCCCACTCTATCATAAACTTGCAGCAGATTTAAAACAATGGAATACACTGGGGCTATCATGGCTGGGCAGGATAAATTCAGTAAAAATGACCCTACTTCCCCGCATTCTCTATTTGTTTAGATCACTGCCCATACCCATTCTAAAAGATCACCTACGAAAATTCCAATCTAAAATTATACAATTTATTTGGGGATCAAAGGGACATAGGTTAGCTAAGGGTACCCTTCATAGGCACCGTACTCAAGGGGGTGTTGGGGTTCCCAACCTACTCTGGTATTACCAGGCGGCTCAACTCTCACAACTATCCACTATCTACTCCAAATATGCTCTTCCAGATTGGGTGCATATGGAACGACAAACCATTCCTCAGTATACTCTGGATTATATTCTCTGGTCCTCAGCCAGATCTAGACCTGCCGTCATGGTTCCTACACTATCCCACTCGCTTACATTGTGGGACTCTCTCAAATCCAATCCTCAGTTAGTATCCCATTGGCGCCCGCTATCCCACTTATTCAGAAATCCTCTATTTCCTCCGGGAATGGACATAACAGCTTTCCAGTGGTGGTTGGATAAGGGGATGTATAGGATAGGACACTTCGCTAACACCACGGGCCCCCTTTCTAGGGCTCATTGTGTTGGCAAACTTAACATGCCCAACACGGAACCATTCCGTTACAGACAAATTGCTCACTTTATCCAGTCCCTTCGACTTCCCAACTTGCACTCTCTTGCGGTCACGGATTATGAAAGGTGGTGTGGTCAGAATGAGGAGCAGAAGGGCGGGATTTCAGTAATTTACCAATCACTTGCTCAAGCCAATACCAAAACACTCTACATGAGAGACTGGGAAAATGATTTACAACATACTTGGAGCGTTGCAGAATGGCATAGAGCTTCTACGGCAGCCTCAAAGGGGATTTTAAACATTACACTGATTGAAGCTAACCTGAAAGTCCTCATGATGTTTCATTTGTGTTTCCGTAACTGCGGACATGTGGGGTCTATGCTACATGTCTGGTGGGACTGTCCTAAGATTAGATCTCTCTGGAATAGAATATTTAACATTATTAGGAAAATTACGGATTTACCGATCCATAAATCTCCTCACATTGCCCTATTGAATTTTCCTTGTCCAAACACTCCTCGTCTGACCCAAAGGCTCATTATGTTCATGCTCCTTGGAACTAAACTCACGATAGCTCGGGCTTGGAAAACACCAACTGTTTCTCTCCTCCTGGTTAAGAGGAAAATTTCCTGGATAATGGCCCAGGAGAAGACAGTTAGCATTCTTCTTGACTCCACCGCTAAACATGATGCTATCTGGGATCCCTGGATCAGATAGATATCATTACCAACCACTGACTAGCCTTATGTCGGGTGCCGTCGGTGAAGGAGTTTCGCACTTTCGAACGCTTGCTCTCTCTCCTCTTTTCTCACCCCTTTTTTCTCTCCCCTTGTCTTTTCTTTTCTCTTTTTCTACCCCCGGAAACCTGTAATACAGGTAATGTTTTACTAATATGTTTTAGAGCTGTTACATCCATCGAATGTTACATCTCTAGTGTTGGACTACTTCCTCATGTTGTTCTGACTGATTCTTTAACGTATTGATTTACTAACTTGACAACCAGTTAGCCTTTACTACTTTACGTGTCTCGATAGACTGGCGTTTGCTCTTTTATAATTACTCTAGACACTTCTGACTAGGCAATGTACTTGGGTTGTGTACTTAAATTGCCCCTTTTTTTTAAGTATTCCTTAAATCTGTTGACAAATACCTTATGGCCCGACCTGCCTGGGGGGGGACTATTCTCCTCTGCCCAGCACAGCTAGTTCCCATTGGGGGTGCTGGGTGGAGGAGGTGGCCCCTCTTGGTCGGCTCGTCCATCTTGAGTGCGATCTTTTGGACACGACCTAGAGGTCCTGGTTTCACCACTTTGACTATGAAGGGTATCAAATTTATGGTTCTTGTTTACTGATGCTATTTCCTGTATTCATGTTTCCTGTATTTCTCTCTGTTTGAAAAACTCAATAAAAACTATTGAAACAGAAATATACGCTCATCACCTGATGGGGAACTCATAAAAAACAGTTAATGCTTCCTCCAGTTTGATGGATTCTAATAGTGATTTACAGTAATAGTAAATGGATCATGAGGGTTTGCAGAACATGGCTACAGTTTGGGTCCAAACCCCATTAAAGTCAATGGGAGCTGAATGTAATAAAGAGTGATGGCCATTTTCTAGTCTAATAGGCAAGTGGCTGTCAAACAGATGACACGGGGATGAGAACTGCCCCGAGAAACAGGAACAAAAACAAACAAAAAAAAAAAACTAATGCTTAATGGGTGACATAAAAAATGTTAAATTTCTTTAAACAAACAGAGATGCTCTCAATATGCCTGTGGAGTGGCGTAACAGTACGATTTACACAACCTACTGCTGCAATACTGACATTTACAAAGAATAAAATGCAGTTTAAATTGTTAGTAAATTAAGCTCCCCTCTGCTTTGTTCTGTGTGTAAACAAATGGACAGAGGTTTCCTTCATCTAGTGGAATAGCGAACTTCATGAAAAAATAAAAAAAATCATATTTGGTTTCCCTAAAAATACATACCAGACCCTTGTCCTTGTTGAAGTTCTGGTTTGAAAGTCAAGGGGAACCCCATACGATTCTGGTCTGGTATGAACTTTGCACCCATGCAAAACAACAGAAAACTAAATTATGGGGTTCTCCTCCCACACCAGACACTTTTCTGAGCGTACCGATTGATGATCAGGAAAGAAGGGGAGCATGCAACCCCTCTTCCTGAACCATTCCAGACCACATGCCCCCAATATGTGGACAAGACTCTCCTGGCAACCATAGCTCAGTGGTTTTGTGGGTCTGCGTCAGGGTGTATATCTGAATCTGGAAGCCCCTTTAACATTTATAGGAACCACCAGATACCATCCCTCCATGTGAATGAATAAGGGGACTACTCATTAACAAAACTGAAAGTAATTTAGCACACTGACAGTTTTTATCAATCATGGTGTCCAGTGATGCAGATCCTGACAATCATGATGAATGTCACACACCAACTTACCGAAAGAAAAAACACGCTGACCACCGGCATGATCCACTCCTGTCATTCACTCAACATGAAGACTTTTCCTGAACCCCACAGCAAAAAGTAAACAAAGTGGTGGGGTCTCCTGAATGGTGTCATTGACCAAATTTGGACATGACCTTATTTGGTCAGTGGAGTCATGGGATCCTGTGGATCCAGAGTTTTTCTTTTCTTTCGGTGGGTCAGTGGGTGTTGTTCTGATTTTGGAAGGGGCCTCACACCATTCATCATTTAGTACATTTAGTTATTTTGTGTATTTTTTACATGGTCTGAGAGTTTTGTGGGATGAGCTTAAACTGTTACTAAACCCAGAACCATACATTCACCATATATGGTCTCCCACAGTACACAGAGCATGTGTATTATGCAGAAATGCAATTATTTTGGTAAATATAAACTGCTAAGTACCCTTTCTCATCAGCAGTATATATCAGTCTTGTGAATTCTATTGATTCCTAGTAAAGCTTGTAGGAGGAGTTTTCATACTACACTGAGCTGTCCTATCAGAATCCAGGACCCCTGACCCTCTGTCTGGAGAGTGCCGATTGGCCCTGTGCTGATCACATGCACTCTTCCAAGAAAAAAATATCTCTTTAGCAATATACACCAAACTGAGCATGACTCCCAAGGTTCTGTACTATCCGAACATGTTCTGGAGTCAATAGAAGAAGAGGAGGATCTGTGCATACAGCCTTTTTACACAATGCGGAGGGAGGATTAACCCCTTAGGTTCCACAGCGAGTATAACAAGCATGCTTTACTGCATGTACAGACGAATTTTACTGTCGTGGGTTAAGTAACATTTTAATGTTTGATATATAATTTAGTTATTTTCTTAAGCAGCATTAGGTGAATTCCTAAGTATTGTCAATCTTGGTAAATATTTGACTGTATAATACAAATCTCAATATAAAAAGTTCTAACCTTCTCTTTAAAAGTAGTAATGGGCGTGATTGAAAACTATGAAAAATATAACATTGTGTTATTCTATAGTGATTAGCCACTATTTCCCTCACTGCCATGTCATGTGTCAATGTGTGAGTGATAAAGTGTCATCAAATGCGATCCTCTGAGGTTTCAGTTCTTTTGCATCCATTTAATTTTTTTTAAGTACAACAGATATTAGATTCCTTAAAAGCATTGAATCATATTTTGGCCACCTCTACAAATACAGATTCATATTTGCAATAAAGGTATCTCAGTACCTTGTTTTTATATATTGGTAGTAGCTTTTAGCTGCTTATTATCAATGAATAGTTAATCAGGCTTTATTCTCAAGCATTACAAGTTTTTGTATTGGAAAAAGTGTAATCAACTATTATTAGGGAGATTAAACCTCTGCTATGCCGTAAATGCTCAAATGTCAATAACCTTTCATCAACATCATGGAATAAATGGTAACATGTGCAGATAACAAATCACCCTCTTGCAAGCAGGGATTGATTGGAGCTATTAAACAATAATGTAAGTCGCTCCTGATCCTATTTGTCTGATTTCCAAGCTTTATAGATGCCATTTTATTCTTCTTAAACTTTTTTTGTCAAAAACCTATTATACAATATTAAATGTTTTCTTTGAATCAAGAACTGGAAAGTAAAATTGCTACATACACAGCGGCAGTTGTTTTATGAATACGAAAAGCATCAGATGTTTTTTCTACATAACCCTTTTGAGCCTATAAAATCTGAAAATAATATTCCAGCCAAAGTTTTGTTAAAACTTTTTCTGTACCTATTTGGTAAGAACATTGGACAAACCAACTCTAGTCAAGCTTGGTTCATCCGATCTTTAATATTAAAGTGGTAGTAAAGGCTCCAAATAAGTATGCTTAAAACTACTGCTTTCCCCCTCCTCCTACATATGCTTTATACTGCTGGTAAAAAGATATGTGACCTTATTTTAAACTACTCTGGTCACATGGTGCAGAAGCTCCAGCTCCCCTGCATTATGGAGTGCTTGTGAATTCTGGGAGCCATCAGCCATTGTCTTCCATTGCCCAAGCATTGTCAAAGATTCCTCTAATCCCCTGCAGCAGCTGCTCCATGACACAAGTGAGCTAGATCTTCTGCTTTACAAGACCAGAGCACTGAAATAAGGCATTTACACAAATCTTTTATTGCCAGTATTATACAACATGGGTAGGTGGGGGGGGGGGGGGGTAGCTGTAGTTTTAAGCACTAGATGTAGCCTTCATTTCCACTTAACCACTTAAGCCCGGACCAATTTGCAGCCAAAGGACCAGGCCCCTTTTTGCGATTCGGCACTGCATCGCTTTAACTGACAATTGCACGGTCATGCGACATGGCTCCCAATCAAAATTGGCGTTCTTTTTTTCCCACAAATAGAGCTTTCTTTTGGTGGTATTTGATCACCTCTGTGTTTTTATATTTTTTGCGCTATAAACAAAAATAGAGCGACAATTTTGAAAAAAAATCAATATTTTTTACTTTTTGCTATAATAAATATCCCCAAAAAATATATAAAATAGTTTTTTTTTTTTCCCTCAGTTTAGGCCGATATGTATTCTTCTACATGTTTTTGGTAAAAAAAAAAAATCGCAATTAGCGATTATTGATTGGTTTGCGCAAAAGTTATAGCGTTTACAAAATTGGGGATAGTTTTATAGCATTTTTATTAATATTTTTTTTTTACTAGTAATGGCAGCGATCAGCTATTTTTATTGTGACTGCGACATTATGGCGGACACATCGAACATTTTTGACACATTTTTGGGACCATTGTCATTTATACAGCAATCAGTGCTATTTAAATGCATTGATTCCTGTGTAAATGACACTGGCAGCGAAGGAGTTAACCACTAGGGGGCGGGGAGGGGTTAAGTGTGTGTGTTTTTTTTTTTTTTTACTGTAGGGGGCATGGCTTTGCGTCTGACATCACTGATCGGCTTTCCCGATGACAGGGAACAGCCGATCAGTGACAGCGTCACTAGGAAGCACGGGGAGAGGTTTGTTTACACAGACCTCTCCCTGTTCTTCAGCTCTGTGACCCGATCACGGGACACCAGCGGCGATCGGGTCTGCTGGTCCCGCGGCTGCGGTCACGGAGCTCAGGACCAGGTCGCGAGCGTGAGGCGGTCCTTAAGCGGTTAAATGACAAATATTGTAAGGGGGACAAATTCAATTGGCAGTGGCAGCGGTAAATGAGACACGGACAAAGACATGCACTAGACAAAGACACACAGGAACAAAACAAACACATTTGCCATGCACTTATTCAGCAATGCAGCAAACAAACACAGTTCAGTGCAGGAGGGCTTTGTACAGCAAGCTCAAAGAATTATAAAAAAAAAAAAGCTAAACAAATGTCTGCTCATTTGAGCCACTACTCAGATAGAAAGCAATTGTGCTGCAAGTTTGAAAATTACTTGCTAAGCTATTGCTAGACTTTCCAGGCTTCACAAGTTTGTTGCACTCAGCAAGTCGGCATTGCATGACTCCAGATCAACTTTCTTTGCAAACATTCTGCAAGTCTGCTACAAGTTCTGGTTCAGTTATGTTGTGCAATAGTCATCCCACCACAGGGGTCACTGTGGCTGAATGTTCATGCTATAGACTTGCAAAGCTCTTGCTGTAGCCTCACCACCACAATTTTGCTCTTGCTAGAGATTTGCCATGCAAATTTGCAAAAATGTACAAATTGGAAAAGTGACAACTAGAACTTGTGCTTCAAGTGCTCTGCAAATGTACAACGTGCCAGTGAAAATGTGCAGCAAGTTAACAGACTTACAATTCAACACTGCCACAAAGTTGTGGAAAGTTATTCTTGTCATATGGGTAAATGTATGTCGGTTCTTGACTAACAAGTTGCCCTCAAATGGGTTCCCTAAAACAAATAGGCAGCACTTTATCTAATTTAGCAGCCAGACTTTTCACCCAGCAGCAGGCTCTTACAGAAAGAGTAAGTGAGAGAGATGGCTCTGAACATCAGTCAGCTCACATATATAAGCCCCATGGACAGATGAGACTAGTAATGAGGTCTGAAAACCAGGCATGAGTTGGATCTAGGAATAGAGACTTCATCTCATCCAAATCTTCAGTCAACTGGAAAAAAAACACACACAAGAGGGTGTAACTCCTCGTGCATTACCACCACACAATCTATTGAATCCCCAATAATGAATAGATATTCACAAGTGATTAACCACTTTAATACCAGGCACTTAGACACCTTCCCGACCAAGCCAATTTTCAGCTTTCAGCGATGTCGCAATTTGAATGACAATTGCGCGGTCATGCTACACTGTACCCCAAACAAATTTTTTATCATTTTGTTCCAACAAATAGAGCTTTCTTTTGGTGGTATTTGATCACCTCTGCGATTTTTATTTATTTTTTGCGCAACAAACAAAAAAAGACCGAAAATTTTGCCAAAAAAATAGTTTTTCTTTGACACTGTTAATTTTTTTTGTAAATAAGTGCGTTTTCTTCTTCAATGACGGGCACTGATAAGGCAGCACTAATGGGCACTGATAAGGCGGCACTGATGGGCACTGATGGGCACCAATGAGGTGGCACCAATGAGGTGGCACCAATGAGGTGGCACTGATGATGGGCACTGATAGGCTGGCACTGATGGGCACTGATAGGTGGCACTGATGGGCATTGATAGGTGGCACTGGTATGCGGCACTGATGGGCACTCATAGGCGGCACTGATGGGCACTCATAGGCAGCACTGATGGGTACTTATGGGTGGCACTGATGCACACATATAGGTGGCACTGATAGGTGGCATGGATGGGCACTGATAGGTGGGCATGGGTGGGCACTGATGGGCACTGATAGGTGGCACTGATGACACTGATTGGTGGCATTGCTGGGCATCCCTTTTTTAAACAATTTTTTTTAAATAAAATATGATGTGCCAATCAGTGCCCATCTGTGGGCACTGATTGGCATATATTTTGCATTTTTTTTAACATGTGGATGGCCATGGGGGATGTACCTGGCCATCCACATGCTGGGGGCTTCCCTGGTGGTCCTGGGGGCTTCCCTGGTGGTCTAGTGTGGGCATCTGACGGGGGGCTGCGCTGATAAACAAATCAGCGCATACCCCCCCTGTCAGGAGAGCCGCCGATCGGCTCTCCTCTACTCGCGTCTGTCAGACGCGAGTGAGGAAAAGCCGATCAACGGCTCTTCCTGTGTACATCGTGATCAGCCGTGATTGGACACGGCTGATCACGTGGTAAATAGCCTCCGCCGGAGGCTCTTTACTGAGATCAGTGTAGCGGTGTGTCAGACTGACACACCGCTCCAGCGATCGCCGCGATGCGCCCCCACGGGCGTGCGGCAGCTGTTATCCTGAAGGACGTCATATGGCGCCCAGTCAGGATAATGAAACCACTTCCCGGACGTCAATCTGCTATTGACCGGGCGGGAAGTGGTTAAAAACAACAGGCATGTTACACATATGCTTCAGCCTTGGGCGCTGAGTCCCATTACAAAAACATCTGATTAGAAGGCTAACGCATTTTGGGAGTCAAGCCCCCCTTTTAGAGCTTTACAAAGCCCCTGGGCTCCAGAATCCAGGCCAGAATATATCAACCACTTACAGACCGGAAAATCTGGCTGCTTAATGACCAGGCTATTTTTTGCGATATGGCTCTTCGTCGCTTTAACTGACAATTGAGACGTCGTGCGATGCTGTACCCAAACAAAATTATGTCTTTTTTTTCCCACAAATAGAGTTTTCTTTTGGTTGTATTTTATCACCTCTGCGGTTTTAATTTTTTTGCCCTATAAACAAAAATAGAGCGTCGATTGTGAAAAAAAAAGATTATTTTTAACTTTTTGCTAAAATAAATATCCCAAAAATTTTTTTAAAAAACAAATTTCTTCATCAGTTTAGACCAATATATATTCTTCTACATATTTTTGGTAGAAAAAAAAAAATCAAAAAAAGCGTATATTAATTAGTTTGCGCAAAATGTATAGCGTTTACAAACTATGGGAGATTTATGGCATTTTTATGCATTTTTATTGTTATTTTTTTTTTACTAGTAATGGCGGTGATCTGCAATTTTTAGCAATACTGCGACATTGCTGCGGACAGATTGGACACTTTTGACACATTTTTGGGACCATTGACATTTATGCAGTGATTACTATGTAAATGTCACTGGCAGGGAAGGGGTTAACACTAGGGGGCGATCAAGGGGTTAAATGTGTGTTCCCTAGGTGTGTTCTAACTGTGAGGGGATAGGACTGATTGGAGGATGAGACATATCGTTTGTTCCTACTTAGTAGGAACAAACGATATGTCTCTTCTCTCCAGACAGAACAGGGATTGTGTGATTTGTGCACACAAGCGCCTGCTATCGCCCTTAAAGGTACAGACATACCCATATGGCGATTCGATGGAACAAACCACTTTGCCGCCATATATCAGCGTGGGCTGATCGGCAAGTGGTTAAGATGTGTGAAAGCAGAATTTAGCTTTCCTTACAACAAACAAAAATCATGGATCCCCTAACCATGTGCAGGTGTAGGTGGCGCATACACACCACCCACAACAATGTCAACCAGTGCCTCACAATGAATAAATATACTGAATTATTTCAATATATTATTGACATCTAGTTATCAAAATACAATATTATATACAATATATAATATAAACTAATCAGAATTCCTCGGGTAATGGTTTGGTTAAAGGATAAGTTCACCTTTTTTTTTTTCTCTCTAAATTCCAGCTACCCTATGTACCAATATAGCATTAATGTACTTATTTTACACAAATGAAATGGCTTTCCATTTATTATACACACGCTTACCTCACTGTCTGATGGCTGTTTAAAAACAGTGTTCCATTACTTATGCCTTACTCCCTAAACAGACTTTAGGTCATAATACAAGAAGGAGTTGACCAGCTGAGGGTAGATGATGCAGGGTGTGTGCTAATGAGCTGGTCAACTCCTTCCTGTGTCATGATCTAAGGTCTGTTCAGGAAGTAAGGCAGAAGTAATGGAGCACTGTTTTAAGCAGCCATAAGACAGTGAGGTAAGCACATGTAGAATAAATGGAAAGCTGTTTTATTTTTGCAAAAGAAGTACATTAATACTATATTGGTACATGGAGAGCTGGAATTTAGAAAAATAATAGGTGAACAGAAGAGAACTTATGCTTTAAAGTCTCCCTTGCAGCGGGTTGGGCCTTCAAGAGTTAGCCGCTCACTTTGGTCTAGGAGGCATTGAAACGTGGATCTACAATCCTCTGCTCCTCTATGCTGCTAGACTGGTCCCCTCAGCATCTTCTCCCCCATGCTCCAGTGGATAAAGGTACTGATGTCATTAAGAATGATGCAGAATCCATAGCCCTGCATTGAAGATGAGGACATCAAAGAATAGTCCACAGCTGGAGCATGGGGGTGCACTGGTTGTAGGAGTAGTGGAGAATCAGGCAAGTAAAATATTTTGTATTCTCCCCCTAGATCTAATCGAGCAGTTAACTTATGCAGTGCCCAACTGTAAAGGAGAATTTAATTTTTTTTCCAGAGTTGGGCTTTAAAGCAGAATAGATTCTCATTTGTATATATCACAAAAACTGTCAGTGTCAGAAGCTGAGAGATTGCAAGTGCCTACACCAAATCAAACAAATCAAAAAATGTCAGCCGTTCAATCAATTTTTGAGAAAGCAAGGCAAAGGGCAAATAGCAAACAGTACATAAACCGCACTTTTTGCAACACAACCTGAATGCTGGGTAACATGAAAATCAAAGTTTTAAAACGTAGGACACAAACATTTTGACATGCAGCATTTTGCATGTTTTGCACTGTAAGTTCTATGCATTCCAATTGAATGGGAATGGTTTGCATTACATTTGAAAACATATTGTATGGCTATGCACAACATAACATGCATTGACACATAAGTTATGATGTGAACAAGCCCTCAGCAGTAAATGTGTTGTCTATAGCTAAATATTATTAAAGTGGTTGTAAAGCCTCAAGGTTTTTCATCTTCATATAATGCATTCTATGCATTAAAGTGAAAAATCTTTTGTGCTCCAGCTCCCCTCAGACCCCAGCCTCTTTCTTACCCGAGCCTGATCTGATTCAGCGATGTGCATGAGCGCAGCAGCTCCATCTGCTGTCTCTCTCCTCATGGCACAGACTGATAGCAGCAGGAGCCATTTGCTTCCGCTACTGTCAATCAAATCCAGTGACATGGGAGCGGGGGCAGGGCCAAGCCCCGCTGTCTGTGTCAATGGACGCAGCAGCAGGACTCAGGAGCGAGCCCATACGGGTGCCCCCAGAGAAAGCGGCTCTCTGTGGGAGCATCTGGAGCCCCAGTGCCACACCCCAGTACAGTTTACAAAGTTTACAAACACTTTAAGCTAAGTAGACCATTATCCTAGATGCACTATGTGTACATAAAGCTCTGGAAGGTTTCCCCTCCCTCCCCAGCCAGTAACATTCTAGGAAACGTCACAGGTCCTAGGAGGCTGTGGGATTATTCATTATTCAAGAGCAATGAGGTTTGCACATTCGCAGTGGGCAGCCAAAGGTGAACCTGCAGAGAATCACAGTTTGCTGCCCACAGTAAACATGCTGGTGCCGGGAACACAAAGACTGGTGAAGCGACAGTTCAGATGAGCACAACGCTGGATCCCTGGGACAGATGAGTGTCCTTTTATTAAAAGTCAGCAGCTATAGTAATTGTAGCTGCTTTTGTTTTTATTTATTTTTTTTCAAAATGGCTAAAGAACCTGTTTAAAATAGTGAATATGGTGAAAATAAAGTTTTAAACCTTCTCAAAGTACTTTTTATCCAGGTTTGGTATGAATGAATGAATGAATGAATGAATGACTTGTATAGCGCTCCTATGCGAACTGAATCGCCTCAGGGCGCTTTTTGCCACTGGTGTCCATCTGTGGTATAGTGCGGTCCTTGCCCTGTGGGGTCCTGACACACTTACAAACACATACACATACAACATACACATATTTGGCCAATTTTATCGACAGGATCTAATTAACCTACCAGCATGTCTTTGGAGTATAGTATTAAATGTATTGAAATGCTGCATGATGGGCTTCAAAAGTGTTTGATGCTATTTTCTTTTTTTTTTTTTTCATAAGTCAACTTGCATTCTCAGCTTATTGTTCCTATAAGTGAATAGAAATGTAACTGTGTTCATTTTACAACCATAATAATGCTGTCTATTTTGTGCTTGGAACAGAAGGAAGGACAGTTTCCAAATTTTTAAGACAGGCTTTTATTCTGTAGCCAGTTTCCAGTATTGTGTGTATTGCTGACTCTAGGGCTTTGGTCAGTTCCTATTCCTATGATGTTAGTAAATTACCCTGCCAAAAAGATTTTTTTCAAAACTTTGATGAGCTTCACTGCTCTGCTTCGATGCTTGAATAATCAATAGAAAATATGGGTCTGTCCTTTTAAAACACATAAAATGCATTACAAGAAATGTTTTGTTTGCCTATACAAGATGTGTTCTAAATCCTTGCACATACTCCTGGGATCATTTTCAGCATCACTGCATGTATACAAACCAGAACAAAATCTTGAAATAAAACTCTGTTCTGTTTTTTTGGCTTACCTTTTGCTAACCTTTTACCTTTACATTAATCATTCAAAAGGTATTGTTCATTTAGAACTGTAAATATTTAAAAGAGTTATGAGCACGCACACTTCTGTATATAGATACAGACTTTAAGTCTGGATTGCAAATATACAGTATATATCTGTCATCAACGATCTTCTACCGTAAAGTGAAAATGCAGTTAGATTTGGAGCCTGGTAGGTTTCTTATATCTCTTGGGCTTGGGGTAGGCAGGGAAAGTGTCTTAACTGAGTATTTTTTTTCATAGGTTCTGGCTCTTTTTCTGCCCACTTGGCAGTTAGTATGTTTCCAGTAAAGTATGCAATAATTTTGTAATTATTTGTCATTTTGCACGGTAGGAGTAGAAACAGACAGAGATCACTTTAACACAATTGTTTAGCTTGAATATTTATTGCAATATATACAAACCAAGAATCACTGTATCTATTCAAAAGTTTGCGAGAAATTAGTAAGTGGTATCATTGTGCAGAGGGCTAATTCAGAATCTTTAGTTGGTCTGATTCCAAGTTGCTTTATTTATAATATAAAATAAAAAATCAATAGGGGTAGTAAAGCCCTCCTACAATGGATGCAAGCTTGGCAACTGAAGCTTGGGTAGCTCCCCAGTGCAGTACCTGGACCATGTAATAGTCGCTTATATAATTAACCACACAATCATTTATAAAGAATGGAAACATGAGCCTTGGGTAGTCTGACCTTTTCTGTGACCAATTCAACTTGCAATTCACATGGTCTAGATATTGTTAGTGATGATCTTTTGATTTTATAAATTCTTCAAGGACTGCGAGGACATGATATTTTTATAGCTACGCTAATTAGTTAAGCCGCTGGCTTTGGGTAGCTTAATCATCAGGTTTAGGGTTAGGGTTGTTTTACTAAAGACAAATAGGCTGTTCACTTTGCAAAGGAATTGTCCATCAGCAGTGAATGAGGTGAAGCTCTGCTGATTATCTTCTTCCAACGTGCAGGCAAAATATGTTTTCCTATTTTCCTTAAAAGTAATTGGGTATTCTTTGCAAAGAGAATTTTCTCCACATTCACCAAGCAAAGCAAAAGTCTCCTTTAGCTTTTATACTACACTCTTTATTAATTGTATTACAGCATAGATAACAAAGTGAGAAAACTACATTAGAAATATGATTAATGAAAACTAAACTCAAAAAAGCCTAGCCTGCAATAGCCTATAATACAAATTTTACAGCACTGAGATTTTGCCACTGACACTAGATTTAGTGCAACTAGACTTCTGTAGCTCTTATACAAGCTTTTGCAGCAGTAGGACTCTTCTCTTAGTAAACATGCCAGCGACAGGGACTCAAATACCGGCGCAGAACTGGCCTGGGTGAGGATGGCGCTGGATCCTTGGACAGGTAAGTGTCCTTTTTTTTTAAAGGTTAGCAGCTACAGTATTTGTAGCTGCTGTCTTTTCATTTTTTTTGTTAAGGCTGAAGATCCTCTTAAAGTCCCATAAGGATATTATGATGGTGTCATCATTGAAGTGATTCTGAAGGTTATTACTCATGACTAGGGATGGTCCCGATATCGATAGGTTCCGATATAAATAGCGAACAATTTGTGGTGTCCGCGGCAAATTCGAAAGCCGCAGAACACCCTTCAAAAGTCTATGGGAGAAATCAAAAGTGCTAATTTTAAAGGCTTATATGCATGGTATTGTCATAAAAAGTGTTTGGGGACCTGGGTCCTGCCCCAGGGGACATGTATCAATACAAAATACGTTTTAGAAACGGACATTTTTTCAGGAGCAGTGATTTTAATAATGCTTAAAGTGAAACAATAAAAGTGTAATATTGCTTTACATTTCGTACCTAGGAGGTGTCTATAGTATGCCTGTAAATTGTCACGTTTCCCGTGTTTACAACAGTCTGAGAGCAAAGTGACATTTCTAAAGGAAAAAAAGTAATTTAAAAGTACTGGCGGCTATAATGAATTGTCGGTCCCGGCAATACACATAAAAGTTAATTGATAAAAACGGCATGGGATTCCCCCACAGGGGATCCCCGAACCAAATTTTTTTTAAAAATGACGGTGGGTGCCTCCCATGGAGGAAGATCGTAGGCGACGCGTGGCTTTTTTTTTGTTTGGTCCGTCGGAGCGCGAGAAGAAGAAGAAGAAAACTCTGTGGGACAGTTTTATTTTCTTAATAAAGGACTTGTCCCTAGGCATGTATTGTGTTTTTTTTTTTTACCATTTTCACCCCTACCATTTTTTGTGAAATGGTAGGGGTATTTGTACCCCGTTACCATTTCACACACGGGGGCCGGGATCTGGGGGTCCCCTTGTGTGGCGTATCTTCCTCAAAACCCCCTGAGGAAGATACGCCACACCCTGAGTATTGACACGCGTAGGGGAGGGGCCAGGACGGAGCCAGAGACAGTACACCTGCCTGGAGGGGATACAAGTCATACCCATACTGTTTACAGTATTTTATTGAGCCTTATGAACTACGGTGCAATGACGCACCTTATACATGTGATTCCCCCGGCGGGGGAATGTTTTTTAACTTGTCTATTAAATTTTGCAAAACGGTATTGCACTATTAAGCCCCATACACACGGTCGGATTTTCCGACGGAAAATGTCCTATCGGACAATGTTGTCGGAAATTCCGACCGTGTGTAGGCTCCATCGCACATTTTCCATCGGATTTTCCGACGGACAAAGTTTTATCTCCTGCTCTCAAATTTTCCGACAACAAAGTCCTATCAGACTTTTTCCGATCGTGTGTAGTGAATTCCGACGGACAAAGTGGCACGCATGCTCAGATCACACTACAAGACCAAAGCTATTGGCTACTAGCCTCTACGTAGTCCCATCGTAGGCAACAAACGTCACCACGTTCAGAATGATCGGATTTTCCGACAACTTTGTCCGACCGTGTGTATGCAACATTAGTGTCGGACTAAATCCGTCGGAAAAAATCTGATGGATTTTGTGGTCGGATTTTCCGACGGTGTGTACGGGGCATTAGTCTTTTTCCATGTGCCTCTAAGATCATTGCACTGAGGATACTACTGATCCAGTGAAAAAGCTGTGAACCCTATAGTGGTTCATATGCGTGTTTTTGTAAAAGCTGGTCACATGCTCTGAGGTTATTACCATAAGGGGTTCCTGGATTTCCCCTATGCATGATTCAGAGCCACGGTTGGATGTAACAAGCATATCAATAGTATGTCCACCGGAGATCACATTACCTGCATCTAGTCTCACATCAATCAACATTTTTTGTTTCTTATCACAGCCCAAGACAGGCTGCCACAAAGAACAGTTTTTTTTTTAATAATATAGAGACACTTGTGTGGTTTATGCACTTGCATTTTTTTATAAATCTTTTATACATGTTTGCTATCACATATGTATGCATTTAGAACTTTTTTCATCTAATATTATTATTATTATTATTATTGATATTTTCTTTTTTGGTGTGTTATTGTGCATGGCACCTTGTAACTCTAAAGGGTCCATATAACCTCACAGAGTTTTTTTTTTTTTTAGTTTTTTTTTTGGCACTTGTGCACTTTATATTTATCTATGCGTTTTAGTTGTGTGTTTACAGATTTTGTGCACATTATTTGCCTTTGCTATATTTTGCACTTGCACTTTACACCAGTTGTATGTTTACTATTTTATGCACATTGTTATATTCTTGTGGATCTATAACTATAGATTAAGATACAGATTATCTAGTGCATAGCCATTCCAGTGCAGCGTATATTTAATTTTGAATTCATTATACCCTAGTACTTTTAAATATTTTTTTTTTCCTTTAGAAATGTAATTTTGCTCTCAGACTGTTCCAAACACGGGAAACATGCGCCACTTTACAGGCATACTATCGACACCCCCCAGGTACAAAATTTAAAGAAATATTACACGTTTATTGTTTCACTTTAAGCATTATTAAAATCACTGCTCTCGAAAAAACGGCCGTTTAAGACAATACCATGCATATAAGCCTTTAAAATTAGCACTTTTGATTTTTCATGTTCGTATGCCATAGACTTTAACGGTGTTCGAACAAATTTTTTGCCTTTTTGCATGTTCTGGTGCGAACCAAGCCGGGGGGTGTTCGGCCCATCCCTACTCATGAGTCATGACTATTTTCTACAACCCCTAATTCAAAATATCCAGGCCTATATCAGAAAAGTGGATAAGATCCTGCCAATTTAAACCTGAAAAACTGTCCTCCAAGTCAAAATGACAAAAGAAGAACCCACCTATAAAAGGCATTAACTTCTCAATGGAGTGGTTCCCCCACTTCCTAATCTTCTCATAATTATTGAACCTAGGGTGGGGTTACCATAACATAACCTTGGAACTATTTCAAAATAAACAATAGTTGTGTTTGGAGAAGACATTTTTAAATTATGCAGGTCATGCTTAATTTTATAAATGAAATCTAAAGTCTTCAAATGACTCACATCATTATCAAGATGTAGTATTAGCACAGATGGTGACCACCAGTATTAATACAACTGAGAAATGTAATAATATAGGTTTGACCACTGGAGACCTCTCACTCCTTTCCACAATGGTGCAAGATTCAGGATTCAAATTCACATTATCAGTATAGCAAAGATGGTACGCCCAAATCATCTAGGAATATCCAATTATCCAAATATAAAGCCTCTGAGCTAGAGAAATCAAAAATAAATGTTAGGGCAGACATAAATACCATAAGGTTTGGATTATCCTCAACCCAGTTTCTTAATAAAAGACTCATCAAGACCTAGTCTAGCTGCTTTTGTAGCAGCCCCAATACGAAAAGAGTGGGGCATGAAACAGAATTTCCAGGCTTTATTTTCTTGAGTACTGAGACAAACTAAAAAATTTGGTCACTGGGGAGCCATCCTTATGAATGAAAGAATGCCCTAAACGAATGGTACCAAATATAATAAGGGAGCACACATCAGAGGATTGCTAGTCAAGTGACTAATTAAAATTTTATTTCATGTAGTCCATGATAAGTAATAGAGCATTTTGGGCATCAACCTCTGAAAATGCTCTGGGCATATTGCCTCCATATAGTCAATCATGGACCAAAAAATATACAACAATTGTAATCGAATATGCAATTACAGGGAGAGCAGAAACACAAAGGTACATACATATATAAATTGCTTGCAAAGGTTGAACCCAAAATGGCCAAGATGACCATGATAACTATAAAACTGCCAGTTCGTTATAGATAAATAAAACAAAATCTTTAAAATCTTGATATTCCATGCTTGAGATGAAAAAGTAATGGCTAAAGGCTCTACGCGTTTCGCGGTGTTGCAACCGCTCATCAGGAGCATATGTCATGGAATAAATTCTAGAAAAAAACTGAATATATTGAAATAGGCAGAATAATTGAATTGGGCATAGTAAATTATTTGGAGGCTGTGCGTCCAAACTCACGTCTGCACCAGCGGGCCAAGTCAGACAGCATCCCAGGCCGCAAACAGCCCGCAGCGCCGGGTCCACAGGCTTCAAGGTGGTCAGCAGGAATGGCATCCATTGCCAAAGACATAACCAGGTTGGGCATACAGTGTGTCTGTGAATGAGTATGGATAAATGAAAAAAATGCTATGTGAAACAAACCTAATGTGGGGAATAGGAGTGTGTGGTATGAATAAGTGAGTGTGTGGGAAAAATGTATGATCCAATAAGAAAGTTGGGAGTGAGAGAAAAAAGTAATCAAAAAAGAAAATGGTAAATATGAGAGGTGTAGGTTGTGAAGTGCACGAGGAAGAAAGTGAATGAGCTAAAACCAAAAGTGTTTGTGAGGTGCTAGAAGAGACAGTGTGAGAAAGTAGCCCAAACCTGTGGAGATGCCCACAATGGAGCGCACTCATGGTTCCAAATACCGGCGCCAGGCTTGCGAACGCCCCACCGGGGAGTGGGAACGCCTTCATCTAGGCGGCTCAGCTGTCTGGCGATTAGCGCCATTCCATCTCTCCAGTGTGGTCGTAAATGGACAGCGAGCGCCGTGAAGATGCCTGGAGTCCGGCGCATATAGCGTGACGTCGGTGAGAGGGGACCAAATACCTGCCCCCTTAGCATACGCCCAAAGGCAGGGAAGGAGGGGTAGACCCACGTGTCACATCTTGGCCAATGGTGACCAGCATTGGCGGACAGCATAGCGGTATTTGGGTCGCCACTGAGGGCCCCCAGGTGCAGACAGGGCCGGACACAACAACCTAAGGACAAAAGAAAAAATTATAGGGTCAGGAAATCAATCCGCCTATAAAGATAGTGGTACCAAAGGATAAACATTGCTGTGTAACAGAAACAGGGCAAATAGTCTGGTCAGAGCAGGGAAATAATGCAAGCCGGGCCGGACTTACCATTGGGCTTGACTGGGCTCAACCCATGGGCCCCGCGGGCCCCGCCCATTTACGTTTTAAATATCTTCATATTCGTTACATTTTAATGATTTTTTTATCCATTTTTATTGCTTTTATTAATCTCCTGGTTCGTTTTTAATTATTACATTGTTTACTGTGTATATGGTTGTTTCCACACTTCCGGCCACTTCCCTTAAGCATGTGTGTATATATATATATATATATATATCTGACCTTGTGAATGGTCAGCTAGATCGGATGAAACAGCGGATGCTGTGAAACGCGTCATCTCATTGGCCACAACGTCACTTCCGTTCCGCAGTGTTTGTGTTCCACCTTGGAATGCACTTCCGGCCTCTGTCTTCTGGTTCATGGACGCAATCGATATTGCACGGCGTGCAGCACCTACACTGCCCTGGAGACATACAGAGGGCGGAGAAGGGTTACCACCACCACCGCTTCTCATCATCCTCCTGCGGTGCCTCTGAGAACGATCGCTTACATCGTGGACCCAGGACGAATACCAGTATAGTATCCCCCACTTATATGCTTATATATTATCTACTTTTGTGAGTAGCCATTTGGCTGTTTTATCCTGTCCAATTAAACAGAAGTTCTTTAATACTGCACTGAGTCTGGTGCACCTTGTCCTTGTCATTTTATTCTATTTAAAGTAATGTATAGAAGGTAGGGCCCGAAAGTGACTCAAGCCCAGGGGCCCCCACCACCCTAAGTCCTGCCCTGAATGCAAGCCATATGCCCTTGCCCATTTGGTCAGTTTTAGATTTGGCAATCTGTATCTTCATACAGGAAATAATGACTAATAAATGATGGAACAGTAATCTTGACCCATCCTTATTACTACATGGTACTATGTATGATAATCGTAAAGCCCCAAAAAGGTAATGACAAATATAGCCCTAAAAAGTAGAGCTTTGTAAGAAGATGAACATACAGCTGAAACTACCAAAGTCAGGTTCTTCAACATATTAACTGTAATAGGCCTACGATCATCAGAAACAAAAGTGAGATTGTCTATAACCTTTAATAGCTTGACGTACTAAAAAGAAACTGTTACACACCGATCACGTACCTGGTAGCAGAGCCTGATATGATAAGGAAGGCCTTTCTTACACATCTGACTCAGGGCCCCTGATAGTGTAGATGGGAGACGCAGGAGTGCAGAGTGGCACGAGTGCCTCAAAGTCTTGCTAGCAGCAGGGCAGGTGCCCTCACTGGGCAGGAGAAGTCATCAGATACATACATACACAGACAGGATGGAGATTGGGAATATGTTTTAGCTTATGCCCAGAGGTTCGTCCAGAGGAGTTATCTTATTTGCTGGCATGCACATCTCTTTAAAGAAAAAAGAAATACCAGCTAATATTTAAAAAAATGTGCCTATAGTATATATGCTCCTCAAATAGACTACATATGAATGCTAAAATAGTTTGTTCAGAAGGCAAATCAAAGCTAAAATCCAAGTTATCATTGAAAGATCTCCATTTTCTCCATGCAGCTGAATATTCAGCCCACGTCTTAGGGGAGTGACAGACATTTTAGCAGCAATACCAATAGGATTCAGATCAAATCTCACAGATGGCCCAGACATGGGAAGCCAATAGGATCTGCCTCGGCACGTAAATTGCAGAAATGGACCATCCGGAACCTAGACAAATATATTATGTATATTATGTATATATATTATGTATTATGTTAATATTATGAGTCCCAGGTACATAACTTGATTTCACCCAAGTATTCAAACATAGACATAAAGACACAAAATAACTAAGAAGTCAAAATAACAGGAGGAGGATCTTGAAGAAAGGCAGTCGATGGTGAAAACTACCCCTTTATTGTCTTAATAAATAATAATACATTTATTAACAAAAAAATTCCCCAAATCTCAAGGTAAATTATGACTGTAAAAAGCTCCAGTAATAGCAATAGCTGTATGATAAACCCAGGAGAGAGGCCACTTATCACAACACAAATGGATGCACAAAACTGAACAAAACCTCTTGAAACTGTTGCTTCAATAAACAATTCAAAATTAGCTGCCTGAACAAATTCCTTCTGAAAGAAGGACCTTCCATTGAAAGAATCCAAAAACTGCGAACACATTATCAAGTTTAGTTAGGTCACTATTTAGCCGCATGTGGGGAAAAAAAATAGTTTCAATGAATAAAAACAAATGGGTGAATCTGCTGGACCAATAAAAAAAAAAAATTGGAAACATTTTCAAAATAAGAACAGGACAAAGAACAACCCTTGGTAAACACATATAAAACAAACAATTGTCAAAGAAAAAACCTAAGGAACTATAAGCTAGGAGAAACAGGAAGCAATCTGAATGCAGACGTAAAGCGGAGCTCCACCCTATTTTCGATGATTTGCTCAATCAAATGCCATGAATGTGTTTAGTTAAAAACTGATATTTTTTTTTCTTCAGTACCTTTTTTTGTAATGTCCTTCTCTGCTTCCTGTCTCTTGTCTGCGGATATGGGTGGGTCAACTGCGGCTATTTCGTAATTTCCTTTTTACATGCAATCACTCCTGGGAGCTCCTGTTATTTTTCCCAGGAGTCATTGCCGATGCCTGCCGCGAGATCTTGCGGGATTTAGATAGAGCCGTGCCGCCCGTTGTGAGCTGTTGACGGTGTCCTGTCGAATACTATCCTGTCGGATAGTACCTGCCATGTATTGCGCATGCACAGTACGGACGACGAGCAGTTTGCGAAAATATCCGAAGATGAACGGCGAACAACGGCGCTCTGATTACTGTGCATGCGCAAGATCAGGGATACAGGCGGTGCATGCTGGTCCATTAGACGCACAGTGTCCCGGAAGAGGATGCCTGTGGGCTTCACATGCCAACAGGCAAGATGACAACCGTCAGCATACAATTTTATAACTTTGTTTTTGTGGCGAAAACGGACTGCAGAATTCTTTTTAAAATGAACAAGTGAGTTATATCTTTACATATATTAATCATTGTCATGATGCAAAAAAAATAAAACGTTGGAGACAGTGGAACCCCGCTTTAATATCTGCCTTTGCCATTAAAGCTCCATGGCAAAAGGATCTGATTTTGAGTATTGCCTCCTCAAAGGAGGAATAGGAAACCAAGGAGAATGATTCATCAGTTTCATCATTAAGGGAGGATCCTTTCAGGAATGAAAGATGATGAATAATTCTAAAAGAATTAGGCTCCTTTTTAGGAACTACTCCTAACTGGGAGATTCATAAATTTGTAAAAGAAGGGGGAAAAAAAGGCCCCGCAATACAGCCTTCAGAAATATCCTTAGCGACTTTTTCCCATATGATTTCTGGGTAATTGACAGCTGATATCAAATAGTTAACAACATTACAACCCATGCCTGAAAATGTAGGAAGTGAAAATCCATAGATAAAACCATCAGTTAGAAACTGTACTATCTCCTGATTTGGATAATGCTCCAACCATGGGAGCATATTTACTAGTTTCACTGGTGTGAGTGCTTTTGGGAAAGTTGTCACGCTGTTGTCCTGTTGATCTGGCCCTTTAGAAACATTTCAAAACTGGATGGAAACTGGAACAAAAGAACACTTGTATCTATATTTGTACGACATATTCCACTTGCGCTGATTCTTGTTAAATTCTTTGTAATACTTCTATTAGAGGGCAGCTGTTTAGACACAGGAGCTTTATGAGAAACAATTACATTGAGCCAGAGGCCCACATCCTTCATGCCCCATATTAATTAGGATAAGTAGACATGTTTTGCCTTATGGACTTATCCTATTGGTACCATCCCAAACCTCCAAAATTCCTATAGGCTACTAGCAAATTTTCCAATAACCCACTACACTTATCCGGCTTATCCTACACTCGTCCTCTGCCTGCTCCTCAGATTTTTTATCTGACTTAGACAGGAACTCTTTACAGGATTGAAGAAGGGATAATATATCCACAAACTCCTCTTTCAATATTTTTTATTTCACATTAATCAATAAGTGGTATAAGTGGTAGCCTAGTGGACAAATTTCACAAAGCAGTGCTTCTTTAAGTCAGGGTTCACATTAGCTGTGGCCGCGGCTCGCAGCAGGCATCCAGGGCGTCCCTGTTCTCCATTTCAGGTGCAAATCAGGTCTCAATTTTTGCCTGAATTCTGAGCTGAAACAGAGCCAGAGACACACAGCACCCTTTTTCCAGTGCAGACCACAACCGACTCAGAGGTGTGTGAACTGGCTCCATTGAGAGCTGGTCACAGTCTCCTGTCTGGCAAATTGAATACAGGAAAAATCTGCATCCAATTCACATAAGTGTAAACCCAGCCTAAAGCAAGTCTCGGGCACTGAAGGGTTAACCACATTGGCCATAGGCGGCTCATTAGCAGTTACAAAAAATTGAGCGCTCAATGAACGGTTAATTTGAGGGGGAATGTTAATGGTAGCATTCTGTACTGGAAAATCAACAGACACCGAAGGGTTAATAGTAGTATCTGCAGGAGACCATACACAAGCGGGATCAGCAGGAGGTACACCAGCTGAATTACCAAGCATTATAGCTAATTTAGACAGAGAAGTCTTAAACTATTTAGCATCTGCAACTCACCATGTGGACCAGCAGATAGCGACAGAGTACTACTGCCACCTTACTTAGGCTGAATGGACAGTCAAACAACAGGGGAGCTATACATAAATTGTGCCCCCTTTAACAGTAATGATGTATTGGCCAGTGGATGGAACCGGAGCTCTGCAACAGGGGTCCAGTCATCTGACAGTATTACGAGTTCAATTTTCATCCTTTTTAAATTAGTGGCAGAGGTACTTTGAGATTTCAATTAAAATATTTACAAAGCATCGTGCACAAGGATTGGAGTAGGATAAAAAGTATTTCTGTGTAGCATCCAAGGAGAATGATACTACAGTTTGATAAACCACTTTTCCAATATCCTATTTGCGTTACCAATATCATTTCCACATGAATTTAAGCTTTAAATATTAATATTGAATCTCGGCTTTAAAACAGATCTTCAGTCACACTTTCTCATATTTTTTTCTGCTAAATTTAATTATATTCAACTTTACTGCAGCAAATTTTTTGATCAATTCCTGTGTATAGCTGTCTGGTGAAGACCAGCTGTGACTAGTATATGATTTGTACTGTATTGTACAGCACAAAACATAATAACAAGAGAAAAGAAGCATGAACACCATTTTTTATTCCTTCACTATGTTAATTGACTATAGTCTTATGTTTATGAGCAAACTCATTCACATTTTGAAACTATCTTTTCCATTAACACAAATGTACCCATGTGTTTTTTGATATTGGTTGGTGAATTTTACATTGTGATCTTTTTAACCACTTTCAGACCGGACCATTTTCCTGGCTTAAGGCCAGACCACTTTTTGCGATTCGGCAATGCATTGTTTTAACTGACAATTGTGCGGTCATCACTTTTAAAGAGAGTAGCAGTGTACTTAGTACCTACCTGACAATGGACTGATTAAGGCCTTAAGTAGGGTATACAAGTTGAGTTTTTTTTTTTTTTTCAACCAGCGGGTTTAAAGGGAAAAAACTCTCAGGTCCCTGCATCTACGCAAACTATGTAAATGCAGTTATCTCTCCTACTGCACTATTGTTTTTTACATTTATAAAGATTGTATGCAATGTACAATCCTGGCATGCCTTGGTGTCAGGATGAAATAAGGGAGTTACATCATTCCCGGGCACTCATTAACCACTTCAAGTCCGAAAACTTTCACCCCCTTCCAGTCCAGGCCATTTTTCAGAACTGTCACACTTTAAATGACAAATATGCAGCCATGCAACACTGTACCCAAATTATATTTATATATTTTTTTGTTTTGTTTTTAAGACAGATGGTATATAATCTTCTATGTTTTTTTTTAAATTTTGCTATAGAAATAAAAAACTATTGAAAAAAAGTTGTTTTCTTCGTTTTTGTTTTATTTTATTTTGCAAATAAATAATCTTTCTTCATAAATGTAGGCCAAAGTGTATTCTGCTACATTTTTTTGGTAAAAAATAACCCAAATCAGTGTATATTATTTAATCTGTGTGCAAGTTACAGAGTCTACAAACCTTGATTTATATATTTGAAAATTGATCCGTTCTTATGTACTAACTTCATAGTTCCATAGTTTCACAGTTAGTAAGGTTGAATAAAGACACCAGTCCATCCAGTTCAACCTGAGTGAGTGTCTACAATTGTCCCTATCCCTGTACATTGCACACTCACATCACATGTCCCTACCCTCAAGGAGCCCACAATCAAACAAGGTCCCCATTCATATACTAGGGCCAATTTTGGACAGAAGCCAATTAACCTACCTGCATGTCTTTGGATTGTGGGAGGAAACCGGAGTACCTTGAGGAAACCCACGCAGGCACAGGGAGAACATGCAAACTCCAGGCAGATAGTGGCATGGTTGGGATATGAACCAGTGACCCTTGTTACTGCTAGGTGAGAGTGCTAACCACTACACCACTGTGCCGCTGATTGAGGCCCTAAAATGCCAAGACAGTACACCCTCCCCTCCCCAAATGAATCCATCTAATGTAAAGTAGATGGTCCAAGTTATTTATTGAAAGATATGTTGAGTTTTTTGAAGTTGTCATTTTTTGTCACAATTTTTTGGAAAATTAAGAAATTAAATAAATATAAATAAATAAATAAATAAACAACGTAGTCATTTTAACATGTTATTTTTCACATGCAGCAAATGGGTTTTTAAAATGACACCCCAACACATTCTGCTATGCCTCCTGAGTATGGTCATACCACATCTGTGAGACTTTTTCACAGCCTAGATGCATACAGGGGTCCAAAATCCAAGGAGTACCTTTGGGCTTTCAATGATCATAAATTACACATCTAAATTCCTGACTACCTATCACAGGCCCTGGAGCACCAGGACAGTGGGATGACCACATTTTTGAAGGCAAACACCCCAAGGTATTTTCTGAATGGCATAGTAAGTCTTTTAAAAATGTAATTTTTTTGCCACAAGTTTTTGGAAAATGCAGGAAAGAAAATGAATTTTTTTTTATACACAAAGTTGTCAGTTAAATATATATTCATAACACACAGCATAGGCATACTTAGAATTACACCCCAAACACATTGTGCTTCTCTGTGCTTACACTGTGGGTAATACCACATGTATGAGACTTTTTCACAGCCTAGCCACAAAGTCCAATGAGCTCCTTCGGGCATTCCAGTGCATAAATGACTCATTTAATTTCCTGACTACCCTTCATATTTTTCTAGGCTCTGGAGCACCACCATCAGTAGAAACACCTGCAAAAATGACCACATTTTAGAGAGTAAACACTCCAAGGTGATTTTTAAGAGGCATGGAGAGTCTTTTGAAAATGTAATTCTTTTGCCACAAGTTTTAGTAAAATATGGAAAGATATAATAATAATAATAATAATAATTTATTTACACAAAGTTGTCATTTTAAAAAGATATTTCTCACTCTCAGCATTGGCATACATAGAATTACAATCCAAAGCACATTCTGCTACTGCTCATGAGTATGGCGATATTTATCAGACATTGTATTTTGTGCATCACACAAATCAACCACGTGTATCAAAACCAATGTTATGTAATGGTTACCTCTATATGAATGGTCAAGGAATATAGCCTAATGTAGCATCACCTATAGCAGTAAAGGTTGCCATAAGCCAAGCAAGCCTAGCCTACTGAAAATGGGCTGTGCCCAGGAATGCCTCGCTGGCCAGTGAATAGGAATGCTTGTGTAGGGTCCAAGGGATTAAAGCAGGCTATACAACACATCCTCACTGACTGTCAAATGCTCTTTGAAGAACATTTGGATCTTTCATCATAGAGAATCGCACATGTGAATTAAAGTGGCACAATAAATATTTTCTGATAAAAAGAAAAATTGTATTCAAACCTTAATGATCAACGTTTGTTGCAGCATTTCCCATGTCTTTTTTTTTTGTCTAAAATCAATTGCAAATACATTGTGATCTTACAAGTCCCCTACTGTTTCAGTGGCTTTCTGTTCAATAATGACAACACTAAGCATTGAAGTGGATCAATTTTAGCCTGGTAGGGATGCATTCTTTCCTCTTCTCCTGGATGCTGTGCCAATACACAGCCATCAAATGCTTCCACAGAAGCTGCAGGCAGGGTGTAACAGGTGGAATAAAGCAGTAGCCATTCACAGCTTGCTACAGCCAGTAGACAAAACTGATACGGCAGATAAAATCATGTCTAAGCATGAGACGGGTTTAGTGCTTGAGTGTTCATTCATTTCAGATTCAATAATAAATGAATATTCTGGCCCATGAAATGAATGAATGCTAAAAGACCTGGCACCCCTAAACACGCCTAAACGTATTTGAAAAATGCGAATTTATGCACATTTTGAATGCTGCTTTTTACCTACCAGGAGCAAAAGCATTCAGAAGAGCTTGGCAAATGCCAGTGGCTACACTGACTTCTCCACTATATCTATAGAGGAACAACATAGCCAAAATAGTGTTTGATGGACTAGTAGATTTAGAAGGCTTTTGCATAAATTACTAACAACAAATTAAAACCTAACACTTGGAATTTTTTTTTCCTATGGGGATAAAGGTTAAAGATAAGACCCCTTTCACACTGTCAGCATTTTTCAGGTGCTACAGCGCTAAAAATAGCGCCTGTATAGAGCCTAAAAAAAGCTGCTCCATGCACCCCAGTGTGAAAGCCCGAGGGCTTTCACACTGCAGCGGTGTGCTGGCAGGGCGTCACAAAAAGTCCTGCCAGCAGCTTCTTTGGAGCAGTGAAGGAGCGGTGAACTCACCGTTCCTCCACCGCTCCTCCACCGCTCCTCCACCGCTGCTCACTCTGGCGGCATTTTGCGGGCGTATTTAACCCCTTTTCGGCCGCTAGCGGTGGGTTAAAACCGCCCGGCCGAATAACGCAGCTAAAACGACGGTAAAGTGGCGCTAAAATGTTTGTCATTTTAGAATTTGCCAATAACTCCACTTTAAAGCTAAACTGAACTAAATCTACTTATTTAATTATTTCCTAAAACAAGTAAATTCAAGGCATACTCTCAATGATAACTGGTATGCCGCGTACACACGAAGGGACTATCCCGCGGGATTATCCGCTGGACCGAAGTCCAGCGGATAATCCCCTCGTGTGTGGGCGCCGGCGGACTTTTTTTGGCCAAAGTACGGCGGACTAAAGTTTGAAGTTTTGTTTTCAAATTATCCGCTGGACTTGGCAGTCCAGCGGATAATCCCGCCGTTAGTGGGCAAGTCCGCGGGACTTTTGAAATGAACGGACTTGCCGCTCATCGGCAAGTCCGTTCATTTAGCACGTGACTTCAGGTTACGTAGCTAGCGTAGGCAGTAAATGCCGCCGCGCTAGCTCCGTGACCTGGCATGGATTTAAAGGGACTCCCCACGCCGAAAAAACGGCGTGGGGGTTCCCCCCAAATCCATGTCAGACCCTCATCCGAGCACGCAGCCTGGCAGGCCAGGAAAGGGGTGGGGACGAACGAGCGCCCCCCCCCTCCTGAGCCGTACCAGGCCGCGTGCCCTCAACATGGGGGGTGCCCTGGGGAAAGGGGGGCCGTGCGGCCCCCCCCACCCCAAAGCACCTTGTCCCCATGTTGATGAGGACAAGGGCCTCTTCCCGACAACCCTGGCCGTTGGTTGTCGGGGTCTGCGGGCGGGGGCTTATCGGAATCTGGGAGCCCCCTTTAATAAGGGGCCCCCCAGATACCGGCCCCCCACCCTATGTGAATGAGTATGGGGTACGATGTACCCCTACCCATTCACCTAAGGTGTAAAATGTAAAGTAAAAAAAAAACACCCACACTTTTGAAAAAATAGTTTATTGCACTGCTCCGGGGGTCTTCTTCCGTCTTGGGGGTCTTCTCGCCGGACTCCCCCGCCATTTACCAAGCTCTTTTACCGAGCGGGGGAAGTCCGGCTACCTTCTTCGTCGTCGCCGCCGTCTGGGGGTCTCGATCCGCCTTCGGGGGTCTTCTTCCGTCTTGGGGGTCTTCTCGCCGGACTCCTCCGCTCTCTTCTGCTCTTTTACCTAGCTCTTTCACGAGCGAGGGGAGTCCGGCTACCTTCTTCGTCGTCGCCGCTGTCGTCTGGGGGTCTCGATCCGCCTTCGGGGGTCTTCCGGGGGTCTCTTCTGTTCTTGCGGCGGTCGTCGTCTTCCGCGCCGCCGGCGCCTTCTCCTTCTTCTTGTCCTTCTTCTTGTTCTTCTTCTTCCGATGTTGACCCGGCGCTCTCTCTGCCCGGAATGCCTGTGCCGCTCTGCGCTGAGACTTATATAGGGACATGGGGGACAGGGTCACATGTTCATGTCACATGGTGACCCCGCCCCCTTGCGATGTCACAGTCCCAGCATCCTCCGGGACTGTGACAACACAAGGGGGCGGGGTCACCATGTGACATGTGCATGTGACCCTGTCCCCCATGTCCCTATATAAGTCTCAGCGCAGAGCGGCACAGGCATTCCGGGCAGAGAGAGCGTCGGGTCAACATCGGAAGAAGAAGAACAAGAAGAAGGACAAGAAGAAGGAGAAGGCGCCGGCGGCGCGGAAGACGACGACCGCCGCAAGAACAGAAGAGACCCCCGGAAGACCCCCGAAGGCGGATCGAGACCCCCAGACGACGGCGGCGACGACGAAGAAGGTAGCCGGACTCCCCTCGCTCGTGAAAGAGCTAGGTAAAAGAACAGAAGAGAGCGGAGGAGTCCGGCGAGAAGACCCCCAAGACGGAAGAAGACCCCCGAAGGCGGATCGAGACCCCCAGACGGCGGCGACGACGAAGAAGGTAGCCGGACTTCCCCCGCTCGGTAAAAGAGCTTGGTAAATGGCGGGGGAGTCCGGCGAGAAGACCCCAAGACGGAAGAAGACCCCCGGAGCAGTGCAATAAACTATTTTTTCAAAAGTGTGGGTGTTTTTTTTTACTTTACATTTTACACCTTAGGTGAATGGGTAGGGGTACATCGTACCCCATATTCATTCACATAGGGTGGGGGGCCGGTATCTGGGGGGCCCCTTATTAAAGGGGGCTCCCAGATTCCGATAAGCCCCCGCCCGCAGACCCCGACAACCAACGGCCAGGGTTGTCGGGAAGAGGCCCTTGTCCTCATCAACATGGGGACAAGGTGCTTTGGGGGGGGGGGGGCGCACGGCCCCCCTTTCCCCAGGGCACCCCCCATGTTGAGGGCACGCGGCCTGGTACGGCTCAGGAGGGGGGGGCGCTCGTTCGTCCCCACCCCTTTCCTGGCCTGCCAGGCTGCGTGCTCGGATGAGGGTCTGACATGGATTTGGGGGGAACCCCCACGCCGTTTTTTCGGCGTGGGGATTCCCTTTAAATCCATGCCAGCTTGCGGAGCTAGCGCAGCGGCATTTACTGCCTACGCTAGCTACGTAACCTGAAGTTACGTTCGAAATGAACGGACTGCTCCGTGTGTGGGCAAGTCCGTTCATTTTCAAAAGTCCCGCGGACTTTTGGCCGGCGGATTATCCGCTGGAGAAGTCCGTGCGTGTGTGGGCAAGTCCACACGCTCGGAAAGTCCAGCGGACCCAGCTGGAAAGTCCCGCGGGATTGTCCGCTGGACTAGGTCCGCCGGCAAAAGTCCGCACGTGTGTACGCGGCAGTACAGTTACTATTGTGCTTGTGCTAGCTATCAAATGGCCCGTGTCATAGTAAATCACATGTGCAGCACCATGGCAACTTCGAATCAAACAGAGGCTGACATGGCCACTTCCTTCTGTAAGGCCCCTTTCGCACTTGTCCTGTGACTTAGGACTGCAAAGTCGTATGACAAGTCGTACCCCATGATTTCCAATGGGTACCTTTCATATTTGTGCGACTTCAAGTAACAGCAACTTCTAAGTAGTCCCTGCACTACTTTGGTCTGACTTTGATGCGACTTGAGGTCCATAAACCGCGGCAAAGTCGTGTGACTTTCAGGTTGCACAAGTGTGAAAGGGGCCAAAAGGACAGGAGAATTTAGTTTGTTTAAGAAAGTTTTTACATAACCCTAAATGACAAGAGTAATGCCGCGTACACACAACCGGACTTTCCGGCAGACTATGTTCGACGGTCTTCCCGACGGTCTTTCAGCGGAGTTCCGAACGAACGGACTTGGTCACACACGAATGGACTAAGTCCGTTCGAAAGTCCGTTAGTTTTGAATGTGATGACGTAAATGGGACTAAAAAAGGAAGTTCAATTGCCAGTAGCCAATGGCTTCCCTTGCGTCGTATTTGGTCCGTCGGACCAGCATACAGACGAACGGTTTTCCCGATAGGAATTGAGTCCGTCGGATAGATTTGAAACATGTTCTATTTCTAGGTCCATCAGATTTTTTTAACAAAAAATTATCGGATTAGCCCGCACACGATCGGATTTTCCGACGGAATAATTCCGTCTGACCTAGTCTGCCGGAAAGTCCGGTGGTGTGTACACAGCATTACAAGCTTGTTCACCATGGCACCATGTTTCGATGCAACGAGGTCAGGTAAAGCAGAAGTACAGAAAGCTGGATAGTAAAAAAAATTCAGAAGATATCAAAATGTAACACCTCTGCAGCAATAGGCGAAATATCGCAAAGGTAATCATAACAGCAAATATAGAAGGAAGAGAAGAAATATTGCAATTAAACTAAGGGGCAATCTTAAGAAGATCTTCAAATACTTTAATGGAAAGGGATTAAAAACAGATTGAACTATAGGCCTCTTTCAGGGTCTGATGAGCAGGCATATTATGGATGATGAAGATGAAAAAATAGGTATAAACAGATTATTAGTCACAGGATGAAGCTGCATTTTAAAAATCAAGTGAAAAAAATGAAAATCTTGAATGTTCTGTAGCTGAATTTGGCAGTGGAGTTGTGTTTTGAATTTGGCCAAATATATTGACAGGGTTTTAACATAGCTATAACGTATTACTGTATAAATAATTACACAGAATAAAGCGTGGCCATGTTTTTGTTAGGAACGTATTATTTTAGCCACTGGAAGTGTAATGATTCAGCTGTCATTTTGTATTAACACTTCCAGCAGCAGCAGCATTACTCCCATCCATCTGTGCAGAACTGCTGTGTGTTATTTTGGACAATTTATTATTTAGCTCGATAGCTTGTTTGCAGGTTCATGAGTTTTGAGCAATTTTTATAATAAACAGGAAGGTCAAATTATCCAGAGATTTTAGAATTCATTGTTATTTTATTGAAATTCTGATCTTGGCAATCTAACTATAGTTCCATCCCACCACTTTCCCTTCTGTTCAAGGCTTTTCTCTTCTCTTTTTCTTTCCTCCTCCTCTACTAATTCTTTTGTATTTCATTCCTCTTTTTAAAGCTTCCTCTGTTTCATTCATACATGATTTTATTACTTCTTTTCCGATTCTGTCACTGTAATAACCAGAATCATAGGCGCGTGCAGCAGGGGGCGCCAGGTGTAATCACGCTGTGCGGTGCCGACTCCCCCTACTGACCGGTCTTCCCTACATGTTACCCCCCCATTCCCTCCTCTTCCCCCGGCTGCTGTGGTCGATGTTTCAGGATGCAGAGCGGAGAAAGGGGCTAGTCAATATGTTAATTACAGGCATACCCCACTTTTAAGTACACAATGGGGTTCATTTGCTAAAGCTGGTAGGTGCAAAATCAGGCTCACTTCTGCATAGAAACCAATGAGGTTCCAGGTTTTATTACCAAAGCTTAATTGAACAAGCTGGGGTTAAAAGCTCATTGGTTTCTATGCAGAAGTGAGCCTGATTTTTCACTCTCCAGCTTTAGCAAATAAACCCCATTGTGTACTTAAAAGTGGGGTATGCCTGTACTCCCTCCTTCCACAGTGAACACACTCACTGTATTCCTTCATAACTGAAGCATAGTAAACTGTTTACTATGCATCGGTTTGTGAATGAATATGAAGCCACCCTTCTCATTCATTCACTGTCCAGTGCAGCTGAGGCGTCGGAGTAAGGCATGTGTGTTCAAGCTTTTGGGGGCACACCCCAATGCAATAGGCTGCGCACTTCTATGATAAGAATCAAAGCGTTCCCTTCAAGATATCCTTACTCCTCCTGCCGCCTGTGGTGCTAAAACTGGATCTTGTGATTTCCTGTGGCTGAAACCTCTTCCAACAACACCTATCACACTGCAGTGAATAAAAAAAACTGTGTGAAGTGGGGGAGGAGGCGTCTGACACTCCTGGAAGTGTCAGATGCTGAAGATTTTCCAGCTAGCTGAGTTCCTGAGGACAGCAGGTATCAGCAGCACAAGGGGAGGAGACCGATCGGTGTTTCTCTGTACTGAGAACACACCATCAGTCTCCTCTCCTCTGACATGACCGTGGATCTGCTGTGTTACCGGGAAATTGCGGGTGCCCGGCAGACATCGCGGCCGCCGGGCACTCGCATCGGATGCCCAGTGACAGGGCACGCGTGTGCTCCCGGCGGCGCGCGCTCCCTGGAGGGCCGGGACAGGGAGGGCGTCATATGACGCCCTCCTGCCATGAGAGCTGCGCCGCCAGGCCGTCAATTGACAGCCGGCGGTCGCAAAGCAGTTAATGCTGTCCTAGGTTCCTAACCATATTGGAAACTCAGCTGTAGCAAAATAGTACATCATCTTTTGCCATTGGGGAACTCTTAGGCTAGGTTTAGGTCGGTCGGCAGTTGGTTGGGTGGGTCTGGTGCACTTACCCCATCTATGGGGGCAGCGCTTCTCCCGGGCTTCACCTGTGGCTTCCCTTGCTCAGTGGCCGCGGCAACGGATTTCCCTTCCCCTGCTCTCCACTGGCATTGCGGCAGCTTCCGTTTCCTCCCTCTTTCTCAGTGGCCAATTGGGACTACTTCTGATTGGCCTGATTAAGGATCAGTGTTTCAATAGCAAATACTCATTCGCTCATTCACCTGGGTGGGTGTTACCTGCGTCATGCGCCATGAGACCACCCTATTTTGAAGCCTATTAGAGCCTCTGGCTCTAATCAGATGCTTCGAAAAAACAACCCTGTCACTTTAATTCACGCATCCGGCATCCTGAAAGGAGCGGCCGTGGATAGAGCATGGGGGTGATGGCCGTAGATAGATGGGGGCAGTGCTCCGGGGCCCCTAATGAACGGGGCGCTACTGGTAAAAACATACTGCTGAGCTCCATTTTTCCGACCTGCAAAGCGCTCCTATTAGGCTGCAAAGGCAATAACATGGCCCATCACCGTGCTTCAAAAATTATCCCCCCAGCCATGTTCGGAGGGCAGTGCCGGGAAAATACAACCTATTTAATTGAGTGGGCGATGTAGAAACCACCCTGCAACCACATGCAACAGCATTGTCATGGGGATTTTTAGAGGTTAAAACAGGCAGTGAAGAGGTAACATAATACTTCCTCACTGCCTGGCAAAAACGCTATAAAAAGCAATCCACTACAAATAGCTTTTCATAAGACACCCACCAGTAATGTAAATAAGTTCCTGGTTGTGATATGGAACGTTTGGCAAAGAGAAGAACTAGCATCATTCCTTAAAAGTTCTCAAAAGTCACAACTATCCCCAAACCTAAATGCCTCTAAAAACGAACTCTTTCATACCTGAAACTCTTATCACTTAACTATTCTCTAAAATGAGCTTTAAATATTAGCCCCCCCCCCCCAATTATTTAATACTTCACATTTAACATAAAAATTGCAATACTGGGAACTATTTGCCTGGCAAACCCAACCAATGAGTCTTGTCATGGTGGCAACAGTTTCCTGTAGGCTAAAAACATTGCAACATGCAAAGTGATTAATGACCTTAATGACCATCAGGACCTTGGGGCTATAGGCTACAAAAGTGTTTGTAAGGGATGAATTGTAAATAGGGAAGCTATATATACAATAATACTGCAGCTCTGTAAAAATAAAATGAACTCAACTAAATAAAATGATTTGCTTCCATTGCAGATAATCCTTATCCTTCAGCTTCTTTAAAAAAATTAGCACAATATAATTCACAGTTTTGCATTCTACTGGCAAATACTTATTTTGCTGCTGTCTGCATTTGGCCACGCCACATTTCAGCTTTGCAATGGAAGTCAGCGCTAAAAGGTTTCCCTCTTTTATATTATGCCCAGCAACTGCCACTGGCTTTAGGTATCACTGAGGCTGAGGATCTGAATGGAGGAGCATCTCCACTCAGCACCATCAGATCAACATATGCTATTTTTACTGACCCAAGTGACAAATGCCCCCCTGCCCCACCGCCCAGTTGTTCCCTTTGTATGAAGGCAAATGTTAAATTTGCAAACAAAACAATAAAAATCAAACTGGATACCATAAAGAAGCCATACAAAAAAGAGAAGTTTGTCTCAACTGGGTTTAGTTATATTGTTAATTAGATGTAAACCCTAAATGATTGTCATTTAGGGGTTGATTTACTAAAGATAAATAAGTGCAGTTGCACTCTACAATGGATTTTTCTCCAGAGCTTAGTAAATGAGATAAAGTTTCAGTTTGCAAACAATACTTAGGAAAAAAAAAATGCTTTTTTTTTTTTGCTTGCACATGATTGGATGATGGAAGTCAGCAGAGCTTCTGCTCATTTACTAAGCTCTGGAGCAACTACTCTTACAGAGGGCAACTGCACTTTGCAAAGTGCACAGTCTATTTGCCTTTAGCAAATCAACCCTTTAGTTAGCTAAAGCACTGTGTATTATAAGGACATGCCATTATTTTTTTTCACCTTTCATCCATTGTTATATCTCTGTGCTGCTGATCTCCTGCAGCCTCCTTGCATCCATTCATGTCTACATATATATATGCACTCCAGGGATGGCTGCATGGCATTACTCAGGGCAGATTTCCATAAGGTGACAACAATGTCCGCATAATGTGTGTTGGAAACAACTACTCGTAGTCTTCATTTGAAACTTGTGTAACATGATAATGCAGGATTGAAACTGGGAGACATAAACGCAACATTGGAACTGATTCACCTTATAGCAGAAAGCTCCTGAACAAGAGTGACTTATGCGGCGTACACACGGTCGGAATTTCCGATGGAAACAGTCCGATGGGAGCTTTTTATCGGATTTTCCGACTGTGTGTATGCCCAACGGTCTTTTTCTGTTCTCAATTTTTCCAGCGGAAAACCTTTCTATCGGATTTTCCGATCGTGTGTAGGCAATTCCGACATGCCAAAAATCACGCATGCTCAGAATCCACTACGAGACGGAACCGCTCGGTCTGGTAAAACTAGCGTTCGTAATGGAGCTAGCAGATTCTTCACACTGGAATTTTTTTAATTGTTCAATGCGCCGCTCATTCTCGTCTTTATAATGCTAGAAGAATGAAGTTGTTTTGCTGCTCATATTCACACAGAGTTTTTACAAACGTATGTCTTTATTATTTCTAGGTCTCTTCAGAATAATCTTTATATTAGAATTTAAGCCAGATCTGCATAAAATATCTATCATTTTTTTAAGGTTTTTTTTTCTTTAATAAGAATTTCCTGACGCCAACATGGCAGCATACTAGTGATAGAGCTCCACCTCTTGACCACTCCCTCAGGACCAGGGAATAGCATAAATATAAGGCCTAGTTAGGCCCCACCCCATTCTTCTTTTTTTCCTCACAGCTCAACGCACCAGTGAAGAGTAAGCAGTACTATGTCCCCCCCTCTGCCTCCGTGCAGCATCCGGCTGGGTTCAAGCCTCTCCCAGTGCGAAGTCCCAGCGCTCAGGCTGCTAACATGCGCTAAACAGCCTGGGAACCCCTTCTGTGGGTCTTATTGGGGCCCCTGCAGTGTTTCCTCTTTAGGAATGAAATCTGCTTTTAAAATTGATAACTGCAGCACTTGTGGAATATGGGGGGCCAGCTATGCTTTATCTCTCTCTTAGCCCCTTGTGTCTCCCTCATGTCCTTCATTACCTTTTCCATTCCCTGCTGTCCTCTGCAGGTGTTGCATGTGTGTGTGTAGGTATGCATGTATGTATGTATATGTGATATGGGTGTGTGTATATGTATATACACGTTTAAAAAAAAAAAAATTGTATGTGGATGTGTGGGTATGCATATGTGTGGGGGTGTATGTACATACATGTATGTATTGTAGGGGATCAGAGGGGTGAAAGGCCAGTTCAGTAAAATAAAAATGGCTTTATTCAGCAAAACAAACAGAAGAAAAAGACAGGCTTGTCTTGTCACACAGGTGCAGAGATAGGAAAGGTTCAGTCTCTTTAACCAACAGGCTGATATATAGACAAAGTACATGGCTCTAGTCTGAGATACATTTTTTTTTATATGGTTTTACTCACCCCAGCAAATGTATCCTTACACTGAATGCTGCTGTGTGTCTCTCTCTCTCTCTCTCCAAACACACAACTCCTCTCACATCTTCAGCTCAGCTGACAGTAAGCAGGGCTGAAGGTTCCTACCCTCTTTAATTAACCCTTTCCTAACCCGCCCCAGGCTGACCCTCTGCAGTATATGTGTGTAGGTATGTATGTGTGTGTGTGTGGGTATGTTTGTATATGTGTACATATGTAAGTATAAGTAGATAAATAAAAAAAAAAGGAAAGTGGAATCCTTTCTCCTATATCTACACTTTTCAGCTATCCTCACCTCAGCTGGCCGTCCCATTTCTCCACAGATAAAGAGTCAGTTACCGCTCATATAAAGACCCTCAACAACTAGGGTGGGGACCACCATATTGGTAAGTTTTCAGGAAAAAGAGTGCCCTCTCATGCGGATTGGCTTTGATTTGCTTCAGCCCCGCACGCCCACGCTCTCAAGATGGCCGGGCCAAGGCAAGGCGGGCATTCTTCAGAGGAGCATAGCCTGGATGGTGCTCCCACTCAGGAGAAGAGCTCCAAGGAAGACGTCTTTGCTCCTCTTCCCCAGAGCCAGCACCCCAGCAAGATTCCTGCAGGGCCTGTGGCGCAGTATCTATGCCCGGAAGGCTGGTGAGTAGACACTGCCTGGAGAAGTATGCAGCTAACAGGTAATGCCAAATGTCTTTATTATTGATAAGATTGGCACAAGATTCTGTTTTGGACTTGCCTTAATTACCCGGAGCAACTGTTACACTTGTATTGGAGACTGTTGCCATAGGAGACAGCGCACTTGTTCACGTGCAGATGTGGCATCTTGCTGGATGCTTTTCCCTGCATGGCTGTCCTGTAGAAGTCTGGGAGTCTGCGGGTTGGCGTAGCACAGACACATTTGAGTGCCCCAAGGAGAGTAGTAATGTAATGCACAGAGCGCTCTAGTGGCCAAATTGCCCTTGCTGACATCATCACCTTTCAGTGAGGCCAACAGCCACCTACAACAAAAACTGTTTTGTATATGACTATCCCGGTTACTTGGGGAGCCACAGCCAGGTCTGGGTAATATGTCCGGGTCTCAGGTGGACTAAATACCTGACGCATGATTCAAAATCCGAACTGTCCGGGTGAATCCTGGACAGATGACACAGGTGTCTGGTGCCCATGAATCTACTTTGCCCATGTGCTGGGTGAATCTAATGGGAATGGTTTAATAATTATCAACCAGCTGCTGCACCTGCAGGACTCTGAGGAGAGTGTCAGGGTCTGCATCCCTTTAGATATGTTTTCCTATTGGAAGTGTCTTGCCAAAAATTAGATTTTTGTGACAGTGGATGCCGAGGGTCTGGCTTGTGTCTTGGTGCAGACTTCTGGGGGGATAAGTGAGCCAGTCACACAGGTACATGCCCAGACTCTTAAGGTAAGACCTAGAAGGCACGCTTCACTGGTTTCTGGACGGCATGTTGGATGAAGGTATCAGACACTCATGGTCACTTCAGGAGATTCCTCACTGCTCCTCACTTCCACGAAGCTGCCAAGTCCACCACAACAGCGGGTGGACTGCTACATTGCTTACAGACACCTCAGACTCCAGAGGGTTTGCACGTTTTCTACCCAATCCTGTTTGAAGTTCGCAGGAGATGTTGGTTAGTGTTCAGTTGCAGATCTGAAGAGGTTGAACCCTGTGGGGCCCTCTTTGAGTTCTTTAAGACGGAGTCCATTAAACAGTATAACCACATGGCTGGAGGCTGTTGCTGGATCGTCAGTATGCCTATCCTATCCTCACACCTTAGAGGGAAAGCAAAGCCAACTTTCTCCATCCCAATGGTTGGTGTACCCGGGGGTGCTCTGCTAGTTCCTCTGTTTTATTTCAATCAGAGGAAGTGGTGATAGTCAGGAATAGATTTCTGAGGATTAATACTTCCGCTTGTTTGATGGCTTCTCAGTGCCTCAGTCATCTGGGCACAACGTCATCTTGCATATAGATGATTCCTGGGGTGCATGGGCACCTGCGCAAATTTCATCTAGAATTCTTAGTGCAAGGGAGGAAACAGGATAGAACACAGTTAATAAGTGTTACTTAGTATGAGTAGCGCTCAGCGGTGATGGAAAGACCTTGAGGAAGTCTCGGTCCGTTAGGACCTTTTATACTGGAGAATTGCTACAAATCATGTCTGCAAGACAGCCGGGAAGATGCATTGCGAGGGACTTTCGGTCAAGGCAATCAGAGCTTCCCAGCTAAGGAGGATAATCTTGAATGCGCTGGGGGTTCAAACAGCCCTTTTAAGCACTTTGGCTTCACCCCACAGTCAAGGAGGACCAATCTCCCTGCAGTTTAGCAACAGGGCAGCAGTCGCCTATATTCAGCTCCAGTATGAAACTCGAAGCAATATGCTATTGGGAGAGGTGAAACCCATAACACCTGGGGCAGAAGATCACCAGCAAAATTTCAGGAAGCAGTTTACCTCCCAGCATATTTTTCTTTTGAACGAATACAAGCTTCCCAGAGCACGAGTGGGTCTACACAGGGCCGGTGCTACCACTAGGCAAACTAGGCAGCCGCCTAGGGCGCACTGCTGCCTTGGGGCGCTTGGCCACCGGTTTCCCTCCGCGTCTGCATGCTCTGCAGGCTGCAGAATGCAACTAACTAAGTCTGACCGGTAGTGTAATTGGAGGCGCAGCACTGGAGCCAGCGCTAGAGGAAGCAGAGCCAATGCTTTCTGTATAGGGCCACCTTCTGTCACAGGGACAGTGTAAAGGGGTGGAGCCAATGACCAAAAACCCTTGCACCACCCCTGGGTCTACATCCAAGGTCTTCTCTCAGCTGGCCCACAGGTGGGTCATACCACAGACAGACCTCAGGCCTCCTCCAAGGCGCAAGGGGCAGATGCTCTGGTCTCTCCCTGGGTCTGCAATCTAACCTATATATTTTCCCCAACATTTCCCGTAAATGAGATTTCCCTTGAGGCTGTCAAGGGAGAACATAGTTGTCATAGCCAGTTCTCTATATTGACCAGGAGGCCCTCAGTTTTCCCTGGCCATTCATTTCAGGATACAGAAGACATTTCCCCTCTATAACATGTGCAGACTGGGGCTGCAAGCAGGGGCACTAAAGGGGAGGATGGGCAACTCCGGTTGCTCCAGTTTCACTCCAGAGTGATCTCTACTTTTGTGAGAAGACATTCTACTTACAACATCTAGGTCTAATTCTGGAACAAGTTTGCTTTTTCTTGGTAGGGCGAGACATTGATCCTACTGCCCTTCCAGTGTCAGCTGTTGTATTCTTCCTCCAGGCCTTAACCTATCCTCACATAGCTCACGAGTGTGGGCTATGTTAACCTCTAAAATCTTTATTTCTGATTTATCAATCACAAAATATGATATGGGTTAAATGAGAGTACTATTGACCAGGAGGAAAGGCTTTAAATATAATAACATTTATTACAGGTAGTTAAAAGTCAAGCTAATACACAAATCTCTAGCTATGGTCTTACATCAAGGCATAAACTGCTAGGTTGAAATAAAATATATATATGAAGGAATATAGATTATATTTCTTCAGACCGTGATCTACAAGCATGTTTAGTTACAAGTAGCAGGGCATACCTTCCCCTGCTACTTGAGAGATTACCTTAGGTCCATTCTGCTTGCTGGTTCCCCCGGAAAGAGCGAGCTGCCTCCCCTTTCTTCTGAGAGTATCCAAAACCAGCCTGATCTCTCATTGGCTGGCTTAGCGTGAATTCTAATTGGTTATTTAGTCTAAGCCAGCCCCCTTACAGGCAACTCCCAGTGATGCAAAATATACTTTCGGAGTTTAAGTATGAAACTTGGAGTGAGACTTACTTCATTATTTATCCCGGCATGGGGTCGTTTATAGTGAATAGGTGACAAACAATGTTAATTGGCTCCCCATTGTCCTTCAAGTCTCGGCACCACAATGTCTGCAGTTGACCAGAGCTTGGGAGGAGGGCTTTGCCCAGCTTTTATAGCTGTAAGCAAAAAGAGATATATTCATAATTACAATATTTCACAGATATTAATGGAAATTTCACATAAACGCATCAGGCAACAGCTATATTGGCAATAACACATTTGAAAGGACCAAGAATCCTTCAGTTTGCACAACTTTTGAGGGCAGTCGTGAGGAGTCGGTCACCAAGGAAGAAAAGATATATTGCAGTTGCTGGATCTCGTATCAGTTTATCCATTTAGCCATCACTTGCAAAGCAGTATCAATCGCAAGAACTTTAAGCAGAAGGTTATCAGAGATTCAAGCTCTTGGAGCTTCAAAGTAAAAAAATAAATAAAATGAAAATAAAGAAAAAATTATATATAATATATACCTTTTTTCCAGAAAGAGTAGAGTTGGATCTTGTAGATCATTCTGCATCAAACATAGCAACAGACTGCTATTTAACAGACAGCTGGACATTGCCTAACTTTCCAGATCATCACACAGGAAAGTCACACGTACTGTTAATTTTCAGAACTTTAAAGGAGTATCTGTCCACAATTGTCACTTTCAGGTCATCTAAATAAATCTTTTGTCATTCCGGTTGGGAATCATCAAGGGAATGAGGTTACTGCCTGGATCCTAGCAGGCTTGGTTGTATATAGGATAGAGGTCACGAGCCTCCGTCAGTGGCGCCAGAGCACTCTACCAGAGCGGTTAAAGCCTCATAGGCAACACATTCAAGAGAATCTATGGTGTCCATCTGTACAGGGGTACACTGTCGCTCCAACATTCCTACTCAAACTTGACGTAATAGACCTGGGGGCCTTGTCATCAGGGGACTTTGTAGGAAGGAATATTCAGTCCTCTGTCTCATCCTAATTAGAAGATTGGTATGACAAGTAGATCCCACCCTGTCAGCTAGTTATTTATCACTAGTATGCTGCCATGTTGGCATCAGGAAAACGGAAAATTGTATCAAATACTTACCGTAATTTTCCTTTCCTGACGCCAAACCATGGCAGCATATGGTCCCACCCTTATACGTTTCGGTATGCAGCTAATTACAGAGAATGGGGTGGGGCCTAACTAGGCCTTATATTTATGCTATTCACTGGACCTGAGGGAGTGGTCAAGAGGTGGAGCTCTATTACTAGTATGCTGCCATGGTTTGGCGTCAGGAAAGGAAAATGACGGTAAGTATTTGATACAATTTTCCGTTATTTGTATTATTGTATTATTTTATTGTGCTCTCCTTTTTATTTTTTATTGTTATGTTTCCACAACACCATTATTATGTAGTATTTTTAAACCTGTTTGTTGTTGGTGTCCCTTGTTAATTCTGACATTGTATTTTTGAAATGTACCTGCCTACTCACCCAAAATAAATTGATTTGCTATTTTTAGAAAAACACACACATGGCAGATTTATCATTGTCTCAGGCGACATAAACTCTCAACCATTCACTCTGGTTAACCTATATTCACCAAATACACATCAAATTCGCTTCTTCAATAAGGTCCTTCGCAAACTCAAGTCTATGCAGTATGGTAAAGTCCTGATATGCGGAGACTTTAATGCTACTGTAGACCCCCAAGTGGACACATCTTCGGCCAAAATCCGCTCAACACCAGCTCTACAAACCATTCTTCACAAAGAGGAACTGTTCGATGCGTGGAGATGTCTCCATGCTGGTGAAAAGGACTTCACTTTTTTTTTCCAACAGACATCGCTCATACTCCCGTATTGACATGTTTCTAACTGATAAATGGTTGTTACAAGATATAACCACAGCTGCCATTCACGAGATTACGTGGTCTGACCACGCAGCGATTTCCTTATCCATTATGGAGAAGGGTGTCTCTTCTTCACCTCCCATCTGGCGGTGTAATAATAGACTAGTACAAGAGCCTTCATCTAACAAACTACTGACACAACACATCACCAATTTTTTCTTAGATAACTATGGTTCAGTTAAAAAGGAGGTCAATGGGGTCCAGGAGTCCCAGAGAACAGGAGCAGCAGCAGATGGTATATGTACCCAGTCTGTGGTACTACAACAGGCTGTGTGTTCTTTGAGACCTGAAGGCAGGGGATCACTTCCAGATCTTCCGTGCAGCCTTCCCTGCAGCCTTCCCTGCAGCCTTCCCTGGAGGCTGTGGCTCTGGAGGTGGCATTGTGGCAGGAGGAGGAGGATGGGGGAGAGAACATTGGTGTTCGTTGTCACACATTTCCCCACTCAACCCCTTGTGAATAGTATCAAAAATTATTTGTTCACATTTCCGCCGTTGGCCCTCCTCCATCTGTTGCAAATTTGAGGCTATATAGATGCCATAGGCCTCTGTAGCATCGAGGGGGGATCTGAGGGCGTCATTAGCCTCCTTGATCAGGGCCAGTGCTGCCTTCTCTGCTTTCGTGCCCTTCCTCTGTCTTTTGTAGGGAAGGATGAGGGGAGGCACCTGGGATTGCGTGTTACTGGGCCCTGCCACCTCCTGGGTGACACTTCCCCCTGCCTCCTCCTGTGTGCCACTAGCCAGAGCCTCGTCCTGGCTGAGGTCATCCTGTGTATGAAAAAGGGACATAGTTTTAGTTTTTTGTTCATCAAACACACACAATTTTCAGCTCATGACTGTTGCAAATTTAATGTTAAAGAAATAGAAAAGACTATCATTGTTAGCCCAGCATTTTTCCTTCTTGTCCTAATCTTTTTTGGCCACTTCTGTCTATAAATATGTTAAACCCTTTTTGTTACTTCATTCATTTATTAGCAATAATAACATCTACTTACCAACAATCTTTTTTTTGCACAGAAAAATTATGTATAAAAAACCTATACCTGGCTCCATCTGGGCTCCTCAATCTCCTCCTGTATGGAAGGCCCAGGTTGGTCCACAGATGCCTCAGCTTGGGTTGAGGGAAGGCTGGATGGAAGGCTGGTTGGAAGGCTGGAGGGAAGGGGTGCCGGAAGAGTAGAAAGGGATTCCCTGCCCTCCATCTGGTCATCTATAAACCTCATCCCGCTGTAGTACCACAGACTGGGTACATACACCTTATCTGCTGCTACTCCGGACCTCAGGGACTTCTGGACCTTCTGGTACTCCTTCTTATAGGTGCTTCTCAAGCTACCAATTTTTGCTTCAACAAATTTGATGTCTGCATCTGGGACCCGGGTCTTCACAAATTGAAGCAATTTCTCCAGCGTTGCCCTCCTAGCTGGTTTATTATGATACAAGGGTTTTTTTTACCTCCCACAGATTTTTCATCTCATGATATTTGTCAATGAATTCACCAAGAAATTCTGGGTCCTTAAATGGCAGCATTATGTCTGCAAGACCAAACAAAATACAAAATTAAACATCACACGATAATCTTTCAACACAATATAGGCATCAATCTAGATTCAGAAAAAGTAAGTATATTATGTCGTGTGTACCTATTATTATTAATATTGCATGCCGGGCCATGTGTTTTCCCCTAATAAGATCTTGTACACTCCAAAATGGCTACTTTCATGGTCATACACAGTAATCGTTCGTTGTAAACCTCATTCGTTATCCAAAATACGATGTTTTCACAGATAAATGATTAAATATTTTTGTGGCTTAAATTTTTTACATGTATCCAAAAGAGTTTTTAGGACATTGTTGTCTAGATGTGTTTGAACCTAGAAGGAATATCAATCTTCATTCAGTGTAATGTATGTAGAGGACACTCTGCAGCTGTTTACACATCTAGACTCAGGTGCACATTTTAGGGTGTCAAACACAGGTACTCCAGTGGATACTTTGGGGTGTCTCCAGGTGGGAAAAATATCCAAAAAAGGTAAGTATTCCAGCCTGAGGAATTAAGGGAATAAATCATGTGTTCAGCTTGGAATTCTGCCCAAACAGACAATTGTCCCCCACTTCCAAGCAATGTTTATCATTCATATTTGTTGGCTCAAATATCTGTGTGCTAAGTATACCTTTTGTTTTATTCTCATAGGGGAGCAAAGAATCGGGAAATATCATGTCCACAGGGACCGCCCATCTCCTGAACAAAGGGAACCAAGGTCACCACCAGATGAGGATGTGGAGGAAGGAGAGGTGGTCGAGATTGAGACCACAACAGGTGAGTGTCTGACACCCCAGATTCAGGTAATAAGACATGTATGCCTGCCTATTTATAATACATGGTGTGTTTTTTTTTATTTTTAGGTGAAGTACAGGTTGTGGAAGAACAGTCACAGTCAGATAATTTCACCAGTGACAGTACCCAAAGGCTAATCCAGGAAATCATGTGGTGTAGTCAGGATTTAGAAATGATTCGCAAAAAAATAGGGATATTGAAGTTAAACTTAAAAACATGATTGATGTCCTTGGAAGAATCAAATTTTTGACAAAATGTACAACTTTTTTTTTTTCTATTTAAAATTGTACAGCATTTTAAAAAGCCTAATTTTGAAGATGCACACAGTATGTCAACATGTGCTATCTGCCATCAGGTGATATCAATGTACGCGTTTTGTGCCTGCTACCCCTTCCTCAAAACTTAAGTCAGTGAGAGGAAGGGGTTGCACCCCCAAAACACAGACATTGATCCCCCATGATGGGAGATAGCACATGTTGACATTAGGCATGGGATCAGGATGTAAATTCCCAGTTTGCCGCACAATTTGTGTGCATCTTCAAAATTAGGCTTTTACAGGGGTGACTGCACCCCATCTGATGAAGGCAAGATCCACACATTTTGGACAAGGTAATGTGTGATCTTGGCTTAAAAAGTTTTTCTACGTAGAACTTTGTTATGCTCCAGAGTTGTGTATTTTATGTTTGGAAACATGGCTGTTTATGTACCGTAACCCCAATTTTTTGGTGGTGAAAATGCAAAACTTGTTATTTTTTCTAAAAAAAAAAAAAAAACAACATGTGAATATGTACGGAGTAAAAAATTATTTTTTGCTCAACAACGTGTGGCTTCTTCTTTCAATGATCAATACCATTTTTTTGTGTTGAAATTGGTGTTTACAGTGACAATGGGTGTTTAGATAATAATGTACAAACCACTTGGCACTACAGGTGCACTAGGAAACCCAAAAAAGAAACACAAGCAGGAAATTCAAACCAAGATTTTTAAAGATAAAAAAAGGTCAAATTTAATCAAAAACTGCTGGCAAAGCAATGGCCCCCCTCCCCGAAAAATATTGTGAATAATTTTCACACACTTCACGGGCGCTTTGGGGGAGGCAAGCCAGGACGGGCCACTTCCAGGGACATCAGGGATTGTAGTCCAGCGTCAGGCCCAAGTGTAACCACATAATTGGGGTTGGTCCTTTTAAAAAAGTTGTGCAAAATGCAACACGCTACCACAATGGTATTCAGTTTGTATTCTGCCATATTAATGGCCGTTTGGAACAGGCGTAACCGGCTGGCCAGAATACCAAACGCATTCTCCATGACTCTTCTGGCTCTGGCCAGCCAGTAATTAAATACCCTCTTCTCCGGGGTGAGGGTCCTCTGGGGGAATGGTCTCATCAAATGGTTAGCCAAACCAAAAGCCTCGTCTGCCACAAACACAAACGGGAGTCCCTCGACATTCTCCTCCGGGGGTGGCAATCCCAAGCCACCACTCTCGAGATGTCAGTAGAACTCGGTCCGGCAAAAGACTCCTCCATCCGACATCCGGCCATTCCTCCCCACGTCCACATATAGGAACTCATAGGTCGCCGACACCACCGCCATCAACGCGATACTATTGAACCCCTTATAGTTAAAATAGTATGACCCCGAAAGGGGTGGTGGGATGATGTGGACATGCTTCCCATCGATTGCCCCTCCGCAGTTCGGGATATCCCACCGCTGGGCAAACTGGGAGGCCACAGTCTGCCATTCCTGTGGCGTGGAAGGAAACTGTGGAGTCAAACAAGAAAAATATAATTAGTACATTTGATAATAAACATTACAAGCAGATTCTACACAAACATTTTGGCAAACATCAGTATAACATTTCTTGTAGTATTTAAAGGCTAAAAATATAAGGTCAGATCAGATTCCTCCCCCCCCTCTGATGGCCCCTTATACATATTTTAGGGGTGGATGTATGTTTTGGACAGGTAACCACCCTCTCCACAACGTAATGGAGTAACAAAGTAATGTGTGATAGTTTGGCCAGCCCCTCCTTCATTACACTATTGGCAGCCCACTGGACAGGTAAGATGAAGTGGCCTAAAAAAAAAAAGGAAAATGGAAGCACATTTTTGGATTCTGCTATTACCTATCACAATAATAACAGGAGTTAAAAAATGAAAACAGTAGCATTCGAAAGTATTGAGGCAGGCCCTTGCACTACATGCTTTGAAAAATTCATCCATAAATATGACCACTAAAGAGGTAGGTATATAGTGTGTATTGGGTTTGGCAAAGTCAGCAGATAGAGGATTGGTATCAGCTGACTGAGCAGTTGGGGGAGGGGGGGTTCCAAAAAAATTTGGGGCACCACAAAACAAAGCCTCTGGCACTCTGCATTAATTTAAGGACAACTATAACATTTGTACACATTTTAGGGGGTGTTTAGGGTAAAGCATTACAATGGATCTGACAAAATACATTGTTAAGTGACTAGACTATAGGTATATATGGGCCCCGGATAGCATGCTGGGGGGGTTAGTGAAGGCAAAGATGCATGAAGGACAAAAAAGGAACATACAAAAATCCAACATGCATGAGGACAAAGGGGCACAGCATATTACAGCATATTGCAGCATATTACAGCATATTGAAATCCTGGTAATTAGGGAACGAGGAAAGAAATACAATACATTAGCAAACAGTAAATACATAAAATGTGATGTTAAAGAATCAAACTTACCCTCATATAGTCCTTCTGCAGGACCTGGATGATGGCAGAACAGGTCTCTGGAATAATGATCCCCAGAGCCTGGGGGGAGATGCCTGTCGAGAACTTGAGGTCCTGAAGGCTTCTCCCTGTCGCCAAATACCTCAACGTGGCAACTAACCTCTGCTCCGCAGTGATGGCTTGCAGCATGCAGGTATCCTGCCTGGTAATATAAGGGGACAGCAAAGCCAACAGACCGTGAAAAATGGGGTCCGTCATCCTGAGATAATTCCTGAAATCATCAGGGTTATTCTCACGGATCTCACGAAGCAGAGGCATGTGCGAGAATTGGTCACGCTGGAGTAACCAATTCTTGGTCCATGAACTCCTCCTCGCCCTGTTCATGGACCGGGCTTGTGTCAAAGTAAGAACCCCAACACCAAGCCCCGAACAAACTCTACGACGAGTACGTACACGTAACATCGCTTCTAAGCGGTCGGCTGGTCAGAACGGACTAAAGAAAGCACTGATAAACAGCAAGGCCTGAAAGAACGAAATGCAAATCAAGCAATGAGCGGACAATAAGCACTGAAAATCAAAGCGTACTATATATAAATATATAGGCCGCAAAGACAAACAGATGCAAACTGACTACACGAATCGTCTATAGCGAAACTTCTACTAACATGCGATAAACACGAGATCAGCAGAAGGAGCCCAACGGGTGCCGGACATGGTGCTGAACTTTCCTTTTATGGTCTCGTTGTACGTGGTGGACGTCACCGCGTTCTTGGCGGTCGGAATTTGGTGTGATCGTGTGTAGGCAACACAGCTTGAGCGGAATTCCGTCGGAATTCCTTTGGAAAAACCGTCACAGTTTTTTCCGACGAGAATTCCGATCGTGTGTACGCGGCATTAGTGATAAACACTTCTGCCATGCAGCACTCAGGTCCCTTGTCTGTATCTTAGTCAGGACACTGCATTGAGATTATATGTTCTCTCATGTGCTGGCATGGGTTTCCTCCAGGTACTCCAGTTTCCTCCCACACACATGCTGGTAGGTTAATTACCCCCTATCCAATTTGCCCTCAGGGTGTATGCACGTGCCTGCCAACTAGGGAACTTGGATTGGAAGCTCCTTGAGGGCAGAAACAAGGGATTAGCTTGGATTCGGTCTGAGGTTGGCTGTCATTTCTGGGCCAATGAGTTGTGGGCAGGACACATGTGCGTATACAAAGGAGTGGTGATACTCATGACATATTTGACCTTATATGGACATGTGCCTGTATTAGACCAATAATGTCATATACATCCCTGCCCCTTTGTGTACCTCATCTGCGAGGCAGAGCATCTTCCATGCTCAGCTTATTGGCTTAGCAATGACAGCTAGCTTCAAACTGAACCCAAGCTCATTATCAGCAGGCACTGTTGTGAATATACATTATCTGACTACCCAGTGCAAGTTAAAACTTATATAAGGTTTTTAGTGATTGGGTTTACAAATATACTTTAAAGTGATTGTAAAGTCTTGCTTTTTTTTTAAATAAAAAAAAAACAAACATGTTATACTTACCTGTTCTGTTGCAGTGTATTTGCAAAGAACAGCCTGGATCCACCTCTTCTCAAGTCCCTCTTTGCTGCTCCTGACCCCTCCCTTCTGTTGAGTGCCTCCACAGCAAACAACTTGCTATGGGGGCACCCGAGCCAAGCTGCGGGTCTGTGTATCCATTCAGAAACGGAGCTGCAGTTCGGCCCCGCCCCCTCTCTCTCCTGAATAGCTAGCTGACTTTGATTGACAGACGCAGGAGCCAATGGCGATGCTGCTGTGTCTCAGCCAATCAGGAGGGAGAGTCCTGGATGGCCAAGGGACTCGTGGACATCGACAGATATAGATGGGGCTCAGGTAACTATTAGGGAGGCTGAGGGGGGCTGCTGCACACAGAATGCTTTTTATCTTAATGTATAGTATGCATTGAGATGAAAAAAAAACCTTCTGCCCTTACAACTCCTTTAAGTACATAGATACCTACTTTATCTAACTAGCATTTTGGTTTATGGATTTTAATTTAGTCCAGGTCCAGTGACCCCTGTCAATTAGCATTACAATGGAATTTCATCATTGTGAGCAGAAATAGAATTAGGTCAGTTAAGATGTCTGATGGTGTTCCAGATTGTGTGAAGTGACCATATTCTGTGTCAAAACATGCCAACTTTTCACCCCTCTAAATCAAATAAATTTGCCTTAACGGGGTTGTAAACGCTCATGTATTTTCACCTTAATGCATTCTATGCATTAGGGGAAAAAAAAAAAACACCTGGCAGTGACCGACCCCCCAGCCCCCCCGTTTTACTTATCTGAGCCCCTTATTTCCCTTGGCAAGGATGCGCTGTTCCTCTCTCCACGGGGTCTTGGCTCTTGATTGGATAGATTGATAGCAGAACAGCCATTGGCTCCCGCTGCTGTCAATCAAATTCAATGATGCGGGGGGCGGGGCAGAGTCTGGCATTTGTGTCTATGGACGCCAAAGCTGGATTCGGGAGTGAGACCGCAAGGTAACCCCCCTGAAGAGTGCTTCTCCTAGGGGGTTATCTGATGTGGGGAGGAGCCGTGAGAGCCGCTGAGGGACACCAGAAATATACAATCAGGGCCACTCTGTGCAAAACGAGCTGCACAGTGGAGGTAAGTATGATATGCTTGTTATTTTTTTTTAAAAACAAGCCTTTACAATCACTTTAACCGCTTTGCGACCGCCGGCCGTCAAATGACGGCCAGGCGGCGCAGCTCTCGTTCCGGGAGGGCGTCATATGACGTCCTCCCCTTCTGTGCACTGCAGGGATCGCGCGCGCGCGCCGCCGGGGGCGCGCGCGCGCGCTCTCGCCGTGTCACTGGGCACCCGATGCGCGTGCCCAGCGGCCGCGATGTCCGCTGGGCATCCGCGATTGCCCGGTAACACAGCGGGACCGTGGATCTGTGTGTGTAAACACACAGATCCACGGTCCTGTCAGAGGAGAGGAGCCGATGGTGTGTTCTCTGTACAGAGAAACACTGATCGGTCTCCTCCCCTTGTGAGTCCCCTCCCCCCACAGTAAGAAACACTCTTAGGGAACATAATTAACCCCTCCCCGCCCCTAGTGGTTAACCCCTTCACTGCCAGTGTCATTTATACATGAATCAATGCATTTAAATAGCATTGATTGCTGTATAAATGACAATGGTGCCAAAAATGTGTCAAAAATGTCCGATGTGTCCGCCATAATGTCGCAGTCACAATAAAAATCGCTGATCGCCGCCATTACTAGTAAAAAAAAAAATATTAATAAAAATGCTATAAAACTATCCCCTATTTTGTAAACGCTATAACTTTTGCGCAAACTAATCAATGATCGCTAATTGCGATTTTTTTTTTTACCAAAAATATGTAGAAGAATACGTATCGGCCGAAACTGAGGAAAAAAAATGTTTTTTTATATAATTTTTGGGGATATTTAGTATAGCAAAAAGCAAAAAATATTGTTTTTTTTTTTTTAATTTGTCGCTCTTCTTTTGTTTATTGCGCAAAAAAGAAAAACCGCAGAGGTGATCAAATACCACCAAAAGAAAGCTCTATTTGTGGGGAAAAAAATGATAACAATTTCATTTGGGTACAGTATTGTATGACTGCGCAATTGTCATTCAAAGTGCATCAGCGCTGAAAGCTGAAAATTGGCTTGGTCAGGAAGGGGGTGAAAATGCACTGTAGTGAGGTGGTTAAAGGGCTACCGTATCAGTACAGTGCAGTACAGTCTGCCATTGGCGGAGAGCGCTGACTGGGAGTCGGTCCGCTGCTTCCTGACATTCAGCCTGTGTGTACAGGGCTTTGGATGGACACACTCATGTCTAGCTAAACACTCTATGTACTTAGGCAACCTTTAAAATTTATTTGATTTAGAGCCCCTTACATTACCAACAACTAAATGACGTAATTATGGAATGATTTTTTATTCTCTATCATCTAATTAGTGTTTTTATCTTCTACAAAATATTTAAAACTTTGATGGGTATGGGTAGGCCTTCCACTGACACCAATGTTGGAAACTATTCCTCCCACTAATACCAATGATAGGGCACTATTCTTTGTATTCTTTGTACTGACATCAGTGATAGGGCACCATTCCTTCTTCCACTGACTACAGGTGCTTAGTTATAATTGTATTCCCACTGCCTGCCCCCCCTAAAGTCTGAAGAACAGTAAACCTTTATTGTTGTTGTAGGTTTCCTGCTTAGACTAGGGATGAGTCAAAAGTATGTGTGTTCTGTTTGAAGTAGATTAAGCAAACATTGCTAAAGTTTGGGTGCCGAATCCAAACCCCACTGAAATCATTGGCAACCAAATGTTTTTGCCATTTTTTTAGGTTACTAGGCAAGGAATTATCAAACAAATGGCATGGGAGGATGGACAATGCTGTGGAGAACATGCACCAAAAAAAAAAAAAAAAAAAAATATATATATATATATATGTGGAAGGCCAACATGGTGGCCTGAATTTATGGGAGGAGCCCGGGAGGGTATTTAACCGGCCCACTCACCTGTGGTCTTCGTCGGTTCCGGTGCGCGATATACTACGTCACTAAGCCGACTACTCGATTTCGCTAGCGTTCGTGAGTGCCAGACGTCTCGTGGATTGCTCTCGTTCGAAGGTTTTGTACACTGTATCTGGCTCGGCTGCCGCAGGTAGGGGTCTCGTTTGACCACCATTTCACTTATGAACGTTACTTACCTTGTCACGAATCTCGCTGTTCACATACGCACAAGTCATTCCATTAGTACCCGTACGTTGCATCCGTACCGCTATCTGCATACAGTAGCCGGTCGCTTACGCATCACCTGATTCGGAATCAGTCGCAGTATCATGCCATACGGTCACATTTCAGCCATTTCAAAAACATTTCAGTCATTTCACCATTTCACGGTCCTGCACCGACACGCCGTTCGAATCTAGCCACATCCGATTCGTCCCGGCATGTCCCAGCAGTGGAACCCCATTTCAATACATGACCCAGGGAGCGGCCGTTAGCCGCAATTTCTCGACTCACCGGTCGAAAAAACACCTCTGTCATGGCATCATTTCACTGTCACGTATTACGTTCCGATTCAAGTCTAGGCGCACCCCGGTGCCTCGATTCGTACCGGCACGCCCCAAGGTGCTCCCAGGCCCCATTTCATTCCGTGCTCCAGAAGTACGGTCGCTGTCAGTCGAAAAGTTTTTAGGCTCACCGCTCGGCGCCTCTGTCACGAGGAAAACATTTCACCTCACGAGTCACGTTTTGATTCGAAACCGGTCGCACCTTTGCGGATCGGTCTTCGCCTCCAACGTACCCCAGGTTTGTCGGCCCCATTTCAGTAACCACCCCTGAGTCTGCTCGTCGTCGGTCGTGAGACCCGACCGACCGTTCAGCACCTCAGGGAATGGTTCCCCTCATTTCTCTCACCGCCAGGCCGCACCTCGCTTCGAACCCAGTCGCGCTGCGCACCGGTTCGGACCGATGCGCCCTGAACATCCGTTGGCCTCATTTCAGTACATGCTCCAGAAGTCTGGTTCGTCTACAGTCGCCATCGCGGCTCGACCGTTTCATACTTCTGTCATGCCGATCAGTTCGCTGTCACACACAAACGTCCTGATCCGAATCCGATGGCATCTACCATGCATCAGTTCGCCTCAACGTACCCCAGTCGAGTTGGCCTCATTTCATTCCAAAATTCTCGGCAATCAGCAGTCACACTCATAAAACGACACCTTGCGCCCACGACATGGCACAAACGTTTCTCATTTCACTCAAAAAAAAAAAAAAAAAAAAAAAAAAAAAAAAAAAAAAAAAAAAATATATAAGTAGTGTATATGCACAGTTCTCTTTATTTTTCCTTCCCTAGGTCAGTCCGAGTTCAGTAGGTCCACCCTGCACAGGTTGGACGGTGTTTCTCCAGGTAAAATATAAAAACTTACCGTGTACGCACGTTCACGTACGTACGCACACTTGTCCTTTCCAGAGCACAGCAGTTGGGTACGTATGTTTACACAAAGGAAAGAAACAGTCTTGGTTTATCTCATCCCCTTGAACAGCTCCGGTCGACCTTCTTACGACCTCAGACGCCTCAAGACATCGCCTCAGGGCACAGCCCATCCGAGGACCATGTCGCAAGCGGGCAGCGAGGATCTCACCGCCCCCTTGTCACGTTCCCCAGTGTCCATGAGTGACAGCATCCAGTCCCTCAGGGGATGGACCATCCCCAGACTGACGGCAGAACTTAGACGCAGGGGCGTGCCGTTCCCCGCCACGGCCAGGAAGGCGGAGCTCTTCAGGCTCTTGTTTCCTCCTCCTGCCATGGCAGGGCCCAGCACTCAGCAAGCCTCCCTCCAGTCTATATCTGCGGCCATAACACAACTCCACACCATGGTGTCGTCCTTGGCGAACACAGTCACGGACGTCCAAGCCAGAGTGACTCTCCTCGAATCTCACCCGGCCCCGGCCGTCCCCGGCCCCGCCGCGATACAGCCACCTACAACAGTCGCCACAGGTACCGCAGGGACATGTCCCCTGGTCTGCCCAGCACACCTGGTTCCAGCCAGCATTAAGAAGGACATACTGGATGGCAAGGACGTCAACCTCGCCTCCCTTCTCATTTCAGTCCACGACCTAGCCGAAAACAAGGCCTATACCTGGGGAGATGTCTCGGTGGTCCTCAAAGCTAAAGACCCCAGACTCAACCGCAAATTGTCCGTCCCAGAATTTGCGTTGTCATTTGGGATGCTTAGAGACATCATATGCTCAGCTTCCCCCGGCAGAAGGGAAGAGCTGGATTTATATCTCCACACCGTGGTAGATTTGGGCTACAAATACGGCGGGTTCTCATTCTATGACTACCACCGCTCCTTTTCCGCAAAAGCAGCCGCCAGGATGGCGCAATTCCAGTCACCCACAGATTGGAGCCTAATGGACACAGAATTATTCTGTCGCCATTTCGCCGGTCTGCGCTCACCATTGTGCGCAGTCTGCCAATCCTCCACGCACACCGCCGCCTGGTGCTCCAGTGCAACACTCCGCCACTCGGTCGAGTTTCCCTCGACCTCGGCTCCAGCACAAAACCCGCCAGCACCGACACAGAAACCCCAGCTCGACAAACTCGGACGCCCCGTCCGGACCATGGGAGGAGCGGCCATCTGCAATAATTACAACTACGGCTCGTGTAACTTCAGCCAATGCAGGTTGCTCCACGTGTGCGTCGTGTGCCACAGGGCGCACCCGAAAAATCTATGCGAGCTCAAACCGAAAAATCTGTGACTGAGCCGCATAAACAGCCTATGGTTAGGAGTCTATCTGGACTCACACCCCCTAGCCACGTTCCTCATACAAGGATTCACGGCGGGCTTCCATACCGGCCTTGTCTCCCTGCCCCACACTACTTACGAGTGTAGGAATCTCAGATCAGCGGCCACCGACGAGCAGGCCATAGACCAACTACTCCTAGCCGAGCTGGAGCGAGGTTTCGTCATTGGTCCCTTCACACAACCCCCCTTCAACACCTGGAGAGTCAGCCCTATTGGGCTTGTCAAGGGCAAATTCTCAAATAAAGTTCGCTTGGTGTACGACCTGTCTGCGCCTCATTCTTGCCACGTCCCCAGCCTCAACTCCCTAATTCCCTCCGAGGAGTTCTCCTTAAAATACGCCTCCGTCGACTTGGCGATCCAGGCCATCCTCAAAGCAGGCACAGGGGCCTGGCTATCCAAAGCCGACATATCGGACGCCTTCAAACTTCTGCCGATTCACCCGTCTCTTTGGTGTTGGCACGGTATCAAGTGGAGAGACAGGTACTACTTCGCCACCAAGCTCACGTTCGACTCCAAAAGTAGCCCCTGGCTCTTCGACACGTTCGCTCAATCCCTCACCTGGATTCTCCTACACAAGGCCCAATGCACAGAAGTCATCCACTACCTAGATGACCTCCTACTGATAGAGCAGCCTAACGTTTCACCAGTAGACCTCGACAAATTAAGAGTCGTCTTCCAGAATATCAATGTCCCCATAGCCGAGCACAAGGTCGACGGACCCGCACACTCCATCACCTTCCTCGGAGTTGTCTTGGACACATGCTCCATGCAGGCCAGCCTACCCCTCGACAAGCTGACCCGCATCAGGGCAGTTCTTCAGGACTTCACCCGCACGAGAGGGTGCACAAGACGACAGCTCCAGTCACTACTTGGCATGCTCAATTTTGCCATGCGGATCGTCCCTCAAGGTCGTTCCTTCATTTCACGACTCTTAGTCCACCTGTCACAGGCACAAGACCCCGATCAGATCCTCAAACTGGACGCCGCGGCCATAGCAGACCTAGCGATGTGGGAAGAGTTCCTTTCCTCGTGGAACGGGATATCCATGTTTATCCCGGCCGTCTCACCCTTCTCACCACAGGTGGTGACAGATGCCGCGGCCTCCACGGGCTTCGCAGCCATATTTGGCCTCCATTGGTTCGCTGGCCCTTGGCCCCCGCAGATACTTTCAATTATACCTGGCCGGCATACAGCACTTTTTGGCCCTTCAAGATCCTACTAGACCGTCTGTCTTCTCGTCCCACGCCGTCCGAGCCGTATTACGCGGCGTCCAGAAGCAGCAACCAGCAAACAGAACCAGACGTCGCCCCATCACTGGCGCCATCTTCCGCGAGATGTCCGCCATACTCGCTGGTTCCCCCTTTGGTGTCCTCCTCAGCCAGGTCATACAAGCCGCCATCTACCTGGCCTACTATGGGTTCTTACGTCCCAGCGAATTCACCCGTAACAGCTCGACCAGCCAAACCCTGTGCAGACGCCACCTAGTTCGCCATCAAGACCACTTCGTGCTCCACCTCAACGTCTCCAAGACTCAGCAAGCTGGCCACGGGGTGGACATCCATCTATACAGAACCGGCAATGCCTGGTGCCCAGTAACGGTTCTCAACCACCTGCTCTCACTCCTGCCAGAACAAAGGGACACCGATCCCCTTCTGCCTTTTCCAGTCAAACCCTTGAGCACCTGTCAGTTCATGACACACGTAAGAATTCTCCTCCGCAACCTACGCCTCAACCCCAGCGAGTACTCCGGTCACTCTTTTCGGATCGGGGCCGCCTCAGCCGCCTCACAGCAGGGGGTCCCAGGCCACATCATCCAGAGACTCGGCAGATGGAAGTCAGCCTGCTTCACCCGGTATATACACGACCCACAGGCGGAAATGTCACGGGCCTTCGCCCAGCTCACGCAGTAGTCAATACTAAAAGGCAATAAATATCTTCAAACCCTACCTCAGTTTTTGCCCCCTTATTTCTGGCGTACCGGCCATAGACCAAGGCACACTTCAGGTCTCCCTTTTCATGTTATAGATCTTATTGGTTAAGTTATTTCCCTTCAGATACGTGTCGGCCATAGGGCTTCAACCATAAGTGGAAGGCCAACATGGTGGCCTGAATTTATGGGAGGAGCCCGGGAGGGTATTTAACCGGCCCACTCACCTGTGGTCTTCGTCGGTTCCGGTGCGCGATACCCACCCTCCCATTCCCCCTTTTAAGGGCATTTCTCACAACATCACCCCCATCAAATACTCATTTCTAATCAGGGTATGCCCCCTTATTTCTGGCGTACCGGCCATAGACCAAGGCACACTTCAGGTCTCCCTTTTCATGTTATAGATCTTATTGGTTAAGTTATTTCCCTTCAGATACGTGTCGGCCATAGGGCTTCAACCATAAATATATATATATATATATATATATATATATACATATATACAGTCAGGTCCATAAATATTGGGATATCGACACAATTCTAATCTTTTTGGCTCTATACACCACCACAATGGATTTGAAATTAAACAAACAAGATGTGCTTTAACTGCAGACTTCCAGATTTAATTTGAGGGTATTTACATCCAAATCAGGTGAATGGTGTAGGAATTACAACAGTTTGTATATGTGCCTCCCACTTTTTAAGGGACCAAAAGTAATGGGACAATCATCCATCAAACTTTCACTTTTTAATACTTGGTTGCAAATCCTTTGCAGTCAATTACAGCCTGAAGTCGCACAGACATCACCAGACGCTGGGTTTCATCCCTGGTGATGCTCTGCCAGGCCTCTTCCTGCTTGTTCTTGGGGCATTTTCCCTTCAGTTTTATCTTCAGCAAGTGAAATGCATGCTCAATCGGATTCAGGTCAGGTGATTGACTTGGCCATTGCATAACATTCCACTTCTTTCCCTTAAAAAACGTTGGTTGCTTTCGCAATTTTACCTTGTGATCACTTTTTATTTTTATGTCATTTATATACTATATGACCATTTCAATAAACCAACTGGTTTGTTTTTTGACCTGCACCATCCGGAGCCCCTCTTTTTTCTCTTTGTTTCCCACATATTATTATGATGAGCTTTCTTTAAACCTCGTTCTGGATACATCCAACCCTGAGTGTATGCCCTTCTGGAGTCTGGAGATGGATAAGCGAGCATCCCATACCAGGAGTACCTGCTCCTTTGGAGTCCAGAGTTGGAAAAGTGAGGACCCCTCACCAGGATTCATCTAATCCACATCTACATACAGCACCCAATGGGGATCAATCGGGATCTCAAGCCTGATAGACTCACTGTTGTATGACATGTGTGTCTGTTCAACTCTATCAGTAAGAGTACCCATCTTTTTTCGATTGTTGACATAACTTCAGACAAGCATTTATTTCCGTTGTTCCTGTTGCCCCATACAGTCTCCATTCCTGTTTTACATCACCCTGCAGGAAGACCTCCAGCTACACATTTTTATTGTGTATTAAATGTGGACTGCCTCACTGGGAGAAATATCCAATCCTTTCAGTATAGACCATATATACTCAGTTCTTTACATCTGCATATTTTATATTTCTATTTCACCCACCTGTGTTCCAGTATTATTGGCACTTTGTATGTTCAGCTACACCTTTACACACATTTCTATCATTACACATTACATCATTCAGCGCTACACAAAATTTTCTCCATATATATATATATATTCTGTTTGTGGGAAGCAGTAATTCTAGTAATGCTTGAGGGCAACATAAAAAATGCAAAATTCCTTAAAAAAAAATGCCTGGAGGATGCTCCTAATCAGTCTGTGAAGTGACAAATCCGTAGGATGTATATAACCTCCTATAGCAAAGCTGACATTTACAAAAAAAAATGTAGTTTCAATTGTAGGCAAATGACAGCTTCAGCAGCTCTATTTCTTTTTGTAAGCAAATGTCGAGGGATTTCCTTCATCTATAACAAACCCTCAACCTAGAGCCTGGTATTAATATTAACTTAAAAAACTGTGTGAGGTATCCACTGCAGTCTCTGTAGCAACCATTGACAGAAAGCTGTCATCATAGATAATAGTGATAGAAATGCTGCTAATATACTGTATATGATGTTTGGCTCCAGCCAAATGGGTAAAAAATCCAGTGTTTGGACAAATGCTCCAACAGTTAGTGCATCCTTACTGTAGACCCTTGAAACCTGTAGGAGACACATCTCAGCTACTAGGGATATAACAGCATGATCAATTTGCCACTACTACAAAACAACATTTCAGAACTGTGTACAACAAGCAGTTTAAGTGTCTGAAGACATAATTCTGTTACTACACAATTCTTAGTAACAATTTAATCTAAATTAGTTAACCCAGATTCTGAAATAAGCTCCATAATTTGCATGTTAGAAAAAGATGAGAACAAGTTTCAGCTCTGAAATGCATACTAAAAACAACATTCAAATGTGTAATATAGTTACCATTCATTCCTGTTTCCCTGGGACAGTCAAATTGTGAGGGCTCTGTTCCTGGGAGACAGGTGTCTACAGACTCATCCCTGGGAGCCAATCACTGCACAGTAAATATTGCAGTGAACACCAAATCTCCAACTGAACTTATGCTGTCCAAGCTGAGGTTCAGACTAAAATAGCACCAACAGTGCAGCCTATGTAGTGATTTATCGATCCATGTGTGCGCCGTCCTTTCCACCTGCTTCACCTCTTAACCCATCCCATTTTGCATTTACACTTGTGCAGTGTGACTTAAAGTGTTACTAAACCCACAACAGTAAAATCAGTCTGTATATGCAGTAAAGCATCCTTGTTATACTCACTGTGGAACCTAAGGAGTTAATCCTCTGCATTGTTTAAAAAGGCTGTTTCATCATGTCTCCTCTGATCTTCACCTTCTTCCAGTGTCTCCAACTCATCTACGGATATTATAGAGGGAAGGTACAAGCTGCACATGCTCAGTTTGGTGTTTATTGCTAGAGAGTTGTTTTTTTTGTTTTTTGTTTTTTTGGGAGATTGCATGTGATCAGCACAGGGCCAATCAGCACTGTCCAAACAGAGGGTTAGGGTCCTGCAGTTTTAAAGATCAATAAGAGTAGAATGAAAACTCCTCCTACAAGCTTTAACCACACACTGATAGAAGTCAGAAGACTGCTCTAACTGCTGATGAGAAAAGGTATTTATCAGTTTAGATATAGTGAATGCAGGGTCCTGGGTTTAGTAAAACTTTAAGTTGGAATGTGCACACTGCAATGTTTTATCTCTACAGTGCCTGCCTCCCCAGGGTGATGCTTTGCCCCAGCAGCTGCAGATGACCAGGAGACAGAAACAGAGAGTCAGCCAATGTGAGGGACACCAGGCACAATCTGTAAGTTACTATCTTAAACCTGACCTCTGAACTTTGTGAATGACTTACTCCTGAACTTAGAACTATCTGCATACCTAATCCCGATCCCTAAATTATTTGTGTTACTTATTCCTGATCTGTAAACTCTGTGCATTACTTAATCCTGACCCATGAGATTCTGCAATACTTAATCCTGATTTATTCCTGACCTCTAAGCTCTGTGAGTTATTTAATTCTGACCCCTCTACATTATATAATCCTGACACCTGAACTCTGCATTACTTACTCCTGACCCTTGAGCTCTCTGCATTACTCCTGCCACTGAACTCTGTTTGATACCTAATTCTGATCCCTAAACCTTTGTGTTACTCAAGCCTAACTTAATTCCCACCCCTGAACTCTGTGTGTTCCTTAATTGTTACCCTTGAACTCTGTGCTCTCAGAATAGATTCAGGTTTTATTTAACTATACCCCTTTAAGGCCCACCCATTGTTACCACAATTTGGTTATACCCACATTTTACCACAGCATGATGTGCACCTTGCATCAATTCCTTTTCTCATGGTGCCCAAAGTATTGTATCTTTATACCTTCAATGTCTATCTCTTGTCCCAAAAGCTTGTGACCAATTATTTAAGGGTGTGTTAAAAAGGGAGGGTTGTAATTTTGCAGATGTGGCAACAAATGAGGATGTGGTTTTGTGAGAATGGTTAAAAGTGGGCATGGTCAGTAGGGTGTTTCCAGATTTAATTTGAAAACCTGGTAATCTTTATAAACGTTAGATACTCACTGATCTTTGGCCAGACAAACACAGAGCAAATGTATTTCCTGCAACCACGGGCTGCAGGAAAGAAAGCTTGTTTGATTCTCCCATCAACACAGACAGTGTTGATGCAGTAATCCCTCCTGCTGGGCCATTGCCTTCTCCCGGCGGGGAGGGGGGGGGCATGGGAAGCTGTCCCCGCCTGGAGAAGACAGTGATTATCACTAACGGCTATAGCAGCAGCGTGTGATGATAGCAAGTGAATATGGCAGGCTGCTTGTACCCAAGTTGATCGATCAATCAACTTGGTACATTCAGCCTGCCCATTAATGGTTTGAACCGTGTATGGCCAGCCTTAGCATCCTACAGTTCCCACACTTATAGTCACAGATGTTCTGTGCAGATTAGCTCATGCTAAATGCATCCACTGATTGACCCATCAGTGTTAAAAGAGACTTACATTACCATGCCTACTGCATGTTGTCCATTTAAGTGTTCAGTCTTGTCTCAAAGGATGCTGTATTTTTTTTATTTTATTCTACATTACTTTAGTTCTTATAAACTCCACAGACCCTGCCAATGCTATTAACCTTTTCTGTTTTCTGCCTTCTGTCTGACTTCCTGGACCCAACCCCTGACTTATTATCTGACTCCTCTTTGTCTTAGTCCTCTGGTACTGTCTTTGCCTGATATGTGTTGACCCATGGCTTTTCTCTTACTATGCTCCACCTGAACATACAATATTGTCTGGTAGCTTTCCCTTTTCTCTATTGAAACACATCCAATTTTCAGACTCACTAATCTGGCACTTGTGGTTGCTCAATAGCTGAAGAGCACCGTGGTTCTGGTCATCCATTATGAACATTAGTGACCTTTAAAATATGGAAACCTAATTACAAGACCAGGAAAACCTCTCTAGATGAAACAATGTATGTTTCATTAGCATACAATAAAAATAAATAATATTCTTGTTAAAATTGTACATTGGCAAAAAAATGTAAATAAACTTCAAGGAGAAGGAGCTCAAAGAAGTGATCAAGGCAACATTTCATGACAATACAGATACAGTACATAGAACAATCAGGTGTCAGGTCACTCAGTCGGCATAATTGTTTTAAGTAGTAAGACTTGTATAAGAATGAAAGCACTGGAACATGTATCTTCAGTAAATCAGCAATAGTAGCTCTTGTCAGTAGTTGTCGCTGTCCTGAGTGTTTGCCTTTAATATATTCATTCACTAAACAAGAACCACTTACAATAATCTATACCCTATTTTATTCTCTAGGAAACATAGCAAATATATTTTGGAAGTCAGGCAAATATGGAAAATTTAGTAAAGCAGTTTTGACAAATTAATATTTCATCTAAACTGGATGAACAGTATAGACAGGGAGCTTTAACACGAAAGTAGATGGACAATAGAATGACTCAAACAGAAGAAATACAATAGAATGTCTCAAAAAGAGAAAATAACAATAGAATGGTTCGAATAGAAGAAATTACTTACTTAAAAATGGCCTCAACCCTGACCTAAATCCCATTAAAATGCCATTTTATGATCTTAACCAGGCCATTTTAACAAGACATCTTGAAAAAATACAGAAACTGAAAGTGTTTTTTTTTTTTACTGCTGTGTATAGAAATGGACCAAAATACATTATCATTGTTGTACAGGTCTAATCTACAAAAAAAATTGTTTGGAGAAGGGTATTGCCTGTGACATGCTGCACAAGTGGCTATATCTCTGGACACATACATTACAACAAATAGGCACTACTTATCTTTTACTGAGTAAAACTGGTAAGACCATGTGATGGACTCACCCGTCACAGAGGCTTTTGGAGGGGACTAAATTCTGGCCTCTTGCCTACTGATTATGGGCCCTGGATTTTGGGGGAATGGTGCTCTTTGTGAGCTGTATGCCCGGGGACCCTTGAGGTGGTGTTACTTTGGATTCACGTCCATTTCTCCCCAAGACACACAGACTCTGGGAACCCTGTATATGCCATATTAGAAATAGTAAGTGATTCATACTATTGGGACACATACTGTTAGAAAATGCTGATGTCATCAACTCCAGTCACCTGTCTGTCTGTTGTCTGCTATAATGTAAATAAGTCTAGTGTGGCTTTTAAGAATATTTTACCCATTGTTGTTTGTGCTAATTAACCCTGCAATTCTATGAAGGAGTTCTGTGTTGATATTTATGATAATGTGTATTGTATAGTCGGTGAGCTAGGAGACGTCAAGGCTGCCCTAAAAGGTCATATCTCGGAGTCACCTGTCTGGTTAAAGGATTAGTTAATTAGCTCATGTTAATTTGGTTTCTGGTTACAGTTTGTATTGTCATCCTGGTGTTTATATTTGTGTGAGATCTCAAATAAAGCAGGCTATTTCTGATGTACTCCAAGACTGGTGTTGTCTGGTTCTTGGAGGTTACTATAGCCAGATCCATTGGTCTTGTGGTCCAGGACTTAGGAAGCTATATTCTGATGGGAGTGTGGTACGTTCCGTCACAGACCATTTTTTAGCCAGAAAACAAAGAAAGCTTTTGTAGTGGCCTATTCAGCCTAGATTCTCAGAAATCACTGGAATATGGTCTGAAGCCCACCTGCTTCACTGCCTCTGTTAGGGTTTACTAATACATTATACATACCACCAAACTTTTGGAGATGGAAACGAGGGACACCTATTAGCAAAAGTATGTAGGCATAGGACACACCCCCTGCCATGCCTGCCAAATCAAAGACAGTCCCTCGAAGTCAGGGACAGTTGGGAGCTATGCATTATATGCAACACTGTCTAGGCTCTTTGCAGGGGTTGCTGACCATATATGCTTCTTCCCAGGGTTGAAGAAAACATCTCTTATCTTGCTTGATCCCAGTTCTGAACTTTCCTAGCTTCACAACACACCTTATCCATTTTCCTCCAGACATTTGCTCACAAATCCAACAACTTTGCTCCACCCCTCCCCATCCAACTACAGCCAAAATGGATGTACTCACAACTGGCCAGAATACCATTCAGTCATGTATGCCAATAAATGTACACATATACCTTTATACAAGTAACAATGCATAGGATGAATAAAAAGAAAATCGAGACAAAGAAACTAGACAGTTTTAGTTCTCAGTTATCTCCTGTTTTTTTATACAAAAGCTAATGGAACATTTGTAACACTTATCTTCTAACACTTCAGTCCTGCTGTCTTTTAAAGGCTAGCATTAAGTGTTATCAACAATAAACCCAAGGGTAACTAAACTACTAAAAAGAAGCATGAAAAAAAAATCACAAGCATACAATGTAAAGTCAAATTAATTGTGCTCTGCTTTTTTAAAAAGCATATTTTATTCCGAGGCAAAAAACTCAGTTTATCAACCGTGAATATATTTTCCCTGGTATATCAGTAAAACCCATTTGTTTCATCAAGCAAAGTCACTGGAGAAAAACCATAAAGACCATAAAATATAGAAAAGGATTTTTAGAAAGCACCGTAATGATCAAGAGGCAATGTACAGTAATTGCATTTTACTTGAGAAAGCTTTTGTATCAAACACCAAGCAGCATTTGCAATGCTCTTTTCATCATGGACTGTTGTTGTTCTCTGCTATGGTTTCATCAAATCCTAATGACTTTAACATCAAAATATATTCTTTGTGATCTGATGTCTGTGCCTTGCTTCTAAGGCACGTAGTATATTTCTGGATTTATTCTGGCGTGTTTTGTATTTGATTCTCAGCATACAGCAAGAACGTTGGTTTCCTGCTTTGTTTTTTGTTTGTCTAAAGTGTCATAAGGTCACAATTTCACAATTTATCTTACAAGTAAATTTGTAGATGCAGCTGAGACTGAAAGAAAGTAGCACACACAGAGAAAATATTAGTGTGCTATATGCAATTTGTTAGATGATAATAACATGTTTATCAAAACAACATCTATTAAAGCAGTATTAAATCCAAAACTGAAAATGTATTATATTGCAGCTTACCAATCAAAAGATATGGTGTCTGCATCATTTTTGTTTTCTTTGGCTTTTTCCCTTCTGTTTTCACCTGGTGATCTGGCCAGTAACACACCTCCTGTATTAGTGAGATACAACTATAGATAATGAGAACAGAAGACAGCAGCATTATCAGCTTTTATTTTCTTTGGGGGGTAGTGTTAAATGTATTAGCAGATTTAGATACACAATTTGAAGCCAATCTCTAGCTCACACTTCATGAATCATAATCAATTACAGCAAACTGTTTTGCATGAATAAATAAAAGATGATCATTTTAATCACCCCTGCTAGTGTAAGGCAGGCCATAGATGGTGCAAATTTCTTTCCTGCAACCACGGGTTGCAGGAAAGAAATTTGCACGATTCTCCCATCAACACAATGTTGACAGGGGAATCCCTCCTGCCAAGCAATTGTCTTCTACCGGCAGATAGAAAGTCGGCCAGGTGGGGGTAGCCGATCAATCAATTTGGTACATTCAGCCTGACCATTAATGGTTTGAATCTCAGCTGGTTCCTGTATGGCCGGCCTTAAAGCGGAAGTAAACCCATCGATTTAACAGTCTAAAAAAAAGGCATGCCGTGAATGCTAACTGCACATTGGCTGTGCTCTCAACCAAACAGTCAAACCATCCAATGGCTGGTGTCATAACGGATCACATGTGCAGCACTGTAGCAGTTGAAGATTAAACAGAGGCAAAGATGGCAGCTTCCTTGGCTGAAAACGATAGGGGGGTTTACTTCCACTTTAAGTGGTTTGCCTCATCCATTTAACCAGCGTTTCTCAAGAAGGGTTCCTCCAAAAGTTGCTAGGGGTTCTTTGAGCAATGGGCATGTTCTGCCTCTCAGATAAGTTTCCACTGACACCATTGATCTTTATAGCTATCTCTAAGGCTGGGCATAGATTATACAATTTTCTTGTACAATTTCCTTTAGATTTACCAAAACCATATAATATGAGGTCAAACCTAAACACTTTCAATCTGAATGCAATCAGGTAGGCCCTTGCACTATGTAGTTGAAGGTAAATGTAAAGGAAAATGAATAAGAAAACTGTATAGTGTATGGCCAGCTTAAGGGGGTAATTATTTTTTATGACCACAGGTGTGATGAACATTCTTCCCATTGACTATCACACTAGTTTATCATGAGTTGTAGATATAGTAATTTTTAGCATGGGTTCCCTGACACTGGAAAGTTATTTCAAACGTTCCTCGGTGTTCAAAGGGTTGAGAAAGGCTGATGTAAACTAGTACATTCTGCTGGAGAGCTTGTGCTTTTGAAAACCTGCTGACTGGATCAGCAGATGGAAATAGCTAAAAAACAATATATTAAATATTATACTGCTTTAATGTTAGGCCAGTTTTTATTATATGAAAACTACAACAACCTACTAACAGAAAAAGTAAGTATTCACATGCAAGTTTACATTGAGACGTTATTCACAAAAAAATATTGTATCAAGAATACTGAAAAAAGCCTGCTAAGCCTTAGTTCATACTAGTGCAGCTGCAGCTTGATGCATTTTTCAGTAGATTTCTGTAGTGCAACATCACAAGTTTTTGTGCATTTTGATGTGTTTTTCATGTTCCTGCTGTTTTTGTAGGAGGAGGAGCCAGGATTTTATACACAAAACTCTGCCAAAAATGCACTAAAACTTCATGCATATGTAGTCTACAACTTCACCAAAGAAGAACCTACACCTTTTCAAAAAAACTTGGACAGGCAGAATAGAGAATAATGTGATTTCCATTGTTTTGCAGTGCTGTGTGACAGCAACACACACATCAGAAAACACACTAGGATTAATGATGGCTAATACAATTTCAAGGCTCCATTTACATAGAAGCCACCATCAGTATTCCTGAAACATAGATGAGTGACTGTGTCAGGAAGGGAAACCCTGGGCATATGCAGTACACCCCAAAAAACTATATCTATATGCCTCATACATCCAAGGCTTCCTCCTACACCATGACCACTCTGTTCACTGAAATCACTGGCAATATCCGATTAAAAAAAATATATATAAAAACTCTCAATTAGTAAATACTAAGCCCTCCATTGCTTTCTGCAAAAAAAAAAATAATTCTGGCTGGAATGTTGATCTTTTAAGGCAATGACTTAGAACCTCAAACAGCCTGGCAACTAATGCCACATACACACGACCGCACTTTCCGGCAGACTAGGTCCGACGGAATTAGTCCGTCGGACAATCCGATCAGGTGTGGGCTAATCCGATCGTTTTTCGTTAAAAAAAAATCAGACGGACCTAGAAATAGAACATGTTTCAAATCTATCCAACGGATTCAACTCCTATTGGGAAAACCGTTCGTCTGTATGCTTGTTCGATGGACCAAATAGGACGTAAGGGAATCTATTGGCTACTGGCTATTGAACTTCCTTTTTTAGTCCTGTTTACGTCATCATGTTCCAAACAAATGGATTTTAGAACGGACTTAGTCCGTTTGTGTGTCGCCAAGTCCGTTCGTTCGGAAAGTCTGTCGGAAACTCCGCCGAAAGTCCGTCAGGAAGACCGTCTGAACCAGTTTGCCGGAAAGTCCGGTCGTGTGTACGCGGCATGACACTTTCCACAAATCAACAATGACAACCTGCTTATCCCTATCAGCACAGGTCTAATTTAAAACCAAACATTTTTTTATCATGAGTAGTCCTATTTCTGAAGTATTTTCTGGTTATGTCCTTTGTTCTCAGTTAAAAAAAATCACAATATAATGTTTAAATAATGGACTTCCACCAAAAAAACTGTTCCACCTCTCTACTCTTTTGGCTTTGGATGTCAGTACAGCCAGACTATATAAAGTTATAAAATAGATAGATGAATTAATGGCCAATTCAGTATTTCTGTAGCAGCTTCCTAGATACTGGGAACCTTGGCCTCCTACTATGTAAACTCTTCCATGATGATCCCTTTAGGCATGCTTGTAAAATAACTGACAATATGAAGTGGATCTCAACTTCTAGCAATAGTGAGGTTAAAAAAGTTCAAATGGCCTTTGACCTGCTTTACATCAGTGATACTGAATAATTTCCAAAATTTTCTGCAAGAGAGAACAAAAAGAGATTCTAAGCTATCAGCAATCATTTATAACATACAGGCATATGCAACACTTTAGACTGAAACACAAACACAGCCATGCTATGTCAAAAAGCGTTTATTGTTGACCGCAAATCAGCTCCAATAAAATCATGTTACATGATCCCTCGGTTAGTGACATTCCTGAGGCATAATTTACTGCTCTGAACAAGTCACTTTGTATTGTGTCAATCACAAGAAAACCATATACTGAATTTGTATTTAAGCAAAGACAACACAACGTAAGGAAATGTGTCATGTACAGTTTTTTTCACTCTATTCATTTGCTAACTGGGAACTGTGCTGTTTGTTGGATGAACAGCTTTAACCGGCTCCCGACTGACTCACGTCAATTTAAGGGGGCAGAATGGCACCCCTACGTGAAACCCTGTACCCGTACAGGGTTTCCTTTAAGAGCCGCTGCATGGCGGGGGATCCGATGTGCATGGCCGGGGGTTCACGATTGCCGTCGGCCATGCGCAATCGCATGCACCAGCGCCAGCATGGGGACACACAAATCCCTGTGCTGTCAGAGGAGAGGAGACATGTTGTTTGTTCCTAGTAAGTAGGAACAGCGATATGTCACCTCTTCTACTCAGTCCTATCCCCATACAATTAGAACACACTAAAGCCCCATACACACGCGCGGATTATCCGAGGACCAGGTCCGTCGGACCATGTCCGTCATACTTTGTCTGATGTTGGTTTTGCGTACACACGGTCAGACAAAGTTGTCGGAAAATCCGATCATTCTGAACGTGGTGACGTTTGTTGCCTACGACGGGACTACGTAGAGGCTAGTAGCCAATAGCTTTGGTCTTGTAATGTGATCTGAGCATGCATAGCACTTTGTCCGGTCGGACAACCGTACACACGATCGGATTTGGTGTGATCGGACCGTGTTGTCGGCAAATCTATCCAGCAGGAGATAGGACTTTGTCCGTCGGACAATCCGACGTACACTGTCCGATGGTGCATACACACGGTCTGATTTTTCAACAACATTGTCCGATCGGACAGAATCCATGCAAAAATCCGACCAAGTGTATGGGGCTTAAGGGAACACACATTTAACCCCTTGATCACCCCCTAGTGTTAACCCCTTCCCTAGCAGTGACATTTACACAGTAATCAGTGCATTTTTATAGCACTGATTGCTGTATAAATGTCAATGGTCCCAAAAATGTGTCAAAAGTGTCTGATCTGTCCGTCGCAATGTCGCAATACTGCTAAAAAAAAGCTGATCCCCGTCATTAATAGTAAAAAAAAATAATAATAAAAAAATGCCATAAAAATGCCATGAAAATGCCATAAAAATTCCATAAATCTTTCCCATAGATTGTAGAAACTATAACTTTTGCGCAAACCAATCAATATATGCTTATTGCAGTTTTTTTTTTTTACCAAAAATATGTAGAAGAATATATTTTGGCCTAAACTGATGAAGAAATGTGTTTTTTAAAAACATTTTTGTGGATGTTTATTATAGCAAAAAGTTAAACATATTGTTTTTTTCTTCAACATTGTCGCTCTTTTTTTGTTTATAAAAACCACAGAAGTGGATACAAATACCACCAAAAGAAATCTCTATTTGTGGGAAAAAAAAGGATGCAAATTTCGTTTGGGTACAGCTTTGCATGACTAGGCAATTACTAGTTAAAGTGACGCGGTACCACATTTTTTCTAATCCATCTCCTCTCCATCCAAAACTAAAAAAAAAAAAAAAGTTTTGCCTTTAGTTGTACTTTAAATGTATATAAATACTTCCAAATTCAAAAATAAGAAGGTCACTTGCTTTTTTATGCAAACTTTAATTGAAACTCCAGACACTCAGTGATCATTAGCTTTTGAAGACTTTCTCTGAGAATACGGAAACATATAACTGCATAACTCCAGTCAAAGGATGATAGGGCTTCTATGCTGCCTGCAGCATTGGAGCCCAGCACAATATGAGTAATGTGAGTAATTTAACAAAGGTTTACATTTTCCACACCAAGTGTATGCTTTAACCAACCACTTCAATACTGGGCACATTCATTTTACTCATATGAAATTTGTATAATTTTTTTCACATAAGTAGTGCTTTTTATTTGGTGGCACTTAATGAGTTATTTTTTTTTTTTTGCTAAATAAATGAAAAAAAAAAAAGGTTTTAACAAAATTAGTTTTTCTTTGTTTCTGTTATAAAATAAATGCAAATAAATAATCTTTCTTCATAAATTTAAGCCAAATTGTATTCTGTTACATTTGTTTGGTGAAAATAACCCAAATCAGTGAATAATATTTAGTCTGTAGTAAAGTTAGAGTCTGCATACTTTGGTATATATATCTGAAAATTTTTCACTCCTGATGTCCTGACAGCCTATCTCAATTCTTGAGGGCTGAAAATGACAGGACAGTACAAATATCCCCAAATGACCCATTTTAGGAAAGTAGACAGTCCAAGGTATTTAGTAAGAGGTATGGCAAGTTTTTTGAAGTTGTAATTTTTTGTCACAATTTTTTACATACTGCCATCAGTGCAGTACAGCAACATCATATAACTGATGTGGTGGTGACCAGTGATACTGACTGGTAACAGTATGTAAAAATAATAATAATTTTTGAAATTTTTTAAATATTTTTTCTTTTTTTTTTTTTTTAAGTTTTTTTTTTTTCCCACACACTGTGACCAGAGCAATATAGTGTTACCATAGTAACACTGTACTACTCTGGGGAGGTGATCAAGATTTTTTTCCACACTAATTTCTTATAACAGTGAATTTCACTATTTTAAAGCAACCATTTTTTCTTGAATGCAAAAGATATCACAATTATTTGATAAGGCTGTTTTTTATAGGGAGGTGCATTTTGCCAGATGGTTCAAGGCTTTTGCATTCAGGGATAGTGAAAGTCATATTGGGATATATAAGGCCCCTTTCACACTGGGGCGTTTTTCAGGCGGCACAGCGCTAAAAATAGCGCCTGTACAGCGCCTGAAAAAATCCGGCCTTTCACACTGGAGTGGTGCGCTAGCAGGACGGTCAAAAAAGTCCTGCTAGCAGCATCTTTGGAGCGGTATAGGAGCGGTGTATCCACCGATCCTATACCGCTCCTACCCATTGATTTCAATGGGATACCGCAGTAATACCGCAGCAAAACCGCCGCAAGGCGGCGCTTTGCGGGGGATTTTAACCCTTTTTCGGCCGCTAGCGGGGGTTAAAACCGCACCTCTAGCGGCTGAATACCGCGGCTAAAACAACGGTAAAGCAGCGCTAAATATAGCGCTGCTTTACCGTCGCCGCGGCTCCCGCCCCAGTGTGAAAGGGGCCTAATAGCCTTGTGCAAGGTAGTGCAAGGTAGAAAGTGAGACCCATGGCTGGGTAGACTGAGGCGTTGTGTTTCTTAGAACGGCGTGGGTGAATAGCTGTGGGTTGTTCCTCAGTAAAGAAAATCCAGTAATGAAGCAGTGCAGTACTGTACCTCTTATAAAACTGTAGTAAGAGAAACAAGATTAAACACTGAACAATATAAAAAGGATTTCCAGAACCTTTTGGATGGTATAATCAATAACAAAAAGGAAAAAGAAGGGGACCAGCAAAATAAGGCTTCTAGAGCTGCTGACCAGTCATGGGGGAAAGTTCAATCAATAAATGTAGTCAAGCTAATTGCAAGACCAAAGACATAAGTCAAAGTTGGTTAGTTATAGTACAGGACCCGTTATTTGTATTTCGATTTGTAGTTTTTATGGCGTTGGTGCTCATGCTTAGGTGACATGGCGCTTTGAGAGAGATTGTGGTCATCTCTTGGAGTTTCTGGAATGATGCCCCAGGAATTGAGGAGCTTTATTCTACTGTCAAAAGTAGACATTGCGTGGGAGGCTCCATTACGGGTAGCCAGTATAGTAGCAGGGTGGCAACATTTGTAGGGTATTTTGTAGTTATTGAGGGCCTTGGTCACTGTTTTCAATTGCCTCCTCAATTGCAGGGTATATTGTGACAGATATGTGTAGATTTGTACCTCATTATAAGGTGCAGGGTAGTGTTGGGTGAACAGTTTGGACTGAGCATGAGTTCAGGCCGAGCATTGGCTGTTCGTCCTGTTCAAGGAACACCTGAATTTGCACAGGGCACAGTAAAATCTGGTTACATATTTACATAGTTAGTAAGGTTGAATAAAAGAGTGAGTGTGGCTGCTTGTCTACAATTGTCCCTATACCTGTACATTGTGTCTCATTAAGATGCTCCTCTATTATATATTATTTATTTAAGGTACCCATATACTGCTGTCAATTTACGCAGCGCTCCACACATACATTGTACACTCACATCGGTCCCTACCCTCAAGGAGCCCACAATACAAGGTCCCCAACTCACATTCATATACTAGGGCCAATTTTGGACAGAAGCCAATTAACCACTAGCTGACCGCCCACTGTCAAATGACGGCGGGACGGTTCAGCTACTGTGGCGGGACGCCGTCATATGACGTCGTCTCAAATTTGGCCACTGGGGGGCGCGCGCGCGCCGCGGGAGGCGCGCGCGCGCGCCCGCCGCGTAGCTGGGGCCTCGGTGCGCGTGCCCGGCGGTCGCGATGACCGCCAGGCACCCGCGATTGCCCGGTAATCGAGCAGGACGTGGATCGGTGTGTGTAAACACACAGATCCACGTCCTGTCAGAGGAGAGGAGACCGATGGTGTGTCCCTTGTACATAGGGACACCGATCGGTCTCCTCCCCCAGAGTCCCCTCCCCCCACAGTAAGAATCACCATATAGGGTACACATTAACCCCTGCAGCGCCCCCTAGCGTTAACCCCTTCCCTGCCAGTCACATTTATACAGTAATCAATGCATTTTTATAGCACGGATCGCTGTATAAATGTGAATGGTCCCAAAAATGAGTCAAAAGTGTCCGAAGTGTCCGCCGCAATGTCGCAGTCACGATAAAAATCGCAAATCGCCGCCATTACTAGTAAAAAAAAAAATAATAATAAAAATGCTATAAATCTATCCCCTATTTTGTAGACGCTATAACTTTTGCGCAAACCAATCAATATACGCTTATTGCGATTTTTTTTTACCAAAAATATGTAGAAGAATACGTATTGGCCTAAACTGAGGAAAAAATTTGTTTAAAAAAAAAAAAAAAATTGGATATTTATTATAATAAATAGTAAAAAAATGTTTTTTCAAACTTGTCCCTCTTCTTTTGTTTATAGCGCAAGAAATAAAAACCGCAGAGGTGATCAAATACCACCAAAATAAAGCTCTATCTGTGGGAAAAAATGATAAAAATTTTATTTGGGTACAGCGTTGCATGACCGCGCATTTGTCATTCAAAATGCGACAGCGCTGAAAGCTGAAAAATGGCCTGGTCAGGAAGGGGGTGTTCGTGGCTGGTAGGCAAGTAGTTAACCTACCACCATGCAGCTCTGCCCCCTCACCCCAAAGCACCTTGTCCCCATGTTGATGGGGATAAGGGTCTCTTCTCCACAACCCTGGGCTGTGGGGATCTGTGGGTGGGGGCTTATCGGAATCTGGAAGCCCCCGGTAAGAAGGCCCCCTCATTTGAATGAGTATGGGGTACATAGTACTCCTACCCATTTACCAAAAAAGTGTTAAAAAGTAATAAAAACACAGAGACAGTTTTTGACAATTCCTTTATTAAAAATAAAAACAGTGTCCACTGGTGTAAATCCATCGTCAATCACGATGCCCACCGCATCCGAAAAGAAAAAAAAAACACGCCGCACTCATTGACAGCTGACAAGTGAATGCCTCCTCCCCTGTTTGACAGTTCTTATATAGTCAAGACGGGGCCACCTGGCAATGTCACCGGGGTGCACCCCACCAGCATGCAGTGGCATAATGTCACAAGAGGGGCAGTGCCAAGAATTCCAGGGGGGGAGGGGCAGGTTTTTTTCCAGATCACACACAGGAGTTGACAGGCAGGAAGCGAGGGGGAGTGGGAGAGCAGCGGGATGACAGAGGCATGTAAACTGACCACGGTTTAATGGATCAGCATCCATGATTACCATGGTCAGTTTACATAGGGGAACACAGGAACCGGAAGGATCAACCAGGTTTTCTACAGCAAATGACACTGCAAAAGCACTATGCAGTTTACCATGCTTCAAAGAAACAGGACTATTTTATGTATTTATTTTTTAGGTTTACAACCTCTTTAAAGTTCAGAATTGCTACAGTACATACTGTGGCCAGTGTATGATTCCAATAAAACACATGGTATCAGCTATTGTTTGTGTTTGTAAAGGGTTGACTGTGATGTTAACGGAGCCCCAGTGATGATCACTCACAGTCTGCGGGTACTAGTTTTTCCCATGAGCTAGAAAATCTTTGTGCAGGGTGAGGCTGAGAGTGCCATCTTCACAGTGCCCAAAATTACCCCATGATATGTGTAAGTTAACCACCAGTGTTCCAAAACTATGTGTAAAGTTGCTTTTCAATTACAATAAAAAAAATTCTAATAACTGGAAATACTAACAAATATGTATTTCATGGTTTATTATTTGATACAAATTTGGACTATCATTATCATTATAAAAACAGAAGAATCCACTACACCCATTAGAATTGTAACATGGAAAACACAGGGCATGGTGTTTCCTACCACAGGTCGAGAAACAGTTTTGTCAAGTACTGCAAAACTTTTAAGCAGTCTTTTGGTCTCGTTTATTGAACTTATCCCGACTTGTACTGCCAGAAAATGTTCTATAGTTCATTTTCTCTGTGACCCCTTACAATGTGCTTAGTGCTTACAAATCAGGTTGCACTATATACTCTGAAAATTCTCTATATCCCCTTAAATTCTGATGATGTAGCTGAATAAAATAATACACTTTCAGAGGATAAAGTTACCTGGTTTTAAGAAATATTTGTACTATGTACTGAATCACAAAGAAACTGATCTACAGAACAGATGGTTGCAGTGCATTATTTGTAAACAATGATAATTAACTCAATACAGAAAAATTATTATTGGGTAAAATGTTTATGTTTCCTATAATTTATTATATACAAATATTAGGCATATTTTATTTGCAGAGATGGATAAGGTGTTATAGATGGATAGGTGTTGTCTGAATAGTTTGACCTATATCAACACATAAGGAGGTAGGGTGAAGACACTCCCCCCAGGGTGGTAACTTACATGGGTCTGTGCAAATGGAGGCATAATGCCGACAACCGCAAGCCATCCAAGGGCATCATGGCCGGGAGCTGTGGCCAGTAGGCTCAGCAGCGGCAGCCGACACAGACCACACCCACGGAGGATCTGGGCAAGCAGGGTTCTAGTGATTTGCAGTGAAGGTGGATGTACCAACTGAGAGTAGCCTGTATGGGAATATGTGTAAGAAAAAAAACAGGGTTGGAATGGCAGTGATGTAAGGAAGAGAGGGAGGACCGAGGTCCGCGTGGTGACATGCGTTTCAAAGAACCCTGAGTGCCCAGCTCCCAAATGGGAGGAATCCTAAATAGGTGCCGCCATCAAGTAGCCGCCAACGTCACGTATGTGGGCACAATGGGAGGGAGGCGCCGATCCCTAGGCAAACCGTCGCCCAGGACGCGGCGCTGTAACCCTCCATTAAGCTCGTGGGATGGAAAATGCTCACACCGGTGCAACAGCGCCACGAGTACGCCACAAGCTCAGCGTGTATGGTTTGATGTAGAAGAAAGGGGACGGCCCATGGATGCCAGCCCACACACCACCAAGAGGCACAGAGAAGCAAGACAACACACCTATTGGGGAGAGAATGAATTTATCGCCAGAGATAAAACATGTGATTAACAAAATAAAACTAATAAAACTATTATGCGAAAACAAAAAGAAGTGGGGTTGGGACTTTACATGAGGCATGTTTATGTGTATAATAATGTATGGAGTAAAAATTTGTAAATTGAATGTCACAGTCCCCTAGCGATAATTCATAATAATAATAATAATAATCATAATGAAACCGATAACGGTGAAGCATTTATGATACAGAAATGTAGTCATAAAGAATCAATGTATATAAAAATAATACATTTAATAGCGAATGATCAATTGATGAACATGATTTGTGACAGTCAAAATGACAAAATGACAAACGAAATGAATGATAAACAATCAAATATATACAAATGATTAATACATGATTTACATGATATGTGAAATTGATAAAAGCCAGGAGCTGTGGCGGCAGGCTCATCGGTGGCAGCTGACACAGACCACACTTGCCGGGTCAGCAGGGCTCTAGTGATGTGAAGTGAAGGTGGATGAACCAACCAAGTGTAGCCTGTATGGGAATATGTGTAAGAAAAAAGCATTGTTGGAATGGCAGTGATAAATTAGATGAGGGTGAGTGCAAAGTGAGGATAGTGAGGAGATAGTGTTCAGCTCCCATAGACTTCAATAAGGTTCGCTGTTTGTGTTAGAAATTTTCAACTGTTCAGGAGTTCTGCTGCGGCCCATCTCTACAAACTTATAATTTTATTTCAGAAATCAAACCGATCAGACGATAGTTGTTAAAATTCATACCCAATTGACTTGGCAGAATCTAAATTGATTGAATGGAAGGTCTTTGGTTTGTGTTTTCTATTCTTTTTGATCAGTTTAATCATAATGCATGATTGTTTGAATGATCATATCAATATGTGTGTTATAAATAAAGAAACCAAACCAACAAGCTGATATCATATCAAGGTAATGCTTTTATCTAAAATCAATATTACAATAAGTACTTTTGCCTATTGTGTGTTCTTTGTTAAAGTGGAAGTAAACCCCCCTATCATTTTCAGCCAAGGAAGCTGCCATCTTTGCCTCTGTTTAATCTTCAACTGCCACAGTGCTGCACATGTGATCCGTTATGACACCAGCCATTGGATGGTTTGACTGTTTGGTTGAGAGCACAGCCAATGTGCAGTTAGCATTCACGGCATGCCTTTTTTTTTTAGACTGTTAAATCGATGGTTTACTTCCGCTTTAAGATATTAAAACAAATATACTATATGAAGGCATTCATTTCCCGCAAAGTTATTGGCATGCTTTGTATTTCTACAATATACAGGCAGTCCAGATACTCACAGTAACTGCACTATATTCTTATAAGATGGAAAATAGAGGGAGATGAATAGGTTTTAGCTCCTGAAGACAAGACTGCTGTTCTGGAGGTTGGAGGGTAGCTGCACCCTCCAATCATTGCTTCTTTAGATCATTGGTCATTTGGATTTGACAACCTAAATAGGCAGGCAAAAGAAGCATTTCTAAGGCAAATTGTGAGAAGTTTAACCACCTCAGCCCCAGAATTTTCCCCCTTAATGACAAGGCCATTTTTTGCGATACGGCACTGTGTCGCTTTAAGACCCCTTTCACACTGAGGTGTTTTTCAGGCGCTAAAGGGCTAAAAGTAGCACCTGAAAAATGCCTCCCCTGCCACCCCAATGTATAAGCCCGAGTGCTTTCACACTGGGGTGCTGCGCTGGCAGGACGTTAAAAAAGCATCTTTGGGGCGGTGGAGGAGCGGTGTATGTCCACCACCCCTGCCCATTGAAGTGAATGGGCACTGCTGCCAAAGCACCTGCAAAGTGATTCGGCAGTGGCGTCACATGGGCGCGTTTAACCCTTTCTTCAACTGCAAGCATCGGTTAAATGTGCCCAGCTAGCAGCCAAATAGCGCCGATAAAACAGCAGTAAAGCGGCAACAAAACTAGCGGCGCTTTACCGCTATAGCTGCCTTTTGCTCAGTGTGAAAGGGCTCTAACTGACAATTGCATGGTCATGCAACGTTGTACCCAAACAAAGTTGATGTCCTTTCTTTCCCAAAAAAAGAGCTTTCTTTTGGTGGTATTTGATCGCCTCTGCAATTTTAAACAAAAAAAGAGAGACAATTAAAAAAATAAAAAATTTTTTACTTTCTGCTATAACAATTAGCCAAAAAAAAAAAAGTATTCATCAGTTTAGGCCGATATGTATTCTTCTACATATTTTTGGTAAAAAAAAAAAGCATATATTGATGGTTTGCGCAAAAGTTATAGCGTCTACAAAATAGGGAATAGATTTATAGCATTTTTTTTTCACTAGCAATGGCGGCAATTTGTGATTTTTAGCCAAGGGGATGAATACTTTTGCAAGGCACTGTATGTATCATTGTTTTCTGCATACTTCATCATCCATGGGAATGGTTGGACATAATTATGAGGACTTACCAATTAACTTTTGACAAAAAGTTAAATTTTGCATATCAACAACAAAACATTGTCAGTTTTGGCTAAAAAAAAATTGAGAAAAAAATAGGTTTGAAGCAGCGAATAGAATAAATCACGTGGATGCCACTATGGGGGTCATTTACTATAGCTCTGAAAAATGATCCTGCAGTCCCAGAAAATAGCGCCCAGTTAAGGCCAATTAAGACTTCAACTCTCAGAAACTGGGCGCTAATGCAAATGGAAAGCAGCGCTATTGCCGGCAAACATGCCGGTCAGATCACATATGGTATATAGTCAATGGGGCTCGACCCTGCAAAATCCAAAGTTCTCACTGAAGTTCTTTGCCATAAAAAGTGTATGGGGACCTGGGTCCTGCCCCAGGGGACATGTATCAATTGGAATAAATGTTTTTAAAATGGCTGTTTTTTCAGGAGCAGTGATTTTAATAATGCTTAAAGTGAAATAATAAAAATTAAAAATTCCTTTAAATATGTCTGGGGGGTGGCTATAGTATGCCTGTAAATTAGCACACCTTCCCCATGTTTATTAGAGTACCGCAGCAAAATAAAATTTCTAAAGGAAAAATTAAAAATTGCTTGCGGCTGTAATGAATTGCCGGTTTACGGCAATATAGAGTAAAAATCAAAAGAAAAAAAACGGCGCAGTTTCCCCCCACCAGTCCATACCAGGTCCTTTGAGTCTGGTATGGATATTAAGGGGAACTCCACGCCAAATTCTTTTAAAAAATGCTGTAGCGCCCCCCCCCCCCCCCCCAAAATCCATACCATACCCTTATCTGAACAAGCAGCCTGGCAGGTCAGGAAAGGGAGGGGACGAGCGAGCACTCCCCGTCCTGAACTATACCAGGCCACATGCCTTCAACATCGGGAGGGTGCTTTGGGGTCTCCCCAAAGCACCCTGTCCCCATGTTGATGGGGACAAGGGCCTCATCCCCACAACCCTTGCCCAATGGTTGTGGGGGTCTGCGGGCAGGAGGCTTATCAGGGGCTTCCTCTAGCTTCTTCCCCCGCTTCTTCCTCCATCTTCCTTCGCTTCTTTCTCTCTCCTCCACCTCTCCCACTGACCAGCTGACCCCAAAGCACCCTCCCCATGTTAAGGGCATGTGGCCTGGTTGGTGGTTGGAGAGACAGCACCAGGAGAAGATGATGGTGAGAGACAAGGCTCGGGGGAGAAGACCACTCAACATGGGGACAAGGTGTTTTGGGGGGGACAGAAACTACTTTTGGAAATTGCGGTGCCGTACCAATCAGAACGGTGCAATTGCCACCGATTTGACATGTCAAATCACATGTCAAATCGCACCAATGGGAACCAGGGCTGACACATACAACACTGCCTATCCATCAGCTTAATTCATTACCTTTATCATTTACTTGCAGGTGTGCTGAAGAGCTTAGTTTTTTGGTGCACAAATACATATCAAAATTATAAGATATAAAAGAAAGATATTGCACTTCCCCAAAACCACCACCCCCAAAACTAATTAAAAAGAAATAAAAGAGAAAAAAAACACAATAAACAAGCTCAACAATGTACTTTTATTTTGCCAGCAGAAACAAAATTATGTACATTAATTTACTAACTTCAAAATAATTTCTACAGGATATATGATGCTACATTTAGTGAAACAGTTAGCAATTGGGGTTTAAGGGCCCTGCTCAAAGGAGCTTACAATCTAAAATTTGTCTAAACCTTAGAGTGGACACAGCTGTACTTTCAGTGTATAACAGGCAGCACATCACATTTTTATCTGCAAGATTATAGAAACATACTTAACAGCCATTATTCTTACAAAGCATAATACATATTAATACTATTTGCAACTGTGTTAGCCCTTGTCTGTGTGCATCAAATCTCCAACTACAGGAAAAATATCGAAGTCCATTTGCATGCACATAAACAAAGCAACAGTTTTCTAAGCATTAGTACCTGTGCAGTGTAAACCCTACAATTTTAAATGTCCAAGCCCCTGGGCATGATTAGTGCTAACAAACATTAACATTAGTCCCTGGCTGCATTGAGCTTCCAATCTAAAGTCCAAAACTAACTTTCCTACATTAGAGACTATTTTGACAGGAGACAAATAAAATGCCAGCATGTCTATGGATTGTGGTGAGAAACCCACACAGGGAGAACATATCAACTTCAACACAAGCATTAGCATGTTGGGGAATTGAACCAGCAACCCCAGTACTACTAGACAGAATTGCTACCCACTTAGCCAGCAGGCAGCCTCGCAGGTCTGTGGTGTGAACCAGACCTAAGTCCATAGCCATGTTTAGTGTCACAAGCAATATACAATATATTGGCCTAAGTATTGTGACGCCTGCCTTTAAACACACATGGACTGTAATGGCATCCCAGTCTTAGTCCGTAGGGTTCAAAATTCATTTGGCCCACCCTTTGCAGCTATAACTGCTTCAACTCTTCTGGGACGGCTGTCCACAAGGTTTAGGAGTGTGTCTATGGGAATGTTTGACCATTCTTCCAAGTGCATTTGTGAGGTCAGGCAGTGATGTTGGATGAGAAGGCCTGGCTTAGAGTCTCCGCTAATTCAGCCTAAAGGTGTTCTGTTGTGTTGAGGTCAGGACAGTCAAGTTCCTCCACCCCAAACTCACTCATCAATGTCTTTATGGACCTTGCTTTGTGCACTGGTCCAAATCATTTGGTGGAGGAGGGATTATGATGTGGGGTTGTTTTTCAGGGGTTGGGCTTGGCCTCTTAGTTCCAGTGATGGGAACTCTTAAGGTGTCAGCATACAAAGACATTTTGGACAATTTCATGCTTTCAACTTTGTGGGAACAGTTTGGGGATAGCACCTTACTGTTCCAACATGACTGCACACCAGTACACAAAGCAAGGTCCATAAAGACATGGATGAGCGAGTTTGGGGTGGAGGAACTTGACTGGCCTGACCAGAGTCCTGACCTCAACCAGATAAAACACAGTTTGGCTGAATTAGAGCAGAGACTGCGAGCCAGGCCTTCTCATCCAATATCAGAGCCTGGCCTCACAAATGTGCTTCTGTAAGAATGGTCAAACATTCCCAGAGACACACTAAACCTTGTGGACAGTCTTCCTAGCTTTCCCAGAAGCTGTTCTAGCTGCAAAGGGTGGTTAAAATCAAATTTTAACCCTATGGACTAAAGCCTCGTACACACAATCGGATTTTCCACAGACAAAACCTTGGACTTTTGTCCGAAGGCGTGTGCCTGGATTTTGTCTTGCCAAAACAAACAAACATGAACGTACTGATGTACTGGTTTTTCAGCACTTTAGCGCCACCCTTTGGGCTCCTTCTGCTAAATTTGTGTTAGTAGAAGTTTGGTGAGTGTTAGTTAGCACTTTTCATTTCACGCTTTTCAATTTGCGCTTTTCATTTTGTGCTTTTCAGTTAGTTTCTAAATGGCCATTCGTCAAACAGACATGTTGCGGAATCGGTGGAGATAATGTGTTATTTATTATTGGCCTTGGAGTTATTGCTTTGATCCAAGTCCAGTCCAGGAACAGGAGAAGGAGTTCTTGGACCAAAAATTTGCTTTATTAATCGTGACCAATTATGTCATATGCCTTTGCTGCGGGAGCTCCAGGAGAATAATCCAGATGATTTTCGGAAATATCTGCGGATGATGGACCCCTGCTTTAACCAACTCTTGGCATTTTTGACCCCCTATATTAAGAAGCAGGACACATGCATGAGGCTTTTATTTTATTTTATGGTTGAATAATGATTTGATTTGTTATATTTTCTATATTTTTGGGTGCATAGAATGCACTTTTTGGTTAAGTTCTATTGGCAGATAGCATGTCTAATTGTATTTGTTTTCTTTTTTAATGCACAATAAAAAATTGTGCAGAATAATACTTGGCTATGTGTTTTACTTCAAATGACAGTTTGGGAGTAGGCAGTTACATTTAAAAAAATACAATGTAAAATTGACAAGGGACACCAACATAGTTGTATCTTTGATCTTAAAAACTACGGGATAATGGTGTTGCCCAAATAATAATAAAAAAAAAGCATAATACTATTATTCTTGATATCACAAAAAAAATGGACGGACTTGTGTACACACGCTTGGAAAATTCAACAGACATTTGTCCATGGAAAATTTTAAAACCTGATCTCCAACATTTGTCCGCGAAAAATCCGATCGTGTGTACAAGACTTTAGACTGGGCTGTGATTAAAGTTCATGTGTGTGTAAAGGCAGGTGTCCCAATACTTTTGGTAAGATAATGTGGCAAGATTTACAATGATGGTGAAACCCTCCTACACATAAAGACTACATTTAGACATCATTTTAGTACCTGGGATATGAGACAACTTCTCTACATGAAGCAGCATGTTTGGGATTTGAATCCAGATGCTCAGGGATGTTAAGCAGAATTTCTAACCTCTAAGCCACAAAGCTGCCACATGTGAAAACCTCCTACACATAAATACACATAAATACTGCATTTCTTTGGACATGCAGGTGATGAAATTATATTACTCAAGAGTTATTCTTTGTGGTGAGTGTAGAATAGTGATATTACCCTCACATTTTTGGGAATTACATTTTGATTTCTGATGTTGGTACACATATCACATTTTTTGGGCTCAAATTAAGAATATTTGGAAATAATAAAAAGCACAAAAAATTGTGACTCATCTTAAATTTGCATCAGCAATGGTATTGTTTGTGGATTGTAAAGACGCCTGTTTGAGTTTGGGTAAAGATTGTTGTAAGATGGAGAGTAACAAGTGAAAGTGACAGAGAAAAAAAATATTTTTTTTTTATCAAAACATTCCACATACTTAAAAACAAAATAGATTAAGTAGAAGCAACAATGTTGCAAAGTTAAATTTATTTCAGAGAAAGATACATTTCATCTCAACATTAAAAGGATTTATTTGGGGAAGTTACAATTATACCATTAGAATCAATGGCTAAAACTTGCATTGGACTATAATAGCACCAATTTTCACCCCCAAAAAATGCTCTTTAACACATCCCTCATTTTGGCATTTACTATAGCACCCTGTAAAAAAGACACTGGTGATAAAATGAGAGCTATTTGCAGGTCTGAGAATCCTCACTTGTGCTGGTACCTAGTTGTACAGAGACCGGTAATTTATCTCTTCTCAGACTTTCAAAGATATTTCAGTGTAGAAATCACTTTTTCAAACAGTTTAAAAGCAGATTATCTTTAAACAATATACCACATATTTCAGTATCATTTAGGCAATTGTATCATGCTCTAAACATTATTTCCATGAGCACTACACCATGTTTTAGCAGAGTAAGGCTTTGGGCACTATTTGGTTTCAGGGAACTATAGTAAATTCTATTTTGGGAGTATTTTTTTTTACTAGCGCTATAGTGAATATAGTTTTAGCACTAATTTGCGTTAATTTGTGGTAATTAGCACCGCGGCGCTATAGTAAATGACCCCCTATGTTTACCTTCATGATTAATGGAAAGGTTTTTTTTTTTAATCTGAACTCCAGCCAGGACCAATTTTAGTAGGTACATGCCTGCTATTTGGTAAAAACATTCTCCTTCTCTTCATACAGACTTAAATGATTTTTAATATTTCTCCTTCACCAAGCAGGTTCTTTATTCTTCCAGTTTACAGCATCTTTCTGTTTGTGCAACTGGGTGCCCCTGTTCTATCCCTATGAAAAAATACCTCCCTGTCATGTATCCTTCTTAATTAATGTCTACAGAAGGAGAAGCATAACATACTTACATTACTCTTCCTTCTGTGGGCGTTAGCATGCATTGTGGTGCAAGCGCTAAAAGAACTGCTGCAGAAGGGATTTTTTGTCTTGTGTGGTGTATTAAAGGATAAGTTCACCTTTTGTAACATGTTACACCCATATTCAGGGTGTAACATGTAATATGTTACAAATCCACAGTCCCCACACCTCCCCGGCTCCTCAATGTCGGGGGCGGCGGGGTATCTTCCCCCTCTTTCTGACAGAATCTGCAGGGAACGTGGCTGGGAGGGCGGATCCTCACTTATTCACAGAATTCTGTGAATTGGCAACTATAAGATCTGGCAGCCTTAGCAGCTGTCAGCTTGTAGTTCTCAATGAACTACCACAGCGCTGTTGAGCACTGTAGAAGTTCATTGACTGCTTGGCCACACAATGTGTGGCCAAACAGCTTACACACAAAGCCTGCAAGAGCCCTGCATAGCATCCACAATCTGCTGATCATGGGTGCAATGCTTTCCAGGCTCCCAATTAAAAAAAGAATAAATGCACATTTTTTTTTACCTGCAAAAAGATGTGCATTTATTTATTTATTTTTAAAAGGTGAACTTATACTTTAAACATACTGCGGCAGACTACCCTGGTGTAAATGGACTTGTGCTGTGCAACATTCCTTTTTTTCCCCTGAGGTACAATTAGAAGCTTCTAATGATGGGTTGAGACATTATAATATACAGAATTTATAGAGTGCCGACTGTTTGCGCAGTGCTTTACAATATAAAGGGAGACAGTACAATTATACCATAGTACAATACAGAAGGATTAGGAGGGCCCTGCTCATTGAGCTTACAATCTAAATGGAGAGGGGAGGTGGTATAAAAAGTTAAAGCTGTGGGTGATGATCTGATAGAGGTGGGTATTCACATAATTCAACAGTTGGTGTTCCAGGACTTAAGGTTAAGTTAAGGCAACAAGGTGATTTTAATCATTGGGGTGACCTGGTACATTACAACCCTGCATGAGGCAAATCTAATCAAGTCAAATCAAAAAGGTGTGTCCTTAACATGTACTTCAATACCTAGTTCTCCACCCTGACAGAAATATTCCTTTTTTAAGGAACACCAATAGTTCCTATTGTCATACAGTACAGCTCTACATATTTAGCTAAAAGGCAAATAGAGGGCTATACAAATGTTAGCTTATGCTCCCAGGCAAATTGTGTAAGCAATGCTGTTTTAAGATTCCATACTAGGCAATTGCAATGACTAGCAGTTCTTAAATTGTTCTAGTAAATTACCAGAACAGAGCAATAGAACAGAAGGCAGATGCTCCATTCATCTTTCCTTGACTATTTTATTAACACTGTTAAAAATTCAATTGGTGTTTTATACAAGATAACTTGTTGCAGAGAACACTTTTACAAAATCAACCAACTGCAATAACATAATACAATTTTTAAAAAATAAAAAAAAGAGTAAAATGTCAACAGTAAGTGGTTTCTGCAAAAAATATCCATTTCAGTTACTTTCCACTGCATCCATACTATGTTAATTGCTGTACATGCTCCTGGGAGTACAAACCGCTGACAGTTCTCTATATCAGCTTAAAAGTGCTGAGAGATGTAGTATATCTTTACAATAAAAATACGTCTGCATTCAAATTGTTTAACAAAGGCAATTTGATTCATGAATCATTACAGTTGAAGATTCATCTGCTGCATCTCAAATTATCACCTGGAGCAAAATCCAATTTTCTCCAAGAATTTAATAAACCTTGATAACTTTAGCACATAATAGTTCTACTGTTCCAGTTGATACAATATGCAGTATGTTTCCATATAATTTACGGGAGTGATAAAAGTGCTATAGCTTTGCGGCATTAAAAGTACTACTATTCAAGGCGGACTCTAAAGGACGGCGCACAATTACTCCAAGGTTAAAGGAAAATCTCTGGAAGCTGCCAGAATCCATAAGGTAGATGTGATAGATTAGATACTTTAATTGGCTGGCTTTTATCTAGCTTTTCTTTTATGTGTTTACAATAAACAACTAGTTTTGCAGCTTGTTTGTACGATTTTATGAATCCCGTTGACAAGCCCTGCTCTGCAGAAATGCACTAGCAAAGTAATTCTTTGTGTAAGCTTACCATTCTTCTTGTTATTAAGGGTACACAGAAAGAGGCAGAAGCAAATCAGACACTTGTGAGGAGGATGCAATTTAGCTCTCTCTTGGGTGGAGGGCCCACCTAGGGGCTCAATACAAATAAATCAGACTACAGTATTACACATGGACAGATAGAGCAGTTTCAGTTTTTATCGGTATGGTACAATATGAAACAGAGCTAACTCTTTGTAACACAAAACACCTGATGTCAAGGAATGCTCAGAGTGTATCAAGAACACACACATAATGCCTTATGCTTAAGTGTACAAGCGTTACATTTTTGCAGCACTAATATTTTATAACACTTACAATGCACAGGCAAACACATCTTAAACTAACTTTAAAATTAAATAATCTACTAGGGTAAAAGGGAGTGATGCAAGTGTCAATGATTAATTGAGTAGGGTCACAATTACATTTGCAAATCATGGTATACATTTTTTAAATCAAACTATTATGTATAAAGTTTTTTTAGTTTTAGATGAACAATAAAAAGACAAATAAAAATGATCAGCCAAAAAAAACACCTAAGCATCTCTGGGACCCCCCCACCTTCCCACCCACTTTATAATCCATAATCCTCAAATAAACTAGGATAAGGCACATCTTCCACAAACCTATCTGGTCGCTCTATATGGGGATTATAACAGAAAAAAAAAAATTAAAAAAGGAAGTCTGGAAAGAACAAATCAAAATTGAACCTCTTTAAGGTGGCTGGGTTGAGCCATCTTATATATTTCCTGTGTTATGTTAAGTTGAAAAGGCGCTATGGTCTTGGGTGATGGCTGTTGTGGGATACTCCCATAACAATAGGAGTAACCAAGAGGGTTCCATCAAAGAAAGCCATTGCTCCCACACTTTAACAGGGGTTACCTCTTTTTTGGTAAACAAGCTTTTATAATTTTAGTGTGAGCATAACTCTAAGGTCATTGAAATCCAGTAATTTTCTGGTCCAAAAAAGTAATCCAGTGATATAACTGTATTGTCTTCACTAGGGATCGGTAGAGATATTATAGACTACCCATATAATTTCTGTCTATAGCAAGTCATCAATGGACCTTTTGTCTTGCTGTGGACAGGTAATTTAGTAAGCTATTCATACAAGAGTACACTGTAGAACATGGATATCACTACCGTAGTTGCTAGGGTTTCAAGTAAGGGTGTCATAGAGAAGGTAAGTAGAGAAGATTTATATTGAGCTTGAAAAGTTTGCCTAAAATGCAAATACTGATAAAATCTGGCTTTATAGATTTTAAATTCAGATTGCTGCTGTTGGAATGATCTAAAGAAATCATTGGAGAACAAGTTGGTAAGGTGTACATTATTATTACTGTATAAGGTTATAGACGTGATCTAGAGGATACTTTGGACAGAAGAATCAGATAATAGATCTTCAAAGAACATTGCAAATGTTGATGAAAAGCTTTGATTTTAAATTTAGATATACAGTATGTTAAAGCCTTTATGCAACCATTCAACCACCCACTTTCTCCCCATAAAATGTTTGGATTCAATTACAGACCTTAAAAGCATACCAACATATTTTCTAATTGGTTGACCTGCCCTGGTCAACACAGCAACACAGGAACCCCTGATGCCCCTGGGAATCCCTAGTACTTAAGAAAAGGGCTGTGGATAGCAATAACACCACTTCTTAAATATGGCCCCCCTTTTTAATATATATATTGTATATATACAGTATCTCACAAAAGTGAGTACACCCCTCACATTTTTGTAAATATTTTATTATATCTTTTCATGTGACATCACTGAAGAAATGACACTTTGCTACAATGTAAAGTAGTGAGTGTACAGCGTGTATAACAGTGTAAATTTGCTGTCCCCTCAAAATAACTCAACGCACAGCCATTAATGTCTAAACTGCTGGCAACAAAAGTGAGTACACCCCTAAGTGAAAATGTAATTATTGGGCCCAATTAGCCATTTTCCCTCCCAGTGTCATGTGACTTGTTAGTGTTAAAAGGTCTCAAGTGTGAATGGGGAGCAGGTGTGTTAAATGTGGTGTTATCACTCTCACTCTCTCATACTGGTCACTGGAAGTTCAACATGGCACCTCATGGCAAAGAACGTTCTGAGGATCTGAAAAAAAGAATTGTTGCTCTACATAAAGATGCCCTAGGCTATAAGAAGATTGTCAAGACCCTGAAACTGAGCTGCAGCATGGTGGCCAAGATCATACAGCGGTTTAATAAGTCAGGTTTCACTCAGAACAGGCCTCGCCATGGTCGACCAAAGAAGCTGAATGCACGTGCTCAGCGTCATATCCAGAGGTTGTCTTGGGTAAATAGATGTGTGAGTGCTGCCAGCATTGCTGCGGAGGTTGAAGGGGTGGGTGGTCAGCCTCTCAGTGCTCAGACCATACGCCACACACTGCATCAAATTGGTTTGCATGGCTGTTGTCCCAGAAGGAAGTCTCTTCTAAAGATGATGCACAAGAAAGTCTGCAAACAGTTTGCTGAAGACAAGCAGACTAAGAATGATGGATTACTGGAACCCATGTCCTGTGGTCAGATGAGACCAAGATAAACTTATTTGGTTCAGATGGTGTCAAGCATGTGTGACGGCAACCCGGTGAGGAGTACAAAGACAAGTGTGTCTTGCCTACAGTCAGGGCCGGTGCTACCACTAGGCAAACTAGGCAGCCGCCTAGGGCGCCATGCTGCCTAGGGGGCGCCGGACACTGGTTTTCCTACTCTCTTCTCTCTGCAGCAAGCAACTAAGTCTTAGCATCAGCAGGCAGCCACCCCTCTGTTCACAGATAGTGTCAGAGGCGCAGCGGCGGTGAAGGACTGTGTCTGTGTCCCGACTCCTGAACGAATGGAAGCAAGGAAACATTCATTGATGGGCACTGGTAGGCTGCATTTGATGGGTCCTAGTGAGGCTAAATGTGATGGGCGCTGGTAGACTGCATTGATGGGCACTGGTAGGCTGCATTTGATGGGCGCTGGTGGGCTGCATTGATGGGCGCTGGTAGACTGCATTGATGGGCGCTGGTAGGCTGCATTTGATGGGTGCTGGTAGGTTGCATTGATGGGCACTGGTGGGCTGCATTTTATGGGTGCTTCGTTAAAAAGGTGGGGTTTACATGGGCAGGGAAAAGGCAGGGCAGGGGTGGAGTCAAGGGGGGCGGCAAAATTAGGTTTCGCCTAGGGTGTCAAAAATCCTTGCACCAGCCCTGCCTACAGTCAAGCATGGTGGTGGGAGTGTCATGGTCTGGGGCTGCATGAGTGCTGTCGGCACTGGGGAGCTACATTTCATTGAGGGAACCATAAATGCCAACATGAACTGTGACATACTGAAGCAGAGCATGATCCCCTCCCTTCGGAGACTGGGCCACAGGGCAGTATTCCAACATGATAACGACCCCAAACACACCTTCAAGATGACCACTGCCTTGCTAAAGAAGCTGAGGGTAAAGGTGATGGACTGGCCAAGCATGTCTTCAGACCTAAACCCTATTGAGCATCTGTGGGGCATCCTCAAACGGAAGGTGGAGGAGTGCAAGGTTTCTAACATCCACCAGCTCGGTGATGTCATCATGGAGGAGTGGAAGAGGACTCCAGTGGCAACCTGTGAAGGTCTGAAGTATGGTGAGGATTAAGGCAGTGCTGGAAAATAATGGTGGCCACACAAAATATTGACACTTTGGGCCCAATTTGGACATTTTCACTTAGGGGTGTACTCACTTTTGTTGCCAGCGGTTTAGACATTAATGGCTGTGTGTTGAGTTACTTTGAGGGGACAGCAAATGTACACTGTTATACAAACTGTACACTCACTACTTTACATTGTAGCAAAGTGTAATTTCTGAAAAGTCATAATAAAATATTTACAAAACTGTGAGGGGTGTACTCACTTTTGTGAGATACTGTATATATATATATATATATATATATAATGCTGTGAAAACGTATTTGCCCCTTTCTGGCTTCTTTTTTTTTTGCATATCTGTCACACTAAAATGACTCAGATCATCAACATTTTATTATTGTACAAATATAACCCAAGTAAATACAAAATTCAGTTTTTAAATGATGGTTTCATTTATTAAAGCAAACAAGCTGTCCGAACCTGCCTGGCTTTATGTGAAAAAGTAATTACCCCTAAACATAATAACTGTTTGTGCCACCCTTAGCGGCAACAACTGCAATCAAGCATTTGAGATAACTGGCAATGAGTCTTTCACATTGCTGTGGAGAAATTTTGGCCCACTTTTCATTGCAGAATTGCAGCCACATTGGAGGGTCTTCCAGCATGAACGGCCTGTGTAAGGTCATGATACAGCATCTCAATTGGATTTAAGTCCGGGCTTTGACTAGGCCACTCCAAAACCTAGATTTTGCTTTGTTTGAACCATTTGGAGGTGGACTTGCTTTTGTGTTTCGGATCATTGTCTTGCTGCATAACCCAAGTGCACTTGATCATGAGGTCATGAACTGATGGCCAGACATTCACCTTTAGGATTTTCTGGTAGAGCTCAGAATTCATGGTTCCATCAATTATGGCAAGTCGTCCAGGTCTTAAAGCTGCAAAGCAGCCCCAGACCATCACGCTACCACCACCCTGTCTAACTGTTGGCATGATGTTCTTGTTATAAAATGCTGTATTCATTTTATGCCAGATGTAACGGGGCGCACACCTTCCAAGTTTGATTTCTGTCTCATCAGTCCATAGAATATTTGCCTAAAAGCCTTGGGGATAATTAAGATGTTTTTTGGTAAATGTGAGATGAGCCTTTGTGTTCTTTTTGGTCAGCAGTGTCTTTGGCCATTTTTGCTCAGTCTCTTTCTTATTGTTGAATCATGAACACTGATCTTACCTGAGGCAAGTGAGGCCTGCAATTCTTTAGATGTTGTTCTGGGTTCTTTTATGACTTCCTGGATGAGTCATTGTCTTGCTCTTGGAGTCATTTTTGTAGGCTGGCCACTCCTGGGAAGGTTCACCACTGTTCCAAGTTATCTCCATTTGCAGATAATGGCTCTCCCCATGGTTCACTTGAGCTCTAGAGCCTTAGAAATCGCTTTGAAACCCTTCCTAGACTGATATATTACTTTATTTCTAATCTGTTCTTGATTTTTTTTAGATTGTGGCATGATGTGTGGCTTTTTGGGATCTGTTAGCGTGCTTCACTTTGTCAGACAGCTTCTATTTATGTGATTTCTTGAGTCAGCAGGTCTGGCAGTAATCAGGCCCGGGTTTGGCAAGTGAAATTTAACTCAGCTTTGCAAAAAAATTTTGGTTAATCACAGTTCATTTATGATTCAGCATGGGAGGGGGCAATTACATTTTCACATAGGGCCAGGCAGGTTTGAACAGCTTTTTCCCATTAATAAATGAAATAATAATTTAAAAGCTGCATTTTGGATTTACTTGGGTTATCTTTGTGTAATATTAAAATTTGTTTGATGATCTGAATCATTTAAGTGTGAGAAATATGAAAAAAAAATAGACATGTGCAGAACGAAAAAATGTATTTTGTTTCTTTTCAAATAGTTTTATTGGTAACAAACAAGGTACAGAGTAATGAAACATTCACTGTTACAGGTTATCATATAACAATATACAACGTTATACAGAGCAGTGGGTTACAACTGGTGCGAAACGAGTAGTTGAGGTAAGGCAAGAACGGTACACCAGCCGGTGCTGTATCGTAACACGAACGGTTTACATCGCACATAAACAAGTGCAAACCAGGACCAAGGTCCCAACAAAGAATAACATGAGGTTATGGGGAAGCTCTGCCATAGTGGGGGTGGTAACAGCAAGGGTCATAAAGGTGTAAATATAGGTTACCTTATTGGGAGGGACAAGGAGGGGTAAAGCAGGAGCGTAAGTCAGAGAGGAAAGGGGGGAAACAGATGGGAGAGTTAGGAGTAGTGGTTAAGGAAAGAAGTGTGGGGGGGTTAGAAGGGAGGGGAGACCAGGGGGAGAGAAGAAAGATTGGCCAGGAGGCTCGCACGGAAGTGGCAAGGTACAGTTTTTATGGTGAAATCGGGTTGGAGGAGGCTCAGGGTTCCAATAACGTGGTGTCGAAGTCGGGCGGAAGGAATTTGTCTGCCCAAGGTCGCCAGATCTTTAGATGTTGGGGGATTCTATCCAGTATCGTAGCTTCGATTTTACTATGTATCATCGCTTGTGTGACTCTATTTCTGACCTCGGCTATATTTAGGTTAGGGGTCCTCCAACTTCTCGCTAGTGTCTGTTTGGCTGCTGTGGTGAGTTGGAGCAGGAGGCGTAATTGCGCCTTTGGTAGGTCCATTGAGGGAAGGTTCAGAAGAGCAAGGGAGGGGTCAGGAGGGATGTCGCGGCCAAGGAGGGATGAGGCCATGTGGAATATCGTTGTCCAGAAGCCTCTTGCGATCGGGCAGGTCCACCATATATGGAGGTGGGTGCCTATTTCTGTACATCCTCTGAAGCAGTTAGGAGAGCATGATGGAGTGTATTTAGCAATCCTGGACGGAACCAGGTACCATCTCATAAGGACTTTGTAATTGGCTTCTGAGGCAACGATATTTTGAGATGCTATTTTTGTGTTGGTCCATATTGTAGACAAAGCTTCAGGGTCTAGATCTATTTGGAGGTCTTTGGACCATGTCGTCACATATGAGGGTGGGAAGGCCGGCGGGGATGTAAGGTGGGCATAGAGCTGGGAGATTATGCCTGGGGCATGCGGGTCCGACTCGCATATACTCTCGAACGTGGTTAGGCTCGTGCCGGTGATGTTCGGACCTATAGTGGTCCGAATAAAATGAGAAATTTGAAGGTAACGGAAACATTCCCTCGGAGGGAGATGCGAACGGGTCTGCAGGTCAGGAAAAAATATTATGTTACCTCGAGAGAGCATATCGCGGATACGAGTCAGACCCGCCTGCCCCCAGGCGTGAAAGGAGGGAGGATCAGTGTAGGCAGGGAGGAAGAGTGGGTGACCTAAGAAGGAGAGGAGTGGTTGATGAGGTGATATTAGACGGAAAGTTTTGGAGAGCCTATCCCAAATTTTTAGCGAATGGAGTGTAACCGGGTTCCTGACAGAAGTTCGGCTTGATTTGAGACAGAAGTTCGGCTTGATTTGAATGTATTTTGTTTCATTTAGTTTCGATTCATTATTTACATAAATTAGTTTAGGTAAATTTGTTTCATTCATTTTCAGAATTTGTTTTGTTTATTCTTTTTTGGATCAACTCGAAAAGTTTTCGAATCAAATTCAAATAGTTTTTGAATTTGAAAAGTTTTTGAATTTGAATAGTTTGAATAGAATAGAAAATAATATAACAGAACATAAAATAATATAATATAATAGAGCAAAACAGAACAAAATAGGATAGAAAATAAAAGAACAGAATATAATGTAATAGAATAGAAAGGAATAGAAGAGAATTAAAAAAAATTGAATACAGTAGAAAGATTATTACCATCTTCTCGAAATTCAAATAGAATAGAAAATAATAGAATTAAAAAAAAACAATAGAATAGAAGAGATTAGAATAGAAAGATTATAACCATTTCCAAAAGTTAAATAGAATCAAATCAAATTTGAATTGAATAGAAAATAATAGAGTAGAATAGAATAGAAAATAACACAATAGTATAGAAAAATACAACAGAATAGAATAGAGCAGAATGAATATAACAATCTTCCTATTCTAATATATTCTATTTAAATTCAAATGAATTCTATTAAAATTTTGGGAAATGGTTATATTCTTTCTATACTAATCTATTCTATTCTATTGTTTTTTTATTCTATTATTTTCTATGCTATTATAGTCTGTTCTATTATTTTTTTTCTATTCTTTTTTATTCTGTTATTTTCTTATGTGTTCAAATTCAAACGTATTATAGTTGAAATTTGAATTTCAGAAGATGGTTATATTCTTTCTATGTTATTCTATTTGTTTCTATTATATTCTGTTCTTTTACTTTTTGTTCTATTTTACTCTATTACATTCTATTCTATTCTTTTACTTTATTTTCTGTTCTATTCTTTTCTAGTCTATTTTTTTTTCTATTCTATTCCTTTATTTTCTATTATATTATATTCTCTTTGGAAATTGTAAAACTATTCAAATTTGATAAGTTTTCTAATTTGAAAACTTTTCAAATTTGAATTAGAAAACGATTTGAGTTTGAAAAGTATTTAAAAATGATTCCAACATGATTTGAATTAGAATTTTGTCCAAAATTCGTATAAATTCAGTACTATAGTAATTTGGAATTTCGGATACATCTGAATTTCCAAAAAACGAAAATTCGTCCGAATTTTATTTTGGAACGAAACGAACCACACATGTCTATTAGCAACTTGTAACAGCTCCAATTAAAGCAGATGGTAAAGAAAAGTAATTTGTCTTTGGCATCCCAGTTTCATGTTATGGTATTAGTAGTTGTGAACTGTTGAGTTTCAGTCCTGGTTCACACTGATGCAATGCGAGAAACGCACAAGATTTGCTGTGTTTCCCCGCATAGCACTGCAAAGCAATCACATGGCGTCCATGCCATCTTCTGGGGGTGTTAATGTTAGATTAACGACACCCTGAAACAGATTGAAAAAAGCAGTGCCATTGCCAGAATCGCATTGCATGGGTGTGAACACCCATGTGATGCCATTTAGGTGTTGGGGGTGGGGGTCCTGCACCATTTTGGTGTGGATGCGATGTGATTTCAGCCATACAAAATGTATGGTTGCAATCACACCACACATACATTGCATCTGTTGTACAGAGAAATGCAAGGCTTACAGCCCTTTGTAAGACAACTGTCTGTAGCAAATGGAAATCATCATAATAACTCAATATACTAGTGCGTAACTTATCATTTAGGCTTCACAGCTGGGGCTTCTCATGCTAATCAACTAGGAACATCATTATTAATTATTAACATCATTATTAATTAGTCCATTCAACCTGCTCTATAATAAATTATATCTGGTTGCTCTAAGAATCTTAAAACCAGTGCTCTGTACACTTTGTTATTTGGTGTATTTATTGGGGTTGATTTACTAAAGGCAAATGGACTGTTCACTTTGCAAGGGAAGTTGCACTGGGCAAGGTGATTTTCCTAAGAGCTTAGTGAATGTCGTGAAACTTTGCAAAAAGTACCCAATCACGTGAAAAAAAAGCATTTTTGCCTGCACATGATTGAATGATGGAAGTCAGCAGAACTTCACCTCATTCGCTAAGCTTTGGGAAAAACTATCTTGCAAAATGCCAGTTCCCTTGCAAAGTGAACAGTCTATTTGCCTTTGGTAAATCAACCCCAGTGTTCTCTAGTAGATTATTTTAGTATAAAACCAATTTTTTAGATTTTAGATATGTATAACTATTTCCTTGTTTGTGCCCCGTGTTTAAACTCTTTATGATGTTTCACCATTTAATAATAAATGTATATTTTGTTTGTATTTTTGGTATGACTACCACTTATAATGCTTAAAAATTAAAAACATGGCTTCATAAATCCTAAAGTGAATATATTCACATTGTTTGTAGAAATATAAATATGATATAGCACCTTAATTCACTTTAATCAGGTTTGTAATTAACAGAAAAACTTCTGCAATACCAGGTTGATTGAAACGTGTTAGGAGGCTAATTACACAGGAAATTGTTCTACAGTATGAGGTCGACAAACTACGGGATGAAATTAGAAGGCATGTTTAATTACATATAGGTGAAGTTTCAGACATATGTCACTGGCATACTGAATCCATTTTCTGGCAACTAACAAGATACTGCACTATTTTTTTTATTTAGTTATTTATCTATTTTTTAATTCAAATAGTTTTTATTGAAAATTTTCAAACAAAACAAAAGAAATTAAGCAACACGGTGCATGTTTCAAACAAGATCAAAAAATTCCAGTTCAACTTCTATAGAAAGACAGAATGAGAGAGGTATATGTACAAATGCATTACAACTACCAACTGCTTATGGGCTGCAATTGTAATGGGCAGGACAATCAGGGAACCCAAGCAACAGTCTCAATATACTTATCCTGCAGCTTGGTTTATTCTCTTCTGCTACAGGCACTAGTTTGAAACATTCTTCCCTGTTCAATGCAACACGGTAGAGGGAAGAAAATAAATAAATAAATAAAACTATCGACCTTCTAGAGGCTGCAGACCGTCCCCGGAGGCTCCAGGCTCCCCACCCCTTGAGGAGATTGCTGTGGAGACGCTAAACCAGTCCTGAGCGGTCCAAATGCTGTCCGTCTCTTCCTCCCAGGCCCGGGCATAGGTTGGCTTATCCATGCTCGTTTATACTGCACTATTTTAAAGCAATTTAGAATTAACAGAGAAAATATTTCCTGACCGCTTTAGTAATTTCTTGCCCATTTTAGCTACAGCTGCCTGGACAAAATCTTTTTAACTCAAGGTACTGTAAAGTGAAGAACATTTACTTAAAGCAATTTAATACACAGGATATGAAACTATACTCACTGCTTTTTGCCCTGCACTTAATGCTATTTGTCTTTGATTGTACCTACATTGTAAAGAAGCACCACACTGTTTTTAATAAGTTCAGGTTATAGGAAAAGATGCATATTAAGGTTACCATATGTAGACACAAAAAGTATAAAACTTGACTACAGCATTTACCAGCCTCTTAGACGGTAGAAAAAAGACAAAGTGCATAGCTGTTACAGATTATAGCACATTACAGGTACATCAAAAAAAAATGTAAAATCAAAAATGTCATCAAAAAGTTAATTAATTGCAGTAATTCAATTCAAAAAGTGAAACTCATATATAATACAGATTCATTGCACACAGAGTGATATATTTCAAGCATTTCTTTCTTTTAATTTTGATGATTATGGTTTACAGCTAGAGAAAACCCAAAATCCAAGAGTGAATATTGTGGAAAAGTTCAATATTGTAGACATGTGTCACGTACCATCTGGTCGAGACTGACGACGAGACCTCTCGTACAGCCCTGGCTCAAGGGCCACTGGAGTTGCAACAGTGTCCGCGAGAGCACGCAAAGGTAATAGTGCCTGCAAAGTCCTCCATTGGTAGCGGTAGTGGTAGCTAATGAGGACCAGACCAGACTGGATTGCTGAGCAGCAGAAAGTAGCAGGAACAACGGATGCAGGTATGCTGTGGATGCAGGACTGCGGTTGTGAGGTATGCTGTATTAGTGCAGCTGCTTTCTTTATATAGGCCATTTGGCGCCAGCATTAATGGCTAACGTGCGTGCATATTTTCGCACACATGCAAATATATACATTTGCCTGTTAGCGCCTATGCCCGGCAAGATGGGCACCTGCAAATGCATGTCTGCACATGCCATGTCCCTGACAAAAGGTTTACATAAATGGTCTCTCAGTCTGGTTCAGCAGGTTACACAATCATAGGGAAGACTGCAAAGTTGACAGTTGTCCAGAACACAGTCATTGACACCCTCCACAAGGAGGGTAAGTCACAAAAGGTCATTGTTAAAGAAGCTGGCTATTTACAGAGTGCTGTATCCAAGCATATTAATGAGAAGTTGAGTTGAACGAAAAAGTGTGGTAGAAAAAGGTGCACAAGCAACAGGGATAACCGCAGCCTTGAGAGGATTTTGAAGTAAAGGCCATTCAAGAATTTGGGGGAGATTTACAAGGATTGGTGTCAGTGCTTCAAGAGCCACCACACACAGACGTATCCAGGACATGGGCTACAACTGTTGCATTCCTTGTGTCAAGCCACTCCTGAACCAGAGACAATGTCATAAGCGTCCTACCTGGAGAAAAGGACTGGACTGTTGCTCTATAGAATATGGATCTATAGAATATATGAATCTCACTTTTTGAATTGCTGGAATAAATAAACGTTTTGATTATATTCTAATTGTTTGAGATGCACCTGTATGTGTACAGGCATCAGGATGACAATTTTATGATCTGCATTGTATTAATAAGAATGAAAATAAAGTTACTCATATACAGGATTCATGACATTTCTCTATAGCAGAGAGTGGCAGGATCTGCAGCAGATTTGGTCATTCACATTGATGGTCAATGTTTATTATTGGCTAGGGACAATACACAAGAGTATGTTAGTCTTTCTTAAGAATATCAGCATGTGTATAAGTATCTTGAAACATTTTGTAGCAGCTGTTAGAAACGCTTGAAACTCAGCTCTAGAGTCTTTATTGAGAAAGGATATTTGCACTGAATCAACACCAGTCACTGCAAGAGCACATAGAAAACATTGCAAAAAAACTGCAAAAGATGATTAGGTGCCTGCTGAAGGGAAGCAATAGGGGAGTTGATTGTAGATGTCAGTCACATGGATCATAGCTGCTGGAAATTTACTCCTGGGAGAGAGTATGTGAAACCAAGCTGCAAAGAATTTAGCCAAAAGCACTTAGTTCCAGGATATATTGTCTTAAGTACGGTAAGGTGTGATGGTAAACATAACCAGATAACACACCAACTTCTAATTGAAAAATCATGAAGTTTATTATAAATAGTACATGATAAAAAGCTTTACCCAAAACAAACAAGTGTCAGAAGTTGTACAAATAAACACAGTGGCTGAGTCTGCTTACTATTACTCCACAGGGAAGGGCTGAGATGTGTCAGGATGACAAGCCTTAATGATGGTATAAGGCAGTGATGGCGACCTTGGCACCCCAGATGTTTTGGAACTGATGCTCTTGCACTCTGCAGTGTAGTTGAGCATCATGGGAAATGTAGTTCCAAAACATCTGAGGTGCCAAGGTTCGCCATCACTGGTATAGGGCATTGGACCTAAGTATTGGAGCTACCCAGCGATCGAAAAGGCTGGCGTGGAAATCATCCTACGGCACCGATGATTGAGGACCAGAGGGTGTGAGGACAGGCTGTGAGACTGTGAAGGTGCCGCCCATGTACGGCAGCTAGCGATGAGGTCACTCGTTGCTAGATCCCAAGCTAATGGACACAATACCTAGTTTTCCAGAGGTTAGGTTTAGAGAGCCAAAACCCTTAAAAACACCATTGGCCCCAGCAAATTAAAATTTAGTGGAAAAACCCATGCCACAGACATCCGCTCTAACTTTGACCATAGAACTGGGATCTTCCAGTGTCGTAAGAGAGGTTGTCTTACGTGTCAGTTTATCACCCATAGTAAATCGAGTTTTTCATATAAAAATGGCCAAATGTTTAAAATTAGGCAAATTATCACCAGAATTTGTGATATATTTACTTTGTTGCCCATGTAACCTACTATATGTTGACCGCACACCATATGAACAATGCACAAGCGTGTCCCCCAACACTTTTTGTTACATCATAATTTGGACATTAAGTGTTTTGAGGTTATAGCAATCAAATTCATCACAGACTTTGACAGAAAATAAAAAATTAGCTTTGCTCTGCAGAAAAGAGGCATTTTGGATTTTCAAGTTAAACACTTTGGCACCTACTGGGTTAAATGAGGAGTTATAGACCAATAGTCTAATATAAATTATCTTTCTATAATAAACTGATAAATATTAACAATAAAAAATGGTGTCTGATATTGTACAAATTGTACAAATTGTAACCAAACACATTCATGCCCATACTGCCCCCCTGTAGTATGTGGTAATATTTAATGAGTTTTGACAATAATCTTTTTTACACATGATTCAGTATATATAGTTAAGTATATATGTACATTCTTTTAGATTTTGTGCGCAGATAACAATTTTTAACCATTAATCTTATATATATATATATATATATATATATATATATATATATATATACAATTCTTTATTTTTGTGCATACTTCACTTTCCCCGCTAGTGCACCCGTTCTCATGAGAATACCTCTCAGCTGGACAGAAATCTTAGTTCTTGTCCTCATATAACTCTGATGAATTTCTTGAAGGGGAAGAATACACATTTCTTACTTGTGAAATTGTCTGAAAGTGGGTGTTAATATAACATATGCAATTCACTTATTTTTTATTTTTCATTTTATATTTTAAATGTTTCACTTTTTATTTTATTTCATTATTATTTCATTTTTTTTTATTCATATTCATTTATTACAAATACATAAATATATACAGTATATATATTTATTTATTTTACATATATTTTGTATATAAGTGTATATTTTATTTTCCTTCTTAATCATGTTCTTGTAGTATTATTATTAATTTATAATTTTATAAATTGGTGCAGCACTAATTTTTAAGTATTTAATTGCAGTCATGAATTATATATCGAGCCAGAAGATGTGTTAACAGTTAATTCAGAATTTGGCCCCTCCTTCCCCCTGAAGATATCCGGTTCTCAGGTTATTACATTTTTTCTTGCACTAGTCCCATCACATGATTGACAAGGTGCAGGCGTGCGAAACATGTTGTCATAGTGACGGAATTTCGGCCACCAGCTTACCCTTCAAAGGTCCATAGACTAGTGGCTACCGCCCATAGTTGTTCAGCGCAGCGAGTGAAGTCATCGCCAGCCGCCGTGAACGGGCGGCACCTTTACGGTCTCACAGCCTGTCCTCACACCCTCCCTCCTCATCCATCTGTGCAGTAGGCAGATTTCCACACCAGCATTTTCCATCGCTGGGTAGCTCCAATGCTCAGGTCCAATGCCCTATACCATCATTGAGGCTTGTCATCCTGACACATCCTGAACCTTCCCTGTGGATTAACAGTAAGCAGGCTCAGCCACTGTGTTTATTTGTGCAACTTCTGACACGTGTTCCGGGTGAAGCTTTTTATCAAGTATTATTTATAATAAACTTCATGATTTTTCAATTAGAAGTTTGTTTGTTATCAGGTTATGTTTATCATCACACCTTACCTTAAGACCCCTTTCAAACTTGTGTGCCTTGTCCTGCGACTTGGGAGTGCATAGTTGCAAGACAAGTCACACCCCATGATTCATTCCTAATGATAACCATTCATATCTGTGCGAGTTTAAGTTGCACTGACTTCAAAGTAGCCCCTGCACTACTTTGGTCAAACTTTGATGCGAGTTGAGGTCCATAGAGCTTAAGTTTACACAGGCATTCCCTGAAATTGCGCTAAAATTGCACATCTTTCAAGTCGCGGCAGTGTGAAAGGGGCCTAATTAAGACAATACATCCCGGATCCAATCGCTTTTGGAAAAATTCTTTGCAGCTTGGTCTCTCATAGAAAATTGTATTTTCTGTGTGCCCTGTTTACACCAAAATGCTGTATTTTTCATCAGCGCTCTGAATAATACTAGATGTTACCACAGCGTAGCATATTATGCTGCTGTGCCGAAACCCAGATTTAATGTAAACTTTGTACACTAACATAAAGAAAATGTAAAGAGTGCTTTGCGCGGAAGCAGCACACCACACTGCATGCCATAACAGAGCAGTAAATTGACCCCAAAAGCTCTTTTACTGCTTGTAAAGAATCACTTAGTCTGAGAACAGGCACAGGTATACTTTAAATATATTGAATGGGCTTGGCAAGAATAAAGTAAATATGTGTGATCTACAAAATGAGCTGAACTCTTTAAAAATACCTAATTGATGACTTGCTTATTACACCCCATAAATGCAGATGGTGCCTTAAAATCTTTTGTGAGTCACTTGTTTCCCACTTGCAGTTATTAGTGATAAATTGGCTTTTTTTTTTAAACTGAAATCCATAAAAATATGTTTAAAGCAGACAATTACTCCCAAAAAGCACCTTGAGTCTTTATAACCGCAGACTCTAAATGTGACTACTTTTTTGCTGTATATTTTTTTTTTTTGACCTACCCCTTGCCTTCATTCTTGCCTAAGCAAGAATGACTTGTACTCTGCCTCAGCAGCCTATTGGGATATTCACATCAGATATTCCGCAAGGCATCAGCTTGCAGACAGAGGCTGGAGCAGGGTAGGCCTGATGGTGTGTCATTAAGGGCCAGCAGCAAGATCCTGGCTCCTGATGATGTCAGGAAAGAAGATGGTGGAGCAATAGGCAGCGGTGGATCACCACCAAACAAAGACTGAATCTGCATTGCATGTGGATATGATATTTGAGCATAACCCATCAGAAAAGGTAAAGAGGGGGTTAAAATGTACGTTAACCCTAGAGGGGGTGTTGAAGTTCCTCTTTAATTAAATGCCCCATACACCATCCCTTCTCTGTCTTGGAAACTGATCTAAAAGCTCTAATGAAATATTACATTTTTTTTTTCGACTTCCCGCTTGGCTACCACACCAGTTATATTGTCTCTGATCACCACCACACCAGTCCCAGTGTAGCTGATCACTAACATACCAGTTACAGTGTTTCTCATCACATCACAGCTACACCCATCCCAGTGTCCCTAATCACTGCCACACCAGTCCCAGTGTCCGTGATCACTGCCACACCAGTCCCAGTGTCATTGATCACCTCCATACCAGTTACAGTGTCCCATAACACCACCACACCAGTCATGTTTTCTCTGATCACCACCACACCAGTCATAGTGTCATTAGACCAGTGTAATGATATCCCTAATTTATCCCTCATTGTCACTACACCAGTCCCCAGTATCACCAGACCAGTGTAAGTCAGCAACAGTGTTCCTGATCATTGCCACACCAGTATAGTTTTGCCTATGCCTGCCGCCTGTTTATTGATCACATTTATGCCTGTTGCCTTGATCGTTCCTTTGCCTGTTTGCTAATAATGTCGCTGCCTGTGGCCTGAACTGACCCATCTGCTGCTATCACCTTGGTACCAAATCCAACATGGCTCTGGACAATGTAAACAACTTTTGCCTCATATCTAACTTACCCTTCATTACCAATATGCTCTAGAAAGCCGTGATATCTCTTACATAACCACCTGACTTTAAAAACCTAATTGAACCCCTCCAATCTGTTTTATGGCAATGGCACAGCACAGAAATGAACTTGGTCAAAATGACTAAAGACCTTCTGTTAGCTTTATCTTAGCTATTGGATCTTAGTTCTGCCTTTGATATTGTAGACCACGATCTTTTACTTTCTCACATTTGGAGTCTCAGAATTGCCTGTGAAATGGTTTAAGTTGTAACCTAATAATCACTGTTACTTTGTTTCTCTTGGCAGATTCTAGTCTGAAGTTGGTCCAGTCAAGGTAGGTATTCCTCAGGGCTCAATCATGGGTCTCTTACTTTTTAGCATTTACATGTTTCCACTTGGCCACTGGGCTGAATTATCACTTCTATGCTGATGACACACAGATATACATCCACACTAAACTAGGTTCTTCTTGGATGCTTCTCTCCTATCTAAATGTATTTGTGAAATAAAAACTTGGATGGCCCACAATTTCCTTCAATTAAACTGTGACTAGGGATGAGCCGAACAACCCCCGGTTTGGTTCGCAGAAGAACATGCGAACAGGCAAAAAATTAGTTTCGAACACCGTTAAAGTCTATGGGACACGAACATGAATAATCAAAAGTGCTAATTTTAAAGGCTTATATGCAATTATTGTCATAAAAAGTGTTTGGGGACCTGGGTCCTGCCCCAGGGGACATGTATCAATGCAAAAAAAAGTTTTAAAAATAACAGTTTTTTCGAGAGCAGTGATTTTAATAATGCTTAAAGTGAAACAATAAAAGTAAAAAATTTCTTAAAATTTCGTACCTGGGAGGTGTCTATAGTATACCTGTAACGTAGCACATGTTTTCCATGTTTAGAACAGTCCGAGATCAAAATGACATTTCTAAAGGAAAAAAAAATCATTTAAAAGTACTCTATAATGAATTGTCGGTCCCGGCAATACACATAAAAGTTCATTGATAAAAACAGCATGGGATTCCCCCACAGCCCATTACCAGGCCCTTTGGGTCTGGTATGAATATTAAGGGAAACCGCGAACCAAGATTTAAAAAAAATGCGTGGGGGTCCCCCCAAATTCAATACCAGGCCCTTCAGGTCTGGTATGGATATTAAGGGGAACCCTGTGCCAAAAAAAAAAAACAGTGTGGGGCCCCCCTCAAAATCCATACCAGATCCTTCAATTCAACTGTTACGTAAATGGGTGACCCCGCCCCCTCTGACACCATGGGAGGAAGCCATAGGGAAGTCCCCATGCGTCAGAGGGGTCGGGGTCTCTGGGTGGCCCCACACTTGGTTATATAAGAGCTGTCACCTGAACAGAAGCGTCACACAGCGGGAACCCCCCATTGAGGCGGATCGTCCGGAGGACGAAGCGGGGGAAGAAGAAGCCTGGAGGAAGATGCCGGAGGAGAAGACCGGAGGAAGAAGCAGAGGAAGATAGAGGAAGAAGCAGGGGAAGAACAAGATGGAGGAAGAAGAATAAAACCGAAGTAAGACCAGAAGAAGCAGTGAAAGAAGAAGACATTAATAAAGGAATTGTCAAAAATCGGCTATTGTCTTTATAAACATTTTTGACACATTTTTTGTGAAATGGTAGGGGTAATTGTACTCCATTACCAATTTACATGGGAGGGGCCGGGATCTGGGGGTCCCCTTGTTAAAGGGGGCTTCCAGATTCCGATAAACCCCCCACCCGCAAACCCCCACAACCAGCGGGCAAGGGTTGTGGGGATGAGGCCCTTGTCCCCATCAACATGGGGACATCCTCCCCATGTTGAAGGCATGTGGCCTGGTGCGGTTCAGGAGGGGGGGGGCGCTCTCTCGTCCCCACCTATTTTCCTGCGGCTTGCCAGGTTGCATGCTCGAATAAGGGTCTGGTATGGATTTTTGGGGGACCCCCATGCCATTTTTTTTTCAATTTTGGCACGGGGTTTCCCCTTAAAATTCATACCAGACCCAAAGAGCCTGGTAATGGACTGTGGGGGAATCACAAGCCATTTTTATCAATGAACTTTTATGTGTATTACCGGGACCGACAGTTCATTAAAGCCGCGAGTACTTTTAAATTATTTTTTTTTCATTTAGAAATGTAATTATGCTCTCGGACTGTTCTAAACACGGGAAACATGCATCATAGGCATACTATAGACACCACCCAGGTACGCAATTTAAAGGAATATTTCACTTTTATTGTTTCACTTTAAGCATTATTAAAATCACTGCCCCTCAAAAAAACGTCCCTTTTTAAAACTTTTTTTTGCATTGCTACATGTCCCCTGGGGCAGGACCCAGGTCTCCAAACACTTTTTATGACAATAACTTGCATATAAGCCTCTAAAATTAGCACTTTTGATTATTCATGTTCGTGTTCCATAGACTTTAACGGTGTTCGAACAAATTTTTTGCCTGCTCGCATGTTCTGCTGCGGACCGAACCTGGGGGTGTTCGGCTCATCCCTATTCAGGACCAGTATTGGTCCACACAGGCTGGATTTATAATGTTGCATTTTGATATTAAACACTTCAATACCGGGCCATAGTCAAATGACGTCCGCAGATGGGATCTCCCATCCTGGGCGGGCATCATATGGACGTCCTCGGTTTCTTGCCACTCCTGCGGGCCCCCCCAGCGCGACAATCGGGAATGAGGAGTGTCCCTCTGACACAGCCCATCCCAGATCTGTGTAAAAAGCCAATAAAAAAATGGCTCTTTACCACGTGACCGGCTGTGTCCAATCACAGGCGGTCACATGTACTGTCCATGTGCACAGCACTCGTGCGTGCCCCTAGGGTGCGCGCAGAGGGGCAATCGGGGGTGAGGCTTGTCACCCTGACACAGCCCAACCCGATCGCAAAAAAGAGCCAATGAAATTGGCTCTTTATCACGTGAAAGGCTGTGTCCAATTACAGCTGGTCACAGAATGTCAACAAACCACGGTAACGAAATGTTACCGGGTTCTCCTCCTCACACACCAATCATGTGTGAGAAAGAGATGCAGTAACATCTGCCCCCCTAATAAAGAGGACCCATCACCACCCATCAAATACCTGTCACCACCCACCATCTGTCACAGTCCATATGAGTACCCGAGTACCTGTTACAGTCCATAAGAGTACCCGAGTACCTGTCACAGTCCATCTGAGTACCTGTCACAGTTCATCTGAATACCGAGTACTGAGTACCTGAGTGTCACAGTTCCTCTGAGTACCCGTGTACCTGTCACAGTTCACCTGAGTACCTGTCACAGTTCATCTGAGTACCTGTGACAGTCCATCTGAATACCCGAGTACCTGTCACAGTTCATCGGAGTACCTTAGTACCTGTCACAGTTCATCTGCGTACCAGAGTACCTGAGCACCTGTCACAGCCCATCTGAGTATCTGTCACAGCCCATCTGAGTATCTATCACAGTTCATCTGAGTACCTGAGTACCTGTCACAGCCCATCT